>JARYHS010008074.1:60325614-60390562 GCA_031002005.1 Vandiemenella viatica
GAATAAAGTTTGTAATGAGCTTTCAGTGTATAGTTATCTGATTCTCTTACTTTTAAGTACAGGTACTCTAATACCCTTTGTTATCCATCCCTTACCCAGTTCATTGTTTGGAGTATTGACAACTTTCCTTTTTTTGAAACTTCCTTCGAAAAGTGTTAGAAACATATTGAGAAAGGAATCAAATTTTTCATTAACACCCTGTGCATGGTACACTTCTGACCATTGTTCATTATTTAAGGAATCTATGAAATGTTTTATATTGTTTTCATTAATATTTCTTCTATACACCCAACTTTTCTTTATCTGTTTAATAGTGTTTCTGGATTAGATACATAACAGCTGGGCATCATGACCTGAGATACCATTTATTACTGGAAGTTTGTTGTAATTACTGTACTGAGAAATATGCATAAAAAATTATCAATTTCAGTCCTGCTATTATTTTGTATTCTAGTAGGGAAATTTACAAGTGCCGTTAAGTTAAAAGACAACAAGGCTTCCATATCTAGCCTCTCATTGCTGTGATTGAGGAAGTCAATATAAAACTATTTGTTTGTTACTTTTGAAACATAGTAACAAAGACTTTAACTAAGAAACAAACAGTCTAAAATTTCCTGAGGGGGCCCTATAAATTGCTATTACTATGAGCTCCTCCTTACCATATTCTAGTTTAGTAACACAGCATTCAAAGTGTTGTTCTATACAATGCTTACTTACATCTACACTGTTGCATTGGATATAATTTCTAACAAAAATGGCAACTCCCCCTTTCTCCATTTTACATCTACAGAAATGAGAACTTAGTTTATAATTTGGGATGGACAGCTGAGATATTCCTGTGTCAGACAAATGTTGCTCAGATATGCACAAAACATCAACATTGCAATTTCTGGAATTTTTAATCTCTTCTTGGCATAAGGTAATGTACTAAATATTCGCCTTATATTTTGATGGTGAATAGTGGTCTGAACACTTTGATTCAATGAATTTAAATTGTTTACATTATTAGTACATACTGGTATGTCAGATGGAATGTCTAATTTCAATAAGTTTTGATCAGGAGAGACTTTATTTTCTTTTAGACATCTTAATACATTTATTTTATTACCTAATCAAAACCCTCTTTTGCCGTGCCCCCTAAATATCTAAATAATTAATTTAGGCCACTAACATAGTTTTTAAAATTCCAGGTTATTATTGTGTTAGGTTACTATTGATTGATGTTCAGAGCAATTAGACATTTCTATTTTTTAAGGTCCAGAAGTTATGAGGATCTTAAGATGGACGATCATACAGTTGGACAAATTTGTAAGAATCCACCTTTCTTTCAAATATACATAATTTTAAAAAAAGGAGGGGAGGTAGTTTCAGTTTTTAGCAGATAAGTAAAAAATCTGAATTTATTCATGCAGGTTTATTGCCTTCTTTCATAATTGAAAATTGTGGCACATACCTCAGCAACAAGAGAGTAGGAAGAACAGAGTTTTTTGTTTGTGTGTGTAGGATTTTTTGTTGCTGCTGCCATCTTTCCTTCAACTTTTGTGAATAGAAAACGTATCTCCCTTGATGGAACAAACCTCATGTGACATTAGTTATTTATGTTGGACATTGATGTAGTATAAATAAGATTAAGTAAGTTAGTCTAGAATCTATAATATGCTCAATTTTAACATATTCTATAATTCACACAGCGAGAAATCTGTAAGATATATTAAATTAATCCATGTTTTCCTAGGGCCGTATACTGAGATGAGCACACACACTTGCAGAGAGGGGGACACTGTGATTACTATGTTCTGACCATAATTAAGTTCAGAGACTGAAATAAACAACAAAAAACAGAAGCCAGGATAAATTAATTGTGTGTTTAGTTATAATGATGAAGAGCAGCAAATAAAAGCATATTTTTTGTTGCAGATATGATTTTAATATATTGCCACACAGAAATGCTTTATTGCACTAATATATAGTATTACAGATTGCATTAAAATTTCACACATTATTTCAACAAGATACAAACATAAGTTAAACTGACAAATGGCTTCCATATTTAAATCACTTGAATTGTATATTTCATTCTACATAATAAAATCAATGTGAAGCTCCAGAGTTCATGAACAATTTATGTATAGTACATAAAATGTTTCTTTTAGTTTTCAGCCATTGGCTGGGTCTGATTCACACACAACCCTCTCTATGCTAAAATTGATCAAGAGCCATGGATGCATATTGGGTGAAGAATTAGAAGTAGTGTGTAGATGGGAAAAGAGAACAATGACCTTATACCAACACTTGATTTCAAGTAATGCCCCTCAATACCAGGGTTTTATATCCATATTCTGTCACATTCATGGTGCGTCACACTTACCTCTGCCCAACACCTGACAAAATGAGTTTACTATCAAATGACAAGTCAAAATATTAACGCATTATTGTATGCCTACCACAAACAATACCTCCTCCATCCTGTTATAATTATGCAGTATCTTTATTTTTCTGCGTACTTTATAAGCTGGCTGTTTCTGACACTTGTCTTCCATTTATGTTGATCTAACCAGCTAGATATGCTATCTATATTTTTTGCGGGAGAAAAATTATATATATTAAGAATTAAGTCATTAGAACTTATAAATAACATTTGTACACCAGTTGGTAGAAATTATTCCTTTATAAACAATGCTTTTCTATGACAGGCAGTATTACAGAGTTTAACAAAGAGTACAACTAAGCACATTATACAGTGCCAGAATTGGGCAACAATTGTTTTGAGGATCTTCCTGTGCAATTCCAGCCAGTGATTAGGCCTCGTAGATCACTAGATATAAATCCAATCCAACATACAGGTATCTGTAAGAGGGTTGGAAGGTCAGTTCATGAACAACATCCTGCACTGGCAACATTTTTGCAATAAGTGATGGCTGTAGAGGAAATAAGGCTGAATATTTTTTCAGGGACTTCTGACAAATTGTTGACTTAACGCCATGTCAGGTTACCACACTTCACAGGGCAAAAGAGGGTCCCACATTATATTAGGTGGAATCCCACGATTTTTGGTACTTCAGTGTATTTGACATATCCATGACGGTTACATAGTTAACATCAGAGGCGGCCCTAGCAATTTTTTTAGGTGGTGCGAGATCTCATTGTGGCGCCCCAAATGTGCAATCGCTTATTGTTGATTAGGGTGTCCCTATAGACAGATTGAATATAGCATTTTTTTTTACATTTTACTCATATTATAAATGAAAAAGTTTTTTTGCTTGAAAGTTTTTACTGTTTCACGTGTAAACGGCTGAACGGCTTAAAATAAAATTTGGAATAATGTATTGGCTATCTACTTTTATCCCGATCGATAAAGTAGTTCCTGTGGGATTCAGATACGAATACATGTACGAATGCGTTATGAATTCCACTCGAGCAAAGCCGTGGGCAGAAGATAGTCTTTATTTATTAATAATAACTCAAACCTCAGAAAAATTAGTATAGGACAGCAGCGGTATGAATAAGAAACAAGAGAAGTAACAAGGAATGCTGTATGTATGAAAAGATTTATTTAAGCCACTGTGGCGAACTAAATTCTCACATCACGTAAATATCAGATTCACTTAGTTTTTAATAATTGGCTTCTACACTTAACGTACCGTAAGTAGCGCTGTCATCCATACGGCTAAGCACTCCCCACTCTTCACGCTCTATCTCAAGAAGGGTTAAAGCTATGAAATATTGTCTGTGACCAAATTTGTAGAGAATTTTATGCTCTACAACTTTTACAATAACTCAAAATAACATTTAGAGTAAAGGAAGCGAGATATTTTTAAAAGCTGTTTTTTGTGACATTTGACCTTGATTATCTTGACTGACGTACACGAGATTCTATCAGACTTTTGAGCCAACTTATAAAATATGAAAACAAAAGTTTGAGCAAGAGCAAATTTTCAGCTTATCTTTCATTCCGAGGTTTGCCCCCTTTTTTCACCTTATTTGACTGGATTACAACCAAGAAATAGATTTAGCAGAAATTACAACAGATTGTCATTGGGTTAGTGAATGCCAGTCTGTAAAAAAGGAAATAACTACCTACGAATTTGTAGTTGCTCTCGTCGTATGGTATGACATTCTTACAAAGATAAATGTAATAAGAAAAATGTTGCAAAACGAAAAATGCAGCTACATGCGGCTAAACACATGATGCATTTACACATTGGCTTGAAAATTATGTGGATATGGTTTCGAGTCATTATCCTTGGTAACGGCGAGAGAAACAGCTGACTAAAACGATATTGACGAAGTTCATTATCGTGAGAAGGAAACGTAAGAGAACGAACTTTCATTATGTAGGAGAAAAAATGAAGCTCTTGAATTGCATGTAGAGGAGATTTTCAAAATAAACTATTAGTATTGACAATGTGCGCGCAAGTTGCCAACATAGATTTGAGGAACTTAAGCATGATGAAAACACATTTGGTTTCATGCACAACATAAAAAGATTAAAGGAAACTAGTGATTGTAAAACTTCTGAAGCATTGCAATGACTTGTAAATATCTCTAACAACAGGAGAAACATCTGATATAGATGAACAAGAATTGTATGAAGAACTCAATACGTTTATCCGTGTATAATAAGTGATCCACGGCGTTATCTCGGTGATGAGATAACTAATAGGAAAAAAAAAAACATTAACTGAAGTGTACCCCACTACTGGGCCGTAGCTAGAGTTAAATTTAAGGTAGGGCAGTGATGGTTACAGGTAGGGCAGAAGTTAAAATTTTACTTGATCTAATCTGATGAATAAATTTTTGTCATACTTGTGATTGTGAGTACTTAATTGTCGGGAGGGGTGATAGATAAGAGCAAAATATTCATTTATTCAGGTTTATATTATTCCACAAACATATTATATTCAATATAATAATAAAACATCTGAATTCTTCGATTTGCCATATTATTAAAAATGCAAAGGATTTCATTCAAATCAATTGACTACATTCTTTTCTTTTCAAAGGCCAGAAACACCATGCCTGCAATTCTTTCTCTGACCCATTGACAGCCTCTGAGGCCTGTCAAATGCATTCAAAGTTGAAAATGTAGATTTGCACACAGCAGTGCTACATCCCATGGTCACCACAGATGCAAAAAATATGTATCTTTGAACTCCTCTCGCTGCTGTACAAAACTTGTACTGTATTTTCCGTTTTATCCTCGCGGTGACTCAAATAAATTTTGACCACAATAGCCTCTTCCCCTGATGGGAATCTAATTAATTTGCTCCATAGAAACTTACAGGTTACATTAAAAAAAAAACAAGAATAAAATAACTTAAATATCTACCTACCATATAGAAAGTACTTAAACAACCTAAAAATCATTAAAAAAAAAAGATGGTGCCCCAGAGGCAAGGTATCAAGAACGCTGGTTGCATTCTAAATTGAACGGGTAATGAAATTTTCCGTGAAAGGAATTGGCCAGCTCTTTTGTCACCAGCAGCGTCAACTGATTTTAGGGTAAGGTGTTTAACAATTAACAAGGACCAAAAATTTCAACACCATATGGCATAAAAATATATTCAAAGCTGAAATTGTAATAATCAGCAATTATTATGCCCAGTGTTTCGAAATAATCTGATTTAAATGGCTGATCATCCTGGTCTTCTATATTTTGTCGGAAGGGCCATCATGTAGTAAACATATATCCGATTTGATTTTTTGACTGGACTCTTGAGCCTCTTCTGGATCCGGGCCCTATTTTCAGAATTTCCGCTTATCTTAGACCTAGCTTATTCCAAAATTTGATGATACATTTCATCTGATCTCAGTTTTTTCATTTTGCGCGCACTTTACGATTGTTATGGCTTCTATCAATCCTGCGTTTCGGGCTTGTAGAGCTACGTCTGCAGGCTGAAGCGTAGATAAGATTTTTTTTGCCACAACTATGGCCATTCGGAATTCCAAATTGAATATGACTTTTTTTAATGCCGACATTCTTAGCGACATTGTCACCATTAAATCTGCCATTTTTAATTTCATCTAAAGTCATCAAATTCGATGGACAATTATCATTTACAACTTTTTTAACCACCAAGTGTCTTGACCAATGCTGTTTGAGGAGTCAGCCAATCCTTTTTCCACCATAAAAGGTAACATGATGGATTGATCAAAAATAGATGAATGAAAGTCATTTCTGAGATAGTCCTGATGACGGTAAAATGGAAGCGATGGTTGTAGCAGTTGACGTAAGGAATTTTTCGGCCAAATTTGTTTTCTATTTTAGAAAATAAACTTTCCAATACATTACACTTGCACCATCATAGCATACTGGAGAGGTGAATGATATTTTCCGTAAGCGTATTTCACGATAATTACTTGAAAGTGGATGCTTTAAGGTATTCAGTAGTTATAAGTGTCAGGAACGACCGCAGGGGCCTGGTACGCAAGTGCCAGGTACGGATTTGGCGAACCAGCAGTACCTGAGCTGGAAACTTGTGAGCGCCGCACGTTTCCCACACTCTCAACTCCTACCATGCTTCAACGACCACCGTAGGGCTTGACGGTGGTACGTTGTGTGCCTAGGAGAACCGAGACCGGGGATCTTGGCTTCATCGCCCAGATCGCGAGGACGGTACAAACCTCTATATATATAAAAAAAACCTCAACCTCAAGGTGAGTAACGCGCCGAGGTAGTGGATGGGTGCTGAGGCAAACCACCCACTAGTGTACAACCTCAGGGGCACCTGCCGCACCCATGTTGTATTGGGCTTGTTGTCGTGATGGAGGGGCTCCACATCACTCGACTTTTAGTTCCTCCGAACTCGTGGGATCAAAACGAGAAGAAATCATCAACATAACCCCTCCTCCTGTGACTCGGGCATGCCGCAGGAGAAATATCACTTCAACGCCCAAAGAAGTGGTGGTAAGCGGGCCATAGTCGAAAGCCCTCCTGAGGCATATAACAGTAACAGGAAGGGTCATCTTATCGATGATGCCTTTATAATAATGGCAAGAAAGGAGGGATCCTTTGAAAAGGTCTCTGCTTTCTACATACACAAGGGACTGGAAGGAATTGCTGGAACATTAAAAAGTGTTAAAAAGCTGAGGAATGGGACACTGCTTTTAGAAACATCTACTTACAAGCAGGCTACCTCACTCCTTAGTCCTGATGTTTGAATCTCCGACGTTGCCGAAAGCCATCAAGGCTGGGTATTTACATCTGAACATTCGCCCGTATAATTTGGACCCCATGCGCTGCTTCAAGTGCCAGAGGTTCGGGCATAAGATGGCGAACTGTAATGGCAATGAAACCTGTGGGAAATGTGGAAGGGCGGGACATGAGCCGGGTGCTGTTTACACCCTCTCACAGGTATGTGTAAACTGCTCTGCGTCACACCCAGCAGGGAGTGTCAAGTGTATCTGGAAGAAAAGAAGATACAGGAGCTGAAAACGAAAGAGCGACTATCGTATGGTGAAGCAAAAAAGTGCTATAAGGCTCTCGCACCACCCGTCTTCGCAACCAGTTTCACGAAGACGTTGTCAGCTCCCGTCAGGAAACAAGTGTTGCTATGCAGACGTCCGTTGCCGACATGGACACAAGTCCAATGTGCTCCTGTCAGTGCAAATGTGGTGCCGCACGCATCAATGTCTTAACATCAAGGATCGCGGACGTCGGTAGCAACAGGTCTGCAGCCTGGACCACTAGGACAGCACGTTCAGAAGTTCAACCAGCAGAAGCACAGCCATCTGCTACTACAGTTACAGCTGCGGGTCCCACTGCTACAGTAGCAGCAGCATCTGCAGGAGAATCAGTATCGAGAACGCCATCAGCTAGTAGCGGATGGCAAACTGTGCTGAAGGTTCGGGATCCGAAGTTCAAGCACGCGGTCCCCACTATGTTTGTGAAGTCCCCTTCTACTTCTCCTCCCAGATCCCCAACTGGCAGGGAGAAGAAGGGGAAAAGGCCTCGGCGGAAGATGAATCTGCAAATCCCCGAGGCCATTAGCGAATCTGAAGTGTCTTCAGAGCCTGAAGACACCGAAATGCTGGTGGAGGAACCTAGTGCCGGTCCTCAGCAAGCACCGGACGATGAGGTTGAACAGGAGAGATGACTCCCATAATACAATGGAACTTAAATGGTTATCAGGCTCACAAAGAGGAAGTAGAACTCTTAGCATGGTCTAAACCATTGTGTTTGTGTTTACAAGAGACACACTTTAGACCTACACACCAAATTGTGCTAAGAGGCTACGACCTGTACAGGAAAGACGATACCAAGGTTGGTCAAGGGGGAGTGGCGGTGTTTGTCCTAAACACTGTTCATTCTGAACCCGTTGCTCTCACCTCCTCATTGCAAGCAGTAGCGGTGAAAATACACGGTCCATTCCAGCTTACTGTGTGCTCTATATATCTGCCACCCAGTTGTTCTGTCGCCTACGACGACCTGGTTGGCTTCATACAACAACTCACTGTGCCCTTTCTCCTTTTGGGAGATTTAAATGACCATTGTGCGTTGTGGGGTTCCACCACTTATTGCCCCCGGGGCCGAGTGGTTGGTAGATTCGTAGAGCAGGAGGACATTTGTATCCTAAACACGGGGAAAATAACTCATTTCACCTCTGCTTCCAGTTCGTCTTCTGCAATTGACATTTCGTTATGCTCTCCCTCACTTGCGGACTCCGTGCATTGGGAAGTGGATCGCGACATTCATGGAAGTGATCACTTCCCCATATGGATGCACATGGATGTCGAGTTTGGAAGAGGGAACACACGACGCAAGTTGAAAGACAGGAATGCAAACTGGCAGCTCTTCCAACATTCTGTTGTGCTGGAACCTCACGAAAGCATGCTGGATAAGGTGAATCACTTTACAGAAGTGATTCTCCATGCAGCTGACGTCTCCATGCCTAAATGCTCCGGAACGTTGTGAAGGACGCCCGTCCCCTGGTGGAATGATGAATGTCGTCCCGCTATTCCGGGTCACAGACGGCACGTCCTGTGATTAAGGAGAGCAAGGAAAGGTCATATCAGGTCTTTGCGAACACAATCAATCGTTCCACTACATCATCCAAAGTATGGGAGTCAATCCGCCATATATCTGGAAGGTACTCCCACCCACCAGTATCTTGATTACTGAATCAAGGGCGTGTAGGTACTGACGAACGAAGCCTAGCCCAGCTGAGGGCGGAGAACTTCGCTGCCATCACTTCGTCTGCCACCTTGGACCTGTGCTTTGATTAGTTGGACACAGAGGCGTATAATAGCCCGTTTTCATCCTGGGAGCTGGAGTCTGCATTAAACATCGCCAACGACACCGCTCCAGGACCTGATCTGATCCAGTGCCATATGCTAAGGCATTTTAGTAATGATGCTAAAGAGTACCATTTAGATATTTTTAATAATATTTTTACCGGAGGACACTTCCCCGACTCGTGGAAAGAAGCAACACTCATTCCTATTTTAAAACCTGGGAAAGACAAATTGTTGCCAGGTAGTTATGGTAGCATTGCCTTGACAAGCTGTATGGGGAAGTCACTGGAGAGGATTCTGGTGTCTAGAATCCCAAAACCTGAGCCACTTTCAGTTGTGGATTCAGGAAGTTCAGTTCCACCTTGAACAACCTGATCCTACTGGAAGCGGCAATTCAAGATGCGTTTATCCGCAGCCAACACCTCATTGGTGTGTTTTTCGACATTGAATAGGCCTACGATACTACCTGGCGACATGTTATTTTAAAGCAGTTACATGAATGAGGATTTAGAGGAAAGTTGCTTTGTTTTTTAAAACCGTTTTTATCAGGTCGTTGCTTCCGGTACCGAGACGGTAGTGTAGTGTCTGATCTTTTTATTCTGGAAAACGGTATTCCTCAAGGGTCAGTTTTAAGCGTGACCATTTTCGCTATTGCGATTAACAGTGTCTCAAGCGTTATAAGGAGTCACATACAATACTCCTTATATGTACATGACTTTTTAATTTTCATTGCATCGTCTAGCCTGAGAAGCGCCGTGCGGCAGCTGCAATGCGCGCTGAACTTGCTGGATGAATGGTCAGTGCACACAGGTTTTCGTTTCTCTGCCGAGAAAATCCGGTGTGTACTTTTTACTTGTAGTAGAAGTCTTTTACCAGAGCCCCACCATACCTTGAGGAACACCGTTTTAAGTTTTACAGAATCTGTTCGGTTTCTGTGCCTCATTTTAGACAGTAGGCTAACCTGGCTACCACATCTTAAAGATGTGAAAGCCAGAGCGTCAAAAGCTTTAATATAAAGTCTTCGCGGTTCTCTGCCGAACAATGTTATCGAAAGACAAGCCGCCGATAGCTTGTCTTTCGATAATATTATCCAGCGAAGAACCTGCGAAGACTTTATATCTGAAATACGCGGGGAAAGTCTTATTTCTCACAAAAGCTTTAAATGTTTTAAAATGTCTGTGTGGCCGGTCATGGAGCGCTGATCGCTCCTGCCTGCTACAATTTTATACAGCCTTTGAACGGTCGCGTCTGGAATATGGCTGCATCGTTTAAGGATCGGCACGGGACAGTTATATCCGGATGTTGGATAGTGTGCACCATGCAGGTATTTGGCTCACCGTGGGTGCTTACCACACCAGCCTGATTGTCAGCATTTGTGCTGACTCTGGCGAGCCGTTACTTACCATCTCCTCATGGTGCGACACTACCTACACATGCAGTCCCGTGCACGATATAGTTATGCATTCAGACTTAACACATACAAACTGGATGGCTGATGCAGCGTTTACACCGCCGAGTGTCACGCTGTGTTAAAGTCGCTCCAGCGTATGATAGTAATCCGCAATAAGAGATTGATCATCTGCTGTGATTGCCTAAGCTGTATTCAGACCTTAGAAAATATGTACCCAGCAGACCATCTAGCCCAGGACATCCAGGACCCCTTCCTTTCACCCAATCCTGTGGGAAGGAGGTTTTATTCTGCTGGGTACCCGGCCATGTGGGAATCAGGCGGAACGAGGCAGCTGATGAAGCTGCCAAGTTAGAATGCGACAAGGTCCAAACCGCCTTTGCTCCGGTCCCAAAGTTAGACCTTGCCTCGGCGGCGAAGAGAATTGTTTTTGAGGTATGGCAGGGGCAGTGGTTGGAAGTCGAGCATAATAATCTCCGGTTAATCAAACAGACAGTTCAACCGTGGAGCAGCTCTTTCCAGCGGGCGAGGAGGGATGAGGTTCTCCTTACTCGCCTCCGTATAGGGTCCTCTGATTCATGATTTCCTTCTCCGCCGAGAGGACCCTTTGGATTGGCTTGTGGCGTACCTTTGAAGGTGCGCCACATTTTAACTGACCGTGTGTGATATTTTTAGATCTATGGGCAGACGTTGGCATAGCCAACGATCTGTCCCTTATTTTAAACGATGACAGTGACAACGTGGCTAAGGTTTTAAAGTTTTGTAGCTTGGCCGGTCGTGTCCCAAAAATTTTGGGCCCATGAGCCTAGATTTAGATTGGATTGATGGCATTTTACAACCGTCAACTCAAGAACCATTCTTACTTTTTATGAATCTATGTGTACGTCTTTATGTTTGACATTTTATATGTAGCTGGCCCTTTTACAGCCAGCCAGTCAGTTTGTTGTTTTAATTTGGTTGGCCCTTTTACAGCCAACCAATTAATGTTTGTGTTTTTGTCTTTCATGCCCAATCTACAGCCATTGTTGCAGTTTTATATTTTATTTTGCTGTCTGTGTGGCTTTACAGTCAGCCATGCGGACGGTATTTCAGTCAGTATTATATTTTATTCTGCTGTTTGTGTGGCCGACCCGTTTACAGTTGGCCACACAGACGGAAATCGAGTTTTATGCCATGTTGTCACTCCAGGTATTAGTCATGGCGCTAATAACCTCGACGTTGACGTTCCCTAAAGCCGGAATAACAACAGCAACAACAACAACATCATTCACGAATCTATCCTTTATGTAATGTATTGCTATTCAATATTTTCGCAGTTATTTTTATTTGCTGTCCCATCTTCGATTAGAGTAAACCAGTTCACGTCAGATTCCTCAATATCTTAAACAATGGAACTTCGCACTGCTTGAATTATTTTATTTTGAATTTCAGGGGAATGATATGTTGCGTTTTGTAGTTTATGACAGAGCCTCCTTCAAATTTGGATGTTTTATGCAGGTGTATTCAAACAAATTCCGAAACAATCCTTGTTTTCTTCCTTCCTCCAAAATATAATTTCCACGCAAACTCAATTCATTGACTACTAGAAATTCTAATACTTCAATAATTAACGTCACACAAGACCTACTTTTTTCTAATGCTTTTCGACGTATCAATGTTTCAACACTGCTAGTTGTATAAGTAGGTATTCTATGTATTTAATTTGTCTTGCCACATCACTATGGTTGTGTATAAGAAATG
This sequence comes from Vandiemenella viatica, assembly GCA_031002005.1. Lineage (NCBI taxonomy): Eukaryota > Metazoa > Arthropoda > Insecta > Orthoptera > Morabidae > Vandiemenella > Vandiemenella viatica. Next base: position 60,337,997 of record JARYHS010008074.1, read on the forward strand.
GATTTTTCATGTTTTGAAAAACCAGTTTTTTAATCAGTGGTATTTTTCCAGTTTCTGAATCCTGTGGAAAAGTACAAAGTTTGTTTGCATCCATTTGGTAAAAATTGTTGGCAAGAATAGCAAAAAGCAGCATATTTCTCGACTGAATACTGCAACCATTTATATCACTTGAACCAGTCCGATATAATGGTCCTGTTATTTTCTTTTAGATATACATCTAAAATAACTTGTTTCATCGGTTCTCCAATTTGTGCAATATCAAAAGGAATACTAGAGCTAACATTACTAACATGTTTCAACAAATCTGTTTCTATAGGACTAGAAGCGGCAATTGTATTTTGTACTTCCACCTGTTTTGAGGAATAAGGTCTTCGTGGTCAATTTCCTCTTCAACTTTTTGTTTTTTGCCAAAGAAAGCCCGTATTATCCATCGCAAAATCAATCGGTTTTCAGTTCACAGCAATAAATAAACAATAGTCACTAACTGACTGAAACATTGTTCCTACACTACACTAACGAACACGCTAATATATGTAATCCAAATGCCACCTGTGGGCAGAATAAAGAATTAGTATATGATACTGACAAACTGTAGTTAATTTGTAATTATTTACACGTAGCTACATTAGTAGTAAATTAATTTTTTCCCATCATTTCATACTATTAACAAACAGTTAATTAGCAAATTATCTTAGTTAATGGTTAAGGTAGGGCATTGGAATTTTAAGGTAGGGCATTGCCCCATGATGCCACCCCTTAGCTACGGCCCTGCCCCACTATCAAAGTAATCAGTCCTGAGAATTTTTGCCACCATACCTGAGACAGTTGCGTACGCAGAAAGAAGTTTTTCGTGGTTAAAAATTATTCGATGTGTCAAGTTCGACTTTCAGCCCTTTCTATTCTTTGAATTGAAAATGAAGTAGCTCATTCGTTAGATTTTTCTGTATTAGTTAAATATTTTAGTCTTAGAAAAAGCCGCAAACATCATTTTTAAATCCTTATGTATATCTTTTAATGTACCTTAGTTTATCATCAATAATTTGTCGTCTTTATGTTTGATAACTTTTAATAACTCTTCTAATACAATATTTTAAAACACAAAATGTATTTATTTATGACTTTTGCATTTCTCGTCGATCATCAGAAATACGTTCTTTTGATTCTCATACTTTGCACAAAGGACAAGGGCCTCGCAAAGATCTGCCGCCCCGAACCTTGTAATGGCTAACGTCGCCGCTGGTGATAACGAACTGCGACGAGGTTAAAAACGCTATTGTCCAAAATAGTTTCGCAATTTTTTTGGTGATAGTCCATCTAAGTGCTTGAATACCACTTTCCATAGCTTTGTCGATCGGAAGAATAGAACAAAATTATTTTTTAAAGAAATCCGGACTAGTGAACTGATTTAACTGATGTTTTGGCAGCACTTGCTATTACGATATTTAATGACAGCTACAGGGATTAAAAAATGCTCGAAGATATAGGCTCAGAATTCTGCTTTGGTCACCTTTGTTTCTTCCTATTATATTCGATCCATTGTCATATCTTTGGCCTCACAATCGTTGATATCCAAATAGAACTTGTGAAAAGTATCATCGATAAACAAGCCAGTGAGTCCGGTTTCCAGGTCCCTAAGAGTCACTGCCGGCTTGTTAGCAACGAAACATCCACGCACTTGGACTTTGTCTTCATTTGTATCAACGAAAGCAATGACATCAGGAGTTCAATTCAGTGTGATGGAAAAGTATTTTATTACACTTTTCATTCGTTTTGAATATATATCCGACATTTGTCTCCCTATTAGCATCACGCCGGAGATGCTTCGTCATTACAGGGTCATATTTTCCTAGCAGTTGCAATATACCCAGGAAGTTACCATTACTAGAAGTATTTAGTGTTTTAGATCCAAAGCTTCATCTGAACAAGAATTTACTCCATGTTAAAAAGAATACTTTGCACATCATCCTTTCCTTGATGTTTCGTCTTCAATCTGTATTTACAAATGCTTGACTATGACACTGAAATTGTTTAATTTAATCAACACTTCTATCCAATTGATTATGGTGTGTTGGTGATTTGAGGAAGTTTCGTGAGTTTTGAGACTCTCTGATAAGTAGCTCCAGTCATCAAATCCTTCTTTTCCCTACTAAGAATGAGACCTTCTGTTGAATAAACTTCAGTAAAAACAATATATTTTATCTGCATATTGAGAGTAAGCAAGCTATCTTTTTTTATATTTCTCCATTTGGCATTACTCTTTGTAAACGCATATTGGAAAATTGACATACATAATATTTTTTTGCTGCTAGAATAATTATTTCATCTCTGGCTGCAGAGTCAATGAGCGACCATTTTAAAATATCATCATAATTTATACTTTGAAAATGCGACGGTGATGGTATGTCTGGTATACCTCATTCTGTAATATTTTGAACTGCAGACAACATTCCAACCATATCTAAATCTTCTCGTACATGCTGCTTTTTATCATCGTAAGCCTCGTCTGAAGAACTTCTATTAAACGAATATAATAGTAGGCTTCCGCGGCCAGATTCAGTTGATTCTTGGCTGTCCGCGTGGTGCCGCGTCATGTTCCTTGTAGTCGACGTTTCGACTCTCATTCTGGGTTCTTCTTCCAGGGCAGAACTATTAAACAAGTTTTCTTCCACTGCGTTTTGAACTAGTACTGGTGACGACGATTCAGATGACTTCTCAAATGCAAAAAATTTTGCAAGCAATTTTTAAACCATCTTAGTTTAGCCTTGGTTTTGTGCGCCAGATAGTTTTTATTTATTTTTTTGTTTTTGTATTTAGCACATGTTTTGTCTTTAAAAGCATTATGCCTTATAATATTTACGATACCAACGTTAATTGCAATCACCTAAAGTCTAGAAGTGGTATAAACAGATAACTAGATGGAATCTCGCTCCATGAACTCAAGACTACAGCCCAAAAGACAGGAAACAGGTGCGGAAGCCGCGGACCTCGGAGAGTGCCAATTATGGGACGAGTTGTGATTTTCTTGATCGAATAAGTCGAGTTTACTCGAGTCGCAACGCCAGTTGACTCTATTCTATGATGACATACGACTGAGCACTAAGCTGAAGCTCTTGCGTTTATAAACTCTTCTGGATGATTAGTGCTTTAAAATAATATGCAAATTGGGTTATTATAGAATTTATTTTTTGAGTAGACGATCTGTCACTGCAGTTTCGGCGCCCCCCCTACGACGGCGCCCGGTGCGGTCGCACCGCTCGCACCGCCCTAGGGCCGCCCCTGGTTAACATGTGCCTTATACACATCCAACAGTGGCTTCACCTAGATCCTTTACCATGAGCGCCGGGAGGGGGGTGCAAGGGGTTGCACTTGCACCCACCTGCAATGAAATAAAATACACAGAAAAAGATTAAGAAACAGAAATTTTATTATTAAATTCACTGTATGAATAATAACTTAAGGCACCTAGGTTGTTGTCCAAATTTGTTTAACACCTAGTCAATAAATTCAGTATCCTTTGTTAATAAGTGATATATATATAATGTATATAAAAAAAAGATGCACCTCCCTTAAAACAACCCTGCCTGCACCCATGTCCTTTACTTTTTATTCCTATGGCTTTACAACTCATCATTGTTAAGGTCTTAAGAGATGGGGAAGGACTGGAAAGCAAGGAATGGAAAGGAATTTTGGAATGGCCTTTTGAAGGAAATTTCCCTGCGTTTACCTGGAGTGATTTTGTGAAACCATGAAAAACCAAAATCTGGATGGCTATGCAGTGATTAAAACCTGTTTCGTGTCAAATGTGAGCCCAGAGCTTTACAGTTCACCCAGCGCTCTCAGTTCCCTTTTATCTACTGACTTGTAACCAACCTCCTTTACCATCATAGAAGTTACTGACTGTGTATCATGGTAATATCCACAAAAGAAATTTATCTATCCTCTCTTGTATTTTAACAATTCGAGTATTTTATACTCGTAATATGGGTCCCACAATATTCTTTCATTCTCAAACATGGTGCTGTTCGAGATTTTGAATACCAATCCCAATTGAGACTGCCGTCCCTTCGAACATTATTTTGCCGCCCCCATTGTTGTCAAGTGTTGCCGCCACCTGATATCACCCATTGTTGCCCCACCACAGGGCAGTAGTGGAGCCAAAAAAATTGTCGCCTCGACATAAATTTGCCACCCTTCAAACACGATTTTGGCCGCCCCCCTCAAGTTGCCGCGTGGGGCAAGCGCCCCAGTTTGTCCCCCCCCCCCCTCCCCCATAGATCAGGCACTGAGCTGTAACCTAATAATTGATAGCAATAGGCAATGCGAGGCCTGGCAGAATGCAAAACACCCACCTCACTTGCTCCTTGTAGAGTTTTCCAAAGAAGCGTTGTTGTTGAAGCCAATCTGACTCAAGAAGGAAAGCGCCGATATGAGCAGACTCCTGTCTATGGCAAAGAAACCACCTGCAGTGAAGTGGAAGACCTGCCCCGGTTCTGTTTGCTGGCGAAAGGCCTCCAGTTCATCCCTCACTGCCGGTGAGATATGTCGTGTTGCCACGAGTGCCGCAGAGCGTCTCAGTATCATCCGGGTGTGACTATCCTGGTCAGAAGCCGAGGCGCACGTCAGAACCACCGCGATCAGATCACACGTATGTAGCAGAAGCCAGTACAGGGACATGCTCAGCGAGTTGTTCGCAAGCGATTTCACGCTGGCTGCGGGAGATACCAGCATCATCAGGACCTCATATGAACTGTAAAGTGAGCCCACTATGCACACAGTCATTGCGAAAGTAGCCGCCGGAGAGATTAAATCTTGTAGCAACTCTCTGGATCTTGTCAGCAGCAAGTATGCTAATCTGAGACGCCTAAGCTCCAACACCGGCATTAAAGGACGTATTGGCAACTTGACGGTTGTTTCTTCGGCGTGACCTAGGACAAGGTGCGACAGTCGGGGATCACCCAGTGGCATCAAACACTCGACGAGGTAAGCGTTGAGCATCCTCTGTCGGCAACGTAGCTCGAGAACCAGAATTATGATCTGTGTGGTCATCAAGACATGGTGGAACATCCAGACGAAACTGAGGACTATGTTAAGGTAACAGGCGTACACTGGTAAGTGCTCCAAGTTGACAGTAAAAGCCGCTGTTGTCGAATTCGCAATGGACAGTGCCAGCGCAAAGATCAGGAAAGAGGTGGCAACACCGTTATATCTAAACAGCGGCAAGCGTTTGTCTACATGACGCCAAATCTGCATCAATAAACTGAACTTCTTACGCCTTCTTATTACTGAACTGTACAGCACTATTACCATCAACCACTGTGTCGATTTTGTGAATAAATCGGTCAGAACTGAAAACATGCTGAGATATTTGTAAGAGTACTGGGAAAAATAAAGGTCGAGAACTGAGCTTAAGATGCTGAAAATACCCCAACAGACTGGCATTAGGTTTACAACACTGCGTTTCTTTCCAGATTTCACCTGGAACAAGACATTATAACTCAGAATTTCTCTAAAAGGCACCAAACCAAAAACTACCCAAGTCATGTACAGTGACTTGTTGACGAGGTAGAAATCCGGGTTAGGCATGCCAGTTGATTCTCTAATAAAAATTGTTCCTTGTATGAATGTACTTGAACTGTAAATGAATAAATGTTCTAAGCGAACGTAATTTATAGCTATTTTCACCAGGTCTGATCACTTGATTTAGTCCCCTTCACTACATTTCAGAGTAGGCAGACATTACAAATTTCTATCTCGTCTATTATTACTGTCCCCAATATGTCAATGTCGTTCAATAATTAATCCCTGTCCCTGCGTTGATGTATATTGGGCTTTATTAACAGCTACCTGCTGGAATATCTGAGCAGTTGTAATTAACGTTTTGCACCAGCTGATTAAATTAATATCTCTGGCAGTGATGATTAATATCAAAAAGTCGTATGCGTAGAGGCGTACCGCATTCTCATAAACTTTCACTCGATTGACAGGATTCCAGATATTGTTCTCATGCGTTTTTTTATTTGAGCGTAGCATTATTGCTTAGAGTCCTATTAGCATGAAACTAAATACAAAAATGAGATTTATTTGAAATAGATCTAGTAACCTTATATATTGTGTAGACTCCAAAACATACTTTTTATGTGGATTTTTTAATCCTTATCGTAGGGATCACTGTGACAATATATAGAATGGGTGAAAAAAAACTGCTGACGTGGTGAGATAATACTCAGTTTATCAAAAATCCTTTTTTTTTCTGTCTCTTCACTTTGCGCAAACGGTTAATGAAATCGAATTGAAAGGGTGAAATAATGTGTGTTTGGTTAAGTTATAACCGATTTTCTTTGGCTCTTATCTTGACTTATATCCATTTCAAACACACTAGAAACATTACCGTACCTACCTTAATGTAACAAAATCTGTAAACCTACATAAAATCTTTTATTTCAGAACATAACAATGTTTATTAACCTTAATTACAGACAAAACTCAGCAACTTAATTCCGGCGTCAATATCCCCACACACCTAATTTTCCATTTAATTCTTTTCCTTTTTTAAAAGTAACTAGATGACCCATGCAAAAATTTCGCGAATGCGATGAATGTAGGATTGGTGGTTTGTAGTAGGACCACTTCATTTGTTTCAGTTGTTTAGTGTAATAGGTACGAAATAAAGTCGACGCCAGCGAAGCAGTTTATTAATACCTCTTTGATATGTGCTACTGTTATATAGTGGCTTGGCTCTGTTTTTTTAATTTTATTTTACTTATGGCTTTACGCCTCATCGAGGTCATTAGAGGCGGGATGGGAATGGGGGAAGGATTTTGGCCGTGGCCTTTTGAAGGAAGATAACGGCATATGCCTGGAGTGATTTGGGGAAACCATAGAAAACCCAAATCTGGGTGCCCGGACAGGGATTCGAACCGGTGTCCTCCCGAATGCGAGGCCAGAGAGTTAACCGTTCACCAAACACGCTCGTTGCTTCGCTTTGAACCACAGACACTCTGAACTGTCTCATACACGTGACATTCACAATTATTACTCTTAAAAAAATCATTCTTAATGTATAAAGTTACCGGAGTGGAGATCTTCATCTTTTAAATGATTTGTCGTTTATTGATGACAGTTAGATGTCAAGAGAGATAAATGGCTCGTAACAAAATAAAAGACGTTATGGAAATAATGATACTTTTGTTTAATTCTAGATGGGGATACCGCTGCCTCACGACTGTTAACGTGACGTCATGGTGACGTCGCGTTCACGTACAGTCGTAAAAACATATATTGCGACCTCGCTACGCTCGGTCACAATAATTTAAAGCTGTACAATATCAACATAAACTGATATCCCGAAGGTGGATCGGATGCAGGCGGCCGCTGGTAAGCGGCCGCAGATGTCCGATAACACAACCAATGTTGCTAATCTTCGCGGGTTCACTGCCGGATGATGATGAAATGCGAGCTTCACCTGAAACATTGAACATCTGTGAATATATGTTTTTACGACTGTACGTGAACGCGACGTCACGATGATACTTTTGCCCTTATAGGGTCGAATTACAAAATATTCATTTCTTAAGATATGATGTGACCAAACCAGAGAACTTTATCTTTAAAATGATAACAAGGGAGATAAATAGCTCAAGATAATAAAATACCTTACAGAAATAATTATAACCCTTCTAGGGTCAAATTCTGAAAAATTCCTTTCTATAAAGCGGAGATCTTAATCTATTAAATAATACTCATTTCTCGATTTCAGTTAGATATCAAGGGAGATAAATAGCTCGTGATAAAAAATATGTTATGGAAATAATGAAATATTTGCCCTTTAAGGATGGAATTCTGAAAAATTGCTGTCTTAAAATATTATGTCACCAAAGCGAAGATCTTAATCTGTCTTAAAATATGATATGATCAAAACGGATACCTTTTTAAAATGACACATCATTTATGGATTTGTTATGTATGAAGGGTGATAGTGGCTTGTTACAAAAACCATCTTATAGAAATAATATACCATATATGATTTTTTTAGTGCAGTAGGCCTATTACCTCCCACCTAATTTTGCCCTTGACTAATTTTAGTTTTGATTTTCTTTGGTATTCTGCTTAGTGATTCAGTACTTCCCTTAGAAATTTATTCCAATTTAAACGCAGAGCCACTTAAAAAATTATCTGCTGGATGTTATGAGGTATACTAGGCCACAATATATAATTTTGAAATCCAACCCCCAGTTCTTGCCTAGATGTGAAAGAATCAACATTTTATGATGACATTCCTGCTATCCCACTTGATAGAATGACAGCATAGAAACAAGTTTCGCATTTGTCCTTCAAGTGATTTTGAAGCTATGATCTGCTGTCACTACTCGTTGAGGTGACCGACAATGCACCCATCAAGTGTACAATACACATTTCATTATGCCTGCTGGAGTTTTTTTAACGTCTTCTTTATATGGCCCAAAATAACAATTGTGCCTCTGTTGCTGATAAGATGGACTAAATGGGTGACACACTTTCTGTGTTTTATGCTGTTTGTAATTAAAATCTCAGCTTTATGACTTTATTAATTAAAATTTAAATAATAAATTAAATACTTAAGTAGCAACAGCAGATCATAGGGTAAAGAATAAAATGTTGGCAAACATAAATCAATTCCTGGAAAGTTAATATCTCCATTATACCAAATTCTGAGAATAAAATCAATTTATAGGCCTATTGTGTCATGGTGGATGAAAAAAAATCAATTATAATGAAGTGTCAGTCTGCACATGTAGCAGATCAGTAGGTTAAATCAAATACATTTTAAGCTATCTTACTGTTGTAGTACATCAAACTAACTAGTGTAATAGTCATCTTATCTTTTTACTTTACTTTAATCAAATATTGCAAGGTACCTCCAGAAATGAAAGATCTTTCACATAAATTTAATTTATTTTCCATAAAGAACACCTGTTAATCAAATCATGAACCGTAATTACTAACATTTTTGAGCCAATTACCAAATGAACTAATAAAATATGAAATACAATATAATTTGATACTCAACTAGCAAAATTAAAACTCTTGAACTAAATATGTCCTGGCTATAGGTAGAGCGTGAAATTGTTCTTAAGCTCAGGGCGCTTATAGGTCATACTAATGCTGATCAGCCCATTTGCCGATTACTCGAATTGGAGTGTACTTGCACTGTGGATAACTGACCTCAGCAATAATTGTGGGGCGTCTCGTTGTTTCACTATGTGAAAAAGGTTTTGCTTACAATAATCAGTTGTCGTAGCACAGTGATATCCATTATGTGGCAGGAGTCCCGCTGGTGTACTGGCAGTGACCAAACACTAGTCACTCTGACGTGCGACGTTCACTTAGACCTTTTCACCACACACTTGTCTATACAACACTCTTCTCTCCCGCACTGTCTTTTCGCAACCCTCCTCCCGTCAGGCAGCACCTGACCCACCCCCACCCTGCATGCATTCCAGCAGGGGTGTCCGGACTGTTATTTACATATCACGCCATCTCTCACCATGACTCAGAGTGTTCAGTAGCCTGTTACCATAAGACTTCACACCAAGATAGCCAGGAACCAAAATAGCCAGGTCGTGCTAGTTCAGCCAGCCATACCCAAAATAAAATACATGAACATGTACAAAAGATGGAAAACAAAAGATAAACATGAAAAATGTAATTCGGACCATTACACTAGTGATACCAGTTACATCGGTTAGTCTCAAGAAGAACCACCTAATGGTTATTTCACTGAAAACATATGACATTTACACTGAGAAACGTTGTACCACTATTTCTTAGAGCTAGTAAAATTGATCGAACTAATATGCATTAAAATGAAAGGCATTTGGAAAGGGAACTTTAGACTCTGGCCTTTTGAAGAAACCATCCCAGCATTTGATTAGTCTGATTTTGGGGAAGCATGGAAAACTTAAATCTGAATAGTCAAATGGGTATTCGAAGCCGTGTCCTTCCATATGCAATGTCAGAGTGTTTGTTCTCACCTACTATGATTCGTTGGAAAGAGCAAGAACTGAAATCAAGAAATGAAATGGTAAAGATCTATTTAAACTAAAGCATTGTCTTTCCTTCTCTATATTGCATTGTTCCTTTTTACATGTTCATTTTTTGAATTCTCTGGCACCTATTGCTTCCCTCTGGTTGTCATTGTAATTCCTACTTGATGGACATATCGTCCTAGGTTCTGATGGCTCTCATCTTAATCTTCTTTTTGGCTAACGGAATTTTCCGATTATCCTGTCATCTCCAAACAATATCAATTTTTTTTCTCCCAACCATACCATTTTTACCATGACTATATGCTGTCTTATATCTTTATTCAATTGATTACAGCACCATTGCTAGACAAGAGGACTATGTTGGCAGTAGCAGACCTATTGGAAAGTGTCAAGAAAATTCATTGCCAGAGAGTTAAACAATGTGTCCCCCATCAGTAGGGTATGATTAGTGAGGAGAACTGTAAAAGATTACACTATAAAAATGAAAGGATGGTTGCAGAAGCATCACATACTGATTTTAACAATTATGCAAGTTGTGAACTAAACTTTAAGACTACTGGTAGTGTATCTTCAGATAAAACTTATTTGTGAGGAGAAACCCCAAAATTACGAGGTGTAAGGTGTGAAAAACTTATCGTTTCATAGAAGAAAACACAATTTTATTTAGATGAAGTGAACTGCAATTTTCTCAAACCAGTTACTAAAGTTTTGAGTTGGGGGGGGGAGGGGGGGGAGGATATGAACTCAAACGCCACTTTATTTTGAAATTCCACCTGAAAATTGTAAATACAAATAGAAAAGTCTGAAAAAATGTTTGTTACTTATGAGTTTAATAAAAGCGTATGGGATTTTTTGAAAAGCCAGGAATTATAAGTAACCCCCCCCCCCAACTAAAAATTCATCACTCTAATAACAGACACATCATTCTACCTCATCTAGCTTTAATAATTTTACAATGTTTTAAAGAGGATTAAAACATAAGACTGAAATATTTTTTTCTGTAGGAAAACCAGTTTAGAATGTGAAAAAGTCCCCACCTTCTTTTTCCACCATTTTGGGGGGTGTCAGTAAAAATTTGTTGCCTTGTGGCAAAACGAAAATAATCAGTTTCATTGAAACAGTATGGAAAAGTTTCAGCATTGAAAGGGGAACAAAATTCAATTTCCTCCAGCTCGCCAATGTTTATGCTACCAGAAAAGTTAAAGATCTGATATATTTTATAATTTGCCTACATAGATTCATAAATTATAAAGTAGAAGATTAACTTTCACATCACATTTATTTAAAAACAGTATCAGCATGCACACTAAATTGATTCCAGACTTTTCTCCAGAATTCACAGAAGCACATATACAAATTGTGTACGTATCTTGTTAGATACTCTGTGATCAGCTATATCTACATACAATAAACTTCTGGAAGAAGTTACTGCCAACTGACTTGTGAGAATGTAACTGCTGTTCCAGAAAACTAACAGTCACCTATTATAAAATTATTTTTAAAATGATTTTAAAATGTTTAATTGCATCCCACATTAAAAAGTAAGTGTACTTTTGTTTACGAAATGTGTAGTTTGTGAGGTGGAGATTAGGAACCATCCTATCATTTGTCTAGGTGATTTGCAGAAAACTTCCTGAAACCTGCAATTAGGATGGTGGAGCCCAGGATCCACATAAGTAGAAATGAGTAGACTAAAAAATTTGAGATTCATCCTGAGGATATCATGAAGGAACCAACAAAACCGAAAAAGCATAAATCGGCTGATGTAGATAATATTACTATGGATGTCTTAAAGATAGCAGGATGTGACATTGTACTTTATCTTGAAATGTTATTTAAATTGAATCTGGATACTTGCTGCTTACCAGAGGACTGAAAAAGTGTGATAGGAGTACTGGTACTTAAAGGAGGGATGAGAAATAGAGTCGAAAAATATGTGCCAATCAGTTTGTCATCAGTGGTAGGGAAATTATGAAGACATTAATATTCAACCACATTAGAAATCTATAGGAGGAGCATAAGTGGTTTCCAAGTTGGCAACATGACTTTAGGAAAGGATATTCATGTGAATCTCAGTTAGTAGGCTAAATGCAAGATATTTTGGATGAAATGGACGAGGAAGGCCAAATTGATAGTATAGCATTAGATCTTTCAAAGGTTTTTGACAGAGTGAGGCATAAAATGGTGCTCAATAATATAAAAACTATTGGAGTGGATGAAAAAGTTATTTGTTGTGTAGGAGAAGTCTTAAAAGGTAGAAACTAAATGTTAGGGTTGGAATTGCAGTATCTAAAGAAGTGGATGTGAAAATGGGAGTGCCACAGGGTAGTATTTTAGGATGACTGCTATTCATCATGATTGTATTGATGGTTTACTACCATAAGTTAGGTTGTTTGCAGATGATGTAATGCTGTATAATAGGTCAAAATGGTAAAAGACTGAACAGTTGCAGGGTAATATGGGTAGGATACCTAGCTGGGAACATCAACATGGGATGATAATAAATGTAAAGAAGAGGAAGGTCACTAGCATAGCTGGTCATAGTTAATCCAAAACTTAACTTCGTTAATCGTTAAACCGCTACTTTTGGATAATTCATTGATGCAGATACTGCACGGAGCTGTGGATGCTAGAAAATGGTGTGTCGAGTGAAGAAAGAAAGACAGACATTTATGACATATTCCTCTGCTTGAATTGAATAAAGATGAGAAAAACTTTTGCACGATGTATGGGAATAATACGTTTGGAGACAGCATGGCAAAAAAAACAAAAAAAAATGTTGTCTTGTTTTTTTTTGGGGGGGGGGGTGTCATTTTGACATTATTGACACTTCAGATTCAGGAAAGGAAGGTTTTTCAAAGTTTGATGAAGACCATTTAAACATGATCTACAACTGGCAAATATGATGAACTGTAATGATTCTACCACTATGCATCATTCGCATTTAATGGGCAAGGCTTGAAAATCAGGTGCATGGGTGCCTCATTCCCTAAGTCATAACCACAAAGATCAGAGCGTGACCATATGTGCATCTCTCTTTGCTTGTCATCAGTAGGCTTGTGAAAAACATTGAACATAATAATGTTACTGATGACGGGAAATGATGTCTTTATGTTAACATAATGAAAATAAAGGAATGACTTAGGCCAAACAAACAAGCAGTTACAAATACAAATCCCAGCACATATCCACAAAAGATAATGTTATGCATTTGATGGAACAGCGAATTGTTTCCCTGAAGTGTAACCATCACTGCCGGCATTTGTTGCCACCAACTGAGATCTCATGCAGACATAAACCAAGGATTTGGATCTGTTACATTAGAGCAATGACTTGGAATAAGTGATAAACATACAAAAAGGAATGAAATCCAACAAAAGCAATTCTTGTAGAAATAGGGACAAGTCTCTACGAGATGTTGTTCTGGGCTAAATCTACACTCTGCACCTTCCTAAACAGAATGGTTTCTCTCGTTTTTACGGATTGCTAATTTAAGACAAAAAAAAATCTATTGAGTTGGCCATTCTGCATGCCATCTTTTAAAAACTATATGATAAAACTTCTGCATATATAACTTTCTTAACTGTGTTACCTTGGCAATATTACAAATACACAAAAGTCAAGATTTCTTTCGCGCATCTTTTGGGTGTGAAAAGTCTCGCATCAAACATTTTATGCCTTTCATTTCAGTATAAATTATGACATGCACAATAGCCAAATCACCAGATTTTAAAAAAAATCAACGATACATAACAGCAAGAGAAACAATTCTGTTCCAGAAAGTGAGGAAACACACTGTAAAATGTTGAGTTGGCTCACAACTAGAGGTGGGCGCCGCTTACCAAAATCTCGGCGGCGGCGCGCCGAACATTTTCAGCCGGCGGCGGCGTAACGCCGGCGGCGTGACTATTTTATATATGATACTAGACGACCCGTGCGAAAATTTCGCTAGTAAAATACGATGAATAGTAATGTTGAATGCTTGTAGTATACTGAAAAGTAGAACCGCACTTATGTAGCAAATATTTATTTGTTTAGTGTAATAGGTACGCATCAAACCATGTTAAGAAACAGTTAGGAAAATTTAAAACACACTGTACGTACGACAAACTGTCACTGACCTTAACAAAATGCAACAAACCTGAACAAAATGCACACAGCATATCAACATCTCTATGATATGTGTTGCTGTCGGTATAAAATGTTTACTTTGAAATTGTATAGCAAAATAAAAATTCTTCCGTAACAGAAAAAAAAAAAAATCTGAAAAGTTATTTATTGTATAAAAAAAGTTTATTGACATCTTTGTGATATCTGCTGTTGCAATCTAGGGACTTGGCTCTGAACTGTCGCATACGGGCGACCACTTTAAGCATCAAATTCTGAAAAATTCTTTCTTAATTTATGATTTTACCTAATTTGAGACCTTAAACTTTAAAACTATATGCCATTTATCGATTTTGGTTAGATATCGAAGGAGATAAATGGCTCGTAATTTTACAAACAGTTGTAGAAATAATATTGATACTTTTGACCTTTAAGGGTCGAATTCCAAAGAATTACTTTCATAAAATAGGGTGTGTCCAAAGTGGACACTTTGGTCTTTAAAATGGTACCTCATTCCTCCATTTCGGTTACGCATCAAACGAAAAAAGTTTTAGAAATGGTGATATTTTTGCCCCTTGAAGGTTGAATTTGTAGAAACTTCGTTCATAAAATATGATGTGACCAAAGCGGATACTTTAACATTTTACACGATACCTCATTTATTGATTTCGGTTAGGTATCAAGGGAGATAAATGGCTCGTGCCAGAAAAGTGTGTTGTAGAAACATTAATACTTTTGCCCTTTAAAAGGTCGAATTTTGAAAAATTCCTTTCTTAAAATATGGTGTAACCAACCGAAGACATCATTCTTTAAAATGATACCTCGTTTATCAATTTTGTTTAATTATCAAGGAAGATAAATGATTCGAGACACAAAAAAGCATTTTAGAAATATTGACTTTTGGCCTTTTCAGGGTCGAATTACGAAAAATTCCTTTCTTATAATGTGATGTGACCAAAGTGGAGACCATAAGCTTTAAAATGACGCCTAATTCATTGATTTCGGTTAAGTATGAAGGAAGATAATGGCTTGTGAGAAAAAAATACCTTATAGAAGTAATATATATCATATAATGTACATATCATCACTTCGTCTCAAAAACATAAAATAAGTAACGTTTCATTTATATATTCAAAATCATGCAGGTTTTTGTACTCTTTGTAGTTCTCATGTATAAAGATAATTTTATTTGGGCGAAATGAGCTTAGGTTAGACCTTTTCGTAGAAATGACTAACCTAGTCACAGAAAATATGCTTTCGCTCGGTGTGCTTGTGCAGGCACACAAAGAAAAGTCTAGGTAAGAGCAGAAAACCGAGGTTTTTTTTTTTTTTTTTTTGCTGTTAAAGTAACTTAAAAGATTTCCATCTTTAGGATCTGATGTATAAGATGAAGATAAATATCTCCAACATTCTTGAGCGATCGGATAATCATTATCGCCATACACACGATATTTCATCGATAGTTTCTGCAGCAACGATGTATCATTGGTGGATTTTGTAGAAGCAATAGAATCCCTACTTTCATTTATTTCTGGCACATTAATGGCAGTGATCATTTCCTTGATTTACGAGGCAACAAAGGAAGTACTGGTCTTTTGTATTGACTCCAAAAATGTATCTACTTCTTTGAGACCCATAAAACGATAATCCAAAGGTGATACTGCTACGACCGCTCTTGTGGCAGCGAATCGTTTGCTAACTTCTGCCACCATGTTGCAATTAAGCCGAAACATAGTCAATAATTCGTCATCTAAGACATAATTCATGATCTCAATTATTTCAGAACGGAACAGAAGACTCACATTCATTGTACATATTTTTGAGACGACATGACCTCAACTGCTTCGCGAAACCTTATCAAAAGTTTACTAGATGTTTCATGTCTAAAAGATTCGGCTCATCTTTCTAAATATTTTATTTATTATTTCACAGTTGCATACGTGGATTAAACTTCCCAGCATCCCTGGAAATCTATGCCAACGAGTTGGTCTTTCAATTTTGATAGAAAGAGTATATATAACACTTCCTGATACGAATAGCGAGCTCTCTTCAACTACTTCAACCAATCTTTCTGTGTGTACTTGTTACATTTAATCATTTTCTAAAATAGGATCGGTCTCATCATTGAAGGGAATCCAAAAACTCTTTTTCCATTTTTCGGCATGTGCTGACAAGGGGTATCTCTCTCTCTCTCTTGACAATCTTCTTGCATTCTTTTTAGGAGCCTTTCAATTTCTGGAACTCTGTTTAGGCCTCCACTGTAACGAGATTATGGAGCCCATGTCCAAGACACAGATTGGTGTTCCATATTAGCTAGCCAACGAAACTGCTCTTCGCACGTTTTCTCCAGCATCAGTGAAAGCTAGAATCTTCTGTTCATTCAGTCTCAACTGTTTCTTTATATCACTTATCATGCCTTCTATTTTGCCACCAGTCTTCATTTCCTCCATATGTTGAGTACTCAGGGTTAAATACTTCACTGTTTTTACCGCATTTAGACTAGCTAAGAAATGGACTTGATCGGAATTCACGATTTTCTTCTTATTGGCTTTTTCTATCACTAAATTTCCGAAATCTTTCCAACAAAAACTAGTTTGGCTTAGACTGTCATATAAAACTACTACAGAGAGTTTTATAACATTATTTTTAGCTAATTCGGTCATTTTAACACCTACTTATTAACTCAATTTAACGAAAAATTTAAAAAACGCAATGTTGTGTTAGGAAGTGTTGCTCAAGGACAAGCCGCGAAGCAAGTGTCGGCGGCGGCGGCGGCGCGCCACTGAGACACGGCGGCGTCACGCCGGCGCGGCGCCCACCTCTACTCACAACAAGATCTCAAAAAACTTTTGGACTAAACAATCATGAGACTTGGTCCCATTTTCACAAGAACTTTTTTTTGTTAGATACCATTTATTGTAAACAATACAGTGCATGAAAAAATGTGAATTTTCCTGGAAACAAGAATTTTGTTTCTTCTTTATGCACTGTCATGCTTCACTTAGGAAATGATTTCTTGTTTGTAGCATTATAGTGGAAGTTATAATGATATATTTCCTTCAGGTTCCTTAATTCAAATATGTAATACCTGTAGCTCTTCAGTTTCATATTATCATATATATAACCAACCTGAACATATGAGAAACTGAAGCGCCTTAAACATTTTTCACTATTCCTACTCTTTACTAGAGAGTAAGCACTCACATATGGGAACCACATGTTATAATTTTAACTGTGAACTTAATTTTCTCAAAAACCTTACTTGTTAATTCTGTTAGCACATTTGATAAGAAATTCATTTACTTTATTTCTCAATATATATATATATATTTTAATTTTAATATGAAAGAAACATTTTGTACAATGATAACATTGCAATAAGAAAAACATTCATTTAGAATGTATTTAATGTAATAGCAAATATTTACATTGTTTCTGTAAAGTTAATACATATTTCAAAAATTAACATCTAAGGCTGTATGCCAGAATGTTAATATATAGCTTAGTCAATCTCTAAGTTCATTACAACTCTTGTTCAGCATAGTACTTGTGTTGAGATATAAATTGGCTTGTTTTCTTATCCTTTTATATTGTCGCACAAAGTAGAATAAAAAAATGCATACATCCAAATGGTAATAATGAAGAGCGACTAATAAATTATTCAGCTAAATTAGCTTACTGCATTTTTAAACAAGAATAACTAATTAGTAAAATACTGCAATAAATACTTCAATACAGAGATTAGTAGCCAAGCCTTACAAACATCTTCAACAATTAAATAAGAAGAGTCAACCACAGGGTAAGCCTAATGTTTGATATTTACCAAAATTACAATATTTTATTGGTTACAATAGCTAAATAGAGGATCAAATTGTGAATGACCTTGAAATACGAAATTTCTGAAATCCAAAGTAAGAGTTTAAAAACAAATAGATGACACAAGACAGATGCTTATGCTAGTTACTGATAGTTAACGTACAACATGAACATTTAATCATGCAAGACCAGTACCAAAATTCAGAATACTTTATCATTTTGTAGTATGTATACATAATTTTATCTATATTTGCCAGTTCAGTATTCTTCAATAATATAAAATGTCAGTTTATGAAGTAAATACTGATTTAAAGTTCTAGGAAATGAACAAACTCAGATATGTGCCTAATATGGATAAAAAAAAAAATTAGGTCACCAAATGAAGATGTGTACTTCATATTAGTATCTTGCTGCATTAAATCAACACAGACAATCTTGGGTAGCACATAACACACAGAATTATTCAAATATAAAGTATCCACGTAGACTTCAATACAAGCAATTTGTTCCTTGTCTTATAAACTGAACAAACACAATTGCACAAGAAACAAACAGAATTTCAGAGGCAAAATTGATTAAAATGTCTCAAAATAACTTACTTAAAACTATTATGGGTGTGATATTCTAAAAAAAATATAAGCATCAATACATTTCTGCAAGATATATACATATATTATTATACATAGTAATCATCAAAATTTGAGCACATGTGTATTGTCAACTACAATGTATTTCACAAATTTCAACAAAATACACTTATTCTAAATTTTATGACACTTATATTGACAAATACAATAACTAAATATGATTGTAATTATTCTTACTGGGTGGTAACAGAACTTTCAAAGTATAATTCTTCCTGTGATAACTAGAATGAAGAAAATCCATTTGTAGGGAAACAAGAGTGCCAGCCAGGTTATGTTAAGCACCCGCTGAAAGAAGAGATTTGGCTGGCCCCTATATGTGTATCTTTCTTTCCTCCGTGCATCAAAATATTATAATTACTCCTCTCATTTATAACATCTATGATTTTAAAATTCTATGATCAACAAGTACATTATATTTCCCTCTTGTAACTCTAATTTGAATGAAAAATAACCTGCCAGACAAAATCGTGTGCATGCTGTACTTTCAAAGGAATGTTACAGCAGATATACAATATAATACATATAATTCTGTTTGAATCACTTTCCATTAACTTTTTAAGAAACATGTAATAATTACAACCAATAAGACCTATTGCATATATCATTGCTTATTCATATCTCTAAATATCTTTAATGTTTCTTAACAGCTCAAAAACCCTTGACACTTTGAAGAATCATAACAATTCTCAACATTCAATACAGTTATCAAAAGAATTAAAGTCTATAAACAATGATCGTAAATAATACATAGAAATACAACCCACATGTTCAACGATGAAGAAATCTGCAAGGAAACATGTATTGTACAAAACTGAGTAGATAATGTAGATTACATGACTGTTTCTATGGATACTTTGATCCATTATTCATGTTTAAGGATAACTTTTACAAGAACAATATTTGCATCAATACTATGCTGTCTTCTATACCAATATGAAAAAGCTTACACTTCTGTAAATACAGTACATTCTGCTCATAAAATAGCACTTCCTCTTGGAACAAGAGTCTGAAGAACTAAACTCTGAATCTACACAACAGTCACTACACTACACTTATGAGTGACGCAGCCTCTGCTCCATTGTGATGTATTGCCGTATAAGGCGTGAAATTTCATGTGCCTGGTCAGTCTGCAGTCGGGTAATACGTTGCTGCATCAGGTTGCCACACTTCATATCCAGGAATAGTGTCCCATCCTCCGACTTTACTTTCCGTGTTGATATTACTTCCGAGAATGGGTAGTGAATAAGTGTTTCCTGTATTTTATATAAAAAAGGAAATGAAGTTATTTTCAAGCCACCTTGAAATTACTCTCTTTATTTTAATACTGTATGCTTCAGTTAAATAAAACAGCTGCTAATCATTACCTATGACAATTTCAAAAATTTACTTTTCTTATGACACAATGCTGAGAAGTTCAATTTTTTTTAATAGTTAATCACTAAATTCATATGTATTACAATTAAGTAATAATAAGTACGGATAAAAGTCCCAGATACTTACATGTGTTACTAGGTCAATGAAATGAACTCCATGTCTATTAAGGGCCAGAATGTGTTCTGAACGTTCCTTCGGATCTGATACACGTTTAACAGCAAAGAAACTTGAGCCAAACAGAGGCCATTTTGACAGAATATCTGAAATAACATTCAGTTTATCAGAACAATGAGCTCAACAAGGATTATTAGTACAAGTAAGCAACAAGTATTAATGAAAGTGGAAAAAAGTGAAAAGACAAAGAGAAAGTAAACCTGCCATGGGTCATGCCACAACAACCTATCCTATCTCTAAGCAAGCTTAACCTAGACATACTACCTAGACTACATTTTTAGAATAAATTGCATTTGAATTTTTATTTTAGTTGCTAATTTCTACACTCTTCTGTGGTTCCTTCCCTTTGATACCCTACAATTGACTTCACTTGCTTCTTTTCCATGTTTTCAGCACTAATATTTTCTGTGCTACAATTATTTAGAGAACCATTAGCCATGAAAGCCGATCCGATACTTGGATTGTAATGCATTTCACTATTCCCTCGCACAATTAAATGGTCAGTCAAAATATTATCTATTCATTTAAATATTGGTTCTGCACAGTATCCATTGGTAAATAATAGAAACACTGTCTCTATGATTATTACAAAATAATAGAGCATTTTTTCATCTAAAACATCAAAACCTGACCACCAATTTATAATTGCTTTTGAATAATTATGACACTTTAACTAGTCACACATGACCAATGTCTTTTTAGGAGGTAATATAATCCATTACCCATTTCCATTGGTTATGACAATCCACAAACACATTTCTGATATACTACTAAGGTCTCCAATCTTATACCACTGAACACTAATTTACAACACTTTATACTTCCGTTGTCTCAATCACTGAAATTCAATCAAAAGACATATTTGCAATGATTTAAAAGAATTCTTGTAATGGATACCACATTTTAATTTAGAGCATTAATATTTATGTTTATGAATATCTCTTCTTGATGACAGTTGACTTTTCAGATAACTTTCACTGGATGAATGTCACATTTTAAATCACAACCAAATCTGAAGCATTTCTACGAAAAAAATTAAATGTGAAACGCCACCAAAACTTATCTTATCGAGATTCATACAACATAGTTCTTTTAGGAAGATGATTGCAATACACTCACCCAAAACCTGGGCCTTTGCCTGTATTGTGGTGAGCCCTTGCACCTCGTGCCAGTTCCCTTGGACCATGTTAACCCACTGAGCAGGCTTCACATCACGTACAGTAAGAGCAGGCTTTGGCAGCAGAAACTTAGTTTCCTTCATTGTTGGTAAGTGTGTCATATCTGCTGCTCGGTGCAACAGGGCTGCCATCTTGGCAATATCATACTGTGGATAAAGGCAAAAAGGTATTCATACAATTTTACACTAATGCAAAGCAAAACAATGATTATACTAAGCAGAGTTCAGACCATGAAGTCTGCAAATACTCAATTCCAACAGAAATTAATTGTGTTTCAGCAAAAAAAAGTTACATGGACTCTTTTTTCTTGGGCTTAATGGAAGACACTTAGAGAATAAATAAGAACTTACAATGACATCTTGCTCCAGTTGTTCTCCTGGCATGACCAGAAGAAGTCCTTCAAGATAATCTGGTGCAATCTGATTGAATACCACTTCAATATATAGCTGGGAGTCAAGTCGAAGAGGAAAGTGCCAGACAGATCTGCAGAATATCAGGTAGAATACCTACAAATAGAGGATATATTATATTCTTATTGCCAGGTTAACAAGAAGAGTAAACCAACATTACAATGCATAGTAAAATTAACAAGTATTTTTTGCAATGTATATAGTGGAAACACTTCTGGTTAATATATTCAGTAAGAAAGAAAACATTATGAGAGTAATTATTATTCGAAATAACTTTCAAATATAATGAATAAATAATTAAACACAATACTAAGATACAAAGCAATGCAATTAAATTTAAACAAAGAGGAAATAGATCCATCATGAAACTAAGCTGGAAGCACGATGCTTGCAACAACATATAAAACGATCATAACAACAAATAAATAATATTTTGTATGAACCTTTAATTACAATGAAAAGTAACCGCTTTTTAGGCGATGTCATCACTCATCTAAGTTGAAGCCTGGATGGATGCAATGAGTATAAAAAACATGAAATGGGCAAAAACGTATGATATTTTAGTTTAAAATCTTATTCATGTAGGAAGTATTGGGCCATTTGTCAAAGGAGATGTGAATACGCCACATATTACTGCATGACTCTTTTATGTGGTAAGCCATCATTTGTGCACACCTCCTTTTCCCAATGGCATGATCCTCCCTTCACGAATAAAGTTTTAAGCTGAAATATTGTATGTTTGTGTCCAGCTCATGTGTGTATACTCACCACAGACCTCCACCCTTGTACTTTAATCTTGTAAGAGTATTTGAGGTAGAGAGTAAATATAATATTAGCTGCTGCACTAGTTTTATCATTCATACAGTAACCTTGGCCACATGAGATATGTCTCATATACTCCTGGAAATGATTAAGAGAACACTCAAAAAATATTTATCGTGTTTGTTCTATTTTTCTGTAGCCTTCCAGTTTTAGTAAGCAATGGATTCACTTTTTCAACCTTTGTCCCAATTAAGAACTCATATACTTTTAAAAACTATACAATCAATCAAATACCACTGTATATGATTTGGTTACAGGTAATTAATTTGCTTTTCAGCACATTTGATTAGAAATTAAGTATCAGATACAATATTTTAGTAATATCCTGGTAGTCAAAATTTCAAGATCCTATACAGTGACTGATACTAGCTGATAATGTATGTGGCTGTAGATCTGTAAGCTTTAGGATGAAATTATAAGTAATTAATGTAAAAGTATGCAGAATATGCTAGCTATAAGAGTAATTTTTTTCCCCTTATGTATCTTGCAGGTGTTAAATGGTTGCTGAAATTTATTAGATAAAAATATTACATGTATCAGTAGTCATAAAAAATTTTTCAGGCTATATACTTAAATTTTCAAGATTATCTACCTGACAATTAGATAGGATCTTTATGTAATGCCCTGAATCATATTTAATTTTAATACCTTCTGGCATGCATTAATAGATTGTATCATTTACAATGAAATTCACAGATATTTTTTGCTGTGGGTATTTACTATCACAGTACCTGTTGGTTCTTATGCAGTTCAGTGGTAACATCAAGGACATACTCCTCCCGAGCCAGGGGCATAGTGAATGTGTCACCTTCCACAATACAGTACAGAGAGAATTCATCCATCTCAGCTGGAGATTGGACGTTGATCATTGCACACATTTCCTCTATCACATCCTAGAAACATAACTATCTTATTGAGCATCTCAATACTGAAATATTTCAAAGATAAAAGTATCAATATCAACCACATCTAAGATCTTTAAGTAATTTTAATAAATATATTTGATAGATGAAAGAATCCTGTCTAACATTCAGTTATATAGCGTTAAAATTCATAAATCAATACACCTAATCTATGTTAAGCTGGAATATACATTACCAGCAACTTAAAATAAACTAGATAAAAATTTACTTTTAGTTTTCTTCAGTCCTTTAGACACAAAACAAATGTTAGATGGTCAAGAAACATCTAAATAGTAACTGAAACATATGAATAATTTTTCAAACACTCTTAGGAGAGTATGTTAGACACTATATTCTATTAATTTCCACTTTATAGCTTCACTATGAAAAGTGAAGAGACAGGTATTATTAATTCAGTCACCTGGACAACAGTAGTGCACTTGGTGTTCACCACCCGTTCTGTTCCGCCCGGAAGGCGATAAATCTGACGCTTTGAGTTGCGGCCAGCACTGATGGCTGTGATCTCCTCTACACTTGGCACATTTTTGCGGCCTCCATACTTGAATGTTTTACGGAGATTGTGCAAACATACAGTTGCTGTTCCTGCAAAATATTTATTTTAAATTATAGAATGTTTTCCTAAGTGCTCCTCCTAAAAACTAATAATGCTTTGCATTATAATTTCTGGCTGTTTCCAAAGAAATAAGAAGTAAAAAAAAAATCTTTAAAGATTTTTTTATGCTACATAAAAAATTAATTTAATAACTTTTGTACCATATTATGACAATTCATGATGCTGTTATTAGAGGAATTAAAAAAAGTCCTCCATGCCTAATGCCAAATGAAGATCCCTATTGTTGAGAATACATAGAATACTGTACAATAAATAGACACTGACAAAAGATTCTTAAAAATGGTATTGATGCTTAGTTTTCAATGGGAGAAAAGAATCCATGTGAGTGGGAACTATCTTGATTAATATTGAGAGTCTTAATTTTCTAACAAGAAAGTGAAAATTTCAAATTGTAAAATGGCCATTTTTTCTTACAGTAGTCTATCATATAAAGATATTTTATCCTTTATATATATATATATATATATATATATATATTAGACATTGGGATAGGAGAAAAACCACCGCTTACCAAAGATGAGGGCTCCAGCGGCGTCAAAACACGAAAAAACACACAAACACAAACATAATACAAATTTTCGAGCTTAGCTCTTCATCAGGTTGTAGGATGAGGTAGCTGCCCCGCGGAAGCTAGCAGCCAACTGAGGAGACCACACGGGGTGCACATGGTCGGCTGGTCGGGGTGGAGATGGAGGGGGGAGAAACAACATGGCGGGAGGCGGGGGTGGGGGTGGAAGGACCTAAGCCCGAAAATGATAATTAGACTGCACAGTGGAAACGCGGTTGCGGTCATAAGGTCACAGGCATAAAACAAACCAAGGAAAACACGGGGGGGGGATCTACTGAAAACGATCTATAAGTGCCCCCATAAAAAATTATTCCACACGCAAAATTATTGAAAATATTACACACAAAAAAATACTGCACACGGAAAAAAAAATATAATAATATAAAACACACGAGAGAAAAATATTTTTTTAGCAATAGATCTAAGTACAAAAAGAGAAAGCTCTGGTGAGCGATGGTTTTGTGGGAAATGATGGCAGGTAAGGGGCAAAGGTCGGAGGGGAGAGGAAAATTGGAGCTATATATATAGAAGAATACAGCACTTAATGACAGTAAAATTTAAAGGAAGTGTATTACACTTATACAGAAGAGCCTTGGTAAAATGAACTTCAAGGGAGATTCGAGTTATGAAGGTTTAAACTTATAAATGGCTTTGACTTTGAGAGGTTTTTGTAAGTACAAGTTTGACTTACAGTGGTTTAGATTCTATCCTACCCAATTTTGAGTTACAGAGGTAAAATAAATAAAAATTCGCGTTACAGAAGTAACGTTTATTTTTGACTTAATAATTTGTAGATATACGTAAACATTTTTTAAAAAATCACAGGTAAGATAACATACATAAAGTGCAATTTTTTTAAAAAAAAATGTCAGTTTTTTTTAACTAAGTAATTTGAACATTCTATATCTATAGCATTGTCAATGCTATACAGCGCAGAAAAAGTTTTTTTTTGTTTTGCATTGCTGGATTGATTTATAAAATTCCTTAACATATTTAATACTGCTCTTGTCTCTTTTCTGGAAACCAGCAGAACATATGGTGCATTAGTTGAGTGTTTTACTTCATCAACATTATTAATTTTGCGTAATTGAGCAACTGAATCCAAAAATTAGTCATCAGATAATGATCTAGCAGTCCTTAAAAGATATTCCTGTATCAGATACCAATACATTTCATCATGCTTTGTCAGCCATTCTGACCGCTCGAAACATGTCAACAGTAGAACTCATGTTTTCTTCCATGTTATCCAACACGCTCTTGACTGGTTCCTCTCGGTACAATTAGTTGAAGTTTTTAATGACACCTTGGTCTGTTGGATGCAATACTGATGCTGTATTGGCAGGTAGAGATATATTTTAACTGCTTTCATTTGTGGAATATCATTATGTGCAGTACAATTGTCAAAGAACAAGAGTATTTTTCTTTAGCTATTTTCTTGTCAATTATTTCTAAGAAAGTATTGCCGGCAATATTTTTAAAGTCAGTACCTTACTTAATTTTCCTTCGAGATGCAGAGGTTATTAATTTAAAATCATCAAGTTGTAGAGGTAGTAGAATCAGACATTGATATGTTCCATATACAAAGGTCAAATATTTTTTTTTTCGAGTTATAGAGGGAAAATATGCATTGAAATACCTTGTAGGGAAATGCTGATTATTTCGACTTAACAAGGTCTCAGATTGGGGGCAATAGAGGTTTTGTGGCTTGAAGAGAAGGGAACAAGGGTTTCTTTCGAGTTGTAGAGGTTATTGACTTACCGAGGTTCGACTTACCGAAGTTCTACTATGCTATAATAGACCAATACTGTCCATTTAGGGTGGGTTGGCACACAATGTCAAGTCGAATTTTTATTACAAGACATTCAACTGGGAAAAAGGATCAGTTTAGTGTGTACAGTAATCAACCTCATAATTGGACAAATGTTTTAAGAAATTAAGGAAGCAATAAGAAATGGCCATACTGTCTCTTATGGCCAGAAATTTATCATAAGGATGCATAGGTATATGAAAATGTGGAGTCTTATTTCAGAAGTGTGGGTACTAAGCAACTGGACTAGATCCGAAGTATGTAAAATCATCAACATGCAGATCTAGCAAACACCTTTGACTCTACTCTTTCATATCAGGTTTTGATTTTTGTATTATAAATGAAATGAATTTAATATTGGAATTCAGAGCTTCTGTATTGACTAATACATCACGATACCTGCTGGAAGTGAACTAAGATTTCAAGTTTGATATGAGAGGACACAATATGGCTGAAGGATTGTCAGACAACATCATTGCAGGATGCTGAGAATTGGCAGGTGCTTTCAACAGTGAGGAAGAATGGCACTAGGATAAGCAGTATGCCATGTGAATAATAACAGGCAAATTGGACACCTGTGTTGATACACCAATGACCATTGCTAATTATTGGCACACAGGCATAGTCACTGGGGTCTAACAGCATATCTCAATATTCATAATGGTAGCGCCAATTTAATATGATGAGAGACAATAAACAATGACCCTGCTTTATTTGCTACAAGCAGATTGGCCTGTAATCAACTGAATTCAGAGTCCTCAATTCCCATGATTGAATCCACAGTTTGTTTATTACATAATCTTTAAACCGAACAAAAGTAAAATAGAAATTGATGATACTAAAGAAAAGGAAACAGATATTATGCAATGCATTTAACAAAGAACAGGGAAAAGAAACCCATCACTTGCCAAAATTGAAGGCAGGAGGGCTACTGAGACTAAAACAAGTATACAATATTTTAATTTTAAACATTATTGATAAAGAGAGGGATGAGTCATTTGGCATAGGAGGAGTGCACACATATCAATGCTTACTGCACAATTGGCATGGCCCTGAAGAACAGGGTGAGGATGATATGGATATAATAAGGCAAAGTGCATTATCGAAAAAAATTGATATAATATTTTTCGCATTTAAATAGCCTGCCACCTGATTATCAAATTAATTAACAACTAATAAGTAACTATGCAATTAACAACTCTGTAATTTATGATAGCAAAAACCAATTTTAGTTGTGGCATTAATACAAATACAAAATTTCTCAGTGATAAACTTAAAAAACAAAATTAAGTAAACATACCGTGGTAAGCTCTCCTTTTGTCATAGGCAGCAGTCTCGAGGTACTTGAACAGGTAAGGGCGGAGCACATCTGAGCAAACAAAGTATGCAGCCACAATGCTGAAAAGTCTCCAGCCTCTCTGACAGGAGTCCGGCCGTGGTGACTTATTGTTAGTGGTCTGCTTCATCAGCTGGCAATATACCTCATCCCGTAACTGCTCGTGTTTGTGACAATGCTGCAGACAAAATCAAGATACATAATGTAAACTATGTGATATAAGGAAATTGGTTCCTAACAAGTATGAATATTAAAACAAGTCCAAAATTTGGGAGTTTCAACATTCCTTCGTCATATGAAAAAAAAAAAATAATCAAATGCTGTGAGAAACAGAATGTTCTTTTTAATTCTATAATTGCCAAGCAGATAGATGTGCATCAAACTACAGTCAAAATAGTACCGAACTCTACTTAGTCAAACAATGCTGCAAGGTATCGTTTTTAAGAGTTCTTGCTATTATTGTAAAACATAATGACTACCACTTTTTAGGGTTAAACTGATAAGATATTACTAACGTGTACTACATTCATAAAAATGTTGTTTAACTTTGCAACTAATAAAAAGAGGATAGAAACTGTATTGATAAAATCTTATTTCTCTGTTCAAATAAAATGATGGAAACACAACATTAATTAATTAGTTGTGTTTTGTTTTAGTCCACATCAATGGAGCTCAGTTGCTCCTAATATTTGACTCAAATAATTTAATTTTCATTTATAAATTACAAGGAAAGGGAAAATGACTCATCACTCATCAAAGCTGAAGGCAGCGACGGGTGAAGAACATGTATGACAACCACAAGAATAAACAATATTTCGGTTTTACACCTTATTCATGCTCATTTTCTTTAGCATGAATAAGGTGTAAAACCAAAATATTGTGTATTCTTGTGTTTGTCATACATGTTCTTCACCCGTCAATGCCTTTAACTTTGGTGAGTGATGAGTCATTTTCCCTTTAATTGTAATTTATATTGCCTAAAGACATTTCCTTTTTCATTAGTTTAATTAATTTTCATTTAGTATTTTATAAAATTAAACAATATTAGTTAATCATTCTTTTTAGGACTGACATTACACTAGAGAGATGTTTCGTTATCCAGGAAACATTATGATCTGTAACGTTTAGTGATTAAAGATAAGAATACTGTCTTGCCTCATTCAATCCATCCTCAGTATCATCGTATATATATATTTGTTTAACATTTGAAGCAAGACTCAGGTGCTTCAACCTCATGATTTCAATAATAAAATAGTTCAGTTCCAGCCTTGTAACATATTTATTATATGCAAGGCGGAATCTGTCATTAAATTTTCACTAGATTACAAGGAAGGAAGCAATAAAAGTAACACATGAAATATATATAAACCTGATTTCTATTTTCCATACTAATCAGAATCTGGATGCTCTCATAAATACCATAATTAATAAGTACTGCTTACCATCAGTATGGTGTAAACACATTTTACTTCTGTTACATCAGGGGGCATTGGCAGGTCTCCCATGTATCTCATAATTGATATGAAACACTCAATTGCTAAATCATTAAGTTCTACTGATTCAAGTCGGAGAAGAGATTGTTCAATAGGAGATGAACTGAACTTCACAAGATCAACCTAAGGACAGAAAAAAATACTTTATTTATGTCACCCACAACCATATAAAAAAAATGAATGCATTTTTACACAAATACCCAAAAAACTAAAAACTTTCAAAATTTATAGAAAGCTTTTTTCTAGAGGAATTAAAAAAAAAATCTTAAATTATATTACGATGTAAATTACCTGCTCCTTCCATGTCCATTCATTTTCTTTGTTGCCCTTTTTGCTTTTATTTTTCTTGCTCTTAAGACTTTCAATAACCTTCAAGGAGCCACTAATAGAACCATCTGCAGCCTTAAGCATTTCAAACCTGAAACATGAACAAAATTTTAGGCACTATTACTGGAAGAAGAAGCATTGGTGTTGATAATATTTTTAATAATATGGCGTCTCTGATTTTGAGCAGGTTTTATGTGATGAGGCAATAAAAAAAAGGTGTATGACATTGTTAGCTGCGAGACCCTGAACGGTAGATCGGCCATGGGTTGACATAGTTTTGATTTGCCGCACAGGCACCTATGTCGTGACTACCATAACTAACCTGTTAATCCTACCAGATATAGGGGACATACAGTTTTATGTGCTATCTGAATAATGGAGCTTCCTAGCATAGTTCACTGAAACAAAGCAAAGCTTTGATGGAAGTGAAAAGTCAGTTTTTAAGGTCTTAAAAATTCCAGCAAACGTCAAAATAGAGATTCAAACCAGAAACATTCACTTCCCCAGTCACACTCCGGAAACAACTGAGTCCACAGACCACTCATAGGCAATAAAAAATCTGAGTAAAACAGTAAAATGATATGGTGTTGAAATATCCAATAAGTATAAAAAATGAGTAAGTATTGTAGAATTTGCAGACAGAGCAACCCACAGGGATAATAAGGCTTTCTGAGAAAGAAGTAAATAATTATGCAATTCCACTGAGGCAGTAGACATTACAATTCATAGCCTTAGAAACAAAAAGTTGGTTTTCAAGCAGGCAACATGGGTTCAGGCAAGGATATTGATGCGAATCTCAGTTGGTGGGATATATGCAAGATATTTCAGATGAAATGGACAAGGGAGGCCAAATTGATAGTGTAGCACTAGAACTGTCAAAGGCATTTGACAGAGTAAGCCATAAAATGGTAGTAAATAAGGTAAAAACCATTGGAGTGGATGAGAAAGTGATTTGCTGGGTAGAAGAATTTTTAAAAGGTAGAAAACAGAAAGTTAGGGTAGGAAATGTAGTATCAAAAGAAGTTGAAGTAAAAATGGGTGTGCCATAGGGTAGCGTATTGGGACCATTGCTATTCATTATTCTAATGAATAATTGTGTTGATTGTTTACTATCTGAAATTAGATTGTTTGTAGATGACATAATGCTGTATAAAAGACTCAAAACGATTGAAGATTGTAAATAGTTGCAGGGTTATCTGGACAGGATATATAGTTGTGTTGGTAAACATGGGATGAAATTAATGCAAAGAAGAGTCAGCTTATTAGATACACAAATAAAAAACAAAAGGTTAATTATCAATATAAGGTGGGGAATGAATTGCTTGCTGAAGACTTGAAATGTAAATATATTGGAATTACTTTTGATAACAAGCTTAACTGGGCATGACACATTGGACAGGTGGTAGGAAAAGGTTTCAAGTTCTGCACTTATTGGAGAGAGTGATGGGGGGATGTACGGTAGAAGTAAAGGAATTGGGTTACAAAACTTTGGTGAGACCGTTGCTCGAATATGGTAGTGTAGTATGGGACTCTCATTTTATGTATCAAATACAGGAATTGGAGAGGGTGCAAAGAAGGGCTGCTAGATTTGTTTCTGGAAATTATCGCAGAATGCAATCAGTGACGGAAATGATAAAGGAGCTGAAATGGGATTCATTGCAAGACAGGAGGAGGTTGAGGAGGGTCTTGGGAGTGTACAGGGCATATATTGGTGATGAGGAATGGAAAGATACTGCAATAGGTATGAAAAGTAGTGCATGGAAGGGAAAAGATGACCATGATTACAAGCTGGCACTCGATTTCAGGCACAAGGGTGTAGGAAGATTATCTTTTTTAGGTAAGGGTGTCAGGGATTGGATAAGTTACCAACAGAAATGATGAATAATTTACCGAAAACTTTGAAAGAATTTAAAGATAAAATTTGTAGAGGGCAAATGTAGGTGGGTGCAGGTTAGGGGGAAGATGGGTGTGTAGGGAAATTGCCACCGGAGCCTGTGCTCCATTGCAATTAAATTAAATTAAATGAACATAAAAATAATAAGGTAAGGCCAACCATTCTTGCCAGGAAGAATCTCATAGAAATTTAATCAATGCTATAGAACTGGCATTATGTCTGAAAACTGGATGAAGCAATAATCATCCCCATCTTTAAAAAATTGGTTCCAGAAATTCCTGTGAAACTTACAGAACAATAAGTCTGTTTACTATATGCTACAAAATATGTGCAAAAAATATTAGATAACTACATGAGGGCAACAGCTGAGACCTTAATATATGATGCTGAATATTGTTTTAGAAAAGGAAGATCATGTTCTGATTGAACTATCACTGTCATACAGCTAATTGGAAAAAAAGAGAGAGAATGTAACATTCCAACCAATATAGCTATTGTAAGAACGAAGACTTTCCCAGCATATGACTGCAATGTACTGGTCCAGTACAGATGTCTCTACACCTGAAGAAGATGGCAGAGCCAGCCGTTGAAATATTGGGTTTCCACAACACTATCCAGCGGTACACCCGTAAAGACTACATTGCAATATAGCTATTATTGACTTTGCAATACAGTCTTCATACAGAAAAGTGATTAGAGTCAAAAGTGGTAACAAACACTCTGTAATTGGTACAAAAACAAACCAATATGTAAGGCAATGTTGCCCTTTTCATCCACTCTACTCAATACACACACAGCAGTGTCATTAAGAAAAAGTAGATTACTATAAAACAAAATTTTAAAATAGGATTCTGAGATTTGAGAATACTTCTTTTTGTTGATGTCAAGGCAATTTTAATTGCAGATGACAATAGCTTGCTAAGAACCTTGCAAAGTTTGAATTAATAGCCAATGTATACAAATTGGGAATTTAAAAAGTTAGAACCTTATATAGGTTAGAACCAATGAGAATAAAAATATTTAATGAGTCTATGCTGGTGTATTACCTGTATATAAACCTGACAAATGTCAGCAGGTAAATATATAACAATTTAACAACTGACTCTGCACTCGTCATCAGATGAAATAATAGTGGAGCAAAGAACAAAGGATATAATTAATAAATCAAACCGCTTCCTGCAAACTTGCAGTACAATGAAAAGGGTTTGGTGGAAGAAAGTAATAAAAGAAACATCTCTAAAATTCTGTAAAGAACTGGTGATGCCAATGATGTTACCAAAATTTTTACACTTAACAAATTTCTTACAATGCAAATTGAGGTGGCAGAGATGACAATCTTAAAATTTATAGCAGCATACACTTTGCAGGATAAAAATAAAAATGTACACTGACAAAATCAACAAGTACAGAAGCTACTGGTAGCAATATGTTAAAATGAATAGACAATGAACAGATGATTCTAATAAATTTTCAAATATAAACTATGTGGATAGAGATCCCAGGGATGACCCAATAAAAATAGTTTTATTCTTAAACTGGAACGGAACACGCTGAAATGGCCTATGTCTTGTGGATGGTTCATAAATAGCTTTTTCCCACACATTATAACTGAATCAAACTGCTCATAGCACATCACAAAAAAAGGAAACAAAACTGCTTGGTAAATTATATAATCAATGGCATCCAAAGGGGTTTTTAATTGTAAAACAATTTACTTTTTACTATGGTATTAAAATGCAAAAATTAACACCCACCGTTTTGCTTCAGTAAAAGTCATATGTTTACATCTATACATGTTTGTTCACATAAAATGAAATACTTTCAAATATAGAAGGGCAGAGAGTAAAACTTTTTAAAAACTGTTGTACAGTCACAATTTGAAAATATAAACACACTATAAACACATGGTGACATTTAGTATAAACAAGTCAATATTATTTAATTTGTGTAATAGTTTTCTGTCCAGTATTCTACATAAAGAAACAAATAAAACACAACAGTTCACTTCCTACTCAAAGTTACAGAGATTAACTAAATTGCAGCCTGCATTGCATGACCCCAAATATACGATATGTTCACGACAATGTTGAGTGCATCTGTACAAGCGATATTCAAAAAATATACACATTTCAAAGTTGATTCGTTAAGAAAAATGTCTCTAACTTCATACTGCTAAATAATTCACATCACACTTAACAATTTTCCAACAAATTGTTCCAAAGGTAAAATCACTTCACAAACTGAAAGAAATGGAAGAATCTGGATTCATAAAGGACAGTGCTAGAGAAAAATAGCCACATGGATAAGAAACAGACGCTGAGGCAGGATGCCAGTACAAACAGAGTGAGCAAGGCACTTTCTCCCACCACAGCACCCTGCCTGGGACACGCTCAGCTGCCCGCACTCCCATTGTCAAGCAGCACGTAACCTTGAGCCACCACCCCATGACAGTCTCACATCCTGAGATAGTTATCATTCACAGACACATCCACAGCAGAAAAAGTTGATATTTTACAGCTCTTAAATTGTATCTTGGAGGGATCACATGAAAAATTAATAACTGGGATCAGTTACATACATCATATAAAATATAACTGGGAGATTTACTTGTGGTACGAAAGCTGTAACTGATTAGTAATAATTACAGCCCTCTCCTCTAAGTGACAGAGTGATAAAAAAGATGTTCTGTTCCCAAATAGAAAAATTAAGTTATAACATCTTTTCTGGCAAATAACTATAGAAATATTGTTAAACATCCAACAAAAGTTGTTATTGCAAACAAATTTCCAGTAGTCTGCACAGTTAGTAAACAAGATGTATGAACCCTTCTCCCCCACAGATACAGGTACTATGTTAAGCTGGTTGGAAGTATAGTAATAATTGACATTTCTAATTGTGATGAAACATACCAGAAACTCAGTTCAGCTTTATTTATAGTGACTGATAAGATTATCATTTAAAAAGTAATTAGCTGAGGTTAAAATTAGATAATTTAAAAATATGAAAATCAGTATAGTACACTGAAATTAACAACATTAGCAAACTTTTGAAGGAATTGTACCACTGACAAGAACTTACAGAAACGTCAGGAGTTGTTTTAAAAGTACTTCAGATATTGGTATTATCTTATGAGTTTTTCTGTTAATTAGTCATTCAAAATGTAGAATTCAGTGCTATGGTGTAATTAAAAAACCATTATGTGCAGCAATTCTTAAATTCTTGCAATTCAGAACACATAGAGCTAAACCCATTTTAATTTGATAATGTAATTTAGCTAATTAGATTCAATTTAACTGTATGTAATAATACCGGCTGCACTGTGCCATAATCCACCAGTCATGAGTAAAGCACCTGCCAAAACAATTATGAAAATTTAGCTGAAAAAATCTAATCTTTAATATGAAATATCACTGCTGCTATAAAATAACAATAGCATCTCAAAGATACTATTTACACAACACCTGATGTTAGATGTAATGAATCAAAACTTAGGCAACAACACTTAGATGCACAAAACCCTTCTAACATTTCATTCATATTAATAAAAAACAGAATTTATATTTGATATAAAGTCTTCGCGGGTTCTTCGCCGGATAGTATTATCCGGCGGGTTCTCCGACAAGACAAGCTTTTGGTGGCTTGCTCTGCCGCCATCGTCAGGTCCATTATATGTATGTGACAACTAGAACTGCACTGGAAGTCTCACAGATCCGTAGCGGGCCTGCCTCGTCTTCTGATTGGCTGACTGCAAGGCCCATTCCATTCTGCTTGTCCGTGACTGGTTGGCTCTGGAATCAGCTGTAGACTGGGTAGGACGGATCTAGTTGTCATATACATACAATGGACCTGACTACGGCGGCAGAGCAAGCCACCGAATGCTTGTCTTTCGATAATATTATCCGGCGGAGAGCCCACGAAGGCTTTATATCAAAAATACGCCGGGAAAGTATTATTTCTCAGAATTTATATATATTTTTTTAACATAATAGAACTAAAGATGAAGCTTTAGGGTGAAGCCAGATAGAAATACATATCTCCAGAGGAGGTCTTACAGGAAATTAAGAAATTTCAAAGATGAAATTACAAGTGCTGAAGTGTAATGAGTAATAACTCAGCTGTGCTTACTTTTCAGGGCTCTGCCTGAAGTGCAGCATGGCAAACTGCAGCAGGGAGTGTTTGCCATCGTGCTGACTGGGCAGGGAGTGCTGCTGCTGTGACAGCTCGTGAGCATTGGACAGGACGTTTCCCGCGTGCTGGGGTCGCCCCGTCCACCCGTCGAGGTGGTGGCTGTGGGCGGGAGGCGGCGAGACGGCACGCCTGGGACCGCCGTGTTGCGGGGGAGAGTGTTGCTGCTGTTGCAGCTGCTGCTGGTGGTGATGGTGGTGGTTTGATTGCTGCTGCTGGCTTTGCTGATGGTGGTAACTGTCCAAAGTAGGCAGTATTGGTTGCTGATGCTTCTGGTGCAACTATAATGAAAACAAGGAAAAGTTCATGAGTTTTTCAGATCAAACAATAAATTTTACCAACAATTTATTCAGAAAGTGAACTCTCAAAAGGACAGGAATAATTTCAGATTAGATACAGCTCGATTCTTCAGTAATAGATCTGGCAACTGGCAGTACCAACATCACAGGAAGCAATGCAGGCATAAATAACTTTGATGCGAATAAAAATATCATCAGATCACTGTAAAACAGAAAGAGTTTCTTCAAAGAAACTGTAGCTCAGTTATGTTGCTCCTCAGTTCATTCAAATCATAGTCAGTAAACAGTAACGACACATGAACTGCCCTATTTTAAAAACTAAAAATATGCAAATACAAACAAGTTTGAAGCTGGATCAGAAAATTGTACTTAGAATGTGTTTTCAAAGAAATGAATTAAAAACATTCAAGGCTTGTCTAAATTATTAGAGCAGGAAGAGGGTTGGATGCAAGGAATGGGAAAGATATTTGATAGAGCATTCGTAAAGAAACCGTTCTAGCATTCCTGTGGAGTGATTTCAGAAAACCAAAATGTCCAAATTGTGTACTGAACTCGTGCCCAAATTCCAGGTGCAACCATTAACTGTTCACCTGCCAGGTGTGGTTAAGCGACTTGTTTGAACAAATTAAAAAATTAAAATAATCTTAACATGTTATTTCAAATATGGTGCTGAAATATCAAGCATTTTAACTATAGATAAGGAGGAAGTTTACTGTTTTATAATACAATGTAGCCAAAGAATGTTACACATTTAATGTCAATGAATCTTTGGTTAAATTCATCAAGGATCAAAAACACATAATCAAAAATCTTTAAACATTTTACTAGCTCTTTTCAATACTTTGGGGATAGCCTACCATTTATTGGAAAGCTACCTGGGTTTACTACAAAATGTATGAACAGGTTCCAATGAGCTGCATGTATACCATTCATCTCTCTTTTAGAGCTGATTTGTTTTGTAACTGTGGTATAAAGAAAGGTTGGAAAACTTTATAGTTTTCAGAACTAAAAAATAAAGTAGCAGATTGTAATGGATAACATGGGGTTATAAAACTATTTAAGCACAGTCTAAGAAAGAGGATGTGTCAGATGACAAGCAAAAAATGGGAATGTTCAGTGATGATGATGATGATTGATGATGATGATAATAATAAAAACAACAATAATAGTACTTATTTATACCCTTAGATGTTCTCAATTTATGAAAAGATGTGATGGCTCTGTAGATTGAATGAAGTGTATCGATATCCTCTCTGAATCAGTAGTTCTCAAAGAAAAACATGAATTGGAATAAAACAATGTCTTTGCTTGGTAGCAAAATGAGCATTTGATTACAAGTCATACAAATTTCTTTGCAAATTATCCCAGTACAAGTACCTGTTGTTAACACCTTTGCAACATTAAAAGTGCTGGGACGTTAAGAAAAGCTGACATTATCATTCATCAGTTGTGAGATGTCATCTCATAATGTGTATTTCCACTTTTGAAACTCTAAGATGAAGATTATACTGGAGGCCAGGAGGATGTACTGTGGCTAATGCTCTTAGAGGTCTTGTTGTGAAACAGCTTGCTGGAGGACAGGTTTTACTAAAGGTCACAGATGCTGTAATACAACAACCTGCTTACACACAAACAATATTAGATTACACATATTTATAGTATTCAGTCTATCGGAAACAATCTAGCAAGAGAAGACAAATTTAAGTGTATTTCTATAAAATATATTGCTATCACAAAAAGTTACTAAGTAATACTTTTATAAGTGCTGCTACAAATCCTAAGTATGAGGAAAGGAAACTTCTATTTCAATTAAACTAATGAAATAATTATTAAGTTCAACTAAATCAGTTACACTTGAAAAATAAAAAGACACTTTTGGTCAATGAGATCAGTACTGTTATTGTAATGTGTAAACAATTCTTCCTCAGCACATGCTCATACCACAATTCATGGGATCAAACAAAAAGCAAAATAAATATTTCTTTCTCAGCACTATTTCCAGAAGATAATTTAGACCATGAGAGATATCTGATATTTAAGTGTGTAGTGTCCAACTGAAATTATTGCTAACTTAATAGCATAAATCCATATACGGCAAAAAAAAAAATCAACGTGATAGTGGACAGTAAGACTTCAACTTTATTTAACATTATCACCTCTTTAAAAACTAATAATAAATTTCTGTTGGCATTTTGTAAACCTTTTACAGTTAAAACATATAATATACCGGTCTATCAAATAAATTTAGAGCACTGTCTTACATTATAAAATCAGAAATCTTTGCAGCAAACTGGATTTGTTTTGCATGAATACTTATTTTTTTGTAGAATAATTGGTTACAGTATATCAGAAGTTAAATTTTCAGCACACAGAAGAACCATATGTTTCAGTCCTTCTTACGTGCAAAATTTATCCTCAAGGAACTGTTTTTATTTTATAGTTGTTACATTTCCTGTTAGTAAACTAAGCTCTTGGCAAACTCTAACTTCTGCATACAGACAATAGTAAGTTTAAAATTGGATATAGTAAATAAGAGCATCTCTTCATAATGTATATTTCAAAATATCAAATCTAGAAGCAGGAAAGAATTTCCAACGCATAATCTCATATTTTTCTTATCCCTTATGAAACAGGGTATGACTGCAATGTAATATAGCTATGTCTGGTCAACCAGAACCTAAGTCAGTCCCCAAAGTGTGTGATTTGTCCTCAGTAAAAAAAGGTCACTATGTCAACTGTAAGTAAAAAATGAAGCATCTTGTGCTTGGTGAGAGCAAAGAAAGTATGTTTTCCATTTACTTTGGAAATAATTAAATTTTATTGTTACTTTAAACTCCTTAACTGTTTGCTGTACATTGTTCAGCACCTATTCAATATATTAAGTTAAAGTTTTTCTTACTCTCCTATGCCAGAAAACTATTGCTAATGTATGGATATGCTTCTCTTTTCTCTTCTATACCTTACTTCCTATCCCTCCCCCAATATCTAACGATGCCTCTTCACCAATGAATCCCTTACAACTATCATCTATATCTATATCTATATCCTGTCTTTTAATTATGCCCAACCCAAATCCTTTATATCTCTAGTCCTTGAGTGTGTTCCATAGTCATTCTTAGAGACAAATTTATCAGCTCTCCTTTGAGTTCACTCCATCACCATCTCCAGTACCAATAATATGGTTCCACAACATTCCACTGTACTCAAGTACGGAACTGACCAACATTTTATTGTTCAGCTCCCTTACATCCCAGGTACATGCCCTCTCCAGTAGCTGCAGATCATAATATTATTTAAGTTGTGTTCATCTTACATGTTGCTGCAGCTTTCCTATCTTCAGCTTAGCTTTACCTTTTCCATCACTGTCTAAAGCATTTGCCTTTTGGAACCATTTTCTGTTGCATTATTACAGTCAATATAAATCATAAAAAATAACTACCCTCCCAGGGAAGTATTTTTTCAATGGCATATTCATATTCATACCTTACATTCTCAAATCATACAAAATGCATTGATTTAATGAAATGGATGAAAGGTTTTTATCACCTTTATGTTTTTATTTGTGGAGAAATTGGCATATTTAAAATCAAGAAAATTTGTTTAAAAAATATTGTTTTTAATACAGGGAAAAAAGTTGATATTAAAAAAAAAGAAAGAATCAAATTAGTTAGAAAATGATAACTAAAAATTTTCTACATAAAAATGACACTGCTCTACATGTTACAGAAACTTAACATCCTTTTGTTACATTGAATAGTAAATTAATTCATGATGAAAACTCATAAAAGTTCAGCAGGGGATTTAAAACTGTCAAGGAAAGATGTGATAAGTATTAGTGAAAACTGAGCTCCAAAAGTCTGATGCAAAATTAATAATACAACAGCACTATCCTGCCATGCCTGTAAACTGTGGCCTATTTGTGAAACAGATTTTCTAGATTTATATTCTGTTGCTCAGTTAATCAGTAAAGGAAAGTGCCCTAAACCGTACCCCTACCCCTAAAGTGGACCCCCGGTCTCCTGCCACTGCATTCCACTGAACTCTAACAGGATCAAGTGTAAATAGTAGTTCCGGCTTCTATCACTTTCTAGCAGAATGCTCGCATCGCCTGCTTCACTGGTTGTTCATTAAATCCCCATTAGGGGGCGTCCATAAATTACGTGAGGTGAAATAGGGGGGGGGGGGGGGGGTCCGGCGAAATCTCACCAAATCTCACCAGGGGGGAGGGGGGGGTCACGGAAATCTCACGTGAGTTTTTGCGAAAAATTTGGGGATAGTAGAGCCAAAAAAAAGGTCTACAATTTGCGCCTAAGTCGATTTTAGGAGGGTATTTCGTGAAAAAGTTAGGGTGTGACCTAAAAAAAAAAAAAAGGTCTACAAAAGTTTCGAGTGCGATTTCTAGGGGGGGTTCTCACGGACCTGATCTCACCAGAGGGGGGGGGGGGGGGTCCGGCCAGATCTCACGAAATCTCACCAAGGGGGGGGGGGGGTCCAGAAATCCGGAAAAACACCTCACGTAATTTGTGGATGCCCCCTTACGTGCTTTGGCAGTTGACAAACTTTTTACAATCTGCTATATTTTTTTAAAAAATTTCTCTGCATATGGGCAGGTAGGCCTTCCGACGTATATATACACCCTTAAATGATAAGGTTTTATGTTAATGTTTATCGCTAAACTGTTTTGTTGAGAAGTTTGGTCAAAAATCTATTGGTTTAACAAAATACAGGACATAGTTGCGCAAACCGGACCCCTGCAGTTGCCTAAACTGGACCCTTCTTTTTTATGCTTGAAGTCAAGTATGGAATGTGATGCTTGCATTTTTATGGTCATATTATCTGCACCTTGAAAGAGCTAAAGAAGTCAAGGAATTCAGCAGCAAGAACTTAATCGTGTTGGTGGATGCAAAAGCAGTCGCGGCCAGGAGCTTGAGTCAGCTACAGAGCCTCTAGAAAGATCTTGTGAAATGGAGCTTTAATTTTGAGAAAACAAGCACTAAGGATGAGAAGAGAATGACCTCTGCAACATCGAAATTGAAGATTCTCCCTGGAGTGTCCCCTTCTAAAAATGATGACTGTTTGTCGTTGGTTTTTTTTTTTTTTTTTTTTTTTTTTTTTTTTTTTTTTTTTTTTTTTTGCGACAGGAAGTTTTTTGAGGTTTTAAAATGTAAATTTGGATGATGTTTAGTGTGGGCCCATGTGGATTGCACTGGGGCTGAAAAGTATGTATACATCTGCGATTTTTGTCGCCAAAACAATTTAATTCTTGTATGTATTTTCTGTGTTTTATATACCCTATATATATGCTCTATTTGTATATTTAAGAAAAAAACTAAAACCTGTACTTGTTATACTTCACTTTAAAATACGTTTTCTGTGATTCAATGCCATTTTCTACTTTTGTTTACGGTTATTTCGTTAATTTTTATGATCGGTCCGGTTTAGGAAACTATTTTTCATATCGCCAGACTAAGATTTTTTTTAAAAAAATTTTTTTTTGGTAATTATTTTGAGAACAGAATTTAAAGGATTCATAACATTCTGAATTAATTATTTCATGCTTAAAAAACAGATTTTTTTTATTAATAATTATTTTTTGGAACTAAAAAACAAAATGGGAGTCCGGTTTTGGACACCTTCCTCCACTGATTAATGAACAAATCGGGTATGTAACATATGCCGCTGTCATTACATAAATTTTATAAACTTTGTATGATTGTATGTACCGTAAAGTTTTCGGTCTAAACCCAGTTTTGTGAAGCTAATCACTAATCTATGAAACGCGTGGCGATTATCGTTTACAGCAGTGTTTCCCAACCTTTTTTGGGTCATGTCCCACTTTTAATATTTTTTTGCCCCCCATACCTAATTTTTAATTAAAAAAATATTTTGCTAACATCAAACGAAACTATACCTAATAATTATTTACAGCACTGTTTTAAGAATTTGCTTTTTTGCTATATTTTGTATCTATATCTAGCATTGCATTTAAATAAACCGAAGAGAAAGCGGTAAAGTCGTATCAAGTCAATTTCTAAATTGCCCCCCTAAAAAAACCAAATTTCCCCCCTGTGGGGCGTGGGCCCCACGTTGGGAAACACTGGTTTACAGCTTATGTAATTTTTGTATCATTATAACAGAAGAATCGTCATTGGCGTATGTGATCTAGGTACAAATTTTCCTGCAATATTTTTATCGGATATTTCCCCTCCCGCATCCA
Source organism: Vandiemenella viatica (assembly GCA_031002005.1). NCBI lineage: Eukaryota > Metazoa > Arthropoda > Insecta > Orthoptera > Morabidae > Vandiemenella > Vandiemenella viatica. The sequence goes on from JARYHS010008074.1 coordinate 60,380,212, forward strand.
AACTGGAAAGTACAGGAGGAAAATTAATGTATTAAAACTGGCAGTAGTCTAAAATAGATGAAATTAACATGATTATCCGTGTATTTCCTTTTATTTTTTTTTTGGTAGGATTTTAAAGAAAATCACAACACAGCATGCTGGAAAGAAACAGCAGCTCTTGTGTTAGAAAAATACGGCAGTTGCAGCAATTTAGCTCGACCACACTTTAAACTGCACATGAATCAGCTGTTTGAAATTTCGCGTGGCTACAGCTGCATAAACGCCAACTGTTAGGTAATTAAGAACTTCAGCAGTGCTCTGCTACGTAGATACTTTTGAGCGGAAGCTTAACGATACTAAAACGATTCAATTTCCTTTTGTTCGGGTGATGATAGCATATAATATGAAACAAAAGATATGTTGGATCGTAATTTTTCACGGCGTTGAATATTAATATATTTTTCTCGGGCTTCCAGACGTGTTAAGATGTCACATTTGCGGGACGTTTCGAAGGCGTCCATCTCTGCCTTCATTCTCAACCAAACGTCAATGATTAACTGTTTGTTTATTCAGCCGCTGCTATGGAAACGGTGGAAGCGTTATTACAGAGGCTGTAGAAATAAGATTAACTGATGTATTAGTCAACAGGGACACTGGTTATCAACTCAGTGCGGCCTGGAACCCGGCTATTAAAATGCTGAAACAGTTTCGCGCCGGTAACGAGCAGAAGAGCGGATGACGTAATCGCGTTGTGTTGGTTTTTGTCTTCCACCGTTTCCGTAGCAGCGGCTGAATAAACAAACAGTTAATCATTGACATTTGGTTGAGAATGAAGGCAGAGATGGACGCCTTCGAAACGTCCCGCAAATGTGACATCTTAACACGTCTGGAAGCCCGAGAAAAATATATTAATAGATATGTTATTTGCCTAAGCTGGTTTATTCTACTTAGTTGGAACGGAATTCATATCACACGAAAGCTGCGCTGTTTAGTTAAATCTACGCTGGTTTGATAGATCCCTGGACAATTTTTTTTTTCTTACAATAATCAGGTAGGTAAGAGACATAACAACGCCATTTTTGTGTATTTTAACTTAAGAGGTAGGCTGCTATTTCCAGTTACAATATTATTGTTGTCTCAGGAAACCATCACTTTTTTTTAATAATATAGCTCAATATTATCAAGAAATATTATACAGTCCATTCGTTATGTCTCAAACAATATATTAAAATCCTCGTTGCAGAACTTTTCAGTAACATTTGAGATCATTCATGTTTTTTTTTTACGATATTTCTAAAACTACTTTATTCTACACTGGATGTTTTTATCTAATATAACGTTATGATTTCCAATGGCAGACAAATTTTTTTGGAAAGTTTATTACTCAGTGCCAAATCTACAATTGTTTCGCCTGCGGCGTACGAAACCAATAGTACCTTCCAAACCTCTGTATTTTCCTGGAGAGTAAAGACAACTGCGCAACAATTCCGCGTCCTGAATTTACTTCAGATGGTCATTGTGGGCGGGCGGATAAGTTACCAGAATTGGTTTAGCGTAAAAATAAACATTTACTTTTTTGCCTTAATTTGGTAATGCTTTCGTGCGATCTATTGTGGGTAATTTAACATAGTCAGTGTGCAAAGATGAATTATGTTGGGAAGAACTAAAAAGTTAATACAACTAGATTGAAACACCCATTAAATCTTAAGCTAAAATGTTCATTGTCATCTTCCTTAATTTTTCAATATACGATTTCGAATTTTGGCAGTTCTATCATTACCGTGGCGCCAAAATCTGAGGATGAATTCTCGTAGAACGCAAAGAAACAAATCGAAAATAAAGATTAAAAATTTTTGATATCTCGCTTGGTTTTCGAGATATAGCATGTTAAAAATCAGTCATAGGTATAATTCCTTCTGCATTTGGTGTTTTTTCTTCTGGTCCAGGCCGTATTTCAACCTAGCAACAATCACTAGGAATAAAATAAAACACCTATGGTGCATTTCCACCGTGTAGATATGGTGGTTTTGGTGAGAAAAAAATTTCTGGTCCAGGTCGGATCTCACCCTAACCTCCTCACTTTTGAGTTACAATATCTCGAGAACTAAGTGAGATATCAAAAAACTTTATTCTTTATTTTCCATTTGTCTCGTCGAGTTACATACGAATTCATCATCAAATTTGGCGATACCGAAATTTTTCTTCTGGTACAGGCCGTATTTCAACCTAATTACGTCAATTTTGAAATACGATATCTCGAGAACTAAGGGAGATATCAAAAAACTTTCAATTTTTCTCGTCGAGTTCTATAAGAATCAATCATCAGATTGTGGCGCCACGGTAATGATAGTATCCCCCGAATTTTCAATGGGTTTTATTGTCTTAAAAAACGTAACAGTCCCCAACCCCAATGTTGGTTGGATACTCCCGAAGGAGGCATACTAAGCCATTGTGTCAGAGGTCGGACGGCCAGTTCCTTTCGTCTGGAACCTACAGTTTAGGTGGAATCCGAACCACGGAACGACCCTGGCATAACTCAACACAACTCCTAAAAATTCTTGCGGCCAGAGGGATTTGAACCCCGGACCAGAACAGCGAACTTTTCGGTAGCAAGTGCCTTAACTTCTGAGCTACCAGACCGTCTTAGGTGTTCCAAAAGTCGTTTCCGATATCGTTGGCACGATGTTAATATTGATACGTTAGCCTGTTAAGCATGCAACCATTTAGGCAGTATTGCAAACCTGTAAGTAAACGTTCATTCTTACGCACATAATGATATCTGATTCAGGGTCGCATTTAAGCATAGTCTACCTAAGCTATAGCATGGGGGCCCGCACCACAAAGGGGGGCCGCACCACAAAGAGGGGGCCCGCACCACAACCCAAAAAAAGGTCGCCCATAAATTTTTTGGGTAGAATTTCGAATTGAAACATCGATAGCCGGAGGCAGCCCCCTGTCGCAGGGCCACTGGCGACAGGGGGGCCCGCACCACATGTACAGCCTAGGGGCCCACAAAGCCTAAACGCGGCCCTGATCTGATGACCTTGACAAAAACTGCCTGAGCGAGCAGAGAGGTTAAGATCAGCATGCTACGTTTCTGACGTCAATGAAGCTCGCACTTTCCATCCGCCGGATACGTGGCTCTTAGATCATTTCGTTATGGGTCAATGAGAACTCTGTCCCAGTTCCAACCTTGCATCCCCTCTCACAACTAGTCCATCTGCGGTCGGAGTATCACCCTGTTTTGGTTGCACAGCCCATGCAGTCAGTTAATGCGTCTTTTTCTCTGCTAAACATTCTGTTGAAATCGAAACTGGGCGAATGTTGCCTTGTTGTTCCAAACCATGTATTATTTTGTTAATTGAAAGTATATTGTTACAGCGGAATTTGCAGACTATCTTCTCAGTCAGCAGTAGGGTGGATGAATACGGAAAACTACCCAAACCAGTAATAAGGTTTTAATATGCTGGAACCGATTAGAGAATTCGCGGTTACTGATGAGTTACTGGAAACGTCTGGAATGTTAACCAAACTGTAATTCACCTCCAATTTAATAATCCAAATATCAACTCATATTCCATGCCTGGACCGTATCAAACTCGTCGTATTAAAAAGTCACAGATAAAATGTTACCAAATGACCAACCAAATACAATTACAATTGATTCCTTTTGTGAAGTTATTTGAAGAAGGATTTTACAACCAGTAGCAGATGGAATTTCATACTACTAACGCCTAATAATTTGTTGCATTTCTTGGATTTTGCGCATTAAACCATTCTAGTAGGTCACGTTTAAATCAAAGAGGACACTCGAAATCGAATAGATTGCTCTTCCAAGTAGAACGTCTTCATCCATGGGTCTTTTTACTCATTGCTTTACGCCTCGTCGACGGCTAAGGTCATTAGAGGCGGGCTGGGGCTGGGGACAAGGAACGGGAAGGAATTCGCCCATGGCATTTCTGGAGGAACCATCTCTGCATTCGCCTGGAGTGATTTGAGGAAACCATGGAAAACCGAACTCAAAGCACAATGTTTAAACCAGTAAAATCCAAGATGGCATCTGGATGCGAAAAAAGCTCAGAAGAACTGTATTCATTGACAGAAAGATTCACCTCACTCGCACGGAAAAGACGCATGAAATTTTATGGTCATATAGCACGAATGGATGAGTCACGGCTTACCATGTAAATTTTCCACATCGTCAACGGTCCCCGACAAAACAAAGCACGCTGGTTTGTAGAAACCCAGAAGGACCTCGCAGAAGCCAGCCTTGACCCATTGACATCATCACGCAGTAAATACAGACAATTGATCACCTCACATAAATTTGCCCCTAACAGCCCAACATCAAAAAATCTGAAACTCAGAAATGCATGGACACAAGAGAGACGTCAAGCCCACAGTGAAAGGATGAGGAGGTTTTGGGAAAATAAGAAGAACAGCAAGAAGAATAATGCAAATTAATGGTTCCACGCGCTCCTTAGCGGGCTAAACGATATAATAATAAAAATAAAAAAAACGATAAGAAAATTCATTTATTACGTAACAGGTAAAATAGCAAGCTCATCACAGAGCATTTCATTACGAGAATTTGGTCTCTATTGCTTCCAATTAAGCACTCAACACTTCCGTCCTTCAAAGCGCCATAACAATGAACAATCTAATGAGTCCAACTAGCAACAGCATTAAAACTAACGAAACAGCCGTTGCCGTAATTATCGCTACAATTCGTTGCAATTGACATTTACTCGTTACGGCTTTAGAAGACGCGAAAATAATATTCGTTCTTCACTTTCTCTGAGTCTCATCAACATTCACCCAGCCAGGTGCAATAATAACATGCAACGCAATGTAACACGCAGCGCTATCGAAGCAAAATAAAATTCTAGATTACAAGTTCAACCTAAATTCAAAAAAGCTATTGAACGAAAGGATTTTTTTGTAGGTTCTCTACTGCAAGAGACTGATAGCCAATATCGAAAAAAGTGCAGAGAAGAGCGTCGCGTTTTGAGATCGGTTGCCAAAGTTTCACCGACGACATACTTTTCCTTTGAATTGACTGAGAAATATACGAACATCGAGGAACTTATTTGAATCGGAATGACAAGGAAAAAAAAAATACAGAAGTCTCCTAACTATATTCTTTGTTCGTACCGGACTGATATACATAGGGTGAATACTCATATTTTGCTGTATATTTCGTCTATCCTTCCTAATCTTGTGAATTGCAGAGTATGTTTGTGAATTTGTCTCGGCACAGTATGGACTCTCTTGATTAAGACTTTGAGGCTATTTTCCGAATATATAATAGGCAATTTGTGAGATGGTCCCCAATATCAGTATCCCAAAGACATGGCACATACAAAATAACACGACACACATTAGCTCTAAGTTCATACGGTTCGCAGATAAATAGCAACACCCAGTTTCCTGCTTTTATATAGACCACCATTACTGATCTAAGCTGTATACAAGCTCTTAAATCACAGCAACATATTCATTATTACATTCTTTACTGACTAATAGGTCTTTACTGTAGTAACTAACTGATGTTTCAATGAAATTTAGTCTCTAATGGAAGAAACAAATATCGAAGTTGGTAGCACTGCACGATACACGGAAACAGTTGCTATCCAATTTCAAGCCTTCAGCAATCACCATGCTGTTGGTTTGCTATTTATTTGAAAGCTATTTCTGATGTGTGAAAAATCTCATTAAACTTTTTACAAAAGAAAATATGGATCGGAGATTTGTGTAAGATTTAATACAATTTGATGAATAAATGTTGTCTCAGATATGCATCGATAAATAAATTAAAGTTTTCATAGATTGCATAAATATTTTCTTTGAAAATACAATGTATAAATTAGTTGTAAGTTATGTTTATAATAATTAATATGTTTATAATTCGACGACATTCGTAAATTCATGGTGAAAGTTTGGTTCGAACGGAGCATCCAACTCTAATTGGTAAAACATTAAAAATCCGCTGAATAAACAACACTAGGTTGTTTTTTTTGCGTAAATGAACTTTAACTAAGAGCATCGCTTTCCGCAATTTTGATGTCAGTTTTCTGGCTGAAAAGTATACCTGAGGTTGCCATTAAACGCACCACGCCAGTTACCACAAATCATTCATGGAAAAAGAGAGAATTGAGGATAATAGGAAGAATAATCGTGTACGCAGAGGTTTTAACCAGGGAAACTGAAGGATAAAAAGACGCAAATCATCAACGGAAATTAATAATTCTGAATCGCTTCCCGTACGTTCTCCAGCAGATGGTGCTCGTTATTAACGGGAATGAGTAGTTGCAGCAGTTGTGGGGTTTAGGCCGAAACGGGGTATTCGTAATGAAGTACGGCAACATTTGACAAACATGTTTCGTTCTTAAGTCCAGGTATCTTAAATTTGGTATATTTCAGAAAAGCGATAACACATGTGTGTATTATCAAACTGGTATCTCTCTTTCGATCATTAGTTCAAACGATTATTTACTCAAAACCAAACATATAGTAAGTAAGTACAGTTATTTTTCAATATATCTTCTTTTTTCACTCCAGAGACGTCAGACCCTTACTTTACAACGCAATCGCGTTTCGTTCTCGACAAATTTTCAACTTCTTTGTCGACGTCGAGGTTATTAGAGCCATTTATGAAATCTTGACTCCGATTGCAGATATTTATATCTAACAACATAACCTCACCAAATTTTTTTCAAGTTTTTTTTACATATTACTGACAAATTAAATTTTCCCTTGAAAGAATTTAATCTTAATTCGTTGCAAGAGGTTTGGTTACAATTCTATCTTAACCATACTGTCATCCCACATCATGATTGTAGTTGAAATCGATCAGCAGTTGTTCCCTCTTGTCAATTAATGTGAACAATTTTGCAAAAATTTATTAAAGGCGAGATTCAAATATACATCTAAACTTCCTTCGTGCTTGGTGCTTTAAGGAGATGATTCAGATAACGAGTGGAGTGCACAAATTACAACCGAGGACCTCACGTCCCATTAGACTGCTGGAGCACGAAATAATAATTAAACAGATTTCACTAAAGGAGCCTGACCACAGATTAATATTATAAGCAATGACGTTGTGTTCCAATCGTGCAAACTATAATAGATTGACATTGTGATTAAGTTAGGAGATTTTATATCACCATTTATAAGGATACAAATAAAGCAATCTGTTCGTACACACACTAGGCCCGAACGCTTCAAATATTGCGTACATAGAATCTTTGTGAACAGTACTTGAAGTATGCATGTGCGTCATCCACAAACACAAAATATTCCGGAGCAGTGGCATTTTCAAGGGACGAATAAATCTAAAACATTTGCGTATAACCGAAATTCAGTATGAATATATCCTACGCAGCCAACATTTCTTTGATAGTTGACCAATGACTTATCAGCACAAACCTCAATTCCAAAATGAAAAAGTACAGCTAGCGAGGCGATTTATACTGCGATACGGATTTCACTTTATAGCGATTATATTCTCAACAATCTCGTCAGCTTTTTTACCATCCGTTTAGTCTTGGTTTAATGTCTTTATTTCCTCACAACCATTAGAACTACTCATACAACCATCTGCTTGAAATACTGACACTTCTTTTGGGATCTGACATCTGTAAATAACTGAACCCGTCCAGTGGGGTTAAGACAAGTCCATTAATTACGTAAAATCTGGTGGAACCCTCCCCCCCCCCCCGCCTCCCCTCCGCTACGTCCTCGTAATTTTGGAGACCCTTTTCCCTCCCCATCTCTCCTGTTCTATAAGGGCGGTGGGACTCCTAACGTTGAATCGACGTCGAAAGTAGTTAGAAGATTTTTTTTTTTAAAAAAAGCTCTGTTGTTCTTTCAGAAAGTAAAAAGACTACTATTTCTGTCGAATTCGTCCTCCTCCCTTTGATGAGATTTCGCCCCCCCCCCCACCTTTTCACTGTTTGACCTCACGTAATGAAAGGTGTACATCTCGGATTTTGTCGGCAAACTTAATATTCAACATCGTCCTGTACCATGGCAGTTGAGTTCTACTCTCCATTGTCCGAGCTACACTCCCATAAAGAACTGTGTCACATAATAAGATGTAAAGTAGCTGCAAGAAGAATAACCTATTTGTAGTTTAGCCAGTTTAACGCTTTCTGTTGTACCTGGTAGTTCCGTGTCTTTGAAAGATGCTTATGCTTATGCTGCTACCCTTACAAACTGCAATAGTGTATAAAAAACCTAACCCCAATGGATTCATTTGTACGGTGTGTGTGTGTATGTGGGGGGGTCTAAAGAAGCCGTTAATTCTAGAAAAGAGTTCCCCAGCATTTTACTAATCTTATATACAGGGCGTTCGCCGGGAAACGCAACCCACTGTTAGCGCTACCAGGAAGAAACTGCTCGCGGCGAGCGAGCGGTCAGCTCCCGGCATTGTTCGACCGTCGGCAGCGGACTATTTCATAAACTTGTATGTGCTAAGCATTTAAATGTGACGTAATTCATTAGCTTACCTTATAAAAGATGCTGGAAGTGTTGACACTTTTGTGTAATGCACATTTCACATCTTCTGAACATATTTCGAGACACACGCTGCCCTGACTTAATGATTTTTTGGGTGACTGTTCTAGTCGAAAAGCGATATCGTCAATTTTCTCCTCTGTGAGAATACGGTTGACCGACAGTCTCTTTTTGTTAAAAAATGAACCCGTTTCTCTTACTTTTTTAACCAGACGCAGAATTGTTGATTTAGCTGGCAGTAAAGCGCCAGGATATTCGCGACGAAATTTACTGCGACACTTTTTAAACGACTTCTTCTTCACATATGTATCGTAGAGAAATATTCTTTGTTGCAAACTGTAACGTACCATAATTTTACTCACACTCAAACACGGTACAGATTAGTAAGAGTATGAAGCCCCAAACCAGCCAAACCGCAAAGAAACGTTTATTCACAACACTGATTAATAAGAGACTGAAGTCACAAACTAGCTACAATGCAAAGAAACCGTTCTTAACAATGTAAGGGTCACTGCACTGCACTGTTGGGGCAGCGGAGGTTTTAAACAGTGCGGTGATTCACGGTGCCGTGTGGCGGAAACTGCTGGTTCCGCTGTCCGAGCAAGTTGCCGACGGCAACAGACTGGGAGGGTTGCGTTTTCCGGCGAACGCCCTGTATAAAAATCAATGTTTGTTTGTGGGTTTGTTCGTCTTCTATGCATTCCTATACCATTTATCAGATTGCAATGAAACTTTGGAGAGTTTTCGAGTGTGCGTCTGCGAAGGTTGCTGTGAAAAAAAATTCCAAAAAGTCACCCCCTATGCCCCATAACACCCCATAATTTAGGCAAAACCACATTTTTATCCGATTTAGATAAGAATTTGTACACTTATACTTTAAAACAAACAGAAAAATACTGCCAACATATGGTTTCCGAATATTCATCTCCTCTCCCCCTTTCCACCCCCATTACGTTTTTACCCCATAATTTAGGCAAACCACATTTTTTTATCCGATTTAGATAAGAATTTGCACACTTATACTTTAAAACAAACAGAAAAATACTGCCTACGTATGGTTTCCGAATATTCATCCCCTCTCCCCCTTTCCAACCCCATTACGTTTTCACACCATAATTTAGGCAAACCACATTTTTTATCCAATTTAGATAAGAATTTGTACACTTATACTTTAAAAAAGAGAGAGAAATACTGTACACATTAATTTGACAAAAACCCAATCCCTCTCCTCTCTTTCCACCACCTTAATTACCCCCTCTTCCCCATAACACCCCATAATTTAAACAAACCCGCAAACCGTTCGTCCGATTACGGCGAAGCTATGGTGAATTGTCGAGGGGATGTCGAAAATGGTTTCTGTCGAAAAAAATTTAAAAACCCACCCGTCCTCCCCATAATTTAGACAAAACCACATATTTCATCAGATTTCAATGGGAATTTGCATACTTATACTTTGAAACAAACATAAAAATACTGCCTGCATATGTTTTCCAAAGCGGATCCCCTCTCACCCTTTCCAACTGAAAATGAATGAAACAGCAGTTTAAAATTTATATGTAAATATTTTTTCATTAATCTATGTGCCTACTCAAGTCCAGCAATAGTGAAGCATTGCCGGGTCAGCTAGTGGTATATAGTGTGAAGCTTCTTAAAGAAGTTGAAGGACGGTATATTCATTGAGAAAACCGATTAGTTTCGGTAGGTACAAAATAAGGATCGATCGCTAATCGTGTGATAATTTTGTAGTCCATTAATTACCCGTGATTATTCAGCTTTATGGCACTAATTACCCCCCTTGCCTCCTCCGAGATGTGCGAAAAGTTGTTTCATGAAACTTTTCCGAAAACAAACGTTG
>JARYHS010008074.1:60391562-60690495 GCA_031002005.1 Vandiemenella viatica
TTGTACAAAAATTGTTCGGTACAGCGCTCAATCCGTTGGTACTGTCGATTTGTATTTTGCCATCACCAATTTCTAACGATTGTTTTGAAAACTCATGGGCAGCTGGATCATTTTGTAGGTGAATACGCATGTCAATATTTGTATATATCTCCAAACATGGGCGCCGGTAGGATTGCTTCTAGGGGGGTGCACCAGGGCTGCAATTGGTGACCCCCCCCCATCGGCCCAAAAATTTCCGGGCTCTGGACAAATTTTTTTTTTTTTTTTTTTTTTTTTTTTTTTTTTTTTTTTTTTTTTTTTTAGCTCTACTACTGCCCACACGACGACCCGGGATGTAGGGGGGTGCACCAGCAGGGCTGTAATTGGTGCTCCCCACCCCCTATCGGCCCAAATTTCCGGGCGACCCGGGATGTCAGGGGGGTGCAAGTGCACCCCCTTGCACCCCCCTCCCGGTGTCTCCAAAGAACTGATGACTTCAAACAGGCATTTATTTCATCAGCAGGAGTTGATCGAGGAATGACATAAAATGTTTAACGAAAATCCCCTGACAGTAATATCAGAGCACCACCAAAAAGCTGTTGATTACCACGTAAATCTTGCATTGTTCGATTAAATGCTTCTAGTGATTTTTTATTCGCCATTGTACACTCATCCCATAAAATAATTGACGTTAACAGAATAGTGGTGTATCAGTATTTATTCATGTGCGTTTATGTGTGTATGGAAATATATATGACTGCATACGTCAATGTATATTAAAAAAGTCATTAAATAATTCATTTTTAAATCGACGTGCTTCCATCAGTTACAAAAGAATAAATCACCCGTATGCACACAATATGTTTACAAACATGTAATTCAATTCAACAGTACAAAACTTACCGTTTGTGCAAATGCGTTTGACAACTTAATTCAAATAAAGCCTGTAAACGATATGAAACACCGACGGCTCGCTAAAAAACTGAGAAAAGTACACGCACACATACACATAGTACATTTGAACAATTCAAGACTCACCGTTTGTATGAATGCACTCAACAATATGTTTAAAAATATAAACACAAAGCAATAATTATCGCTGACAATTTGCTTTAATCGAAGCACGTCCAAAATGAAATGACCGCATGACTGACATAACAACATGCTTGCCTGTCAACACTGAAAAAAGTTTCAATTTGACAGCAAAATCCCCATTAACATAAAGATCCGCCATTTATTGAATTTATTTGTTACAAAAAATGTGATAAATGAAGAACCGCTCGACCGATTTTGTGCAAACTTCACATAAACCAACTACTAAATAGTCCGAACAAAGCCTAAACATTTGGTTTGGATAGGTGAGCCCTTTCTTGAGTTATAAAATTACAACGAAAAGTGGCATTGATTTCTCGTATATAGATGTATTGCCTTGTTTACTCCATGTACCATCATTAGACCGTCACAAAACATATACTGGGACAATTGCATACACTGAAATGTATTAACAATAAAATTCATACAAACCAGCTCTTATATATCAAGTATGGACAGGAGTATTTGTGTGCGAGAGAGAGTTGAGGGGGAGAAATGGAGAGGCAGATGTGAAATTTACTGTAGAAGCATATTGGATAGAAATTTCTTAGTTGCTCATACTGCCACCTTGATGCATCTCCAGTGAATGTATTATATTTTAAATTCACACACTTCTATCTACACATTGGTTCTTCAACCCATTATTTTTGGTCTTTGTCTGTATTTGCATTTAATTTAACTGACAAAATTTGGCAGTTAAAAGGCAAAAAATCACAATCCCAAAGAAAAAATTTACAAAATGTAGAAAAATAACTCATACTTAAATAAAGGGGAGATGAAGAACAGCTGTAAAGTTTGGACTGTTTCATTATATTATTCATTTATAATGTGTAATTATTTAGGTGTGACATATGTAAATAATAGCTCATAATAATACTACAGAAGTTAATAAAGGAGACCTATGTTTCCCCTTCAATGACAATTATTTTTACAAATGGTATAATCTCATAATCTCTTCATCAAAAAGTAAAAAAAAGAAGAAAACAAATAATGACAAATCAAAAAACAAATTAATCACAAATTTAAAAATTTTAATAAATTTTGGGGGCAAGGTTCTGTTTTCTGTAGATAATAATACCGATAATGATAATAATAATAATACCTCTAATGAAAAACCAAGATGAAATAATTTTTTCTGGAGAATATTTTAATTTGCAGGAGCATGATGGTACAAATGACAAGACATTCATGCACTGGGAATTGCAATTGTGTTTAAGATGTTTTTAGATTAGTTCATTTGCTTCAGCACAAATATGTCTATAAATAAATATGCATTAAGAGAAAGAGTGATACTATAATCCTGCTTCAAGTTATGATCATAATTAAATTTAAAGACTGAAATAAAAAAAAAACAACATAAGCACAAGCTAGTTTAGTATCAATCATGAATATAAATATTAATTAAGTAATAAATGTCTTAACTAAACGTAGTTTGTACCTAGCCAGTAAGAAATTTTCATGCATTATTTTTTTTTTAAGTATAAACATATATATAAGGCAAGGTAAGAGGACAAACAATTTCTATTATTTTTTATCTATTTATTTTATTCTACATAACATCAAAGTGCCTTAAAAAATCATATACACATAAACCATGTCTCAGTTACATTACAAACCATTCTTCTCTTATTTTATATCAAAACTGAAAACAAGTACTGGTAATGACAATGTTTTACTGTTTATGATTACTATCTGTAAACATTGATCTACACAGCCATATGCAGATATATACATTATATATCATTTAAAGTGCCATAATCTGATCAAATTAATAATATAAAATTATGGTACATCATATGTGCCAAGCATCTCCGGTGAATAATATCTCTAAGAATAGTATGCACTAAGCCTTTTTATAGTTACCTTTAATGCATAATAAAGCATATTTATTAACAATTGTGATGGTGTTTAAAAAGTATAAAAAGAAGGCTTCTATAATTTAGAGAATGTTTAGAATCAATAGTAAGCAGTCACAACACATTGAAAGAGCTAATATTAACCCTGAATTCCAATAGTAAATGTGTCCATCATTTAAAACCTGTCAGAAATAGAAATTTTAGTTAAACATCTTTGACAGTCATATTCCCATCACTAATGTCCCCTGCTTCCACCATCGTTGTTATTACATTAAACTAATACAAAATGCATTAGCTTACCAAATATTTCTTGCTATCATTAAGTATGATGCAGCATGTATTTTTTTAAGTTCAAACGGCCAAAGGAAGCATTATAAAAAAAGTCAACAACTTTATCAAAATGGTTTTGGTGGTGCTGCTTTAATAACTCGTAATTAAATGTTCCTTTGTTGCATGCGTCAACTAAATACAAAATGTGATATTCAATCTTTTTGCACCAGTAGTTTCTTAATTCTTAGTAGTTTATTACAATTTTGGCATACATGAAATTATAATTTTTCACTAATGAAATATGTGCCAATAACAACATGGGGGGGAAATCAGTTGAACACTGTCTCTTAAGTTATATATTGCTGTGTTTCTATCTGTTATAATTAATTTTTGCCCTCATCTACTTATATGTGATGTTTTCATATGTTACTGTTGCCAGACGCTAATCATGTGAAGAGAAATTTTGGATGGGTATACTCCAAAAAGAGCCTTGAAGTATGCTTAATGCAGAATAATTATTCATATTAATCATAAAATATCTGAAACTGTTATATATATTTCACTAAGGTTAAATTAATAATATTAACTGAGGAAAAATTCACTCAACAACATTAAACTATAGTCCAGAAAACAGATTTCTATTTGGAATTATAAGTTTTCATCACATAAGGAACTGAATATGTGTGAGCACAAAATTACTACTAAATCATTACATTTATTTAACAAAAATATTACCATTCACAAGATTCAATATGATGTAAGTAAGGTATTAGAGATGCTATGAATTTACTTTAAAATCAGAGAACTGTCAACTAAAAAAGAGACATTAGAGATAGCAAGAACTACCATCCACAATTATGACCTATTGATCTAGAATTAGATGATAATATTACCAGTTATTATATATTTGACGACGGGAAAAATATTTTTTTTTGACAATTAAGTCAACACGATACACGATTGATAACTTTTATTTTTTTTAGAAAAGTATCACTTTTAAAAAATTGTTTTCTAGACCATCCAATGTTTCTATCTATGGCGGGTCGTCCCTGTTTATTTGTCCAAACATCACACTTAATCTGCCAAATCAAATTTCATTTAAAGATAAAAAATAAAAAGATAAAAATCTCATCTCAACTTTTCATATCATTTTTATCCTCTTATTTCAAAGAAAAAATGTAGTACATAGAAGCATTAGTGTTAACACTTAGGTATTTAGTGGCGTGAAGCAAAATTCATGAGCATATCAAATAAATTTAAGGTTTTTAAAAGTATAAGGTAAATCTCCCGTGACGGGACGGTGAGATCTCACGACATCTTACGAAATCTCACCAAGGGGGAAGGGGGGGGGGTCCAAATTTATGAAGAAACACCTCACCTAATTAATGGACATTCCCTTACATCATTGCTTAATATTTGCACCATGTCTTATGATTCTAGCCTATATGACCGCGGGTCGGAGGAATAAAAGAAAATCAGGTGATAACCTCAACATTTTTTAGCTTGGTACTTCAATTATTTCTGTAAGCTCACCAACAGAGATTTTTGTTTACGTGAAATTGAAGCTTAAAAATTGCAAATTACTGTGAAATAGTTTATCTACGTGAGGGAGGGAAGATTTTGCAACAGTTGCAATAAAACATGCAGAAATTACAGTAAACTGTGGTCTTGGATGTGGAAATCAATTTCATTCGCAATGTCTATATATCTCAAGCAATAAATATCGTAATAAAAATGCTGCTAAGAATGTAAAAATGTTTTTTTGAGATGACTCTCTTGTGAGGTTAGGTATCCAAAATTGGACATTGTTTACAAATAAACAGAAGATAAATGAGTTGAACCGTAAAGTGGAAAATCTCACAGGCGCAAAAGAGAAAAAGTTAAGAAAAAATACTCTTTTTTTGCTGTCATCAGTTTTTCAATCATCCATCTTTTCCAATCTTACACTAACCTTTTCATGTCAACAAACCGCTTACCACTCACGTCCTCAATTATCTGCTTCATATATTCTAATCTCTGTCTTCCCCTACAGTTCTCACCATCGGCTGTTAAACAATGCTACATGTCTCAAAATATGACCTACCATCCTGTTTCTTCTTGCTGTAAGCCTCTTCCATAAACTTCTTTCCTCACACATAATTTCCAATACTCCTTCATTTCATACTTTATCTGTCCACTTAATTTTCAGCATCCTTCAATTTTCCTTCTTACTTGTCTACCATAAAGTGCTGTGCACCACACATAAAGTTTTAAAAAGCTCTTTCTGAGTCCAAGATCAATTCTTGAAACTAAAAGATTTCTCTTTTTCATGAAGGCTCTTTTTGTCAGTGCTATTCTGCTTTTAACATCATTCCTGCTTTGCCCATCGGTTGTAATTTTACTTCACAAGTAGCAGAATTCACTTACTTCCTATTGCATCTGATTCTATTTTTATATTTAATCTACTATCAATTGGTATAATTTCTCCCAAATTCAGTATGTTTGTCTTGCTTTACTTTATATTTAGTCCAAAATTTTCCTTCAATATTTGTTCATGCCATTAAGTAACTTCTAAATATCCTCAGCCTGTTCCGATAAGACAATGTCATCAGCAAATCGTGGCACACTGATTTTTTTCTCCTTGAATACTTATGCTTCATGGAAATTTTTCTTCCACTTCCTCTACATACAAGTTGAATATTAATGGATATAGACTACAACCTTGTCTCACACCCTTTTTATCTACTTTTATTATAGCTACTTGATTCTTATATAGTTATTAAAGTATTCTTCTATCTCGGTATTTTAGACCTGACTACTTTAAAATTTTGAACATCTTGTCCCACCTAACATTATCAAAAGCTTTCTCTAAATCAACAAACCCACTCTCTGTCTTGCTGTGACGTCACGCTTTCCGTTTTCGCTCTCCAATGGTCAGATATAATGTTCACCGTAATTCTTGTAATTTAATTACAGTTCTATTTAGCTAAAGAAATGAAGTTAAATGCTTTACCCATAGATATGTAAGACAAAAGCTTTAATTTGCCATCAGTAAAGTTAGCGGAAGTTTTTATGAAACTGTTATTTAGACCGGGCCAGAATTACAACTGGTATTTAACGTTACAGCAGATGACATGAGTAATTTAAAATTTTTAAATAAATTGCTTAAATTGTTTTCATGAGCGTCCTATTACTGAAATCATTTTTCGTTTGAACGAAGGTAGTTCCACACTAATCGCTATCTATGTAGCCAAGACTACAACTAACACTAATATTACGTGGTATAGCTTGTTAAGAGTTATTTTAATTTCCTTTGCTTTCACTGGATCATTATTCCAGCAACACGTAACCATGGCTCGTAACTGTGTCAGCTATCAAACATTGTAATATTGATGTGAATCATGGATAGTAAAAAATAAAGATGGAAGAAGCCGTGAAGATTTAGGATCAATTGTATATACAGTGAATGTATTAATTTTTTATTCAATGTTCTTTTGTTGGGTGCTCTGATTAAAAACAAAATCAGATGTGCCATATTATTGCGCCAGTAATTTGTCAGTCTCTACATACTACAATTTTTGAACAAATACAATTGCACTTTCTCACTAAAATTAAATATTTGCCCAAAACAGACTGACAGTGAAATCAATTGTTATAGTATTTTTATGTGTTATATATTTTTTGTCCTCATATTCTTATATATTATATCATATAATATTTATTCACTATTCTAGACACCCGATCATTTGAACAGAAAGATTGGATGAGTAGACTGTCAAAAAGGCCTGAATGTATGTCGCATGCAGAGTTACGAGTAATATGTGAAACAGAAAATTAGCACTTGATTTGAAGCATAAAGTAATGAAAAAGTTTTTATCTTGTAAATGAGGCATTAGATCCATTGATGTTATTCATGATCATATAGTATTCGAAACCGTCGTAACTAAGGTTAAATGAATAATATAAACTGAGAATAAAATTACACAACAACATTAACATATAATCCAGCATACCGATTTCTGTTTAGAATTACAAAGTTTCATCACATAAGGAATTTAATAAGCGTGAGCACAGAATTATTACCACTTCTAATTCATTAATGTTATTTAATAAATGTATTACTATTCTTAAGATTCAATTAGGTGGAAGTAAGGCAGTACCGCTTTATTTTTTTAATCAAACATTTCATCTTTTAGCCCACCTTAAATGGGCATCAAAGTTTCAACATTTCCATCAATGAATTGATGAAGGCTTTCCTGGTGTATTAACTGTATGAAAAATCCTCGGGCCTCCCACCAGAGACGTGTCAAT
Source organism: Vandiemenella viatica (assembly GCA_031002005.1). Taxonomy (NCBI): domain Eukaryota; kingdom Metazoa; phylum Arthropoda; class Insecta; order Orthoptera; family Morabidae; genus Vandiemenella; species Vandiemenella viatica. The sequence continues at coordinate 60,399,050 of JARYHS010008074.1, forward strand.
CTAATCCTACGTTTTGACGTCACTCTTCGACTTTATCTTCTAGGCAAGTGTTGGGTTCCTGGAGCACATGCAACAGTTTGCCGGTGGGAGGCCCGAGAACTTTTCATTCATTTCTGTTATTGTTCTTTTCTGTATTAGGGATGTTTTAAAATTACTCTGTAATCAGAGAACTGTTACTAAAATAAAAGAGACGTTGGAGATGGTCACTACTAATGGCAATTATGAATCATTTAGCTGTACTTATTGAAGTACAGTTTAGGACTTTTGATTGTGTATATTGGCGTTGCACTGCTTGTCACTTCAGTAGTTATAACTGGTATTAATATGTTAAAATACAACTTTTATGTATTCTGAAAATCTGATCTGATTGGTCTAGAGTTACATTGTCACATTATCATCCATTGTATATTCGACGATGAAAAAAATGTTTGTCAACAGTTAAGTTGCCACAACTGGTAAATTTTGTTTATTAGAAAACTATTATGTTTTTAAAAAATATTTTCTGGGACATCCGATAATATTCTCCATCTCTACATACACAGACTGCATGTTGCGCCTGTCTGTTTATTTGCTTCAGCATCACACAAAATCTTATAAACCGAACTGGATGGGACGAGTTTCACAGTTTGAAAGCTTAGGGCATAGTTTAAAATCTGTGTCATGTCTTATGACCAGGTTGTCGGAACAGTAAAAGCATATGTATCTTTTCATAAGTTCGATAGGAAATATGTGGATAATATAACATCACCGATGTCTCTCACTAAAGCCCATCATGGTTGTCTTCGTATATGTGAAATCACAGCTTAAAAATTGTAAATTAAAAATTGCTCAATGTATTTCACTAGAAAATTGTGACTGCATGGATCTTGAGACATAATGTCGTACTTCCCTGGTTAGGGAAATATTTTTTTATTGCGTGCAGTCTTTTTAGTCTCTGTTGGCTGTTAGAGTCATTATAAATATGTTATTACAAAAATTCGCTTAAATAGCAATTATTCTTCTCATTAGGGAAATTTTAGGAAAGCATATTTTATTAGTGATTACGAGCATCTCATATTTCATTTACTTTTCTAATTCCTGTTTTCCGCCGTTAATTTTGAACCATACCAAATACATTTTAAATTCATCAACATAACTACGTGTATGGGGGCGAAAATACAGGGAAATGCTAGTATTTACATACAATCTATATAATTCAATCATATATATTATTTCTACAAGGTATTTTTTTGTCACAAGCCTATATCTTCCTTCATACTTAACCGAAATCAATGAATGAGGTGTCATTTTAAAGCTTATGGTCTCCATTTTTGTTAAATCGTATTTTAAGCAAGAAAATTTTCGGAATTCGACCCTTAAAGGGCAAAAATGTAATTTTTTTAAAATGCTGTTTTCTGTGTTACGAGTCAGTTATCTCCCTGGATACCTATCTGAAACCGTTTTATGAAGTATCGTTTTAAAGATTAAGATCTCCGCTTTAGTGACGTCATATATTAAGCCAGAAAGTTTTCGGAATTCGACACTTAAAGGGCAAATGTATCAATATTTTTGCAATGCGTTTTTGTGTCACGAGCGATTTATCTCCCTTAATATCTAACCGATATAGATAAATGAGGTATCATATTAAAGAATAAGGTCTCCGCCATGGTAACATTATATTTTAAGAAAGGAATTTTTCGTAATTCGACCCTTATAGGGCAAGAATGTCACTTTTTCTATAATGCGTTTTCTTTATCTCGAGCCATTTATCTCCCTGGATATCTAACTAAAATCGATAAATGAAGTAGGAATATAAGGAGTAATGTATCAGCTTTGTAAAATCATATTTTAAGGAAGAATGTTTTTGGAATTCAACCCTTAAAGGAAAAAAGTATAAATTTTTCTATAACCGATTTTTGTGTCACGAGCGATTTATCTCCCTTGCTATCTAATCCGATATAGATAAATGAGGTATCATATTAAAAGAATAAGGTCTCCGCCATGGTAACATTATATTTTAAGAAAGGAATTTTTCGTAATTCGACCCTTATAGGGCAAAAATGTCACTTTTTCTAAAATGCGTTTTTTGTATCTCGAGCCATTTATCTCCCTGGATATCTAACCAAAATCGATAAATGAGGTAGGATTATGAGGAGTAATGTCTCAGCTTTGTGACATCATATTTTAAGAAAGAATGTTTTTGGAATTCAGCCCTTAAAGGGAAAAAGTATAAATTTTTCTATAACCGATTTTTGTGTCACGAGCTATTTATCTCCCTTGATATCTAACCGATATAGATAAATGAGGTATCATATTAAAGAATAAGGTCTCCGCCATGGTAACATTATATTTTAAGAAAGGAATTTTTCGTAATTCGACCCTTATAAGGGCTAAAAATGTCACTTTTTCTAAAATGCGTTTTTTTGTACTCGAGCCATTTATCTCCCTCGATATCTATCCAAAATCGATAAATCAAGTACGATTGTGAGGAATAATGTCGTCAGCTTTGCTGACATCATATTTTAAGAAAGAAGTGTTTGGAATTCAACTATTAAAGGGAAAAAGTATAAATTGTTCTACAACGTATTTTTGTGTCACGAGCCTTATATTTCCCTTGATATCTAATCGATATAGATAAATGACATATCGTATTAAAGACTAAGGTTTCCGCCGTGGTAACATTATATTCTAAGAAAGGAATTTTTCGTAATTCGACCCATAAAGCGCAAAAATGTCAATATTTCTAAAATACGTTTTTTGTGTTTCGAGCCATTTATCTCCCTGGATTTCTAACCAAAATCGATAAATGAAGAAGGAGTATGAAGAGTAATGACTGAACTTGGTGACATTATATTCAACCTCACTATTCATCGCATTTTATTCGCGAAATTTTCGCACGGGTCGTCTAGTATCTATATAAAGCAATACAATTTCCAGTTAGATTTTTTAAACAGTGTTGTACCAGACACGATATTAGTAAAAAGATGAAAGAAATATCTTATAGACCAATATCTATACTTGGACGGTCACTGAATTGGGCTTAGTTAAATTACATTTGACAGGGAACTTCTGTGCAAGATTAACTTGATGAAAATATGATTACTAAAATTTTAATCCAAAGTAACAAGTATTATATTACTAATTTGCAACTCCAAATTTAGGGTTTTCGGAACATCTAGATAATTTCCAATGCTGAAGACTTTGTAGCAAAGAACACAAAAAAATCACAACACTAACACGAATAAAAAGTTTTAGACTTTATATTAATGAACAACACTTATAAATATAGACAACAATACATGTACATTTTTGAATAAGTGCATTGTAACTCAAGACACTAGTTTTAGAAAATTTAAATTTATAACCGTCCACAATTTCTAAAAAATATTTAATTCACACATTTAACAACATAGCAAAGAACTGGGACATACAGACAACTGAGAGATTACCATAATTGCGATACGGTAAAAATTTGTAATCACTCATATGATGACCATACAATTCTTTGGAAATCACGTAATGAGTGCACTGATTATCATAAGTAGTTATTTTTATATCGGCAATCTATTTATAAATTGCATAGTCTGTAATCATTAATAAATTATTATTATTATTTCTAAATAATATCTTACACTGTTGGACGTCTCCTTCTCCGCTATCACGGAGGATCAGAGAGGATATGTACAGTAGACTAAGATCTATTACATTTTGTTTTTTTTTCTGTTTGGCTAGTAGTCTCTTCACATATTCACTTCAGTATTCTACAATCCCAATATATACATACTGTAATTCTTTTAAGGCAAATAATGTCGACTTAGGCTCGAAAGTAACTGTAGTAAAGTTTAAGTGCAGATTTCTAGAATGAGTAAATGGTATTTTTATCTTTACCAAGGTGATTCTACGTACTACATACCAGTGCTGGTAAGAGACAAGCTGAAGATGATTACCTGTTTGTTGAAGTTGTAGTTCGTTTGCATGCTTCTTCAGATAAATATTGCTACCTTTATTTATTACTGTATTATGAAAATGGCCTCTGGTCTCTGCGACCTTTAGCTGGCTCCAGTTTATCTTGTACTAACTATTGTATGAGGCTCATGTAATTTGGGACACTATAGCAAGGACAACACAATATGAACACAACACATAATTAAGACCACTCATGCCCTAAGCTGGAGTCGAAGCAGCGATCCTTACAATGAGGGGGCTAGCGTGGAAGCCCCCTCACTACCACGGTCGGCAATATTGCTGCTTAGATGATTATCATTTCGACCAGGTGGAACAGGATATGGTAGTAGTACATCCAGAGTAAGCAGTATCTGATCGTGCTTATTACTTCTTACAGAGAAGAGTTGGCCAAGGAAGTCTAACTGCTGATGGAAATCTGACTCATAATGACGAGGTATGTGATGACTGCAGAGAGCGCCGACACGAGTAGTCCTCTGTCGATGGTGAAGAAACCGCCTGCAGTAAAGCGGAGGGCTGGACCAGAATCTACTTGCTGTACGAAAGCCTCCAGTTCAGCCCTCACCTCTGGAGAGATCCACCTGGACGCCACGAGTGCTGCAGAGTGCCTCAGTACCAGCCTGGTGCGTTCATCCTGATCTGAAGCTGAGGCAAACGTCAGAACCACAGCAATCAGATCAAACACGTGGACAGTGAGCCACAACAGAGAGAAGGCTAACGAATTGTTCAGTAGCGATTTTACGCTGATATCAGGAGCTGCTACCATCATTAGTATCTCGTATGAGCTGTAAAGTGTGCCCAGTATGCTCAGTATCACTATGACGGAAGCCGTCGGTGAGATCAATTTCTGCAACAACTCGCTGGCCCTCGTCAACAACAAATACGCTAGTCTGAGTCGTCGAAGTTCCACCTCTGTATTAATTGCAGGATGTCTGAGCAGCTGAACCGCAGTATCCTCATTGTGGCCTAAGACGAGTTGTGTCAAACGGTGATCACCCAGTGGCATCAAACACTGCACCAGGTGAGCGTTCAGCATTTTCTGTCGGCACTGCAGTTCGAGAACCAGAAACACAACATGCGTCATTATCAAGGCGCGACGGAACATACAGACAGAAAAGACAATTAAACGGTTATGACAGGCGTAACCTGAAATGTGTCCACAAAATGTACTGATCGCTGCGGTTGCCAGCATCATGACGGATATTACCAGCGCAATGACTAGTGCAGAGATGGCTGCGTGATTGTCAGGTTTAATTCGAGGCAAACGTTCGTCGACAAGGCAAAGAGTCTGCAGCAGTAGTCTGAACTTCTTGCGTCCTCTGATTACTGTAATAAACACCACCATTATCATCAACCACTGTGAAGATCTCACCAGCAAATCCGACATCACCGAAAATGCGCGGAGATGCTCGTAAGAGTAGAGATAAACGTAAACATCGAAAACAGAATATAATCCACTGAGGATAACCCAGAAGATTGGAATTAGAATGCCAATGCCACTTTTCTTTCTCGTCTTGGTTGAAGGCCACGCGTTGCAAGGGAGTCTCACTCCACAGGGAACCAGTCCGAAAATTTCCCATGTAACGTACAGCAACTTGCTTGTGACGTAAAAATCTGTATGAGCCATTCCAGCAGAAAGAAAACCCTTTCTAAGTTTTCTCTGGAAGATACTAGTTTTTTTTTATTCGTAATTATTCCGAGATGAACTGTTAGCAGATGGCACCAGCAACTGTCAGCACAGTCGTCTTCACCAAGGAGTGCTCTCGCCTATTATGATGATTGATGAAGTACCTTTCGCAACAATTCCATTATTCAACTTAGCTCTGACAGCCAGGTGCCAGAATTCCTAATTTGTTTGTTGTCTTTCTCCCTGATATATTAGTGCCATTTAATAATTAATTAGTACTCTTGAGTTGATTACTGTCGGGCTTCACTGTTCGTCAGTGCCTCGAATATTTAAATATTTGTGACCAATGCTTCGTGCCATTTTATTGATCTAATGTTCTTCGCAATAGTAACATTTATTACAGACTGGCACCCATACCGTAGTAGCAGTCTAGTAGAATTTTGTATCGATTAGTAGTTGTCTATGTCTTATACTCAGGAGTTTTTAATTAGTATTTGATGGATCTTTTGAAATCCTAGAATGCACAAAACTATAATGATATAAATAAAGACCATTTTATAACATAGCAACTCCACAAGAAATAAAAAAAGATTTTCATATCACTTAAATACAAATGCTAGACTGTCTACGATGGGGTTTCCAGAAAATTGATTGAACTGTGCTCTAGTGTTAAACAATATAAACATTTATCTGCTTAATATACATTTACTTCAACGAACATTCTCGGATAGGCATTAGTATGCTATAGTTTAACCACTCTCCATTAAAAGGGATAAGTCAGTTGTATCAAATCACGATTATATTTAATTACTTAAGTACTACAAACAGAATATTATTTACCATGAAAATAAAATAAGACAATATGCGAAATTGTGAAAAAGGAGAAAAGAAAACAATCAAGTTAGCAAAGAAATATAGTATACATATCAATCAAAGTTCAATAGAACCCATTTTTGATACATTTAATAAACATATTTAATCTGAGGCCAATAACTTGATTACTAATAGCTCAGTGACTCACAGTATGGATTTCATTGTTAGAAGTTTCAAAGGAAAATTTGAGGCAATGTCTGCTAACGTAGCTGTTCCGGAAGAAATAAGAAAAGTAATCATGTCTCTTCGTGGGCGCCGGCAGGATTGCTTTAAGGGGGTGCATTTTCACATTATATTTTTTACACATTACATATAATACTATTAATTAACTAATTAAGTAATAAGATATAATTAAATACGAGACAACCTTACAATTATAGGTAGGTATATAAAATTAAGCATTAACGTCATGTCGATTAAATTAATGTCAAATTCATGTCACGCGGGTTTTAATTTGAGTCTCTGGAACGTATCTTCGCTGGGTGTCTTGCGATGGAGGTGGAAGAGGATCTACCCGTCCGTACAAACTCACGATTTGCAAACAATTTATTCATTAACAAACAAGTAGTTAATCAGCCGTTAACACAGCCGACAACGCCGCGAGACGAGTGAGCGATCGTACATGTGGGCCTTTGTTCAAATTATGACTGACGTTATACGTTTTATATGCAAAAAGCGCAACTGATGTTATCAGTCATCAGTCTGATGATGATACACCCCATACTACGATACTCAGTCCAGTATGTTATGTTTGTATCCAAATTATACATTAAAAATTATAGACCATAAATTATGTAAACATTACAGTCATTACAATTTACGTACACACTTTGACAATAAATTTGGCCGCCGCTGAAAAATTCTAACACACTTATTATGCACAATCTGACATAAATGTCATCCCAAGAAACACAAACGCAATACTGGCTTGTCGGTATTCCATTACTGTTTCCTGGGATGACATTGATGTCAGATTTTGCAAAATAAGAGTGATAGAATTTTTCAGCGGCGACCAAATTTACTGTCAAAGTGTGTAGGCCTACATTCACTATTCTCCTTAAGCCCATATTCGTCCATTGCTGGATATAGGCTCTCCCAGGCCAAGCCATCTACCCTATTACTTCATTGATTTTACTAAAACTGCGTATATTATGAATGCGAAAGTATGTTTGTTTGGATGTTTATCCTTTTATCACCATTGAACGGCTGAAAGGACTGTAGTAATTTTTAGAAAAAATCATGGAATATCATACAGGATACTTTTTATAAACGCAAACGATGTCGCGGAGAATAGCTAGTAAAGTCAAGGTAGGTCAAGTACGTCGTTTGTTCGTTCGTATCATTTTTTACTAATTATTTTTCGGCCCGTTTTCTTCCGTGTTGATTTCTTAATCTTGAAATAGTTTTATTACTTAACTAAAACTTCTTTTTTGTTTATAGGCACCTGTTATATCAGCAAATACCTTCAACAACATGTATCGATCGATTCTACGAGCAGAAGCACAATTAATTCATTACTGGACGTTGGCATGTGTTTAAATTTTGACTATCAAACTGATTACGACCTACGTTTGAAATTGCTGAAATATCCTTCGAATCCTAGTAAAACATACAATTTTAAAAATGACGTAAACCTTGATGCTAAAAGAACGTTTCAATCTGAATGGCTTACAATCTACCTCTGGTTGGTCTACTCAGCTATACCAAAAGAACATTTACGTCGGATATGTGTTTTGTATCTGCCTCCAGTGCAGCCGGGTCTACAAGAAGAGTTTATCGCTTCTCCTTGCCTTCATGACGTTGCACAGTCTCTTGCGACAAGTAAGTGGCATTCTTCAAAAATTATTTTGAAAAAATCATCGACAGAAGGGGACTAAGTGTTCTTGAATCGTTGAATACGGCATATCACAAGGCAATTGAAAAAAATCGTGTGAAACTTTAATCAGTTGTATCAACAAATTTATTTTGCATCCAGCATGATCCTCCATTTCGCGGGAAAGTCGATGAGGGTTCTGTTTTCACAGATGTGCTACGTTTTCGAATTGACTCTGGAGACGCACAAAATCGCAAAAAACGCAAAAAAAACAAAAAAACAAAAAAAAAAACGTATTGTACATTACTTCATATACTATTTCATAACTTAAAAAAAAAATTCTGAACGAGGTGCGTATGTACAACAGAATTTACCACAATCTAAGAAATAAAAATATTCCAATTTCTCTAGCTAAATCACAATTCGGTTTTCAAAACTGCCATTCAACAATCTATATTCTTGTACACTGATTACATTTTTCAAGAAATAGATGATAAATTACTTCCTGCAGGGATATTTTGAAATTTGTCTAAGGCGTTGGACTATGTTGATTACAATGTCATACTAGCGGACTGGTGGCTCAGAGGTTAAGGCGTCTGACTGGAAATCGAAAGGTACCTGGTTCGAATCCCTCGGAGGTGATTTCCATAGTCTCCCAACCCGACTTTCACCTCTCTCACTGTTTGAGGTACGCCAGAAAGCTTCTGTACTTCGGATTGCACGTTAAACTGTAGATCTCCTTTACCCAGTAGGGTTTGGTTAGCTATGAAGGAAAGAAACCTCCCATTCTACCTCCACTGGAACATAGACTATTAATGAAGCGTCATGTGGTTCGCAGTACTGAGGTTAAAAGTAAAACTTCCTAAACAGAGCTGTTTAAGAAGTTAGGAGTATATACACATTAATTTCCTTTACAGCCACCATATTTGAAATGAATAGTAAGATATGCAATCATGTCACCAGAAGTGATGAAAAGTTGCTTTCATTTGTTTGAAAAGGAGTTAGATATTTCTCTCTCTTTTTTTTTTACCTTAAGAAATTAATTTACTAAAATTACTATTATTGCATTAATAAAAAGATTTCAATGTTCGTTTGTTACTAAATGACACGAGATATTTTTAAGTTATCGATATTTGCTTCAAACAGATGTCACTTAAGTAAACCACATTACAGGTTGCGGACCAAACCTGATCCATGAGCAATATTAGAAAAAGGGAGGAAGGTAGGGAGGAACGGTCATCTACTCATTTATTACATCATTTAAGACTGTTTGTATGAATGGAAATGCATGTGTTATCTACACATTCTTAGTCAATTTCTAATTGTTTTCCCGTTTCAATCTTAACAGTACAGATGCAAGTTTCACATCTGACCAATAACTAAGTTTCGAGGTTAATCACACGCTCCACAAAAAACCTGTGAGATCAACCGACAATCAACAGCGAAGATCGCCTAGTAGGTCTACTCATCAGAATAACAGACGTATTTAGGTGATGAAATGACAGTAAACAGCGTTGGTCTGCTTGCCCTTCAGTTATTTTCTCTAGCAATAATTAACAGGGACCATTAAGAGTCGAGAATATTTGTGACCTGTTCTGTTCTGGAGGATGAGGGTTCACCTCCAAATCCCATCTTGTAGTTTAGATTTAGAGTGTATGTTGTGATCTCGAAGGAAAATAATGTCCACTTAACTTCTTGACTTTCAGCAAGACCGGTTCGATATAGCGTAGGATCGCCTTGTCCGAGTTTTCTGCATTTAATTTTGGAATTGGGAGACTGATGGCTTGTTTCTGGAGAAAAATTACTGATAATAATGAAGAACTAATTATATATACAATAATAGTAAGAAAGACTGACCGTTTCGTCAATATTTGTAGCCCATTAGTTGTAATGGGAACGTAATGTTTCTAACATGGAGATGAAGCAAAACAGACTTATAGGTTGTGGTACCTAGGAAGCTTCTTGCGTTTTGCTTGAGCGCGACAGAAGTCGTGTTTGCTATGTTTGTGAATCAGAATGTAAGTAAAGTTACTTTTAGGTATATGAAGGATTGAGACTATAACATTCGTATAATGTCATTAATAAATTATAATCACTGATATGATGTAAGCATACTTCTTTGGAAATTATGTATCAGATTTAGAAATTTCCGCAAGCAGTTATTTCTTCATTAGGAAAATCTTCATAAATTAGCATCAGAATTTCCAAAGAACGTTTGACTCTGTTCAACGTGTTCTGTCCTGCTCTGAAAGGGATCAAAGTGGTTATGTATGTAATATTCCATTCTGTTCTTTTCTGTTTGACTAGCCACCATGCACAAATGAATCAGTATACCTTATAGTCCCACTCCTCAAATACTCCCTTTTTGAGATGGCAAACAATTTAATAAGAGTGTATATCCCTGCATAAGCCAAAGATTTTTCCACTGCAGTAAAACATCACTAACGGCCTCCCAAAGAAACTCAGCTCACTTTGAAACTAGTGTAGAGGTAGCCTCAGAAACTGAAGCTACAGTGACCCAGTCCACGTCTGGAAAGGATGCGAGCTATTAAACCACCATCAAACGTAACCTGTTTATGGATCTTTATTGTGGAAGGTTTAGGTAATTTGTGGTATATAACATTTGTTTATAAGGAAAGTGAGCTAAATGGTGCTATTTAGAGGAGCAGGATATTCTAATTTCCAGTCTCAGTTGTGCTGTATTTGACAATCCTGATTCTTAAGGTGCAATATTGTCCAAAGAATCCTAGTTGCTGAAGCCAATTTGACTCATGATGACAAGGTAAGTAATGATTGCAAAAAGAGCCGACACGAGCAGTCATCTATCGATAGTGAAGAAACCACCTGCAGTGAAGCGGAAGGTTTGCCCAGAGTCTGCTTGCTGGGTGAAGACCTCCAGTTCAGTCCTCACCGCCGGGGAGATCTGCCTGGACGCTATGAGTGCTGCAGAGCGCCTCAGAATCAGGCGAGTGCGCTCATCCTGGTCTGAACATAAGGCGCACGTCGTAGCCACCGCAACCAAATCACACGTAGGGAGCAAGAGGTATGAGGCGGACAAGACTAGCGACTTGTTCACCAGCGATTTGATGCTAAACTCTGGAACTGCCAGAATCATCAACGTCTCGTAAGAACTGTAAAGTGCGCCCAGTATACATATTATCACTATGAAAGAAACTGTCGGGGAGATGAACACTTGTAACATTCCTGGGATCTAGTCAACAGTATGTGTACAATTCTGAGTCGCCTAAGCTCCATCTCCGGTGTATTTGGAAGGTTGCATTGGCAACTTGACCGCTGTTCCTTTAGTGTGGTCTAAGATGAGAGACTAAAGTCGGGCAACGCACAGTGGCATCAAACATTTGACGATATTGGCATTAAGTATCTTCTGTTGCCACCACAGTTGGAGAACCAGAAACACGACATGCGTCATTATTGAGGAGTGACGGAATTTCGAGAGGATTGTACGAAGATAACTGGCGTACCCTGATATGTGCTATTCCCTAGGTATATTTTGTGATCTTGCTAAGGCCTTTGACTGTGTTGATCATGAGATTCTACTAGGTAAATTAGACCACTATGGAGTTAGTGGTAAGCCAGGACTTTGGTTTAAATCTTACCTGGAAAATAGAAAGCAATGTGTATCACTGAAAGATGCTAATACAGGAAATGTTATAAACTCAGAATGGGGTATAGTTAAATGTGGTGTGCCTCAGGGCTCAATTCTTGGCCCTCTGCTGTTCTTAATCTATATAAATTATCTCCCACATATACTAGGTGATAATGAAAACATGGTTCTCTTTGCAGATGATACCAGCATATCGTTGAAAGACCCATCAGCACAAAACCTCGAAAACACAGCAAATGATGCTATAAAGAAAATTAACAGGTGGTTTAGTGCCAACAAACTAATACTTAATGTAGAAAAGACACAGTTACTTCAGTTTGTTACAAAAAATAAAACAAAGGACAGCTATAATGTGATATCAGAAGGAAAAGCAATCAATGAAAGTAATTTCACAAAATTCCTGGGTGTATGTATAGATAACAAATTGAACTGGAAACAGCATATTCAACAACTTCTTAAAAAACTGAATTTTGCAACATTTTCACTTAGGGTAATATCTAAAATAGCTAATATAGAAACCAGAAAGTTAGTATATTTTGCATATTTTCATTCCCTGCTCACTTATGGCATCTCATTCTGGGGAAACTCTTCGCAAGCACAGAGGGAATTTAAATTGCAAAAACGTACTGTAAAAACTATTTGTGGAGCAATCCCACAGACGTCGTGCAGAAATCTATTTAAAAACCTGGGTGTTCTAACAATGCCAGCACAGTATGTATACTCTGTACTATCATTTGTAGTGGAAAATCCTGAACACTTCAATCTCAATGCTGACATACATAGCAATAATACTAGGAATAAATATAATATTCACAAGGATTACAAATCACTGTCAATTATACAGAAAGGGTTAATATTTACTGGAGCTTCCTTATTCAATGTCTTACCAACAGAAATTAAATGTTATCTACAAAAACCCAACTACTTTAAGTCCAAACTGAAAGAGTTTCTGCTTCAGAATCCATTTTACTCTGTAAAAGAATTTTCTTCTTGGAATTTGGTAACTAAGAATGACTGATAAAATAGTATATATGGTGTATGGAAGGGAAAGGTGACAAAGTTGTCCACAATTACTAAAATGATATATGGTTTTTCTTTCTGTTGAAACTTTTGACAAATGAAGTAATTACACTGTTTACAAAATTTCACTCATATATTGTAACTAACATGGGATAGCATGCCCTCAAAAACTGCTGTAAAAAATTATGATACTAACAGGTTTTTAAGTAATTGACTGCTTATGAGTTGTGGTAACTGGTTGGTAAGAAAATAACTGGTTGTTAGATGCTGGTAACAAGTTTATACACCGTTCCACATAATAAGTACTAACTAACTCGGGATTGTATTTGTAGATTACAGGAAATATTGGTTATACTAATGGGTCATAACTAACTTTTTGTCAATATATAATATTATCAATTATATAGTAATATTTACATTACTAATAAGTGTATGTACTGTTCCATATCCCCGAGATTATTCTCACATGGGATCAAAGTGAACATATCTATCTATCTATCTATCTATCTATCTATCTAACCAGTAGTAATTGCTACAGCAATAGGAATAATGATGTGCAGAACTATCGAAGTGATTAGTGCAAAAGTGCCTACGCAGTTACAAGGTATAACACGTGGTACACGTTCATCTGCAAGACGGAAAATATGCAGCCTCTTCTGATTGCTGTAACGTACACCACTATTATCATCAACCACTGTGATGATCTCACTAGCAAATTGGACATCACAGAAAACGTACGGAGATGTTTGTAAAAGTAGCGAAATGAATAAGCATCGTAAACTGTGATCATTACACTAAGAATACCCCAAAACGTTGGAATCAGGGTAGAAATACTGCACTTCATTCCTGTCTTCACTGAGGACATCTTGCTACCCAATAGATCTCCAAATGGTACCAAATCAAAAACGTTTCAGGAAACGTATAGGAACTTGGTGATGTAAAAATCCGTCTGAGACATTTTAGTGGGAGAAAACACTTCTCCCGCCACTAGCTGAAAGTGGCTTCTTTCCTCTATGTTTTTCTGCCGAGATGAACCTGTCGCGTGGTAATGGCCGAGCGAAGAATTACCTTCGACTTACCCCTGCGTGCACGTAAGTTCGTCCAGCCTGCTCGCCGTCAACTTCTGGTTCTTCCCGTTGGCGTCTGCAAGTACGGGCTGGAAAGCACTAAAATAATCACTCTAACTACTGACGTGAGGTATTGTTGTAAATAACTTCCGAGATGTTATGAACAGGCATTTATTCTTGAATTCTTCGGAGAGATAAGTGGATTTATACAGTTGAATGGTACATCTTAATATGCATAGAAGTGAAATACTGTTTCCTTACTATAGCCGAATGGCTGACTAAAATGGTGGGAGGGTTGGTACAAGCCTCGCCTCGTGAGCATACGAAGGGTGGAGCTGGTGGTGTAATTTCTAACACTGCCTAAATCATTGGCTTCATAAAATTGGCAAGTTTACGGCATGATCTTCAAAATGAAACTGCGCAGAGGACGGGTACAGAACGCGTCACTCTACTGTCGCCTAAGGGTGGGGTGACTGTCTCCCATTGGCCAGTTCACATCACGCGTTGTGGATGCAAAGTGTAATTGGCCAGTTGGAGGCGTCTTTCTAGAAGGTACCAGAACATTTCGAACCTTGTTTCTCACAGTAAAACTGCTTGCCTCTGTGGCCTTGCAGGAAGGGTTCAGATTCTGCAAACGCGCTCTCATGTTCCACGTCCGCCCAGGCTTGTAGCTCACCGAGACTGGCTTACACTCACTAGAATATTAACTACGAAATTATTGAAATATGCTACAAACCGTCAGCAAAGAAATGGCGTTAGCAACTGTAACATAAGTCTGTATTCACCAAGGCTGAATCAAGGTAACGTAAGGCAGTTATTGCGATAAAGTATCCTCTGCAAGCTTTCATTTCCCATCATTCAAATCAGTCCTGACAGACACGTGCCAGAAATACTAATCTGTCTCCCCGTGTTCTCTAAGTAATGCGAAGCGTCCATCAATTTTTAATCTTGAGATGACGACCATTGGGCTTTGTTGCTTGCTGCTGGCGAGAATATTTGAGCACTTGTTTTGCACCGCTTCATTGATTTAATGTTCCTGGAAATTCTAATATTTATCGCGGACTGACATCTCATTCTTTCGTACCGGTCTAGTATAAACTTCCGCTCGATTGCAAATCATCTAGAATTTGTACTGAGAAATTTTAAATTATTATTTAATCGAGTTTTTACAGATGGAGAACAATTATTTGAGCTAGCCTCGGTAGCGTAGGGGCTAGAGTGCTAGCCCCGCGTGCCGAAGGTCGCCGGTTCGAATCCGGCCGCGGGCATGGATGTTAAGTGTTGTGTGTGTGTGTCCTGTCCGTACTGTGGCGTCCACACTTTGTTTATATAAACACTGGATTTAAATGATTCACTGGAAGCTTTAATATAACACATTGAGCTGGCTGTATGGCCTCAGCTGCCAAAAACCATTAAAAAAAAAAAAAAAAAAAAAAAATAATTATTTGCTGACTTCTCGATAGTATGTAAAACATCTCGAAGCTGTGTAGTCTAGAATTTAAAATAAACTTTATTTATATATAAAAAATATTATCTGAAACTTAGAATGGGTAGAAAACAACGCATAGAAAACTGATAACAATATAAAAACGTGTTTTATTACAGTTTTTGGTCTGTCTTTCGTTGGAACGAACGGTTCACTAAAATCATTATAAGAATGAAAAAGTTGTCATTTATCTTTACTATTAAACGGCTTGGTATTGTTTATAGTTACTAATAATTACAATTTATTTTACTTCAAATAGATGTCTCTTCGTAAACATTTTATAGGATTTTGACCGAGTTTGGTGGGTAAATGACGAAGATGGAGGGAGCAGGCGGAAACACCAGTATTTTACTTATTTACTATATTGTTAAAGGTTGTCACGGGAGCGTCTATAAACCACGTAGCTCCATTTTGGCCTCCTATGTAACCCCCCCCCCCGTCATGAATTTAGCCTTTCCTTCCCCCCCCCCTCCCTCACCCATGTAGCACGTAGTGTTTCTCCCTATTGATTTCAGAAGACATTTTGTTTTGTAGTGTTTTTTCTTGTGTGATTATCATAAATTGCATACGGAGATAATTAAATGAAGGAAATAAATGTTCACATGCTGTTGTGTGTTCTGTACCTCATTTTAACTGTGACAAATAATATGGATGGAAAGCTACATGGCTTAACTCGGAACCCCTCCTCCCCCCCCCCTCCCCACACGTAGCACACCGTAGCTTTCCAGCCATCCCATCCCTCTCCCCCCCCCCCCGAAATCGAGCCATGTATTTTTTTATTATTTTTTTACTTACGGCTTTACGCCTCGTCGACGGCTAAGGTCATTAGAGGCGGGATGGGATTGGGGACAAGGAACGGGAAGGAATTAGACCATGGCCTTTTCAAGGAAGCATCCCGGCATTCGCCTGGAGTGATTTGAGGAAACCATGGAAAACCCAAATCTGGATGCCCGGAAGAGGATTCGAGCCACCGTCCTCCGGAATGCGAGACCAGAACATTAACCGTTCACCCACCACGCTCGGTCCGAGCCATGTAGTTTTGGACGCTCCCTTAGTGGGTATATGAAAGCATGTATCAGCCTCTCATTCCTGGATAGTTTCCACTGCCAAACTCGAGAGCAGAAATGTAAATTTCACACTTAGTCAATAAACACATTTCGAAGCTCACTGCACGCGCCCCTAAAAATCTAAGACACTGTAGTGATACTCCACCTGGTACCTGCCGCCCGTTAGTGGGCGTTCCAGTTCTTATGGTAGGTGGTAGAGGTCTTCTCCGATCTGAACCTCTTGTCTTTTTTTTTATATTAACTGACTTTAAAAAAAAGATTCATTTTTTATTATTTATTTATTTATCAATCTTGTTTCATGGATCCCTGCAGAGGAAGGACCTCTGGGATGTGAAACATGTAATGGTTAATACACATACATATAAAATGATTCATAATCAAAGTAAAAAAAGTGTATGTTCCAAAGACAAATAATGAGAATAACAATAAACATTAATTTTTACAACTGAATTTTGCAAAAGTCAAATTGCATACAATTAATTAATTTGTTTACATTCTTGAATGGAGAAGAAGGAGTTTCCAATAAGATAATCTCTCAGGTTTTCTTTAAATATATCTTTATTATCTGCAGACCGTTTTATACTGTTGGGAAGTTTATTAAACAGATGTATACCAGAACAATTAACTCCTCTTTGTACTAATGACAGAGATATTTGTGTTTTGTGTAAGGTTATTTCTGTTTCTTGTATTGAAATTGTGTACATTTGAATTAGAAGTAAACAGGTTAAAATGATCTATGACAAAGCACATGAGGGAATATATATACTGAGAAGTCATTGTAAGAATATTTTTTTAAAAAGTTATCTGCAAGAAGTTCTTCGTTGTACCCTACACAACATCCTAATAGCTCTTTTCTGTGCTATGAAAACTTTTTTACTTTGTGAAGAGTTTACCCAAAAGATTATGCCATATGACATCACTGAATGAAAATATGAGGAGTACACCTGTTTCGTTAATTCTAGATCTGCTGTTAAAGAAAGTGTTCGTATTGCAAAGGTAGCACTACTTAACTTCTTCAGTAGTGAAGTGATATGTTCGTGCCAACAGAGTTTCTCATCTATTTTAATACCAAAGAATTTTATACTCTTTGTTTCTAATATTATGTTATTTTTATAGCTTACTTGTAGATCTGGCTGTGCATAATGTTTGTTTTAAACATAATATAACGTGTTTTTTTTTTCTTCAAAATTTAAGAAGATTTCCTTTACAAAATTGAGCCAGTTATCCAGTATTTAGTTTTGTAACATCAGCCTTAGGGACCCCATTAATAATTTAATGAAATAAATGTAATTTCATCAGACTGAATGCTACTATGTATGAGAATATAAATAAAAAGATAGATTTAACTATATCAAGATTTATTCTGCCAAACTTAGCGAAAGACCAATGTAAAGTATTTGGTAGGTAACTTTTATGATTTTCTTTATCTTTCTGTACCTCTGCTTTATAAATTTTGTAAAGTTACTTCCATTCTCTAAAAATCACCATTATTCCGGAATTGGTGGTCAGTTGGGAAATTTTAAAAATAACAAGAGATACAAAAGTAGGTGATAGGCATAAAAACGTTCACTGCCCCTGACCTACAGTAAAGAAACCAACCAGCAGGATTTTCTATCTTCACACACCACTATAACTTAGATGAAGTGCATATTTCTCTTTTCTCAAAATAATTGCGGGAACAGAATGCTTCCATTAGGTAACAAAACGCAATGCATTGCGCTACTCTGTGATTCCCCAATTGAGACTTTGCGGTCAGTTCCATTCTGAAAACGTGTGGTCTGGATCTTGCAGTTGATAACTGGATCAGGATGGTTTTGAAGGAAACTAATTTCCGCCTAACTTCTTGGTATTGAAAAAAAAAAAAAAAAAAAAGGTTCGTCTTGTCTAAACATTCTACATTTCATCTCGGAGTAAGATCAGTGACTATGTGTTTACAGAAAGAATTCTTTTAGTAAAATTAATAACTGGTGTAGTTGTAAAAAGACAGATAAAAGAAACATAGTTGTAAAGACAACAAAATAAACACTGACCGTTATGGTTTTGAATGGAGTCTCTCATCACTCTCATGCCACTAATCTTAGCGACATAAGTTTTCTCTCTTCGGGTACTGGCTTAGAAAATTAGAAAACGTTAAGACTAAATATGTGTATGGTGCCGTAATGAATGCTTCAGTGTGTTTCTGGCTATTAAATAACTTAGTAATTTTCGTTTACTTTGAGAGCATTACAGTTTGCTATTAGATATGCAATTTTGCTTCTCAAATGCTCGCAAATAGCTTTTTACTCAGAGTTGTGATTACGACAGAATTCTTGCAGAGAAAGGAATACCACCAGTTCATACGCTTTAGCATTTCCTTCCGACCTGATTTTCATTTTAAATTGCATGAAAGGCTCTCAATATTATCAGAAACGAAAAAACTAACAGCAATAATACAAAACAAATTATAATCACTTAGAAAGTAAAATTATACTAGTTGATAATTTATCAAAATTTAAAAACTCCTTTAGAGTTCTTACTTTAAAAATATTTTAAATTCACCACTTTTATTGCCACTGCTAGCTACAAACAAGCGAAGATTGGCAGGCTGAAAGGTGATTAAAATACTTTGTTTATCGTCTTCTCGGATATCCGAGTTACTTATTTGAGCGGTGCGGCACAAATCGATGTGATTTTTTTTATGCATTAACAGATATCTGCTGTCATTTTATTACACTAATTTGTATCTCATCAATTTTTTACATTTTTGTTCTCAATATATTACTACTTAATGTTTCTTGTAACATCTTGAAGAAGGTGTTCTTCGTAAGTTTTACTGCATTATCATGTGTGCGGTAATAACTACATTCATTAATGTTTTGACATAGGACATTGGTTCAGAATATTATACTGTGCTAATTTTTGTGTTCTCATCGTAATATATTATTGTGTTATTGAAAGATCAAATATAAACATATCCCACCATCTCACTTCTTGATACATCCAACATCAATCACTTTGGGTGTGCAGACGTCCGAGGTAGTTGTCGAAGTTATCTTGGCTGTCGGGGTGGAATCGCGTCTATTTATCGAAACCTAACGTTTCAGCTTTCTTCAGAGGACCAAATTTAGAAGAAATGCAAAATATGTATTCAAACATAATAAAATAAACGTACCTACGTTTTTTCTGTACAGTACGTTTTACTTTTGCTTTCTCAAAACACAAACGTACTTTTATTGCTCCATAAAAAAGGGAGTTCTACCTTTGTCACAGCATCTGACGGGTGATGAAACGAAATTTTAGAATGACACAATCTCTTTTACGATCGTCTGATGAACCTGGAAGTAAAGTTGAAGACAAAGCCACTTTTTTTAAGGCAATTGATAACAGGAAAACAACATTTGGTCGTAAATGGCTGGAAATTTGCCTCTCCAAAACCATCAATCGGACACCGGACCACACCGCGGCAGGGTGTTGCTCGGCTCGTGGTGTCGTTTGAAATTACTTCAATCGAGTGAGCGCCAAAACTGCCGAAGTCTGGTCCATTGTAACCACTTCACAGTCGGCAGAATCGGCTGGTTGGTTGTTCGGCAGAGTGAAAATTCGGTTCCAGTAACCTAATATTAAAACACATTGTAAGAAGTATTGAAAAATACTGAAAAATAAAGAGTCTAAAAGTATGTACTGCAATTATTTGTGACTCTGATAATAAAATTAAGACGATATCGGACCTTGTAAAAAATTAACCAAGGAAAAATAAAGTCAGTAAAGATACTTATATCAAACAAAATTCAGTAGAAATCAATTTCCAAATTGCTGATATATTTAATAAACATTTTTTTTTATCTGTTGCTGATGAGTTGACTACCAGTAGCTCAGTGACTCACAGTATGGATTTTACTCAATGCAGGCTCCCGACACTGTCCGTAAATTTAGCTACTCGAGAAGGAATGAGAAAGTCGTCATGTCTCTTAAGAGAAAATACTTTAGTGATTATAGTGGGATTTCCAACAGATTAATTAAACTGTGTTCCACAGAATTAAGTAATATACTAAGTTATCTGTTCAATATATCTTTACTTGAGGGTACGTTCCCAGATAGGCTTAAGTGTGCTGTAGTTAATAGACTTGCGCATAATAGTTCGCGAAGGGGAGCGCTCAGTTTAGTTCGCAGCTCCCTCGCGAACTAGTTCGCTCTTTTAGTTCGTTAGTTCGCGTCTCGAATTCAGAGAAACGGATCGTTCGCTCGCCTTGCTACCGCTACTGCACGCGCTATTTTGTTTGTTAAGTCAGTTTTATTAGGACATAATCATTTTTTTGTCGTTTCTAAATGGAATTTAATATGATCTTCTTAACAAAAGTTATTGCTTAATAATAGCCCTTTCAAATTACATTAGCATGAACAGTTGGCGCCGATAAACCAAAGTGCTCATTGTCCTTTACACAAATGGGTAAATTGAATAATTGTGCTGTTTTTACTATTTACTTTACATGCATTGGTAGAATATTAATTTTTTAAATGGATTTGTTTATTAGTTCATGGAAGAAACATTACTTATAAAAGGCGCTAATGATCCTGCCGTCGACGCGCCCTTAAACCCCAACAACAAGAACAACAACACAACATTACTTATAAAATATTATAAACGCGTTTATTTTGATGAATTAAAATACCCGTTTATAAGTAATCGGCTTTTTTATATAAATAAAGTTTTGGAAATTATGGACAAAATATAATTCTACTATTGGCTACAACTTAAGTACTATATGACAGAAATAGTATTACCTATATTATTAAGAAAAATAACATTAATACTTCCAATGTGATATCAAATAATTAGACATATAAAATTAACAATGACCCTTGAATGAGAAAGTGGTAGCAATAACGAAAGTGCGTAAATTTCCAGTGAATTGGAAGTCATTGAGCTATTATTTTATTAGTGAAGGGAAGAATAATCCAACACACATTCACAATTTTTTGCCGACGAATGAAACTGATGAAGACACAAAAGTCTTTTTGAATTTCGCAAGTCATTTCTTTCATCACTTTCACAAAGCTGTTAACCAACAGACTGAGATAAGTATTATATTATGTCAGCTTTAAAATCAGCGCTAGAAAAATGTAAAAGATACTGTTTCTTTGGTTAAGAAAACAAGAAAAAGCCTTTAGAAACCAAATTATCCACAGAAAGTGATAATATAAAAAAATAATGCTCTAGTATTCGTTGATAAATGTCTGGAGTATCTTAGTAAATAGTTAGATTTTAATGAAAGCAATTGGCTATACAAAATCCAAAAATTAAATTCAAATCACAGGGTTTCATTTGATGACTGTGAGACTATATTAGAGGTTATAAATTTGCGTGAAAAAATGAATATCAAAGTGAACAAACTTTACTCTGAAATAACAATATTATACGAAATCCAGGTAAAAGTAAGAGAAGTATTTCATGAATAAAAAATGAGCTTTTTCTCGAAATTAATTTGACAACTGAAAGCGATAAAGCATATGACAATTTTACTGTAGACAAAAAAGAATCAAAGATGAAAGAAGTGCAAAAAATATAGCTTAAAAAATGAAATAGTAAAAACATTCCTTTTATCATTTTCTACTCTTTCGTAAAATATTATATTTTTGAAGTGTAGTATTTTTTTATAGGTTATTCTTTTAAAAAAATTCCTACCATCAACCACAAAATATTGGAAACCCTAGAGGCGAATGGCGCTAGTTCGCGAACGGTAGCGCTCAATTTAGTTCGCGAACGGTACCGCTCAGTTTAGTTCGCGAACGGTACCGCTCTCTTTAGTTCGCGACCGGGAGCGCTCTGTTTAGTTCGCGAACTAGGTCCTCCAAGACAGTTCGCTCGCTCGCTTTGCTAGCGCTACTGCACGCGCTCTCTTGTTTGCTATGGTAGTTATGGTTATCGATGGTTCTCTTTTGATTGTTAAGGGTATCAAAGTGTATTTTATTTTCACATTCCACGTTAAATTTCCGTTTGTGACTTCTGCAATAATTATTAATGTTGAACAATTTATTTTTATTTTATTTTTATATCTGTGTCTTCAGTGAAATGTGTCCACAAGGAACTGTGTTTCCTTTTAGATAATAAACTAAAACAAAAGTTGGTCTTCGGGAAAGGATCGAACGAACTAAGGAGCGAGAGATCTGGGAACTAGTTCGCGTAGTTCGCCTGTGGGAGCGCTCTTCCGAACTAGTTCGTTCGCGAACTACACAAGACTAGTAGTTAAACAACTTTATAAAAAGTGAGATAAGTCAGTGATATTGAATTACCATCTTGTTTCATTACTAACCGCCTTCTCCAAAATTTATAACGAAGTAATGTACAAAAGAGTTTACAAACACTTAAAAATTAAAATATTCTAACTAAATCACAACTTGGTTTTCAGAAGGGTCATTCAACAGAGCGAGCTATATTTGCATTCATTGACAATATTTTAGAAAGAATAAATGATAAATTAATGCCTGTAGGAAGTTTTTGTGACTTGTCTAAGGCATTTTACTGTGTTGATCATAACATTATGATACAAAATTTAGTTTCATGTTATAGATGGTATTGTTAATAAATGGCTTAGTTATTATTTTTTACTAGAAAACAAAAAGTTTCACTGGATCATTTTAATGCTGCATCATGTGTTTCGCTGTTTTCTGAGTGAGGATTAATCAGTTGTGGAGTACCTCACAGTTCTATTTTGGCCCACTATTGTTTTTAATATAAATACATTATCTAAGAAGTGTAACATCTAAAAACTAAAAAAAAATTCCATAGCAGATGACGCAAGTATAGGAATTAAAAATGCTCCAGATTTCTCCACCGAACATATTTCAAATTATATCTTACAGCTAAAAAAGAGAGAGACAGAGAGGTATAAATCAGTTGTATCGAATTACCATTCTGTTAAATAGAACTAGTTATGATTTCATGTATTTTGCATGAAATAAATGATAAATTACTTCCTGCAGAAATATTTTGTTGGACTATGTTGATCATGAAATTGTCATATGAGTGGTCTCGATTGAACGATCTCCTGTCTCGGTGGAGATTTTCTTAGACCCTTAACCCAACCAACACCTCTGGCATAGCTTTGTAAGTAAAGTGAAGTAGGACAGAAAGCTTCCGTGGTTTGTATTTTATACCAGGCTATGTATACCTCCCTCTGGTGGGTCCAATGAAACTTCGGGGTAAATACCAATTTAGCATGAAATTGTGATATAAAAATTAAAGTAATATGGAACAGATGCTTGATATGAAAACTTCTACAGCCGGGCTACAGCCGGGCTACAGTTTAGGGGTAAATCTATTAATTCGCTTCACTGATATGCTATGACGTGTTCTGCGTATGATATGCACGTTGAACGCTTTTTGGAACACACTGATTTTATCTGATTTGGGAGGAACTTTAAAACCGATGCAGAAGGCAACGGGAAACCACTCCATTAAAGACCCAAAGAGTATCTCGAGCACATATAATCCTCTCAAATCACATATATCATGATGGATTCTTCTGGGTAAAATATTCCGGAGATAAAATAGTCCCCTAATTGGATCTCCGGGTGGGGACTTCTGCAGGGAGGAGTCAACAGAATGGATAGAAACATTCTACAAATCGGAGCGTGAAATGATAGAAGTCTGAATAGAACAGGCAGGTTAGAAAACTTAAAAAAAAGGAGATGCAACAACTTAAGTTAGATGTTATTGGGATTAGTGAGATTAAATGGAAGGACGCACAGGATTTCTGGTCTGGGGAACACAGGATAATATGCACACAAGCTGTCAATGGAGTCACTGGTGTAGGATTTGTAATTAATAAGATAGTAGGGAAACGGGTGAGTTATTATGAACAGTTTAGTGACAGAATTATTTTGATGAGGTTAGAAACTAAGCCCGCCCCAATCACGTTAGTACAAGTGTATATGACAACGTCACAGGAAGATGACGAAGAAATAGAGAAAATATATGCCGAAATAGAAGACACAATCCAATATGTGAAGGGGAAGGGAAATCTAATAATCGTGGGTGATTGAAATGCGATAGTGAGAGAAGTAAAAGAGGGAAATGCTGTAGGAAGTTTTGGTCTAGGAGAAAGAAATGAGCGAGGAAGCAGGTTGTTAGAATTTTGTGAAAGAAATAAGCTAGTTCTGGCAAACACACTGTTTAAGAACCATGCAAGTAGGATTTACACCTGGAAACGTCCTGGGGATACAGGCAGATATCAGCTAGATTATCATGGTCAAACAGAGATTCAGGAATCAAGTTCTAGACTGTAAAGCGTACCCAGGAGCAGACATAGACTCTGACCATAATTTGATAGTAGTTAAGTGCAGGAAGAAATTCAAGCGGATAAGAATGGAGTATAAGCAAAACGAGTAGAAATGATTAAAGTGAAATAATTTACCACAAGACAAAAATTTGCAGAAATCGTACTTAGGTCTAAGAAATAACTCTGAAAGGAGCTCAACCGAGAACAGGGCCGGCGTTAGGGGCGGGGGGGCGGGGGGTAAGCGGGTCAAAAGTACCCAGCCCGATGGCTGTTGGGGGCCACGATAACTGACTGTAGGGGCCCACAGGCCATGGAGCCAAGGATCCGCCCATTGTCGCCCGGCCAATTTGTAGAGCTAAAAAAAAAAGGTCGCCCATTTTACCCCGGGCCCGAAATTCCGAGAACGAATGGAATGAATTAAAGACTGAAATAATGAAAGCTGGTAAAGAAACATTAGGGTTTAGGGAACAAGCCGCCCGAAAACCTTGGAACACAGAAGAAATTTTGGAGCTGATGGATCAGAGGAGAAGGCTCAAAAATGCTCAGGATGAAGCCGGAAGAGAGCAAGGCAAGCAATTTAGAAATCAAATAAACAGGAAATGCAAAAAAGCAAAAGCAAATTGGCTAGAAGAAAAGTGTGAAGAAGTAGAAAAAGAAATGGTCGTAGGTAAAGTAGATGTTGCATATAGGAAGATCAAACAGAATTTTGGAGACATGAAGAAAAGAGGTGTGAACATTAAAGCTGCCAATGGGAAACCTCATTTAAGCTCAGACGATTGAGCTAACCGATGGAAAGAATAAATTGAGAAACTGTATGATGGGGACGACTTGAACAATAGCGTAATGGAAAAGGAAGGTGATGTTGGCATTGATGACTTAGGAGATCCTTTTTTGTAGACAGAATTTAATAGAGCTCTGAATGACTTGAAAGCAAATAAGGCAGTTGGGATCGATGAGATCCATGCAGAACTTCTTCAACCCCTAGGAGACGAAGGAATCGAAAGAATACTCAAGCTGATATCAAAAAGTTATGAAACAGGAGAAATTCCAACTGATTTTAATAAAAATATCTTCACACTTCCGAAGAAAGCACAAGCTGACTAATGCGAGAATTATCGCACCATTAGTCTAGTATCACGTGCTTCAAAATTACTGACCAGAATAATATACAGAAGGATGGAAAGGGTAGTAGAAGAGATATTAGGTGAAGATCAGTTTGGGTTTAGGAAAAATCGAGGTACAAGGGAAGCAATTCTGACTTTAAGATTAATACTTGAAGGGTGGATCAAGAAAAACAAAGATACTTTTATGGCGTTTGCTGATTTAGAAAAAGCTTTTGATAATGTTAGGTGGGATAAGATGTTCAAAATTTTAAAAAAAGTCAGGTCTAAAATATCGAGATAGAAGAAAACTTTATAAACTATATAAGAATAAAGGGGCTATAATAAAAGTAGAGAATTTTGAGAGACATGCATCAGTTAAAAAGGATGTGAGACAAGGTTGTAGTTTATTCTCATTAAAATTCAACCTGTATGTAGAAGAAGCGACAATGAAAGGAAAATTTCCATGTGGCATAAGTGTTCAGGGAGAAAAAAAATCAGTATGCTCAGATTTGCTGGTGACATTGTCTTGTTAGCAATGAGGGCTGAGGATATTGAGAAGTTACTGAATGGCATGAGCAAAATCCTGAAGGAAGATTTTGGACTGAATATAAAGACAAAAGTGATGAAATGTAGCAGAAATGATACCAATCATAATAGATTAAATATCAAATTAGGATCGGATGCAATAGCAGAAGTAAGTGAATTCTGTTACTTGGGAAGCACAATTACAACCGATGGTCGAAGCAGGAATGATGTTAAAAGCAGAATAACACTAGCAAAAAGAGCCTTCATGAAAAAGAGAAATCTTTTAGTTTCAAATATTGATCTAGGAATTAGAAAGAACTTTTTAAAAATCTATGTATGGAGCACAGCACTTTATAGTAGCGAAACATGGACTTTAAGGCCGCCACACACGGACGGGAAACCCACGGGATTTGGACGGAATGGTCACGGCCTTGAGGGATCCCGGCACGTGTGTGGGCACTTCCTTGAGGTCGTGGCCGCACCCCAGTGCGGCCAAATCCTCAGTGGAAAACAATTCTTATTTCCTCGAAGGCCGGGAGGGATGGTGAGAACCTCAGCGTGTGTCTCCTGCGGTCTGTCGGCCTTCGAGGATTTCTTGTGAATGCCTGCGTGTGTTGCGATTTTGTCTCTCTGTTTTGTTAGTAATGTTCGGTTTCGTGATGTTCCATGTTTATAAAAATGTATGATAGTGAGCCCTGTCTATAAGAATTAAAGTACTATTACATATTACTCCGCGATTCACTAAAAGTGTGTGACGGAGGGTGCATTGCACCTATCCGGGAATGGTTTGGAAGGGATATAAGGGATATGGCAGGAGGCGCCCATGGGCTATTGTGAGGAACCATCCCAGCATTCGCATGGGATGGTACCAGGAATACCACGACAGAAACAAACGAGAAGCTGCCTACGCTAAGCTGGCATAAATATTGAAGGAGAATGAACCAAATGCGAAAGAAAAAAGAAAAAAAAGAATCAATAGTAAAAAAATCAGCAACATTAAACCATCAGGAAATGAATCTTTGCGAAGTGATATGCTGAAGAACATTAAAAAAAACTGGCTGCAAGAAGATCACTTTGACGTTGTTAGCAAAAACCGTTGCCATAAAATTACGTGGCCTTTCGACCAATCAAACGCTAATAGCAGAAAAAATAATTAATGACACACCCTGTTTCAAGTCGAAACGGGCTGTTTAGGAATGTCTTACAGTGAGCAATGGTTACCTACTTCTGAAGGAATCCTATTTTGTCTTGCCCTTTCGATTCGCACAACCAGAGAGGATATCTTTCATACTGTCAGCGATTTTCTTGAAGAAAACAAAATGGATTGGTCGAAATGTGTGGGCATATGCACTGATGGTGCTAGAGCACTATCTGGTTGTTTTTCAGGACTTGTATGGCGGATACAAAATGGCAAGAGTCAGGTGCAAAATGGATAAACTGTGGAATTAATCGAGAAGCACTTGTTTGCAAAAAAAATGTCACCGAGCTTGGACACCACTCTTAAAGTGCTGTAAACATTGTTAACTTAATCAAGGCCTGTAGCACCGACTCGAGAATTTTTGCCAAGGAAGTGGTAATGAACATGAGGTCCTGTTGCTACTTAATCAAGTACGGTGGCTGTACATGGGAAGTGTTATTTCGAGAATGTTTGAATTGAGACATTAAATTGAGTTGTTGGCCGAGGAAGGGCATCATGTGTACAAAAAGATACTGATTGACTCTTTAAGGCTGCAAAAATTGGCTTACTTGTCAGATATTTTCACCAGTTGGAATGAGCTGAATCTGGGACTTCAAGGCCAGGATACAACCAAATTTACTATGCAGAAGAAGGTTCAATCAAGCATTAAAAATGTCTCTCTGGACATCTTTGAATGAAAAATGTAAATATCGTCAGTTCCCGCACTTGTAAAAAGCCCTTCATGAATATAAAACAATAACAGGACTGCAACTGATATATTTTTTAATGGGTATTTCTCAGAACAGTAATTATATCATACTCCGATCATGATGCCCAGCTATTTTGTATCAAGTCCAGAAACACTGTAAAACAGAGAACGAAAATTGGGTGCATGAAAACTATATAAGACATTTCATAGATTTCTTAAATAATGAGGACTGGTCTGAAGTGTGAACTTCATATGGTGTTAACGCAAATTTTAATTCTTTTTTAATATATTTCTGTCACTTTTCAAAGGATGTTTTAAAAAAGGAAAGTTGTGAACACTCCAAACAATGAATCGGGTAAAGGATGAATTAGAAGGGGTATTAGAGTATATGAACTGGGCATGGGATGGATAACAAAGGGTATTAGAATCTCTAGTAAATCAAAGAGGGACCTTTATTTAAAAATGAGAGAATCAGATAACTATGCGCTGAAAGTTCACTATAAACTTTATTCTAAAATACTAAGAAATGTAATAAGGAAGGCCAAGAACAGGTACATATCGGCGAAAATAGAAAATTCAGACAATAAAATGAGAACAATAAGGAATATAATAAAGACTGAAACAGGAAAAACTGTAAATCACTCTAAAGACATAAAAATAGAACAAAATGGACATGTGTATAGCGAAGTAGGGGAAGTTTGTGAAATATTTAACAAACATTTTACGTCAGTAGTAGATAAATTAGGCATAGAAAAGCAATCCCCACATAGTGCTCTAAGGCTTCTTGAGACTGCTTTCCCAAATAGCTTTGTGGAGATGAAATTGCCACCAGTAACAGTCTCAGAAATAAATAAACTCATTAAACAATTAAAACCTAAAAATTCTTCCAGCTATGACAATATTTCAAGTAAATTACTGAAAAGATGTTCAGACTGTATCAGTCATGTACTTGCTCACATTTGTAATGAATCCTTAATACAAGGTGTTTTTCCCGATAGACTAAAATATGCTGTTGTAAAACCATTATTTAAAAAAGGAGACGTAACATGTGTAGACAACTATCGTCCCATTTCATTACTTTCAACATTCTCAAAGGTTTTTGAAAAAGTCATGTATAGTAGAGTAATAAAACATGTTACACACTATAATATCCTAACTAATTCACAATTTGGGTTCAAAAAAGGATCATCCATAGAAATGGCTATATATTCATTTTTAAATAACACATTTGAGGAACTGAATAATAAAATGAATCCTGTAGGAATATTTTGTGATCTTGCAAAAGCATTTGACTGTGTAAATCATGAATTACTTTTGAAAAAAATGGAATACTATAGTATTTTTGGGACCGCAGGTAAATGGTTTAAATCATACATTGAAAGCCGAATGCAAAAAGTTTCAATTTTTGATTCTAAAATAAGTAAAGATGCTTCATCAGACTGGGAGAAAATAAAACATGGAATTCCACAAGGCTCTGTCTTAGGTCCCCTCCTCTTTCTGTTATACATCAATGACCTTCCTGGAAATTTATCCGACAAAGTTAAGAGTGTTTTATTTGCAGATGACACTAACCTGACTGTGCGTAAAACACCAAACAGTACTATAGAATTTAATGTAAATGAAGTACTTAGAGTAGTAGCAAATTGGTTTAAGGCAAATTCATTAAAATTAAATTTTGAAAAAACACATTATATTAGGTTTAAAACAAAAAACTATGCACAGACAGATATATGTATAAACTATAAAAACAACAAAATCTTAGAAACAGAGAGTATAAAATTTCTTGGTATTAAAATAGATCAGAAACTCTGTTGGCATGATCATATCACTACACTACTGGCAAAGTTAAGTAGTGCCACCTTCGCAATACAAACACTTTCTCTAACAGCAGATCTAGAATTAATGAAACAGGTGTACTCCTCATATTTTCATTCAGTAATGTCATATGGCATAATTTTTTGGGGAAACTCTTCACAAAGTAAAAAAGTATTCATAGCACAGAAAAGAGCTATTAGGTTTCTGTGTAGGGTAAAACCAAGAACTTCTTGCAGACAACTCTTTAAGAAACTCAATATTCTTACAATGTATTCTCAGTATATATATTCTCTCATGAGCTTTGTCATAGAAAATTTTAACCTGTTTACACCTAATTCACAGGTACACAGTTTCAATACAAGAAACAGAAATAACTTGCATAAAACACAAACATCTCTGTCATTAGTACAAAGAGGAGTTAATTATTCTGGGATACATCTGTTTAATAAACTACCTAATTGTATAAAACAGCTTTCAGATAATAAAGATGTATTCAAACAAAAACTTAGAGATTATCTTATTGGCAACTCCTTCTACTCCATTCAAGAATTTGAAGAAAATAATTAATTGTACTCATTATGACGTTTGCAAAACTCAGTTGCAAAAATGTATGTTTATTATTATTTCTTGTATTTGTAAAATATGTATATATATATTTATTTACTATGATATGACTCATATTATGTGTATATGTATCAACAATGACATGTTTCACATCCCAGAAGTACTTCCTCAGCAGGGATCCATGGAACAAGATTGATAAATAAATAAATAAATATAAAACGAGAAATGGACCTATACATAAGAGTAAAAGAATCAGTAAAAATGGAAAGGGACATTCACATAAACGTAAGAGAATCAGATGACCTATAGACTGAAAGCTCATCATAAAATACCTTTCAATTCTAAGAAATATAGTAAGGAAGGCCAAGAACATGTAGGTATAAGTGAAAACAGAGAATTCAGGCAATAAAATGAATACTACATTGAATCTAATAAAAGCTTAAACAGAAAACTGTTATCACTCTAAAGGCATAAAAATAGAACAAAATGGAATTGTGCACAGTGAAGTAGAGGAAATTTGTAAAATATTTAGCAAACATTTTATTTCAGTTGTAGGTAAATTAATAATAGAAAAACAATCCCCAGATAGTGGCCTAACGCTTCTTCAGACTGCTTTCTCAAACAGATTTGTGGAATTACAATTGTTTTTTTTTTTTTTTTTTTTTGGTAACAGTTTAACGTCCCTTTTTAACAACATGGTCTTTAGAGACGGGAAAGGATGGGGGCAAGGAATGGGAAGGAATTCGGCCATGGCCTTTTGAAGGAAGCATCCCGGCATTCGCCTGGAGTGATTTGGGGAAACCATGGAAAACCCAAATCTGGATGCCCGGACGGGGATTCGAACCACCGTCCTCCCGAATGCGAGGCCAGAACGCTATCCGTTACACCACCACGCTCGGTTACAATTGTTACCTCTAATATTCTCAGAAATAAATAAACGCATGAAGCAACTAAAACCTAAAAATTCTTACAGCTATGACCAGTGGCAGATCCAGGATTTTGGTTGGGGGGGGGGGGCTTGAACAGATTTTGGTTTGGGGGGCTTGAGCGGATATCGTTTGAGAGGGGGGCTTTAGTCAGGCAAGGCTATGCTTTCTAGTCATGCCACCCTTCAAAGATCCATAGAGCTATTTTTTTAATTTTTTTTAAGTCTAAAATTACGATATCGGGGGTGGACGACCTGAATACTTTTGGGGGCTTTGAGCCCCCTCCCCCCTGGGCCCGCCACTGGCTATGACAATATTTCAACTAAATCACTCAAAACATGTTCAGATTGTATCAGTCATATACTTGCTCACAACTGTAATTAATCCTTAATGCAAGGTGTATTTCCATATAGACTAACATATCCAGTTGTAAAACCATTATTTCAATGTTAAGTATAATGGTGACAGGGTAAGTGTCTTTAGGCGTACCAAAAGAACAAAGAGAAAAAAATCCACACCTAAAAAATGAAAAGCTGATTTTGAATGGTTGAGCTGTGTGGAACATTTCATTAGATTATCCATTTACATTAAAGTGAAATCATGTATAAATAAATTGCATTAAAATGGTATCTTACTTAATAATTATATTACTCAAGTGAAGGCAGGAACAACTTTATCCTGTTTTGACAATGTTTGTTTGAATTACTTCATTCACTAAAAGAATATGTTTTGGTAAATTATTTATCAAATAGTATAAATAAATTAAACAAAAAAATCAACTAAAAATGTAGTGGATCATGAGAAGATATTAACGTAACTTAGTCCACAACCCGAAGGTTGGTTGGATCCTCCTGAAGGGGGCATACTAAGCCATTGTGTCAGAGGTAGAATGGCCAATTCCTTTCCTCTGGGACCTACAGCTTAACGTGGAATACGAACCACGGAGCGTCCTGGCATAGCTCATATGATCAAACACAACTCTCAAAATTCCTGCGCATGCCGGGATTTGAACCCGGGACTGGAGCAGCGGATGTTCTGCGCCTTAACCACTGAGCTACTAGAATGCTCTGTGAAGATATTTGAAATAATATAAAAAAGTATTTCCATGACATATGTATTATCCTTTTTGAGAAATTCTCTTTCGAATGATACAGATTATTATTATTTTTTCCCGAAAAAAACATT
Organism: Vandiemenella viatica; assembly: GCA_031002005.1. Lineage (NCBI taxonomy): Eukaryota > Metazoa > Arthropoda > Insecta > Orthoptera > Morabidae > Vandiemenella > Vandiemenella viatica. The sequence continues at coordinate 60,431,832 of JARYHS010008074.1, forward strand.
ATGCCCTGAAGTACTGGCACCAAACTTGTTGAAATTACTCATGAAATTATTTTGAGAAAACCATAAACTCTAGAAAAGTTGAGAAGTTTCACCATTATCTTTTGGGGGTTACAAATCATTGTCAATTTTTAAAGAATTACTGGGTTATTAGTTTCGGAAATATGAGAAGCTCGGGAGGGTATTTTGGGTTTTCTGTAACAGCTTGACAGTTACAGGAATAAAATTAAAAATCCAAATGTTTCGAAAGTCAGCATTTTGCAGATTTTATTGGACTAGTGATGATTACCTAATCAAAACCTCCTTTTGCCGCACCCCCTAAATATCTTGTAATTAATTTAGCCCACTAACATAATTTTTAAAATTCCAGGTTATGATTGTGTTAGGTTACTATTGATTGATGTTCAGAGCAATTGCACATTTCTATTTTTAAAGATCCAGAAGTTTTGAGGATCTTAAGATGGACAAATTTGTAAGAGTCCACCTTGCTTTCAAATATACACAATTCTAAAAAAAGGAGGGGAGGTAGTTTCAGTTTTTTAGCATACAGATAGGTAAAAAATTTGGATTCATTGATGCAGGTTTATTACCTTCTCTCATAATTGAAATTGTGGCACAGATAACATACCTCAGCAACACGGGAGTAGGCAGAATGTCTTAAGGTGATGGTTGACAGATTTTTTTGTTTGTGTGTGGAGGATTTTTTGTTGCTGCTGCCATCTTTCCTTCAACTTTTGTGAGTAGAAAATGTATCTCCATTGATGGAACAAACCTCATGTAACATGAGTTATTTATGTTGGACATTGACGTAGTATAAATAAGATTAAGTAAGTTAGTCTAGAATCTATAACATGCTCAATTTTGACATATTCTATAACTCACACAACGAGAAATCTTGTAACATGTATTAAATTAATCCATGTTCTCCTAGAGCTGTATACTAAGATGAGCACACACACTTTCAGAGAGAGAAACACTGTGATTACTATTTCTGAGACTGAAATAAACAACAAAAACAGAAGCCAGGATAAATTAATTGTGTGTTTGGTTATAATTATGAAGAAAAATACTAAAGAGCTGCAAATAAAAGCATATTTTTTGTTGAAGAAATGATTTTAATATATTGCTACACGGAAATGCTTTATTGCACTAATATCTACTATTACAGATTGCATTAAAATTTCACACATTATTTCAACAAGATACAAATCATAAATTAAACTGACAAATGGCTTTCATATTTAAATCACTTGATTGTATATTTCATTCTACATAATAAAATCAATGTGAAGCTCCAGAGTTCATGAACAATATATGTATAACACATAAAATGTTTCTTTTAGTTTTCAGCCACTGGCTGGGTCCAGGCCCGCCGCTAGCTGTTTGAGCGCCCACGTGCAATACCGATTACGCCGCCCCCTGTCTAACTACAGCCAGTGGTGGATCTAGGAAATTTCCAAACCGGGTCAAAACACTGTGAGATTGCCGCCCCTTGGAACATTATTTGCCGCCCCCATTGTTGCCATCCCGAGTGTCGCCGACCGCCCGAAGCAGCTGTTGAGCCAAAAAAAAAAGGTCGCCTGCTACATAATACACTGCAAATTCCATCGTGGCGACAATGGAGTGGCAACTATCACGGGGCGGCGACTGTCGATCACTCGTTTTGCCGCCCCCCTTCATGTGCCGCCCGCGTGCGATGCACGCCTTGCGGGCCTGGCTGGGTCTGATTCACACACAACCCTCTCTATGCTAAAATTCATGAAGAGCCGTGGATGCATATTGGGTGAAGAATTAGAAGTAGTCTGTACATGGGAAAAGAGATCTATGACTTTACACCAACACTTGATTTCAAGTAATGCCCCTCAGTACCAGGGTTTTATATTCACAGTCCATCACATTCATGGTACATCACACTTACCTCTGCCCGAAACCTGACAAAATGAGTTTACTATCAAATGACAAGTCAAAATATTAACACATTACTGTATGCCTACCACAAAAAATTCCTCCTCCATCCTGTTATAATTATGCAGTATCTTTATTTTTCTGCGTACTTTATAAGCTGGCTGTTTCTGACACTTGTCTTCCATTTATGTTGATCTAACCAGCTAGATATGCTATCTATATTTTTTTGCAGTAAAAAATTATATATATTGAGAATTAAGTCATTAGAACTTATAAATAACATTTGTACACCAGTTGGTAGAAATTATTCCTTTATAAACAATCATTTTCTGTGACAGGCAGTATTACAGAGTTTAACAAAGAGCACAACTAAGCACATTATACAGTGCCAGAATTGAGCAACAATTGTTTTGAGGAACTTCCTGCGCAATTCCAGCCAGTGATTAGGCCTCATAGATCACTAGATATAAATCCAATCCAACATACAGGTATCTTTAAGATGATTGAAAGGTCAGTTCATGAACAACATCCTGCTCTAGCAACATTTTCACTATTATGGATGGCTGTACAGGAAGCAAGGCTGAATATTTTTTCAGGGACTTCTGACAAATTGTTGACTTAACGCCATGTCAGGTTAACACACTTCACAGGGCAAAAGAGGGTCCCACATTATATTAGGTGGAATTCCATGATTTTTGGTACTTCAGTGTATTTTTAGATGCATTAATAAACTTAATAAGTATTTTACAATACCTCTCACAATGAACTTACATATGAGCATTTGTGACTATTCTTAGAGGCAATATACAATTTTCCTTTAGAAATGTATGGTGCTCTAATGCCCTGTCATGCATTGCTTTTGTTTATTTTAAGAGCCACGAGACCATTTCATTGATTTTTGTTTGTTTTTTTGACATATCCATCATGGTTACATAGTTAACATGTGCCTTATACATATCCAGCAGTGGCTTCACCTAGATCCTTTACCATGGGCGCCGGGAGGGGGGTACAAGGGGTTGCACTTGCACCCTCCTGCTATGAAAGAAAATACACAGAAAATGTTAAGAAACAGACATTTTATTATTAAATTCACTGTATGAATAATAACTTAAGGCACCTAGGTTGTTGTCGAAATTTGTTCAACACCTAGTCAATAAATTCAGTATCCTTTGTTAGAAAGTGATATATATAATATATATATATATATATATATAAAAGATGCACCTCCCTTAAAGCAACCCTGCCTGCACCCGTGTCCTTTACTTTTTATTCCTATGGCTTTACAACTCATCATTGTTAAGGTCTTAGGAGATGGGGAAGGACTGGGAAGCAAGGAATGGAAAGGAAGTTTGGAATGGCCTTTTGAAGGAATTTTCCCTGCATTTACCTGGAGTGATTTTGTGAAACCATGGAAAACCAAAATCTGGATGGCTATGCAGTGATTCAAACCTGTTTCGTGTCAAATGTGAGCCCAGAGCTTTACTGTTCACCCAGCGCTCTCAGTTCCATTTTATCTACTGACTTGTAACCAACCTTCTTTACCATCATAAAAGTTACTCACTGTCAGGGCCGCCGTAAGCGGGCGTGCAAGGCGTGCACCGCACGCGGGCGGCAGGTCGAGGGGGGCGGCAAATCGAGTGATCGACAGTCGCCGCCCCGGGATAGTTGTCATTCCATTGTCGCCGCAGCCTATTATGGAGCGGGCGACATTTTTTTTTTTTAGCTCAACAGCTGCTTCAGGCGGCCGGCAACACTTGGTGTGGCAACAATGGGGGCGGCAATCTCACATTCTTTTGACCCGGTTCGGAAAATTCCTAGATCCACCACTGGCTGTAGTTAGATAGGGGGCGGCATAATCGGTATTGCACGCGGGCGCTCAAACAGCTAGCGGCGGGCCTGTCACTGTGTAACATGGTAATATCCATAAAAGAAATGTATCTATCCTCTCTTGTATTTCAACAATTTGAGTATTTTATACTCGTAATATGGGTCCCACAATATTCTTTCATTCTCAAACACGGTGCTGTTCGAGATTTTGAATACCAATCCCAATTGAGACTGCCGCCCCTTCGAACATTATTTTGCCGCCCCCATTGTTGTCACCCCCATTGTTGTCACCCTGAGTGTCGCCGCCACCTGATATCACCCATTGTTGCCCCACCACAGGGCAATAGTGGGGCTAAAAAAATGGTCACCGCGACATAAATTTGCCACCCTTCAAACACGATTTTGGCCGCCCCCCTCAAGTTGCCGCGTGGGGCAAGCGCCCCAGTTTGTTCCCCCCCCCCCCATAGATCAGGCACTGAGCTGTAACTTAATAATTGATAGCAATAGGCAATGCAGGGCCTTGCAGAATGCAAAACACTCACCTCACTTGCTCCTTGTAGAGTTTTCCAAAGAAGCGTTGTTGTTGAAGCCAATCTGACTCAAGAAGGAAAGCGCCGATATCAGCAGACTCCTGTCGATGGCAAAGAAACCACCTGCAGTGAAGTGGAAGACCTGCCCCGGTTCTGTTTGCTGGCGAAAGGCCTCCAGCTCAGCCCTCACTGCCGGTGAGATATGTCGTGTTGCCACGAGTGCCGCAGAGCGCCTCAGTATCATCCGGGTGTGACTATCCTGGTCAGAAGCCGAGGCACACGTCAGGACCACCGTGATCAGATCACAGGTATGTAGGACAAGCCAGTACAGGGACATGCTCAGCGAGTTGTTCGCAAGCGATTTCACGCTGGCTGCGGGAGATACCAGCATCATCAGGACCTCATATGAACTGTAAAGTGAGCCCACTATGCACACAGTCACTGCGAAAGTAGCTGCTGGAGAGATTAAATCTTGTAGCAACTCTCTGGATCTTGTCAGCAGCAAGTATGCTAATCTGAGACGCCTAAGCTCCAACTCCGGCGTTAAAGGACGTATTGGCAACTTGACGGTTGTTTCTTCGGCGTGACCTAGGACAAGGGGCGACAGTCGGGGATCACCCAGTGGCACCAAACACTCGACGAGGTAAGCGTTGAGCATCTTCTGTCGGTAACGTAGCTCGAGAAACAGAATTATGATCTGTGTGGTCATCAAGACATGGTGGAACATCCAGACGAAACTGAGGACTATGTTAAGGTAACAGGCGTATACTGGTAAGTGCTCCAAGTTGACAGTAAAAGCCGCTGTTGTCGAATTCACAATGGACAGTGCCAGCGCAAAGATCAGGAAAGAGGTGCCAACACCGTTACATCTAACCAGCGGCAAGCGTTTGTCTACATGACGCAAAATCTGCATCAATAAACTGAACTTCTTGCGCCTTCTTATTACTGAACTGTACAGCACTATTATCATCAACCACTGCGTCGATTTTGTGAATAAATCGGTCAGAACTGAAAACATGCTGAGATATTTGTAAGAGTACTGGGAAAAATAAAGGTCGAGAACTGAGCTTAAGGCGCTGAAAATACCCCAACAGACTGGCATTAGGTTTACAACACTGCGTTTCTTTCCAGATTTCACCTGGAACAAGACATTATAACTCAGTATTTCTCTAATAGGCACCACACCAAAAACTACCCAAGTCATGTACAGTGACTTGTTGATGAGGTAGAAATCCGGGTTAGGCATGCCAGATGATTCTCTAGATAAAAATTGTTTCTTGTATGGATGTACTTGAACTGTAAATGAATAAATGTTCCAAGCGACCATAATTTATAGCTATTTTCACCAGGTCTGATCAAGTGATTTAGTCCCCTTCACTACATTTCAGAGTAGGGAGAAATTACAAATTTCTATCTCGTCTATTATTACTGTCCCCAATATGTCAATGTCGTTCAATAATTAATCCAAAGGAGACATTAATTACTGTCCCTGCGTTGATGTATATTGGGCTTTATTAACAGCTACCTGCTGGAATATCTGAGCAGTTGTAATTAACGTTTTGCACCAGCTGATTAATTTAATATCTCTGGCAGTGATGATAAATATTAAAACGTCGTATGCATAGAGGCGTATCGCACTCTCATAAACTTTCGCTCTATTGACAGGATTCCAGATATTGTTCTCATGCGTTTTTTTTTTTTTATTTGAGCGTAGCATTACTGCTTAGAGTCCTATTAGCATGAAACTAAATACAAAAATGATATTTATTAGAAATAGATCTAGTAACCTTATATATTGTGTAGACTCCAAAACATACTTTTATGTGGATTTTTTAATCCTTATCGTAGGGAACACTGTGACAATATATAGAATAGGTGAAAAAAAACTGGTGACGTGGTGTGATAATACTCAGTTTATCAAATATCCTTTTTTTTTCTGTCTCTTCACTTTGCGCAAACGGTTAATGAAATCGAATTGAAAGGGCGAAATAATGTGTTTGATTAAGTTATAACCGATTTTCTTTGGCTCTTATCTTGACTTATATTCATTTCAAACACACTAGAAACATTACCGTACCTACCTTAATGTAACAAAATCTGTAAACCTACATAAAATCTTTTATTTCAGAACATAACAATGTTTGTTAACCTTAATTACAGACAAAACTCATAAACTTAATTCCGGCGTCAATATCCCCACACACATAATTTTCCATTTAATTTTTTTCCTTTTTTAAAAATAACTAGATGGCCGATGCAAAAATTTCGCGACTACGATGAATGTAAAGCGGCCCCTACACGATCAATATTATTGTGCAATAATATTGATGTTCTCTCCAGACTGCTCAATAATTATTGCACAATAGTTTAGTTGACTTCGAAATGACCGACGAGCAGGACGTAGCAGCTGTATTCACACATGATGAAATTGTCTTGGAACTGTCTTGGTGATTTACGCAGGAGACATCTAGTTATCAATATACCTCCTGGTTCTGAGTTCCTTTTTATAAGTTTAAGCACTTTTTCAGTATTGCTCTCTTGAGTATAGTAAACACGAATTACATCTTTTTAATGGTAGACGTCGGATCTAATGTATGTGTCTTCGTGTATATGATGGTGGCTTTCTTAATGTTCCAAATTTGGATATATACTTATTAATCACCTCACAAGAACTGTTACCAAACAGTATTAAGCTTGCACTATTTTTTTTTCTTTTTCCCTGTGACGATGAAATAGCTCATTCATTAGATTCTTGTGTTTTTATTAAATAATTTAGTCTCAGGAAAAGGCGCGAACATCATTTATAAATCCCTGCGTTTATCTTCCCAGGCCTTAATGTACTTCAGTTTAATCTTAATGATTTATCATCTTTATGTTTGTTAATTTTTAATAATCTTCTAATATAATATTTTAAAACTCAAAGTTTATTTTTATGATGTTTGCATTTTTCGTTAATCATCAGAAATACTTACGATTAATATATTCTGTAAAAAGGACAAGGGCCTCGCAAAGATCTGCCGCCCAGGGCCTCGCAATGAATAAGGCCGACGCTGCTTCTTTATATGGCCCAAAATAACAATTGTGCCTCTGTTGCTGATAAGATGGACTAAATGGGTGACACACTTTCTGTGTTTTATGCGGTTTGTAATTAAAATCTCAGCTTTATGACTTTATTAATTAAAATTTAAATCATAAATTAAATACTTAAGTAGCAACAGCAGATCATAAGGTAAAGAATAAAATGTTGGCAAACATAAATCAATTCCTGGAAAGTTAATATCTCCATTATACCAAATTCTGAGAATAAAATCAATTTATAGGCCTATTGTGTCATGGTGGATGAAAAAAAATCAATTATAATGAAGTGTCAGTCTGCACATGTAGCAGATCAGTAGGTTAAATCAAATAAATTTTAAGCTATCTTACTGTTGTAGTACATTAAACAACTAAGTGATACCAGTTACATCGGTTAGTCTCAAGAAGAACCACATTCACTGAAAAACATATGACATTTACACTGAGAAACGTTGTACCACTATTTCTTAGAGCTAGTAAAATTGATCGAACTAATATGCGTTAAAATGAAAGGCATTTGGAAAGGGAACTTTAGACTCTGGCCTTTTGAAGAAACCATCCCAGCATTTGATTAGTCTGATTTTGGGAAAGCATGGAAAACTTAAATCTGAATAGTCAAATGGGTATTCAAAGCCCTGTCCTTCCATATGCAATGTCAGAATGTTTTTGCTCACCTACTATGATTCGTTGGGAAGAGCAAGAGCAGAAATCAAGAAAGGAAATGATAAAGATCTATTTAAACTAAAGCATTGTCTTTCCTTCTCTATATTACATTGTTTATTTGTACATGTTCATTTTTTGAATTCTCTGGCACCTATTGCTTCCCTCTGGTTGTCATTGTAATTCCTACTTGATGGACATCTCATCTTAATATTCTTTTTGGCTAACGAAATTATCCGAGTATCCTTCCATGTACAAACAATATCAATTTTTTTTTCTCCCAACAATACCATTTTTGCCAAGACCATACGCTGCCTTATATCTTTATTTAATTGATTATAGCACCATTGCCAGACAAGAGGACTATGTTGGCAGTAGCAGACCTATTGAAAAGTGTCAAGAAAATTCATTGCCAGAGAGTTAAACAATGTGTCCCCCATCAGTAGGGTATGATTAGTGAGGAGAACTGTAAAAGATTACACTATAAAACTGAAAGGATGGTTGCAGAAGCATCACACACTGATTTTGACAATTATGCAAGTTGTAAACTAAACTTTAAGACTACTGGTAGTGTATCTTCAGATAAAACTTATTTGTGAGGAGAAACCCAAAATTACGAGGTGTAAGGTGTGAAAAACTTATCGTTTCATAGAGGAAAACACAAATTAATTTAGATGAAATGAACTGCAATTTCCTCAAACCAATTACTAAAGTTTTGAGGTGGGGGAGGATATGAACTCAAACGTCACTTTATTTTGAAATTCCACCTGAAAATTGTAAATACAAATAGAAAAGTCTGAAAAAATGTTTGTTACTTATGAGTTTAAATAAAAGCTTGTGGGATTTTTTTGAAAAGCCAGGATTTATGAGTAACCACCCCTATTAAAGATTCATCACTCTAATAACAGACACACCATTCTACCTCATCTAGCTTTAATAATTTTACCATGTTTTAAAGAGGATTAAACCATAAGAGTGAAATAATATTTTCTGTAGGAAAACCAGTTTAGAATGTGAAAAAGTCCCCACCTTCTTTTTCCACCATTTTGGGGGGTGTCGGTAAAAATTTGTTGCCTTGTGGCAAAACGAAAATAATCAGTTTCATTGAAATAGTATGGAAAAGTTTCAGCATGAAAAGGGGAACAAAATTCAATTTCCTTTAGCTTGCCAATGTTTATGCTACCAGAAAAGTTAAAGATCTGATATATTTTATAATTTGCCTACATAGATTCATAAATTATAAAGTAGAAGATTAACTTTCACATCACATTTATTTAAAAACAGTATCAGCATGTACACTAAATTGATTCCAGACTTTTCTCCAGAATTCACAGAAGCACATATACAAATTGTGTACGTATCTTGTTAGATACTCTGTGATCAGCTATATCTACATACAATAAACTTCTGGAAGAAGTTACTGGCAACTGGCTTGTGAGTATGTAACTGCTGTTCCAGAAAACTAACAATCACCTATTATAAAATTATTTTTAAAATGATTTTAAAATGTTTAATTGCATCCCACATTAAAAAGTAAGTGTACTTTTGTTTATGAAATGTGTAGTTTGTGAGGTGGAGATTAGGAACTATCCTATCATTTGTCTAGGTGATTGCAGAAAACTTCCTGAAACCTGCAATCAGGATGGTGGAGCCCAGGATCTACACAACTATAAATGAGTAGACTAAAAAATTTGAGGATATCATGAAGGAACCAACAAAACCGAAAAAGCATAAATCGGCTAGTGTAGATAATATTACCATGGATGTCTTAAAGATAGCAGGATGTGACATTGTACTTCATCTTGAAATGTTATTTAAATTGAATTTGGATACTTGCTGCTTACCAGAGGACTGAAAAACTGTGATAGGAGTACTGGTACATAAAGGAGGGGTGAGAAATAGAGTCGAAAAATATGTGCCAATCAGTTTGTCATCAGTGGTAGGGAAATTATGAAGAGATTAATATTCAAACACATTACAAATCTACATGAGGAGCATAAGTGGTTTCCAAGTTGGCAACATGACTTTAGGAAAGGATATTCATGTGAATCTCAGTTAGTATGCTATACGCAAGATACTTTGGATGAAATGAACGAGGGAGGCCAAATTGATAGTATAGTATTAGATATTTCAAAGGTTTTTGACAGAGTGAGCCATAAAATGGTGCTCAATAAGATAAAAACTATTGGAGTGGATGAAAAAGTAATTTCTTGGGTAGGGGAATTCTTAAAAGGTAGGAACAAAATGTTAGTGTAGGAATTGCAGTATCAAAAGAAGTGGATGTGAAAATGGGAGTGCCACAGGGCAGTATTTTAGGATGATTGCTATTCATCATGATTGTATTGATGGTTTACTACCATAAGTTAGGTTGTTTGAAGATGATGTAATGCTGTATAATAGGTCAAAATGGTAAAAGACTGACTGCTGAAGGGTAATATGGGTAGGATACCTAGCTGGGAACATCAACATGGGATGATAATAAATGTAAATAAGAGGAAGATCACTAGCATAGCTGGTCATAGTTAATCCAAAACTTAACTTTGTTAATCGTTAAACTGCTACTTAAAAAGTTAACTTCAATAATCATTAAAGCATTATTGCATTTTTGCAAATTCAACACAAGCTACAGTTATCAGTTAACCATCAGTAAGACGTCTACCCAATGTCCCTTTGGAAACTGAGTTCTTACTGGGGTTCAACATTTTAATCAGCTTTTAAAACATATCAGATGCTACAACATGTAGTGGAATCAAGTTGGCAACGAAAAAGTTTACAGTCCATTGGTCCACACCAGCCTGACACACGTCGCTGTCGGTAACAAAGATACCAAATGATTCACCAATGCTTAGTTGACCTAACCTTTTGTTAGCAGATGGTGCTATCTAATTCAGAAGAATCCACAGCACTTGAAGAAGGCTTTGAATTGTTTTTCCTTTTCCAACGAGTTGATCCTGCTTTCACTTTCTTTTTTTCAAACTGTAAATATTTGTATGTTTACTTCCTACCCATATGTTGTTTAGAATTATTAAGGTTGGAAACGTCAGCCCTGATTGTACAAAGTTTAGGCAAACACAGTTTGAATTCATAAATCAACTGGTCCCCCAATCTGCGTAAATGTGACCAAGGTTTTTTAATCTTCTCATTGCTATTGCTTGCATCGCTGCTTTCACTAAGAGTTTTTAGAACTTCAGTTTCCATGATGTAATCATGTAACAAATATGAATTTCATTTATTTCACTAAGAAAATCCAACCAACACAAACTAAAAGGTGGCATTATATTAGTGAAAATGCTGTCATAAAAATATTAAAATCAATCACTTATTGGTTTTGAAACATATAACCAGTTTTCATACATAAAATACAAACTCTCAATAATTCTAGTGTTCCTGATCACACCCACGCCATGCCTAGCACAACAAATATATATGCATCATACTTGCACTCGCGTTACCTAATTTGTTCGCTTTTCAACTTGCTGAACACACCACCAGGCCGCAGCGTGCAATTCAAACAAACAAAATGACGTCAACAACCAATGTAACGGACTAAAGTTAATGGAAGTTAAGAGGAGCATTAATGATTTTCTGCCCAGCTGTGGTCATTAGGTACACAGATAGAAAACTAAATGTTGATTATTATTATAAGGTGGGAAAAGAATGGCTTGTTGAAGAATTAAAATGTAAATGTAATAACTAGGGTTCGGATCTTTAGGACCAAAAAAATCGCGAAATATGCAGGCAAATATGACCTTAAAAATAGGTAAATATGACCTAAAAGAGACAAAATATGACCAAACATTAAATTTTTTATTCATTAAAAATGCTCAAATGTACATAATTTATTTTATGTAGCTGTGTCGCTTTCAAGTAGACAGCATAATTTGCTTCTATGCACTCACTGTACGATTGGGAAATTAATTTTATTGAAAGTTATTTTCTTGTTCCTGTGAAAGAATGGGTTACTAGAATTTTACTTTTAAAAATGGAAATTTACTATACATTTGTTGCGTATTAGTGTACATACCATTTTTTATTCTTGTTTGATGCCAGCATTGCAGTATATCACCACATGCATCTTCAAGTTCTCGAAGAGGAATTTTCTCCGGTTGTCACTTAAAACTGTCTTGTAGTGTGAGAAGCTTCGTTCGACATCGCAAGATGTGACGGGAGCGTACTTAAACAGAGTCAGGTCACTGCAATTTAATTGTGGGTCGTCTTCAGTCAAAACCGATTCGCCACCATGTAAAATTTCACTAATTTTACAAATTGTTTTATATCCTTTATCCCCACACAACACTTTATCGAATTTTTTTTTTCAGCAAACTAGCCACACTGCCCCCTGCTTGGCCTATTTCGGTTTCCACACTTTTAACGACCGCCAAACTTTCATTCAGTTCTAGACCAATTTTTTCAAGACGTGAAATCGCAGTTGTTATACCTGAAAAACTTGACTTTATGTACGCCAAATTTCTGAACAAATTACTGGAAAAGAGTTCTTGGACAATTTTTATGGAAGATGCTGCACTGCAATCAAAATTAGAAACTATTTTCCGTATGTTTTCATAATGTTCACAGTAATAGCTAACTGCATCGAGCCATGTGCCCCAACGAGTAAGTACTGGTTGTGGTGGAAGAGGTATGGAAGGTGCGTCTTCTCTAAATTTTGCCACTCTCATTGGAGCTTTAACAAAAATCTTTTTTACATTTGATATTAACCTATCAACATCAGGGAAATTTAGTCTTACTTCCTCGGCAACTCTATGTAATCCATGGGCGAGACAGGTTAAATGCACCATCGAAGGATACAACATCTTCAGACATTTCCCAGCCTTTACCATGTACGGCGCTGCGTCGGTCCCAAATAGTAAGACATATTCTCGCTTAACTTCACCGCTCCATAACAGTTTCATAGCGTTGTCGAAACGGACGGCAATTGTTGAATGCTTTACTGATTCAAGAGCTTCACAGTCCAGTAAAAATATATCACCCGGTCTGTCAGAAAGTAGGGTTCCAACGATAACATTTACAGCGTATCTCCCACAAGCATCAGTACTTTCATCCATTGATACCCAGATCTTATTGGTGCCTAACTTAGTTCTGATTGCCTGCAATACATTTTCATAACAAGACGGTAAATAGTTCTTCCTCAATGGTGATTCGGTTGGAATCGTCTGTGTTGTGTATTTCTCCAAGAATGATTTGAAATGCTCATTGTTCACTTTATTAAGTGGGATGTTGGCTGATACCATCATTTCACAGAGTTCTTTAGAAAAAATTGATAATTTGGAAGACGACGAAGCTGTAGATGTATCCAAGAGAAGTCGCTGTTTGCTTTGCCGAGTTGAATGTCGTATTACGTTATTCTTGTGTCTTGATATATTGCAATGCTGCTGCACTTGAAATCGCTTTGTTGCATTCACTTTAGTTTCACATAATTTACAGAAAAGAACTCTTTCATCTGTGCTAAAATACTCCTCTCCAAATTCCTTTACGTAACTCCGTAACTTTACACTTTCAGAAAGTTTTGTTTTCGGCATGGCGGCACTCACTGATCCACTGCAGATTTAACACTAGTTAAGGATTATTTTCAAAAGCATTGGTGACATTGCGTGAGTGACTGAAGGCTTTGTGCTGGTTTCGACGCGGAGAGTCTGGTATGCGGGGAATACCTGACCCAGGTAGGGACGGGTTTCCCGTTAAGCAGCAGTTTCGCCGTACTGAATCATAGGAAGACAATTGATTCCTCTCAACTCATCGGTGGGTCACTGCAGTGGACTCAATTCCCGCGATACCGTCGGAAGTGAGACATTGATTGACGCGGCTCGTCACAGGCATGCTGCTGCTGCATAGTCGAATTTAAAAAGCGGGAGGAACATTAACGTTTAGAGAGTCACAATAATTTATAACTTTAATTCTTGGCTGGTGAATTCTGAACAATTTGGTTACAATTAGTTTCGTTTCTTTCTCCAATGTATAACAGGAATATATTTCTCTAAATAATTATCTTAATTTCTTTTCATCTCCAACTTCTATCAAAAATTACCAGTTTTTTTCTCAAAATATGACCATATGACCATAAAAATTGCTGAAATATGACCAGAATTAGGAAAATGGCCCAAATATGCATTTATAGGCTATATAAAATACATTTAAATATAATCAGAAACGTTGAATCAGTGTTTATTTCTGCATTTCAGGTCAAAAAGAAGGCAGGAAAAAAATATGACTTTTCCTAAAGATCCGAACCCTAGTAATAACATTTGATAATAAACTCAGCTAGGTAGGACACATTGGACAGGTAGCAGAAAAAGGTTTTAAAATCCTTCACTTGATGGAGAGGGGATGTACCAAAGAAGTTAGGGAATTGGGTTACAGAACTTTGGTCAGACCATTGCTTGAATATGGTAGTGTAATATGGGACCCACATTTTGGATATTGAATACAGGAGCTGGAGCGTGTGCAGAGAAGGGCTGCTATATATATCTCTGAAATAACCACAGAGCACAATAAATAACTGATATGATAAAGGAGTTGGAAGGGGATTCACTGGAAGACAGGAGGAGGATGAAGAGAGTCATGGGATAGTACGTCACTGTATCTATCACACTACTATTAAGGACATAAAAATTTCTGAGGCATGATAAATAATTTGATAGATAAGACATGTTTTCTTATTAGTAATGTAAGATGCAAATCATGTATGAGAAAATTATTGAAAGAGCTATCGACAACTGTGCATGAAAACAGCATCAAACAGAAAAGAATGCTTGTAGTTAATAGAACAATACTTTTATTTCTTTTTGTAAAAGCTAGTAATTTAGTTCCTTTTTTTTAACTGCTTAACATCTCTTAACAGTGAGGTCTTTTAGAGACGGGGAAAGGATGAGGGGCAAGGAGTGGGAAGGAATTCGGTCATGGCCTTTGAAGCGTCCTGGCAATTTGATTCCAAAACTGAGAATAATTTTATTCACTTCTTAGTTGATGATTCAATTTGGTTGCTCGAGTCACATCCCAAGTCAAAAAGTTAGGTAACAGAAACTGTACTAATGTATTTTGAAATTTATGTCCTGCAAAAACACAGTTTGGGATGACTTATTTAAGTGCACTTCTCCTGAGAATGCTCAGCATCTAAATTGCAGATATCTATATTTCAAACCTTTAATTTTTAACATTATGGCAAAACAATGGAAATAATTTCTTTCTCCAGCAACTCATTTTAGTAATACCACTGCAGTCTAATAATAATATGTTGCTTAACTAATGTAGAGACTTATAAGACAGCAAGATGAATTATTACAAACATTGATGATGTGTTGCAGAAGGAAATTGTGTTCACAAATGCTGTATTATCAGTGACAATGTTGCAGATGATCACTTAGTGTGGTTCTTAGAAACTACTATTTGCATGGCATTTGTGAGGATCACACCATCCTCAGCATCTGGGCTCTCAGCAGTGCACTTGCTAAGTTCTGCCTACTCTTTCCAGCAAGATTGTTGGGCGCATTTTTGAATTCAATGTTTTTGACTGGTTGGCACTATATGCCTCAAATTTCTATTGTATTAGGTTGATACATAAGTTCATAACATTTTTGCTCTGCATGTTGATATTATGGTTCATACGGATTTATTTATCGATTGCCATTGTCGTTTTGAAGTAAAATTGTTGTGCACGAGTTTACATTTTGGATAATTCATTGATGCAGATACTGCACGAGCTGTGGATGCTAGAAAATGGTGTGTCGAGTGAAGAAAGAAAGACATTTATGACATATTCCTCTGCTTGAATTGAATAAAGATGAGAAGAGCTGAATGGCATCAGAAACTTTTGCACGATGTATGGGAACAATACGTTTGGAGAAAGCATGGCAAAAAAAAAAAAAAAAAAAAAAATGGTTGTCTTTTTTTAAGGGGGGTCATTTCGACATTAGTGACACTTCAGATTCAGGAAGGTTTTTCAAAGTTTTATGAAGACCATTTAAACATGATACACAACTGGCAAATATGATGAACTGTAATGATTCTACCACTATGCATAATTCGCATTTAATGGGCAAGGCTTGAAAATCAGGTGCATGGGTGCCTCATTCCCTAAGTCATAACCACAAAGATCAGAGCGTGACCATATGTGCATCTCTCTTTGCTTGTCATCAGTAGGCTTGTGAAAAACATTGAGCATAATAATGTTACTGATGATGGGAAATGGTGTCTTTATGTTAACATAATGAAAATAAAGGAATGACTTAGGCCAAACAAACAAGCAGCTACAAATACAAATCCCAGCACATATCCACAAAAGATAATGTTATGCATTTGATGGAACAGCGAATTGTTTCCCTGAAGTGTAACCATCACTGCCGGCATTTGTTGCCACCAACTGAGATCTCATGCAGACATAAACCAAGGATTTGGATCTGTTACATTAGAGCAATGACTTAGAAAAAGTGATAAACATACAAAAAGTAATGAAATCCAACAAAGGCAATTCTTGTAGAAGTAGGGACAAGTCTCGGCGAGATGTTGTTCTGGGCCAAATCTACACTCAGCACGTTCCGAAACAGAATGGTTTCTCTTGTTTTTACGGATTGCTAATTTAAGACAAAAAAAAAAATAAATTGAGTTGGCCATTCTGCATGCCATATTTTAAAAACTATATGATAAAAGTTCTGCATATATAACTTTCTTAACTGTGTTACCTTGTCAATATTACAAAAACACAAAAGCCAAGATTTCTTTCGTGCATCTTTTGGGTGTGACAAGTCTTGCATCACACATTGTATGCCCTTCATTTCAGTATAAATTGTGACATGCATAATAGCCAAATCACCAGATTTTTTTAAAAATCAATAATAAAATCAATAATACATAACAGCAAGAGAAACAATTCTGTTCCAGAAAGTGAGGAAACACACTGTAAAATGTTGAGTTGGCTCACAAGATTTCAAAAAATTTTGGACTAAACAATCATGAGACTTCGCCCCATTTTCACAAGAACTTTTGTTGTTGTTAGATACCATTTATTGTAAAGAATTCAGTGCATGAAAGAATGTGAATTTTCCTGGAAAAAAGAATTTTGTTTCTTCTTTATGGACTGTCATGCTTCACTTAGGAAATGATTTCTTGTTTGTAGCATTATAGTTGAAGTTATAATGATCTATTTCCTTCAGGTTATTTAGTTCAAATATGTAATACCTGTAGCTCTTCACTTTCATATTATCATACATATAACCAACCTGAACATATGAGAAACTGCAGGGCCTTAAACATTTTTCACTTTTCCTATTCTTTACTAGAGAGTAAGCACTCACATATGGGAACTACATGTTATAATTTTAACTGTGAACTTAATTTTCTCAAAAACCTTACTTGTTAATTCTGATAGCATATTTGATAAGAAATTCATTTACTTTATTTCTCAATATTTTTTTTTAATTTTAATATGAAAGAAACATTTTGTACAATGATAACATTGCAATAAGAAAAACATTCATTTAGAATGTATTTAATGTAATAGCAAATATTTACATTGTTTCTGTAAAGTTAATACATATTTCAAAAATTAACATCTAAGGCTGTATGCCAGAATGTTAATATATAGCTTAGTCAATCTCTAAGTTCATTACAACTCTTGTTCAGCATAGTACTTGTATTGAGATATAAATTGGCTTGTTTTTTTTTTTCTTTTATATTGTCGCACAAATTAGAATAAAAAAAATGCATACATCCAAATGGTAATAACAAAGAGCGACTAATAAATTATTTAGCTAAATTAGCTTACTGCATTTTTAAACAAGAATAACTAATTAGTAAAATACTGCAATAAATACTTCAATACAGATATTAGTAGCCAAGCCTTACAAACATCTTCAATAATAAAATAAGAAGAGTCAACCACAGGGTAAGCCTCATGTTTGATATTTACCAAAGTTATAATACTTTATTGGTTACAATAGCTAAAAAGAGGGTCAAATTGTGAATGACCTTGAAATAAGAAATTTCTGAAATCCAAAGTAATATAGATGACACAAGACAGATGCTTATGCTAGTTACTGATAGTTAACGTACAACATGAACATTTAATCATGCAAGACCAGTACCAAAATTCAGAATACTTTATCATTTTGTAGTATGTATACATAATTTTATCTATATTTGCCAGTTCAGTATTCTTCAATAATATAAAATGTCAGTTTATGAAGTAAATACTGATTTAAAGTTCTAGGAAATGAACAAACTCAGATATGTGCCTAACATGGATAAAAAAAAAAAAAATTTGGTCACCAAATGAAGATGTGTACTTCAAATTAGTATCTTGCTGCATTAAATCAACACAGACAATCTGGGGTAGCACATAACACACAGAATTATTCAAATATAAAGTATCCACATAGACTTCAATACAAGCAATTTGTTCCTTGTCCTTATAAACTGAACAAACACAATTGCACAAGAAACAAACAGAATTTCTGAGGCAAAATAACTTACTTAAAACTATTATGGGTGTGATATGCTAAAAAAATATAAGCATCAATACATTTCTGCAAGATATATACATATATTATTATACATAGTAATCATCAAAATTTGAGCACATGTGTATTGTCAACTACAATGTATTTCACAAATTTCAACAAAATACACTTATTCTAAATTTTATGACACTTATATTGACAAATACAATAACTAAATATGATTGTAATTATTCTTACTGGGTGGTAACAGAACTTTCAAAGTATAATTCTTCCTGTGATAACTAGAATGAAGAAAATCCATTTGTAGGGAAACAAGAGTGCCAGCCAGGTTATGTTAAGCACCCACTGAAAGAAGAGATTTGGCTGGCCCCTATATGTGTATCTTTCTTTCCTCCGTGCATCAAAATCTTATAATTAGTCCTCTCATTTATAACATCTATGATTTTCAAATTCTATGATCAACAAGTACATTATATTTCCCTCTTGTAACTCTAATTTGAATGAAAAATAACCTGCCAGACAAAATCGTGTGCATGCTATACTTTCAAAGGAATGTTACAGCAGATATACAATATAATACATATAATTCTGTTTGAATCACTTTCCATTAACTTTTTAAGAAACATGTAATAATTACAACCAATAAGACCTATTGCATATATCATTGCTTATTCATATCTCTAAATATCTTTAATGTTTCTTAACAGCTCAAGAACCCTTGACACTTTGAAGAATCATAACAATTCTCAGCATTCAATACAGTTATCAAAAGAATTAAAGTCTATAAACAATGATCGTAAATAATACATAGAAATACAACCCACATGTTCAACGATGAAGAAATCTGCAAGGAAACATGTATTGTACAAAACTGAGTAGATAATGTAGATTACATGACTATTTCTAACTAGTTGTCCTATGGATACTTTGATCCATTATAAAAGTCACATGTTTATGGATAACTTTTACAAGAACAATATTTGCATCAATACTATGCTGTCTTCTATACCAATATGAAAAAACATACACTTCTGTAAATACAGTACATTATGTTCATATAAAATAGCACTTCCTCTTGGAACAAGAGTCTGAAAAACTAAACTCTGTATCTACACAACAGTCACTACACTGCACTTATGAGTGACGCAGCCTCTGCTCCATTGTGATGTATTGCCGTATAAGGCGTGAAATTTCATGTGCCTGGTCAGTCTGCAGTCGGGTAATACGTTGCTGCATCAGGTTGCCACACTTCATATCCAGGAATAGTGTCCCATCCTCCGACTTTACTTTCCGTGTTGATATTACTTCCGAGAATGGGTAGTGAATAAGTGTTTCCTGTATTTTATATAAAAAAGGAAATAAAGTTATTTTCAAGACACCTTGAAATTACTCTCTTTATTTTAATACTGTATGCTTCAGTTAAATAAAACAGCTGCTAATCATTACCTATGACGATTTCAAAAATTTACTTTTCTTATGACACAATGCTGAGAAGTTCAGTTTTTTTTAATAGTTAATCACTAAATTCATATGTATTACAATTAAGTAATCATAAGTACGGATAAAAGTCCCAGATACTTACATGTGTTACTAGGTCAATGAAATGAACTCCATGCCTATTAAGGGCCAGAATGTGTTCTGAACGTTCCTTCGGATCTGATACACGTTTAACAGCAAAGAAACTTGAGCCAAACAGAGGCCATTTTGACAGAATATCTGAAATAACATTCAGTTTATCAGAACAATGAGCTCAACAAGGATTATTAGTACAAGTAAGCAACAAGTATTAATGAAAGTGGAAAAAAGTGAAAAGACAAAGATAAAGTATACCTGCCATGGGTCCTGCCACAACAACCTATCCTATCTCTAAGCAAGCTTAACCTAGACATACTACCTAGACTACATTTTTAGAATAAATTGCATTTGAATTTTTATTTTAGTTGCTAATTTCTACACTCTTCTGTGGTTCCTTCCCTTTGATACTCTATAATTGACTTCACTTGACTTCTTTTCCATGTTTTCAGCACTAATATTTTCTGTGCTACAATTATTTAGAGAAACATTAGCCATGAAAGCTGATCCGATACTTGGATTGCAATGCATTTCACTATTCCTTCACACAATTAAATGGTCAGTCAAAATATTATCTATTCATTTAAATATTGTTTCTGCACAGTATCCATTGGTAAATAATAGAAATACTGTCTCTATGATTATTACAAAATAATAGAGCATTTTTTCATCTAAAACATCAAAACCTGACCACCAATTTATAATTGCTTTTGAATAATTATGACACTTTACATTAACTAATCTCACTTGACCATCAATTTATAATTGTTTTTGAATAATTATGACACTTTAACTAGTCACACATGACTAATGTCTTTTTAGGAGGTAATATAATCCATTACCCATTTTCATTGGTTATGACAATCCACAAACACATTTCTGATATACTACTAAGGTCTCCAATCTTATACCACTGAACACTAATTTACAACACTTTATACTTCCGTTGTCTCAATCACTGAAATTCAATCAAAACACATATTTGCAATGATTTAAAAGAATTCTTGTAATGGATACCACATATTAATTTAAAGTATTAATATTTATGTTTATGAATATCTCTTCTTGATGACAGTTGGCTTTTCAGATAACTTTCACTGGATGAATGTCACATTTTAAATCACAACCAAATCTGAACCACCAAAACTTATCTTAACAAGATTCATACAACATAGTTCTTTTAGGAAGATGATTGCAATACACTCACCCAAAACCTGGGCCTTTGCCTGTATTGTGGTGAGCCCTTGCACCTCGTGCCAGTTCCCTTGCACCATGTTAACCCACTGAGCAGGCTTCACATCACGTACAGTAAGAGCTGGCTTTGGCAGCAGAAACTTGGTTTCCTTCATTGTTGGTAAGTGTGTCATATCTGCTGCTCGGTGCAACAGGGCTGCCATCTTGGCAATATCATACTGTGGATAAAGGCAAAAAGGTATTCATACAATTTTACACTAATGCAAAGCAAAACAATGATTATACTAAGCAGAGTTCAGACCATGAAGTCTGCAAATACTCAATTCCAACAGAAATTAATTGTGTTTCAGCAAAAAAAAGTTACATGGACTCTTTTTTCTTGGGCTTAATGGAAGACACTTAGAGAATAAATAAGAACTTACAATGACATCTTGCTCCAGTTGTTCTCCTGGCATGACCAGAAGAAGTCCTTCAAGATAATCTGGTGCAATCTGATTGAATACCACTTCAATATATAGCTGGGAGTCAAGTCGAAGAGGAAAGTGCCAGACAGATCTGCAGAATATCAGGTAGAATACCTACAAATAGAGGATATATTATATTCTTATTGCCAGGTTAACAAGAAGAGTAAACCAACATTACAATGCATAGTAAAATTAACAAGTATTTTTTGCAATGTATATAGTGGAAACACTTCTGGTTAATATATTCAGTAAGAAAGAAAACATTATGAGAGTAATTATTATTCGAAATAACTTTCAAATATAATGAATAAATAATTAAACACAATACTAAGATACAAAGCAATGCAATTAAATTTAAACAAAGAGGAAATAGATCCATCATGAAACTAAGCTGGAAGCACGATGCTTGCAACAACATATAAAACGATCATAACAACAAATAAATAATATTTTGTATGAACCTTTAATTACAATGAAAAGTAACCGCTTTTTAGGCGATGTCATCACTCATCTAAGTTGAAGCCTGGATGGATGCAATGAGTATAAAAAACATGAAATAGGCAAAAACGTATGATATTTTAGTTTAAAATCTTATTCATGTAGGAAGTATTGGGCCATTTGGCAAAGGAGATGTGAATACGCCACATATTACTGCATGACTCTTTTATGTGGTAAGCCATCGTTTGTGCACACCTCCTTTTCCCAGTGGCATGATCCTCCCTTCACGAATAAAGTTTTAAACTGAAATATTGTATGTTTGTGTTCAGCTCATATGTTATCACAAACCTCCAGCCTCGAACTTTAATCATGTAAGAGTATATGAGGTAGAGAGTAAATCTAATATTAGCTGCTGCAGTAGTTCTATCATTCATACAGCAACCTTGACCACAACAGATATGTCTCATATACTCCTGGAAATGATTAAGAGAACACTCGATAAATATTTATTGTGTTTGTTCTATTTTTCTATAGCCTTCCAGTTTTAGTAAGCAATGGATTAACTTTTTCGACCTTTGTCTCAATGAAGAACTTATATATTTTTTAAAACTATACAATCAGTCAAATACCACTGTATATGATTTGGATACAGGTAATTAATTTGATTTTCAGCACATCTGATTAGAAATTAAGTATCAGATCCAACATTTTAGTAATATCCTGATAGTCAAAATTTCAAGATCTTATACAGTGACTTATACTAGCTGATAATGTATGTGGCTGTTGATTTGTAAGCTTTAGGATGAAACTATAAGTAATTAATGTAAAAGAATGCAGAATATGCTAGCTATAAAAGTCATTTTTCCCCTTATGTATCTTGCAGGTGTTAACTGGTTGCTGAAATTTATTAGATAAAAATATTACATGTGTCAGTAGTAATATTTTTTTTTCAGGCTATATACTTAAATTTTCAAGCTTATCTACCTGACAATTACATAGTATATTTATGTAATACCCTGAATCACATTTAATTTTAATACCTTCTGGCATGCATTAATAGATTGTATCATTTACAATGAAATACACAGATATTTTTTGCTGTGGATGTTTATTGTCACAGTACCTGTTGGTTCTTATGCAGCTCAGTGGTAACATCAAGGACATACTCTTCCCGAGCCAGGGGCATAGTGAATGTGTCACCTTCCACAATACAGTACAGAGAGAATTCATCCATCTCAGCAGGAGATTGGACGTTGATCATTGCACACATTTCCTCTATCACATCCTAGAAACATAACTATCTTATTGAGCATCTCAATACTGAAATATTTCAAAGATAAAAGTATCAATATCAACCACATCTAAGATCTTTAAGTAATTTTAATAAATATATTTGATAGATGAAAGAATCCTGTCTAACATTCAGTTATATAGCGTTAAAATTCATAAATCAATACACCTAATCTATGTTAAGCTGGAATATACATTACCAGCAACTTAAAAAAAAATAAAAAAAAAAAACCTAGATAAAAATTTACTTTTAGTTTTCTTCAGGCTTTTAGAGACAAAACAAATGTTAGATGGTCAAGACAGAAACACCTAATTATAACTGAAATATATGAATAATTTTTCAAACAGTTTTAGTGGAGTATGTTAGACACCATATTCTATTAATTTCCACTTTATAGCTTAACCATGAAAAGTGAAGAGACAGGTATTATTAATTCAGTCACCTGGACAACAGTAGTGCACTTGGTGTTCACTACCCGTTCTGTTCCACCCGGCAGGCGATAAATCTGACGCTTTGAGTTGCGGCCAGCACTGATGGCTGTGATCTCCTCTACACTTGGCACATTTTTGCGGCCTCCATACTTGAATGTTTTACGGAGATTGTGCAAACATACAGTTGCTGTTCCTGCAAAATATTTATTTTAAATTATAGAACATTTTTCTAAGTTATCATATGCTCCTCCTAAAAACTAATAAAACTTTGCATTACAATTTCTGGCTGTTTTCAAAGAAATAAGAAGTCAAAAAAACTTTAAACATTTTTTTATGCTTCATAAAAAATCAATTTAATAACTTTTGTACCATATTATGAAAGTTCATGATGCTGTTATTAGAGAAATTTAAGAAAGTCCTCCATGTCTAATGCCAAATGGAGATCCCTATTGTTGAGAATACATAGAATACTGTACAATGAATAGCCGGCACTGATAGAAGATTCTTAAAAATGGTATTGATGCTTAGTTTTCAATGAGAGAAAAGAATCCATGTGAGTGGGGACTATCATGATTAATATAAAGTCTTCATTTTCTAAAAAGAAAGTGAAAATTTTAAGTTATAAAATTGGCCATTTTTTTTTACAGTAATCTATCATATAAAGATATTTATAGCAATTAATCATAGTAAAATTGAAAAGAAGTGTATTACACTTATACAGAAGAGCCTTGGTAAGACGAACTTCAAGGGAAACGCGAAAAAATTCAAGTTATGAATATTTCAACTTATAAATGGTTTTGACTTAGAGAGGTTTTTGTAAGTACATGTTTGACTTACAGAGATTTAGATTCTATCCTACCTAATTTTGAGTTACAGAGGTAAAATAAATAAAAATTCGTGTTACAGAGGTAATGTTTATTCTTGACTTAATTTGTAGGTATAAATAAAAAAAAATTAAAAATCACAGGTAAGGTAACATAGAGTGCACAAAAAATTTAAAAAGTCAGTTTTTTTTAATTTAAGTAATTTGAACATTTTATATCTATAGCATTGTCAATGTTATACAGTGCAGAAATGTTTTTTGTTCTCCATTGCTGACTTGCTCTATAAAATTCCTTAACAGATTTAATACTGCTCTTGTCTCTTTTCTGGAAAACAGCAGAACATATGGTGCATTACTTGAGTGTTTTACGTCATCTACATAATTAATTTCATCCAATTGAGCAAATGAATCTATAAATTAGTCATCAGACAATGATCCAGCAGCGATACAAAGTCCTTAAAAGATATTCCTGTGTCAGATACCAATACATTTCACCATGCTTTGTCAGCCATTCAGACTGCTTGAAACAGGTCGACAGTAGAACTCATGTTTTCTTCCATATTATCCAACACGTTCTTGACTTGTTCCTTTCGGTACAATTAGTTGAAGTTTTTCATGACACCTTGGTCCGTTGGATGCAATATTGATGTTGTATTGGCAGGCAGATATTGATTCTTAACTGCTTTCATTTGTGGAATATCATTATGTGCAGTAAAATTGTCAAAGAACAAGAGAATTTTTCTTTAGTCATTTACTTGTCAATTATTTCTAAGAAAGTATTGCCAGCAATATTTTTAAAGTCAGTACCTTAATTAATTTTTCTTCAAGATAGAGAGGTTATTAATGTAAAATCATCAAGTTGTAGAGGTAGTAGGATCAAATATTGATATGTTTGATTTACAGAGGTCAAATTTTTTTTCCCGAGTTATAGAGGGAAAATATGCATTGAAATACCTTGTAAGGAAATGCTGATTATTTTGACATAATAAGGTCTCAGATTGGGGGCAATAGAGGTTTTGTGGCTTGAAGGGAAGGGAACAAGGGTTTCTTTCGAGTTGTAGAGGTTATTGACTTACCGAGGTTCAACTTACCGAAGTTCTACTATGCTATAATAGACCAATACTGTCCATTTAGGGTGGGCTGCCACACAATGTCAAGTCAAATTTTTATTACAAGACATTCAACTGGACAACAGGATGAGTTAAATGTGCACAGTAATCAATCCCATAAGTGGACAAATGTTTAAGAAATTAAGGAAACAATAATAAATGGCCATACTGTCTCTTATGGCCAGAAATTTATCACAAGTCATGCCCTTGGATGCAATAGGTATATGAAAATGTGGAGTCTTATTTCAAAGGTGTGGGTACTAAGCAACTGGACTAGATCCGAAGTATGTAAAATCATCAACATGCAGATCTAGCAAACACCTTTGACTCTACCCATCCATATCAGGTTTTGATATTTATATTATAAATGAAATGAATTTAATGTTGGAATTCAGAGCTTCTGCATTGATTAATACATCATGATACCTGCAGCATGCAGCTGTATGTGAACTAAGACTCCAAGTTTGATATGGCTGAACGATTGTCAGACAACAACATTGCAGGATGCTGAGAATTGGCTGGTGCTTCCAACAGTGAGGAAGAATGGCACTGGGATAAGCAGTATGCCATGTGAATAATAACAGACAAATTGGACACCAAGTACCTGTGTTGATACACCAATGACCATTGCTAATTATCGGCACACAGGCATAGTCACTGGGGTCTAACAGCATACCTCAATTTCATAATGGTTGCACCAATTTAATATCATGGGAGACAATAAACCATGACCCTGCCTTATAATCTACAAGCAGATTTGGCCTGTAATCAACTGAATTCAGAGTCCTCATTTCCCATCATTGAATCCAAAGTTTGTTTTCACATAATCTTTAAACCGAACAAAAGTAAAATAGAAATTAACGATACTAAGGAAAAGAAAACAGATATTGTGCAATGCATTTAACAAAGAACAGGGAAAAGAAACCCATCACTTGCCAAAATTGAAGGCAGGAGGGCTACTGAGACTAAAACAAGTATACAATATTTTAATATAAAACATTATTCATAAAGAGAGGGATGAGTCATTTTCCAAAGTAGTAGTGCACAGATATAAAGGCTTAATGCATGGCCCTGAAGAACAGGGTGAGGATGATATGGACAGAATAAAGCAACACTCATTAACAAAAAAAATTGATATTATATTTTTCACATTTAAACAGTCTGTCACCTGATTATCAAATTAATTAACAACTAATGCAGTTATCAACTCTGTAATTTATGATAGCAAAAACCAATTTTAGTTGTGGCATTAATACACATACAAAATCTCTCAGTGATAAACTTAAAAAAATATTATGTTAACATACCATGGTAAGCTCTCCTTTTGTCATAGGCAGCAGTCTCGAGGTACTTGAACAGGTAAGGGCGGAGCACATCTGAGCAAACAAAGTATGCAGCCACAATGCTGAAAAGTCTCCAGCCCCTCTGACAGGAGTCCGGCCGTGGTGACTTATTGTTAGTGGTCTGCTTCATCAGCTGGCAATATACCTCATCCCGTAACTGCTCGTGTTTGTGACAATGCTGCAGATAAAATCAAGATACATAATGTAAACTATGTGATATAAGGAAATTGGTTCCTAACAACTATGAATATTAAAACAAGTCGAAAGTTTGGGAGTTTCAACATTCCTTCGTAATATGAAAAAAATAATCAAATACTGTGAGAAACTGATTTTCCTTTTAATTCTATAGTGGTCAAGCAGATAGATGTGCATCAAACTACAGTCAAAATAGTACCGAACTCTACTTAGTCAAACAATGCTGCAAGGTATCGTGTTAAAGAGTTCTTGCTATTATTGTAAAACATAATGACTACCACTTTTTAGGGTTAAACTGATAAGATATTAGTAACCTGTACTACGTACATAAAAATGTTGATTAACTTTGCAACTTTTAAAAAGAGGATAGAAACTGTACTGATAAAATCTTATTTCTCTGTTCAAATAAAATGATGGAAACAGAACATTAATTAATCAGTTGTGTTTTGTTTTGGCCCACATCAATGGAGCTCAGTTGCTCCTAAATATTTGGCTCAAATAATTTAATTTTCATTTATAAATTACAAGGAAAGGGAAAATGATCACTCATCAAAGCTGAAGGCAGCAACCGGTGAAGAACATATATGACAAACACAAGAATACACAATATTTCAGTTTTACACCTTAATCGTGCTCATTTCTTTAGCATCAATAAGGTGTAAAACCGAAATATTGTGTATTCTAGTGTTTGTCATACATGTTCTTCACCCATTGATGCCTTCAACTTTGGTGAGTGATGAGTCATTTTCCCTTTAATTGTAATTTATATTGCCTTAAGACGTTTCCTTTTCATTAGTTTAATTAATTTTCATTTAGTATTTTATAAAATTAAATGATATTAGTTAATCATTCTTTTTAGGACTGACATTACACTAGAGAGATGTTTCGTTATTCAGGAAACATTATGATCTGTAACGTTTAGTGATTAAAGATAAGAATACTGGCTTGCCTCATTCAATCCATCCTCAGTATCATCGTATATATATAATTGTTTAACATTTGAAGCAAGACTCAGGTGCTTCAACCTCATGATTTCAATAATAAAACAGTTCAGTTCCAGCCTTGTGACATATTTAAATTATGCAAGGAGGAATCTGTCATTAAATTTTCACTAGATTACAAGGAAGAAAGCAATAAAAGTAACACATGAAATATAGATAAACCTGATTCCTATTTCCCATACTAATCAGAATCTGGATGCTCTCATAAATACCATAATTAATAAGTACTGCTTACCATCAGTATGGTGTAAACACATTTTACTTCTGTTACATCAGGGGGGCATTGGCAGGTCTCCCATGTATCTCATAATTGATATGAAACACTCAATTGCTAAATCATTAAGTTCTACTGATTCAAGTCGGAGAAGAGATTGTTCAATAGGAGATGAACTGAACTTCACAAGATCAACCTAAGGACAGAAAAAAATACTTTATTTATGTCACCCACAACCATATAAAAAAAATGAATGCATTTTTACACAAATACCCAAAAAAACTAAAAACTTTCAAAATTTATAGAAAGCTTTTTTCTAGAGGAATTAAAAAAAAAATCTTAAATTATATTACGATGTAAATTACCTGCTCCTTCCATGTCCATTCATTTTCTTTGTTGCCCTTTTTGCTTTTATTTTTCTTGCTCTTAAGACTTTCAATAACCTTCAAGGAGCCACTAATAGAACCATCTGCAGCCTTAAGCATTTCAAACCTGAAACATGAACAAAATTTTAGGCACTATTACTGGAAGAAGAAGCATTGGTGTTGATACAATTTTTAATAATATGGTGTCTCTGATTTTGAGCAGGTTTTATGTGATGAGGCAATAAAAAAAAAGGTGTATGACAT
Organism: Vandiemenella viatica; assembly: GCA_031002005.1. Taxonomy (NCBI): domain Eukaryota; kingdom Metazoa; phylum Arthropoda; class Insecta; order Orthoptera; family Morabidae; genus Vandiemenella; species Vandiemenella viatica. Next base: position 60,460,999 of record JARYHS010008074.1, read on the forward strand.
TGTTAGCTGCGAGACCCTGAACGGTAGATCGGCCATGGGTTGACATAGTTTTGATTTGCCGCACAGGCACCTATGTCGTGACTACCATAACTAACCTGTTAACCCTACCAGATATAGGGGACGTACAGTTTACGTGCTATCTGAATAATGGAGCATCCTAGCATAGTTTACTTAAACAAAGCAAAGCTTTGCCAGAAGTGAAAAGTCAGTTTTTAAGGCCTTAAAAATTCCAGCCAAGGTCAAAATAGAGATTCAAACCAGAAACATTCACTTCCCCAGTCACACTCCAGAAACAACTGAGCCAACAGACCACTCAAAGGCAATAAAAAATCTGAGTAAAACAGTAAAATGATATGGTGTTGAAATATCCAATAAGTATAAAAAATGAGTAAGTATTGTAGGATTTGCAGACAGAGCAACCCACAGGGATAATATGGCTTTCCGAGAAAGAAGTAAATAATTAAGCAATTCCACTGAGGCAGTAGACATTACAATTCGTAGCCTTAGAAACAAAAAGTTCCATGGAATGAACCAAATGAACATAGAAATAATAAGGTAAGGCCCACCATCCTTGCCAGGAAGAATCTCATGGAAATTTAATCAATGCTATAGAACTGGCTTTATCTCTGAAAACTGGATGAAGCAATTATCATCCCCATCTTTAAAAAATTGGTTCCAGAAATTCCTGTGAAACTTACAGAACAATAAGTCTGTTTACTATATGCTACAAACAGTGGCGTAGCTAGGTCAACAAAAAATTTATTTTGGGCCCTCAGGCTAGACGGGCGACCTTTTTTTTTTGCTTTGTGTGCTGGTAGGGGCTCCCTGAACTGAGGATGGGGTCCCTTGAATTGTTCTTTAAGGGCCAGTGAGCAGTGGTTGGGGCCCCCCCTGAGCAGCGAGGGCCCTTAGTGAGGGGCTCCTGTGTTCTCAGACGGCGGTAGAGCTAAAAAAAAAAAGGTCGCAGTTTGCTGTGAAGGCTCGTGGGCCCTCTAAACTGCGCTTGAGGGCCCCTAGAGGTGTGCTTAGAGGCCCCTTGAGGTATGCTTGGGGGCCCCCTGAGCGTGAGGGCCCCAGTGCACTGCACCACCTAGCCCCATAGTAGCTACGCCCCTGGCTACAAAATATGTGCAAAAATATTAGATAACTACATGAAGGGCACAGCAGAGACCTTAATATATGATGCTGAATATTTTTTTAGAAAAGGAAGATCATGTTCTGATTGAACTATCACTGTCATAGAGTTAATTGGAAAAAGAGAGAGAGAATGTAATATTCCAACAAATATAGCTATTATTGATTTTGAAATACAGTCTTCATACAGAAAAGTGATTAGAGTCAAAAGTGGTAACAAACACTCTGTAATTGGTACAAAAACAAACCAATATGTAAGGCAATGTTGCCCTTTTCATCCACTCTACTCAATAAACACACAGCAGTGTCATTAAGAAAAAGCAGATTACTATAAAACAAAATTTTAAAATAGGATTCTGAGATTTGAGAATACTTCTTTTTGCTGATGTCAAGGCAATTTTAATTGCAGATGACAATAGCTTGCTAAGAACCTTGCAAAGTTTGAATTAATAGCCAATGTATACAAATTGGGAATTTAAAAAATCAGAAGCTTATATAGGTTAGAACCAATGAGAATAAAAATATTTAATGAGTCTATGCTGGTGGATTGCCTCTATATAAACCTGACAAATGTCAGCAGGTAAATATACAACAATTTAACAACTGCCTCTGCAATCGTCATCAGATGAAATAATAGTGGAGCAAAGAACAAAGAATAGAATTAATAAATCAAACCATTTCCTGCAAACTTGCAGTACAATGTAAAGGGTTTGGTGGAAGAAAGTAATAAAAGAAACTTCTCTAAAATTCTGCAAAGAACTGGTGATGCCAATGATGTAACCAAAATTTTTGCACTTAATAAATTTCTTACAATGCAAATTGAGGTGGCAGAGATGACAATCTTAAAATTTATAGCAGTATACACTTTGCAGGATAAAAATAAAAATGTACACTGACAAAATCAACAAGTGCAGAAGCTACTGGTAGCAATATGTTAAAATGAATAGACAATGAACAAATGATTCTAATAAATTTTCAAATATAAAGTACGTGGATAAAGATCCCAGGGATGACCCAATAAAAATAGTTTTATTCATAAACTGGAACGGAACACGCTAAAATGGCCTATGTCTTGTGGATGGTTGATGATAGCTTTTTCCCACACATTATAACTGAATCAAACTGCTCATAGCACATCACAAAAAAAGGAAACAAAACTGCTTGGTAAATTATATAATCAATGTCATCCAAAGGGGTTTTTAATTGTAAAAAAATTTACTTTTTATTATAGTATTAAAATGCAAAAATTAACACCCACCGTTTTGCTTCAGTAAAAGTCATATGTTTACATCTATACATGTTTTTTCACATAAAATGAAATACTTTCAAATATAGAAGGGCAGAGAGTAAAACTTTTTAAAAACTGTTGTACAGTCACAATTTGAAAATATAAACACACTAAAAACACATGGTGACATTTAGTATAAACAAGTCAATATTATTTAATTTGAGTAATAGTTTTCTGTCCAGTTTATTCTACATAAAGAAACAAATAAAACACAACAGTTCACTTCCTACTCAAAGTTACAGAGATTAACTAAATTGCAGCCTGCATTGCATGACCCCAAATATACGAGATGTTCACGACAATGTTGATTGCATCTGTACTAGCGATATTCGAAAATATACACATTTCAAAGTTGATTCATTAGGAAAAATGTCTCTTAACTTCACTGCTAAATAATTCACATCACACTTAACAATTTTCCTACAAATTGTTCCAAAGGTAAAATCACTTCACAAACTGAAAGAAATAGAAGAATCTGGATTCATAAAGTGCAGTGCTAGAGAAAAATAGCCTCATGGATAAGAAACAGACGCTGAGGCAGGATGCCAGTACAAACACAGTGAGCAAGGCACTTTCTCCCACCACAGCACCCTGCCTGGGACACGCTCAGCTGCCCGCACTCCCATTGTCAAGCAGCACGTAACCTTGAGCCACCACCCCATGACAGTCTCACATCCTGAGATAGTTATCATTCACAGACACATCCACTGCAGAAAAAGTTGATATTTTACAGCTCTTAAATTGTATCTTGGAGGGAACACATGAAAAATTAATAACTGGGATCAGTTACATACATCATATAAAATATAACTGGGAGATTTATTTGTGGTATGAAAGCTGTAAGCGATTAGTAATAATTACTGCTCTCTCCTCTTACTGACAGAGTGATAAAAAACATGTTCTGTTCCCAAACAGAAGAAATGAAGTTATAACATCTTTTCTGACAAATAACTATAGAAATATTGTTAAACCTCCAACAAAAGTTATTATTGTAAACAGATTTCCAGTAGTCTGCACAGTTAGTAAACAAGATGTTTGAACCCTTCTACCACACAGATACAGGTACTATGTTAAGCTGATTGGAAGTATAGCAATAACTGATATTTCTAATTGTGATTAAACATACCAGAAACTCAGTTCAGCTTTTAGTGACTGATAAGATTATCATTTAAAAATTATTTGGCTGAGGTTAAAATTAGATAATTTAAAAATATGAAAATCAGTATAGTACACTGAAATTAACAACATTAGCAAACCTTTGAAGGAATTGTATCACTGACAAGAACTTTCAGAAAAGTCAGGAGTTGTTTTAAAAGTACTTCAGATATTGGTATTATCTTATGAGTTTTTCTGTTAATTAGTCATTCAAAATGTAGAATTCAGTGCTATGATGTAATTAAAAATCCATTATGTGCAGCAATCCTTAAATTCTTGCACTTCAGAACAAATAGAGCTAAATCCATTTTACTGTGATAAAGTAATTTAGCTAATTAGATTCAATTTAACCATATGTAATAATACCAGCTGCACTGTGCCATAATCCAACAATCATGAGTAAAACACCTGCCAGAACAATTGTGCAAATTTTGCTAAAATAATCTAATCTTTATTATGAAATATCACTGCTGCTATAAAATGACGATAGCATCTCAGAGATACTATTTACATAACACCTGATGTTATATGTAATGTATCAAGACTTAGGCAACAACACTTAGTTCCACAAACGTCTCCTAACACTTGATTCATATTAACAAAAAACAGAATTTATGTTTGATATAAAGTCTTCGCAGGTTCTCCGCTGGATAATATTATCGAAAGACAAGCTTCTGGTGGCTTGCTCTGCCACCATCATCAGGTCCATTATATGTATGTGACAACTAGAACTGCACTGGAAGTCTCACAGATCCGTAGCGGGCCTGCCTCGTCTTCTGATTGGCTGACTGCAAGGCCCATTCCATTCTGCTTGTCCGTGACTGGTTGGCTCTGGAATCAGCTGTAGACCGGGTAGGATGGATCTAGTTGTCACATACATACAATGGACCTGACGATGGCGGCAGAGCAAGCCACCGAATGCTTGTCTTTCGATAATATTATCCGGCGGAGAGCCAACGAAGACTTTATATCAAAAATACACTGGGAAAGTATTATTTCTCAGAATTTATAAAAAATTTTTAACAGAACTAAAGATGAAGCTTTAGGGTGAAGCCAGATAGAAATACATGTCTCCAGAGGAGGTCTTACAGGAAATTAAGAAATTTCAAAGATGATATTACAAGTTCTGAAGTGTAATGAGGAATAACTGAGTTGTGCTTACTTTTCAGGGCTCTGCCTGAAGTGCAGCATGGCAAACTGCAGCAGGGAGTGTTTGCCATCGTGCTGACTGGGCAGGGAGTGCTGCTGCTGTGACAGCTCGTGAGCATTGGACAGGACGTTGCCCGCGTGCTGGGCTCGCCCCGTCCACCCGTCGAGGTGGTGGCTGTGGGCGGGAGGCGGCGAGACGGCACGCCTGGGACCGCCGTGTTGCGGGGGAGAGTGTTGCTGCTGTTGCAGCTGCTGCTGGTGGTGATGGTGGTGGTTTGATTGCTGCTGCTGGCTTTGCTGATGGTGGTAACTGTCCAAAGTAGGCAGTATTGGTTGCTGATGCTTCTGGTGCAACTATAATGAGAACAAGGAAAATTTCATGAGTTTTTCAGATTCAACAACAGATGTTACCAACAACTTATTCAGAAAGTGTACTCTCAAAAGGACAGGAATAATTTCAGATTAGATACAGCTCGATTCTTCAGTAATAGATTTGGCAACTTGCAGTACCAACATCACAGGAAGCAATGCAGGCATAAATAACTTTGATGCGAATAGAAATATCATCAGATCACTGTAAAACAGAAAGAGTTTCTTCAAAGAAACTGTACCTCAGTTATGTTGCTCCTCATTTCCTTCAAATCATAGTCAGTAACCAGTAATGACACATGAACTGCCCTATTTTTTTAAAAAAATATGCAAATACAAACAAGTTTGAAGCTGGATCAGAAAATTGTACTTAGAATGTGTATTCAAAGAAATGAATAGCATTTAAGATTAAAAAAAAAAAAACATTCATGGCTTGTCTAAATTATTAGAGCAGGAAGAGGGTTGGATGCAAGGAATGGGAAAGATATTTGATAGAGCATTCATAAAGAAACCGTTCTAGCATTCCTGTGGAGTGATTTCAGAAAACCAAAATCTTAATGTCCAAATTGTGTACTGAACTCATGCCCAAATTCCAGGTGCAACCATTAACTGTTCACCTGCCAGGTGTGGTTAAGCGACTGACTTGTTTGAACAAATTAAAAAATTAAAATAATCTGAACATGTTATTTCAAATATGGTGCTGAAATATCAAGCATTTTAACTATAGATAAGGAGGAAGTTTACTGTTTTATAATACAATGTAGCCAAAGAATGTTACACATTTAATGTCAATGAATCTTTGGTTAAATTCATCAACAATCAAAAACACATAATCAAAAATTTTTAAACATTTTACTAGCTCGTTTCAATACTTTGGGGATAGCCTACCATTTATTGGAAAGCTACCTGGGTTTACTACAAAATGTATGAACAGGTTCCAATGAGCTGCATGTATACCATTCATCTCTCTTTTAGAGCTCATTTGTTTTGTAACTGTGGTATAAAGAAAGGTTGGAAAACTTTATAGTTTTCAGAACTAAAAAACAAAGTAGCAGATTGTAATGGATAACATGGGGGTTATAAAACTATTTAAGCATAGTCTAAGAAAGAGGATGTGTTAGATACAAGCAAAAAATGGAAATGTTCAGTGATGATGATGATGATGATAATAATAATAAAAACAACAATAATAGTACTTATTTATACCCTTAGATGTTCTCAATTTATTAAAAGATGTGATGGCTCTGTAGATTGAATGAAGTGTATCGATATCCTCTCTGAATCATTAGTTCTCAAAGAAGAAACATGAATTGGAATAAAACTAAATGTCTTTGCTTGGTAGCACAATGAGCATTTGATTACAAGTCATACAAATTTCTTTGCAAATTATCCCAGTACAAGTACCTGTTGTTAACACCTTTGCAACATTTAAAGTGCTGGTACGTTAAGAAAAAGCTGACATTATCATTCATCAGTTGTGAGATGTCATCTCATAATATGCATTTCCACTTTTGAAACTCTAAGATGAAGATTATACTGGAGGCCAGGAGGATGTACTGTGGCTAATGCTCTTAGAGGTCTTGTTGTGAAACAGCTTGCTGGAGGACAGGTTTTACTAAAGGTCACAGATGCTGTAATACAACAACCTGCTTACACACAAACAATATTAGATTACGTATATTTATAGTATTCAGTCTATCAGAAACAATCTAGCAAGAGAAGACAAATTTAAGGGTATTTTTATAAAATATATTGCTATCACAAAAAGTTAATAAGTTATACTTTTATAAGTGCTGCTACAAATCCTAAGTATGCGGAAAGGAAACTTCTATTTCAACTAAACTAATGAAATAATTATTAAGTTCAACTGAATCAGTTACACTTGAAAAATAAAAAGACACTTTTGGTCAATAAGATCAGTACTGTTATTGTAATGCGTAAACAATTCTTCCTCAGCACATGCTGATACCACAATTCATGGGATCAAACAAAAAGCAAAATAAATATTTCTTTCTCAGCACTATTTCCAGAAGATAATTTCGACCGTGATAGATATCTGATATTTAAATGTGTAGTGTCCAACTGAAATTATTGCTAACTTAATAGCATAAATCCATATACGGCAAAAAAAAAAATCAACCTGATAGTGGACAGTAAGACTTCAACTTTATTTAACATTATCACCTCTTTAAAAACTAATAGTAAATTTCTGTTGGCATTTTGTAAACCTTTTACAGTTAAAAAATAGAATATACCAGTCTATGAATTAAATTTAGAGCACCGTCTTACATTATAAAATCAGAAATCTTTGCAGCAAACTGGATTTGTTTTGCATGAATACTTATATTTTTGTAGTATAATTGGTTACAGTATATCAGAAGTTAACTTTTCAGCACACATAATATCCATATGTTTCAGTTCTTACATTCAAGATTTATCCTCAAGGAACTGTTTTTATTTTATAGTTGTTACAATTACTGTTAGTAAACTAAGCACTTGGCAAACTCTAACTTCTGCATACAGATAATAGTAAGTTTAAAATTGGATATAATAAACAAGAGCATCTCTTCATAATGCATATCTCAAAACATCAAATCTAGAATCTGGAAAGAATTTCTAAACAATCCCATGTTTTTCTTATCCCTTGTTAGACAGGATATGACGGCAATGTAATATAGCTATGTTTGGTTAACCAGAACCTAAGTCAGCCCCCAAGGTGTGTGATTTGTCCTCAGTAAAGAACAAGGTCACCGTGTTAATTGCAAGTAAAAAATGAAGCATCTTGTGCTTGGTGAGAGCAAGAAAGTATGTTTTCCATTTATTTTAGAAACAATTTAATTTTATTGTTACTTTAAACTCTTTCACTGTTTAATGTACATTGTTCACCACCTATTTCAATATATTGGCATATTTAAAACCAAGAAAATTGGTTTTAAAAATATCATTCTGAATACAGGGGAAAAAGCTGATATTCAATAAAAAAAAAGAAGCAAATCAGTTAGAAAATGATAATTACACATTTTCTACATAAAAATGACACTGCTCTTCATGTTACAGAAACTTAATATCCTTTTGTTAGATTGAATAGTAAACTAACTCATGCTGAAAACTCATAAGTTCACCAGGGGATTTAAAACTGTCAAGGAAAGATGTGATAACAATTAGTGAAAACTGAGCTCCAAAATACAACAGCACTATCCTGCCGTGCCTGTAAACTGCGGCCTTTTTGTCAAACAGATTTTCTAGATTTATATTATGTTGCTCCCTTAATCAGTAAAGGAAAGTGCCCTATACCGTACCCATACCCCTAAAGTGGACCCCTGGTTTCCTGTCTTTGTATTCTCCCGAACAGGATCAAGTGTAAATAGACTGTAGCAGAATGCTTGTGTTGCCTGCCTCATTGGTGGTTCATTAAATTGCCGTTACGTGCTTTGGCAGTATACGAACTTTTTACATTCTCCTATATTTTAAAAAAAAATTCTCTGCATATGGGCAGGTAGGTCATCCGACCTATACAGGGTGTTACAAAAAGGTACGGCCAAACTTTCAGGAAACATTCCTCACACACAAACAAAGAAAATATGCTATGTGGACATGTGTCTGGAAACGCTTACTTTCCAAGTTAGAGCTCATTTTATTACTTCTCTTCAAATCACATTAAACATGGAATGGAAACACACAGCAACAGAACGTACCAGCGTGACTTCAAACACTTTGTTATAGGAAATGTTCAAAATGTCCTCCGTTAGCGAGGATACATGCATCCACCCTCCGTCGCATGGAATCCCTGATGCGCTGATACAGCCCTGGAGAATGGTGTATTGTATCACAGCCATCCACAAGATATTTTTTAGGGCTGAAAAGGATTTATACATCTGCAATTTTGTCGCTAAACAATTTAATTCTTGTATGTATTTTCTGTGTTTTATATACCCTACATATATGCTTTATTTGTAATTAAAAAAAAACTAAAACCTTTAATTGTTATACTTTAAAATACATTTTCTGTGATTCAATACCATTTTCTACTTTTGTTTACGGTTATTTTTATGAGGAGTCCGGTTTAGGCAACTATTTTTCATATCGCCAGACTGTAGGATTTTTTAAAAAATATTTTTTTGGTAATGATTTTGAAAAAAAATTGAGATCAGAATTTAAATGATGCCTAACATTCTGAAGTAATTATTTAATGCTTTAAAAACAGATTTTTAATTAATTATTATTTTTTGAAACTAAAACACAAAATGTGGGTCCGGTTTTGGGCACCTACCTCCACTAATCATACAACCAGACTAATGTAACGATGGAAAATTAATGAACAAATCGGGTATGTAACATATGCCGCAGTCACAACATAAATTTTATAAACTTTGTATGATTATATGTACCGTAATGCTAATCACTGATCTATGAAACACGTGGCGATTATCGTTTACAGCTTATGTATTTCCCCTCCCGCATCCAAACTGGAAAGTACAGGAGGAAAATTAATGTATTAAAACTGGCAGTAGTCTAAAATATATGAAATTAACATGTTTATCCGTGTATTTCCTTTTTTTTTTGGTAGGATCTTAAAGAAAATCACAACACAGGATGCTGGAAAGAAACAGCAGCTCTTGTGTTAGAAAAACATGGCAGTTGCAGCAATATAGCTCGACCACACTTTAAACTGCACATGAATCAGCTGTTTGAAATTTCGCGTGGCTACAGCTGCAGGGGAGGTATAAACGCCAACTGTTAGGTAATTAAGAACTTCAGCAGTGCTCTGCTAAGTAGATACCTTTGAGCCTAAGCGTAACGATACTAAAATGGTTCAATTTCCTTTTGTTCGGATGATGATAGCATATAATATGAAACAATAGATATGCTAATTGTCTAAGCTGGTTTATTCTAGTTGGGACGGAATTCATATCACACGAAAGCTGCGCTGTTTAGTTAAATCTACGCTGGTTTGATATACGATCCCTGGACAACATTTTTTTTTTTTTTATACAACAAACAACAATCAGCTAGGTAAGAGACATAATTACAACGCCATTTTAACTTAAGAGGTAGGCTGCTATTTCCAGTTACAATATTATTGTTATCTCAGACAACTATCACTTTTTTTTTAATAATATAGCTCAATATTATCAAGAAATATAATACAATCCATTCGTTATGTCTCAAACAATATGTTAAAATCCTCGTTGCAGAACTTTTCAGTAACATTTGAAACCTTCAATGATTTTTTTTTTAAACTACTTTATTCTACGCTGGATGTTTTTTTATCTAATATAACGTTATGATTTCCAATGGCAATGGAAAGTTTATTACTCAGTGATTACCAGCGCCAAATCAACCTTTTAAATCTCTCTACTTTCCTGGAGAGTAGGCCTAAAGACAACTGCGCAACGTTTCCGCGTCCCGAATTGACTTCAGATGGTTATTGTGGGCGGATAAGGTACCAGAATTGATTTAGTGTAAAAATAAACATTTACTTTTTTTGCCTTAATTTGGTAATGCTTTCGTGCGATGTATTGTGGGTAATTTAACATAGTCAGTGAGCAAAGATGAATTTTGTTGGGAAGAACTAAGAAACTAATACAACTAGACAGAAACACCTATTAAAGCTTAAGCTAAAATGTTCATTGTCATCTTCCTTAATTTTTCAATATAGGATTTCGAATTTTCAATGGGTTTTATTGTCTTAAAAAACGTAACAGTCCCCAACCCCAATGTTGGTTGAATACTCCCGAAGGAGGCATACTAAGCCATTGTGTCAGAGTTAGGACGGCCAGTTCCTTTCCTCCGGAACCTACTGTTTAATGTGGAATCCAAACCACGGAAAGACCTGGCATAACTCAACACAACTCCTAAAAATTCCTGCGGCTACCGGGATATGAACCCAGGACCGGAACAGCGAACTTTTCTGTAGCAAGCGCATTAACCACTGAGCTACCAGACCGTCTTAGGTGTTCCAAAAGTCGTTTCCGATATCGTTGGCACGATGTTAATATTGATACGTTAGCCTCTTAAGCATGCAACCATTTAGGCAGTATCGCAAAAATGTAAGTAAACGTTCATTCTTACGCACTTAATGATATCTGATGCAGGGCCGCATTTAAGCATAGTCTACCTAAGCTGTAGCCACAACCTAAAAAAAAGGTCACCCATAAATTTTTTGGGCCGAATTTCGAATTGAAGCATCGGTAGCCGGAGGCAGCCCCCTCTCACAGGGCCACTGCAGACAGGGGGCCCACAGAGCCTAAACGCGGCCCTGATCTGATGACCTTGACAAAAACTGCCTGAGCGAGCAGAGGGTTAAGATCAGCATGCTACGTTTCTGACGTCAATGAAGCTCGCACTTTCCATCCGCCGGATACGTGGCTCTTAGATCATTTCGTTATGGGTCAATGAGAACTCTGTCCCAGTTCCAACCTTGCATCCCCTCTCACAACTAGTCCATCTGCGGTAGGAGTATCACCCTGTTTTGGTTGCACAGCCCGTGCAGTCATTTAGTGCGTCTTTTTCTCTGCTCAACATTCTGTTGAAATCGAAACTGGGCGAATGTTGCCTTGTTGTTCCAAACCGTGTATTACTTTGTTAACTGAAAGTATATTTTTACAGCGGAATTTGCAGACTATCTTCTCAGTCAGCAGTAGGGTGGATGAATACGGAAAACTACCCAAACCAGTAATAAGGTTTTAATATGCTGGAACCGATTAGAGAATTCGCGGTTACTGATGAGTTACTGGAAACGTCTGGAATGTTAACCAAACTGTAATTCACCTCCAATTTAATAATCCAAATATCAACTCATATTCCATGCCTGGACCGTATCAAACTCGTCGTATTAAAAAGTCACAGATAAAATGTTACCAAATGACCAACCAAATACAATTACAATTGATTCCTTTTTGTGAAGTTATTTGAAGAAGGATTTTACAACCAGTAGCAGATGGAATTTCATACTACTAACGCCTAATAATTTGTTGCATTTCTTGGATTTTTGCGCATTAAACCATTCTAGTAGGTCACGTTTAATTCTAAGCAGACACTCGAAATCGAATAGATTGCTCTTCCAAGTAGAACGTCTTCATCCATGGGTCTTTTTACTCATTGCTTTACGCCTCGTCGACGGCTAAGGTCATTAGAGGCGGGATGGGGATGGGGACAAGGAACGGGAAGGAATTCGCCCATGGCATTTATGGAGGAAGCATCTCTGCATTCGCCTGGAGTGATTTGAGGAAACCATGGAAAACCGAACTCAAAGCACAATGTTTAAACCAGTAAAATCCAAGATGGCATCTGGATGCGAAAAAGCTCAGAAGAACTGTATTCATTGACAGAAAGATTCACCTCACTCGCACGGAAAAGACGCATGAAATTTTATGGTCATATAGCACGAATGGATGACTCACGACTTACCATGTAAATTTTCCACATCGTCAACGGTCCCCGACAAAACAAAGCACGCTGGTTTGTAGAAACCCAGAAGGACCTCTCAGAAGCCAGCCTTGACCCATTGACATCATCACGCAGTAAATACAGACAATTGATCACCTCACATAAATTTGCCCCTAAGAGCCCAACATCAAAAAATCTGAAACTCAGAAATGCATGGACACAAGAGAGACGTCAAGCCCACAGCGAAAGGATGAGGAGGTTTTGGGAAAATAAGAAGAACAGCAAGAAGAATAATGCAATTAATGGTCCCACGCGCTCCTTAGCGGGCTAAACGATATAATAATAAAATAAAAAAACGATAAGAACATTCATTTATTACGTAACAGGTAAAATAGCAAGCTCATCACAGAGCATTTCATTACGAGAAATTGGTCTCTATTGGTTCCAATTAAGCACTCAACACTTCCGTCCTTCAAAGCGCCATAACAATGAACAATCTAATGAGTCTAACTAGCAACAGCATTAAAACTAACGAAACAGCCGTTGCCGTAATTATCGCTACAATTCGTTGCAATTGACATTTACTCGTTACGGCTTTAGAAGACGCGAAAATAATTTTCGTTTCTCACTTTCTCTGAGTCTCATCAACATTCACCCAGCCAGGTGCAATAATAACATGCAACGCAATGTAACACGCAGCGCTATCGAAGCAAAATAAAATTCTAGATTACAATTCGCAAGTCCACTTCTGAAGAAGTTCAACCTAAATTCAAAAAAGCTATTGTACGAAAGGATTTTTTTGTAGGTTCTCTACTGCAAGCGACTGATAGCCAATATCGAAAATAGTGCAGAGAAGAGCGTCGCGTTTTGAGATCGGTTGCCAAAGTTTCACCGACGACATACTTTTCCTTTGAATTGACTGAGAAATATACGAACATCGAGGAATGGTGTGGAATTTTTCTCTCACCAACTTATTTGAATCGGAATGACAAGGAAAAAAAAATAAAAAATACAGAAGTCTCCTAACTATATTCTTTGTTCGTACCGGACTGAAAATCTTGTGAATTGCAGTGTATGTTTGTGAATTTGTCTCGGCACAGTATGGACTCTCTTGATTAAGACTTTGAGGCTATTTTCCGAATATATAATAGGCAATTTGTGAGATGGTCCCCAATATCAGTATCCCAAAGACATGGCACATACAAAATAACACGACACACATTAGCTCAAAGTTCATACGGTTCGCAGATAAATAGCAACACCCAGTTTCCTGTTTTCATATAGACCACCATTACTGATCTAAGCTGTATACAAGCTCTTAAATCACAGCAACATATTCGTTATTACATTCTTTACTGACTAATAGGTCTTTACTGTAGTAACTAACCGATGTTTCAATGAAATTTAGTCTCTAATGGAAGAAACAAATATCGAAGTTGGTAGCACTGCACGATACACGGAAACAGTTGCTATCCAATTTCAAGCCTTCAGCAATCACCATGCTGTTGGTTTGCTATTTATTTGAAAGCTATTTCTGATGTGTAAAAAACTCATTAAACTTTTACAAAAGAAAATATGGATCGGAGATTTGTGTAAGATTTAATACAATTTGATGAATAAATCTTGTCTCAGATAAACATCGATAAATAAATTAAAGTTTTCATAGATTGCAGAAATATTTTATTTGAAAATACAATGTATAAATTAGTTGTAAGTTATGTTTATAATAATTAATATGTTTATAATTCCACGACATTCGTAAATTCATGGTGAAAGTTTGGTTCGAACGGAGCATCCAACTCTAATTGGTAAAGCATTAAAAATCCACTAAAAACACAACACTAGGTTTTTTTTTTGCGTAAATGAACTTTAACTAAGAGCATCGCTTTCCGCAATTTTGATGTCAGTTTTCTAGCTGAAAAGTATACCTGAGGTTGCCATTAAACGCACCACGCCAGTTACCACAAATCATTCATGGAGAAAGAGAGAATTGAGGATAATAGCAAGAATAATCGTGTACACAGAGGTTTTAACCAGGAAAACTGAAGGATAAAATACGCAAATCATCAACGGAAATTAATAATTCTGAATCGCTTCCCGTACGTTCTCCAGCAGATGGTGCTCGTTATTAACGGGAATGAGTAGTTGCAGCAGTTGTGGGGTTTAGGCCGAAACGTATTCGTAATTAAGTACGGCAACATTTGACAAACATGTTTCGTTCTTAACTCCAGGTATCAGAAAAGCGATAACACATGTGTGTATTATCAAACTGGTATCTCTCTTTCGATCATTAGTTCAAACGATTATTTACTCAAAACCAAACATATAGTAAGTAAGTACAGTTATTTTTCAATATATCTTCTTTTTTCACTCCAGTGACGTCAGACCCTTATTTTACAACGCAATCGCGTTTCGTTCTCGACAAATTTTCAACTTCTTTGTCGACGTCGAGGTTATTAGAGCCATTTATGAAATCTTGACTCCGATTGCAGATATTTATATCTAACAACATAACCTCACCAAATTTTTTCAAGTTTTTTTTACGTATTACTGACAAATTAAATTTTTCCCTTGAAAGAATTTAATCTTAATTCGTTGCAAGAGGTTTGGTTACAATTCTATCTTAACCATACTGTCATCCCACATCATGATTGTAGTTGAAATAGGTCAGCAGTTGTTCCCTTGTGTCAATTAATGTGAACAATTTTGCAAAAATTTATTAAATGCGACATTCAAATATAC
This sequence comes from Vandiemenella viatica, assembly GCA_031002005.1. NCBI lineage: Eukaryota > Metazoa > Arthropoda > Insecta > Orthoptera > Morabidae > Vandiemenella > Vandiemenella viatica. The sequence goes on from JARYHS010008074.1 coordinate 60,476,225, forward strand.
ATCCAAACTTCCTTCGTGCTTGGTGCTTTAAGGAGATGATTCAGATAATGGGTGGAGTGCACAAATTACAACCGAGGACCTCTACATTTGCAGGCAGACGTCCCATTAGACTGCTTGAGCACGAAATAATAATTAAACAGATTTCACTAAAGGAGCATGACCACAGATTAATATTACAAGCAATGACGTTGTGTTCCAATCGTGCAAACTATAATAGATTGACATTGTGATTAAGTTAGGAGATTTTATATCACCATTTATAAGGATACAAATAAAGCAATCTGTTCGTACACACACTAGGCCCGAACGCTTCAAATATTGCGTACATAGAATCTTTGTGAACAGTACTTGAAGTTGTATGCATGTGCGTCATCCACAAACACAAAATATTCCGGAGCAGTGGCATTTTCAAGGGATGATAGGGGGCGGGGGGTAAATCTAAAACATTTGCGTATAACCGAAATTCAGTATGAATATATCCTACGCAGCCAACATTTCTTTGATAGTTGATCAATGACTTATCAGCACAAATCTCAATTCCAAGATGAAAAAGTAGCGGGCACAGCTAGCGAGGCGATTTATACTGCGATACGGATTTCACTTTATAGCGATTATATTCTCAACAATCTCGTCAGCTTTTTGACCATCTGTTTGGTCTTGGTTTAATGTCTTTATTTCCTCATATCCATTAGAACTACTCATACATCCATCTGCTTGAAATACTGACTCTTCTTTTGGGATCTGACATCTGTAAATAACTGAACCCGTCCAGTGGGGTTAGGACAAGTCCATTAATTACGTAAAATCTGGTGGAACCACCCCCCCCTGCCCCCGCCTCCCCTCCGCTACGTCCTCGTAATTTTGGAGACCCTTTTCCCTCCCCATCTCTCCTGTTCTATAAGGGCAGGGAGACCCCTAACGTTGGATCGACGTCGAAAGTAGTTAGAAGATTTTTTTTTTTTTTTTTAAAAAAAGCTCTGCTGTTCTTTCAGAAAGTAAAAAGACTACTATTTCTGTCGAATTCGTCCTCCTCCCTTTGATGAGATTTCGCCGGACCCCCCCCCCCCCTCTCACTGTTTGACCTCACGTAATGAAAGGTGTACATCTCGGACTTTGTCGGGCAAACTTAATATTCAACATCGTCCTGTACCATAGGAGTTGAGTTCCTGCTTTCTACTCTCCATTGTCCGAGTTACACTCCCATAAAGAACTGTGTCACATAATAAGATGTTAAGTAGCTGCAAGAAGAATAACCTATTTGTAGTTTAGCCAGTTTAACGCCTTCTGTTGTACCTGGTAGTTCCGTGTCTTTGAAAGATGATAAAGAAATAATGCGAGACATTTATTATGCTTATGCTGCTACCCTTACAAACTGCAATAGTGTATACCAAACCTAACCCCAATGGATTCATTTGTACGGTATGTGTGTGTATGTAGGGGGGTCTAAAGAAGCCGTTAATTCTAGAAAAGAGTTCCCCAGCATTTTACTAATCTATTATATAAAAATCAATGTCTGTCTGTTTGTCCTCTATGCACTCCAAAACCGTTCTTCCGATTACGGTGAAACTTTGGTGAGTTGTCGAGTGCGCGTCCGTGATGGTTCCTAAGGAATAAAATTGAAAAAAAACACCTCCTCTTCCCCATAACACCCCATAATTTAAACATCCCAACACATTTTATCCGATCTTTACTGAAATTTGCACATGTGTACTGTAAAACAAACAGAAAAATACAGTCTAGATTTGGTTTCTAAAAATGCATCCCATCTCCCCCTTCCCATCCCTTAATTTCTACATAAACCTTCACTTTTTATGCGATTTCGATAGAACTTTGCACACATATACTTTTTAAAAAATAGAAAAATACTATAGACATTAGTTTTTCTAAAACACAATCCTTCTCCCCTTTTCCACCCCAAAACCACCCCCTCTTCCTTACTACTCCCCATAAATTAAGAAAACCTACAGATTTTATCCAATTTTTATGGAAATTTCCACAAATATACTTTAAAACAAATTGAAAAATATTGCCTAAGTATGGTTTCCAAAAACGCCATCCCTCATACCCCTTCACATCCCCCTAATTTAAACAAATACACAGATTTTATCCAATTTCTATGGAAATTTGAACACGTATACTTTAAAACAAACAGAAAAATACTGTCTACATTTGGATTCCGAAAAGGCAACCCCTTCGCCCCCATCAGACTCCCTTAAATTTTTGCCACTGTGTCATATATAAAGGTACAGTTTTTACCAGATTTTGAAGGAACTTTAACACACGTATACTTTAAAACAAGCAGAAAAATACTATGTAAATTTGGTTACCCTAATCTCACCCCTCTTCCCTTTTACCCCCTTCCCTCTTAATTTCCAATGATATTTATCAAAACCCCCAAATTTTTATCGGATTATGATGAAACTCTGTTGAGTTGTAGAGAGCACGTCTGGGAGGGTTCCTGAAAAAAAAAAAAAAAAACAAAAAAAAAAAAAACAACCCCCTCCACCCCTTAATTTAAACAAACCCATAGAGTTAATCAGATTTCCACCAAAATTTGCAACATATGGTATCCAAAAATGCAACCCCTTTTCCCCTTTAAAACCCTTTAATTTTTGCCAATATACCTTATATAAAGCCAGTTTTTTTAAGGAACTTTGCACACGTATAGTTTAAAATTAACTGAAAGATACTGTCTACATTTGGTTTGCCTAAACTAAGTCTAGCAATAGCGAAGTATTGCCGGGTCAGCTAGTCTTATATATAAAAATCAATGTTTGTTTGTTCGTCTTCTATGCATTCCTATACCATTTAACAGATTGCAATGAAACTTTGGAGAGTTTTCCAGTGTGCGTCTGCGAAGGTTCCTATAAAAAAAAAATTCCAAAAAGTCACCCCCTATTCCCCATAACACCCCACAATTTAGGCAAAACCACATTTTTTATCCGATTTAGATAGGAATTTGTACACTTATATACTTTGAAACAAACATAAAAATACTGCCTACATACGGTTTCCAAATATTAATCCCCTCGCCCCCTTTCCACCCCCATAATTTAGGCAATACCACATTTTTTATCCGATTTAGATAGGAATTAGTACACTTATACTTTAAAACAAACATAAAAATACTGCCTACAAACGGTTTCCGAATATTAATCCCCTCGCCCCCTTTCCACCCCCATAATTTTTTCACCCAATAATTTAGGCAATACCACATTTTTTTATCCGATTTAGACAGGAATTTGTAAACTTATACTTTAAAACAAACAGAAAAATACTGCCTACGTATGGTTTCCGAATATTCATCCCCTCTCCCCCTTTCCAACCCCATTACGTTTTCACCCCATAATTTAGGCAAACCACATTTTTTATCCGATTTAGATAAGAATTTGTACACTTATACTTTAAAACAAACAGAAAAATACTGCCAACATATGGTTTCCGAAAATTCATCCCCTCTCCCCCTTTCCACCCGCATTACGTTTTTACCCCATAATTTAGGCAAACCACATTTTTTATCCGATTTAGATAAGAATTTGTACACTTATACTTTAAAACAAACAGAAAAATACTGCCAACATATGGTTTCCGAATATTCATCCCCTTTCCAACCCCATTACGTTTTTACCCCATAATTTAGGCAAACCACATTTTTTATCCGATTTAGATAAGAATTTGCACACTTATACTTTAAAACAAACAGAAAAATACTGCCTACGTATGGTTTCCGAATATTCATCCCCTCTCCCCCTTTCCAACCCCATTACGTTTTCACCCCATAATTTAGGCAAACCACATTTTTTATCCAATTTAGATAAGAATTTGTACACTTATACTTTAAAAAAGAGAGAGAAATACTGTACACATTAATTTGACAAAAACCCAATCCCTCTCCTCTCTTTCCACCACCTTAATTACCCCCTCTTCCCCATAACACCCCATAATTTAAACAAACCCGCAAACCGTTCGTCCGATTACGGCGAAGCTATGGTGAATTGTCGAGGGGATGTCGAAAATGGTTTCTGTCGAAAAAAATTAAAAAACCCACCCGTCCTCCCCATAATTTAGACAAAACCACATATTTCATCAGATTTCAATGGGAATTTGCATACTTATACTTTGAAACAAACAGAAAAATACTGCCTGCATATGTTTTCCAAAGCGCATCCCCTCTCACCCTTTCCAACTGAAAATGAATGAAACAGCAGTTTAAAATTTATATGTAAATATTTTTTCATTTAATCTATGTGCCTACTCAAGTCCAGCAATAGTGAAGCATTGCCGGGTCAGCTAGTGGTATATAATGTGAAGCTTCTTAAAGAAGTTGAAGGATGGTATATTCATTGAGAAAACCGATTAGTTTCCGTAGGTACAAAACAAGGATCGATCGCTAATCGTGTGATAATTTTGTAGTCCATTAATTACCCGTGATTATTCAGCTTTAAGGCACTAATTACCCCCCATTGCCTCCTCCAAGATGTGCGAAAAGTTGTTTCATGAAACTTTTCCGAAAACAAACGTTGCTGTCATAACTCGTCACTGAATCTCTGAAATAGTCTTATATAGACTCCAAGGCCTAAACAATTTAAGTCTCTCCGAACAGATGCTAGAGCGGAATTTAAACCACTATCGCCTGAGGAACACCAAGTTCATTTGCTACACGACGAAATTAGAAGCACATCAGATAGTTTCATAACGCATAACTGCCGAGGCCTACCAGTTCTTACAAGGTCACGAACACAACCCGTCCCTATAAAATTACGCAAACATCTTCAAGACTCCATGATATCATCTCTCTCAAATCTGTAGAAATCATTGGGATGGAATATATTTTGTAAATGTATAAAATTATTATTTTCGTGTCTCAATCCTAATTATTTTTTTATCTCTTCCGAATTCTTTTTTTTTTACAGCATCCAAAGACGACAGTATTGTATTCATCAAAAACTGGCAATTGTCATGGAGGTCTCTTTTATCTTTGCTCCATGGCAATTGCCCGCAACCTAGGTTTGTTGACTAATGCGGGTACATAGATTTTCGAGCAACAATCATAGTAGGGGTTGTGGAAATGGAGAAATCCAACACGGTACAGAATTAATTGCTAAATATGCTCTCAAGTCTTACATTTCGTAGAGTAGAGGCAAGACCGCAATTCGTGACGTGGTGCTCCACATCTGTCCGCCAACTGTGTAAATTTTTCGCTAACGTGTTTTGTATTGTTCTATTCGCCAAATGTATAATTTTAAGACGAAAACTTTCTACCATCACAGACGGACTTGGATGCTTTGCCTATAAACTATTGTAAGAATTTTAAACTGTAACAATCATCGTATACACAATTTTGACCTCTGACCTAATCGACTGCTTTTTGTTAAATGTTTTTCTTGTACAGTGCTGTCAGAATTTTGAACCATAACAGTTTTCGTATACACATTTATATGAACGTTAATATTTAAAGAAACCAAAGAGCAAATTCTAAAGTCAGTTGACACGTGAAATCAAAGTTTATTATGATCAATTTTTGTAAAACTGATTTTTTATACCACGAATATTAATACTAAAAACTTGGAATTATGTTTTTGGAACATTTACATTTATTTTAGTGTTAATCTTTTGTGTAGAGCGCAGCCTCTCTGTTGCATAAAGAATCTTTGGCGCCTATCTGTTCAGGTTACGAACAGCTTATCAATGCATGCTCTTGTCACGTATAGTCGTAGAGGCATAAGTTATATCGCTTATTTTAAGCTAGACCATAAGCTATCAAACTCCGAAAACTCCATCAAAAGCGGTTCTATATTTTTTGCGCCATGCTGGAACAGATAAACCGGGAGAACAAATTTCAATATCGAGTGTTACCGGAGGGAGACCCTTGCTTGCTTTTGTCATCATATCTGCCTGTATTTGAATCTTTTTTAATGAAAGCAATAACTCAATAATATCTCTCTAAATTTTATTTTTTCTGCTGTCATTACACTTGGGTAATCTACAAATTTTGTTTAAAATTTTTCAATAACTCTGATAAATGCCCGCAGAAGGTCGCAGAAAGGTAACCGTAACAACCGATAAATTCAATTAATCACATAAAGCAAAGGTTCATTGGTCATCCGCAAAGGAGATATACTGAAATTGCCAGACCTTTTTTTTTAGGAATTCGGCTATGGCCTTTTTGAAGGAAGCATCCCGGCATTCGGGTTGTGGACTAAAATTTTATTTTATATCAGTGTTTCCCAACGTGACGCCCACGCCCCACAGGGGGGTAATTCTATTTTTTAGGGGGGCAATTTAGAAATTGACTTGAAACGACTTTACCGCTTTCACTTCGGGTTATTTAAATGCAATGTTAGATATAGGTACAAAATATAGCAAAAAAGCAAATTCTTAAAAGGATCACACTAAATTGCCATAATAAATCTTTATTAACAATCTTTTGAATTTGAATTTTAGTATTTCATTATATGTTTTTTTAATTTTAGTTACTGTGTTTTATGACAATATTAAAGTGTTTTCTTTCAAAAACCATCCTATATGAGTTTCTTTAATAACAAATAATTTTTTATTAACACTTATGTATGGGGGAGGGGGGCAAAAAAAAATGTTAAAAGTGGGACATGACCCAAAAAAGGTTGTGAAACACTGTTTTAGACTGATAGGTGCAAGTACAAACAGTGCAAGGTAGAATTCTACATCACCTGTGTAACCTGATTTCTTTGATGTCGCTACTTGCAACAGGGAATTAAGTTATAAAAAAAAAAATAAGTAAAAAATGAAACATAAAAGTTTTGTTTTAATTAGCAATTTTTATCATACAGTAAATATGCACAAATTGTTTCCATCTATTGTACAAACGCTGCTTCTCAAATGGAAACCACACGTCGGATGTTAAACATTGCACCTTAATCGCTTTCATATGAGGCTATTCGTGTGGCCAGACGAGAATGAATTGTGTTGCATGGCTTCTACTTCAGCAAAAACCTAATGCAGCATCCATGGTTCTTGCGGCTGTTAACTTGCCCAGCTGATACACCGTTAAGACCTTACAACCTCTGAAATCTACTGTAACTAAATTCTTTATACCATTTCATCCAACATTAGTAGTTTTTCGATTATTCTTACGATATAACAAAATGGAGACAACAATGGATACTAGTAATATAAAAAGTTAATTAAAATTTCATAAAACTGATGTTTGAAGCACAACTATGAATTGAATCATCTGCTTGTGACAAATTACGCTACTAAAAAAAAAAAAAAAAAAAAAAAAATGCAAATCTAAGTATAATACGAAAATATGCCAAACACATAATGAAAATGTGTCATTAAAATTCAGGTGGTAGTGGGAGAACTGTTAGAACCATTAAACGAAAATTTTATGGAAGTGTAATACTTTCTGCCGTTTCGTAAGCTGAAATCAGCAGCTGACAGTACGAAATCTAACCTGTACATCAGTGGTCGATGAGAGCTGACAAGTAAGTTAGCAGACTCATCAACAATGAACTAAGCATCCAGAAATTAGAATATTTAAATGAAATCTCATCCACTTACTTCATGTTATTTATTGACAAACATAACCTTCCAAACAAACTTTCCAAGTCACTCACTATCTTAAGTGGTAAACTTTCAGCAACTTTTCAGCAGTTAAATTAATAAAGAGTGTAGCACACAAATTGTTTGTACACTTATACCAATGCAGATTCAAACTTAATTATTCGGTGCCACAACAACAATTTTCGCAAAAAATAATATACAAAATGTGCCTATATTGCTGTAGCTCATCACGAGAGAATGACTTGTTTATTTGTTTTTAAAAAATCACCTATGAGAAGTGGATAAATAAAAATAATTTATATCCTATCTCTGAAATGTTAGGAAAGAAGTGATCTTTTTGATGTGAATACTATAAACGGGTTACAGTTTGTATGATGCATTCTAGCGAAAATTACCGTTAGCGCAGGTTCAAATTGCTACAACTCATAAATCAACTGACAAAATCTAACTAGTTGCATATCAATTTTCAGAGGAAGGATTGTTTCTAACATAACTTGTGAATATCTACCCACTTCTTCCGGTAGCAACTTACGTCATCGCGCATCAAAGTCTAACTTGACGGCTTCAGTACGGCCCATACGTTGAGCAAGAGAGATTCAGTGTTTTGATGATTTCTGATAATTGAAACCGCAAGCCAGATACCGTAGCTACAATTTAATACGAAATTGGGTTGGGCTCTAAATTTTTTTATATAAAATTACATGCACTTGAATTAGTAAATTTCTCGACGTGTAAAGCGAAAAGTGCATAATGATCAGAAAAATTGTAACACGTTTGGTCAGTAAAAATCTTTCAATAATGTACGAGTTTCCATCAAAGTATTCCCAAAATTCCCAAAGGGTGTAGCCTGCCTACACCATATGCCTGATATTTTATATATATATATATATAGTCAGTTTCAAGAATAATCCAGCACTTTATAGTCTGCATTAATTCCTACCAATTCTAAAGCTAGGTCAACAATTATCTGCTTATATTTAACAAATTAATCAATCCTATGCTTCGATGAGACTGCAAGATTCTCTCTCCAACCATTATGATCAGGTGATAATTTGGTATTCAATCAGACAAGTTAATTCAAAATATAGCTCTAAAACACTAGGTTTCATGTGCTATCTTGACGGTTTGACTAACTTTTCCGAAGAATCTGAAATCAAAGACCTGTATAAAGTGCCTTAGTATCAGTATATAATCAGCATTTTGTTTTACATTTAATTGTTAATGGCCTTCTCATTAGTTTCTCCATAAAAGTGTTGTCATAAGCGACGAAGTTCCATAGATTTCAATCTACATCTACATATATACTCTGCAATTCACAAAATTGTGGGTGGCAGAGGGTGCTCAGCACCAAAGCTAATCTCTTTGCTGTGCAATGTCGATAAATATGACGTCTTCTTAAAGATCACAACGAAACTGAAGAGAAGCCATGCGGGAAACAACCACTGAAGAGGGCTGCCGCAAAACTTTCACACCGAAGTTCCGTGACGGAATTTCATACTGACTGCTTCCGATAACTACTAGGTTTCATCTGCGCCAGCAGAAATCCAAGACCTTGGTATGCAAGTTTTGTTAGTTAACGTTACGATTGTACATCCACTGTAAACTGTGCGATGTAACTACTACAGTAACAAAGGAGGTGACTTGCCTATTCGAATTACAGTAGTCCAGCTTCTTTTGTATCTTGGCCGTGGGATTGGTAACAAACTACGGAAAATCGAACGGAAGTAGGATTTCTAATCCTGTTCCCCCGTTCCCCCCATCCAAATATTTGGTTATGACTTGGGCAGACCCGAAAGAAACAGCAAATAGGCGAAATGGTTGCAGGGAGCATATGATTTGAAAAGACCATAAGAAAGTGTTGTGAAAAAACTATAAATTTTAAATTTCACATAAGATTGAATTTCACCATTCTTCGCAAACAAATGCAACTTTCTTTCTGCATTCTGTAAATGTATTTTTCGTTACAATACAGAAAGCAAGCGTGGTGGATGAACGTAATATTCGGTCCTGGCATTGGGGAGCGTGCACAAACTACGTGGCTCGTTCCAGGGAGGGGAGGGGTTGGCTAGAAGGCTGCGCTGAGCCAGGGAGGGGGGGTTTCCGAGCCAGGTAACATTTTTCATAGTTAAAATGAGGAACAGAACACAAAACAGCATGTGAATATTTCTTTACCTCAGTTAATTATCTCCGTACGTAATTAACAATAGTCTGACAGGAGAAAACAGTACAAAATGTCTTCTGGAATCAAAAGGGAAAAAAGCTACGTGCTACGTGGGGGTGGGGGAAGCAAATCCCACGTAGGGCTACGGAAGGGAGGGAGGGGGGTTTCACAGGAGGCCAAAATGGAACTACGTGGTTTATGGACGCTTCCTTGGACAGGACGCGGATTTGAATTCCCATCCGGCCATCCAGATTTCGTATTTACATGGTTTCCCGAAAGCCGGGATGTTTCCTTCAATGGCCACGGCCAAATTCCTTCCTGTTCCTAGCCCCTAATCCTTTCCCGCCTCTAATGACCTCAACGTCGACGAGGCGTAAAGTCATAATGATAAAAAACAAAAAAAAAAATGATCATCACATCCATGTGTAGTAAAGTCTAGAGATTTTCTGACCACCCGCATTTCTTGAAATGTGAAGAATTTTTGAAAATTTGACCTAAAAATTCGACACATTTATTACATTGTACTTACTAAACACTAACGAAAAGAAGTCGTAAATATTTACTACCGCATTCAAAAAACTTACAGCAAAATGATTTAAGAAAAATGATTACGTTTTCAAATATTATCTCAGACAAGCAATTTAAAAATTTACCCACAAAGTTCCAGTAAAAAATAATGCCGTCATTATAACGTTGTACCTCCTCTGCATCTTAACTCAGAATAACTTAACTATTATATCCCTGTAGCGTTATAATATTGAGTAATGGAAGCAATATCCCATTTCTAGCGTCGCAATACTTACAAACGTAATCTGAAGAATCGTCTACGATTGTAAAGACTTTGATAATGTTGTGAGTAGGTATTCGTGTAGTTTGGTTTATTCCGCCACCGATCCCGCCATACACATCGCTCAATGAAGGACGCCTACACAGCAGTCTATCAGTGCGGGTTCGTGAAGGCCGAAAGGCGAACCCGCATTATTCATTCACGAAACGAAAGGCGCCCACCGTACCCGTTACTACAGCTTGGTTTGGGGCGAAAGGAACTGAATAGAAAAAATTTATGGGGCCTCTCACTCACAAGTCTAGACGGCTTACGTTGAGGTTGGTTTAATATTCCATTCCTTGCAGCCCTTCTATTCTTCGCTCACGTTCAGAGCCTCGTCGATGTTTCAAATTGGGCGAGTCATTTTTCTTTGCATTTATACTTCGTCAATTTTATTTTTATTGAATGTTCTCCCTTCCATGGAGTACAGCAAACACACATATTTCTATTTTGTTACCAGACCCTTTCTTTGCTAACAATATTGTCCGTTGATAACAGTTAAAATAGCGGACAGCATTTACAAAATATTAGGAGAGGAATAAAAATAAAACTAAACAAACATAATTAAGTCCAGTGTAAATTAAGGAAGGAAATCCTGTGAGCCATTGAGTGTAACTGATATGTCGACTATACATCAGCCACGACGGAAAATGGAAGAGCCATAACTTGGATAGAAAATGTGTTTATTCAGAGTGTCAGTGTGACATGAATAATCTGGCTGTACTTTTAAGCCCTTTGCTGTGGTGTATATTTGGACACAAATTGGTGAAGGACATTATTTCCTTTAATGGAAACCGCACTATGTCACAAAACTGTGCGTTGAAATACACGCAGCCAAGTAAACAGTACATGTCAATGTTTACAAGTAAATGACGAAAAACTGGCTTCAACGTAAGTGATTCGCGTTCTAAGGGCCACCGATCGAATCCGGGATCGGATATTGGTGTTTTTATTTAAAAGTTCTATTCGTCTTGTGGTGTCTGTGCTATGAAACAATAAGTACGCAAAACAAAATTTATAGACATTTATAAATACCTATAGCTAGTCGAACGGCTCCTTAAAAAGTAACGCTCATTTTACAACTGAAAAGAATTCATATGGTATTATTTAAACAAAAACCGTTATCTGCATAGTAGATTGCCGTTTTATTCCAGGACTTTTGCACAATCTGAAGATCATCACAACTTGGGATTTGGAACTTCACTAACGGGAAGTTAGTTAAGGTCCAAATCCCAAAGAATGAAAATTCTTTCCACCACATGGACTCTAAACAGCTAACACCCTCATGAGGTCTCACGGAACTCAGCTAACTAAACGGGATTCCTTACCTGTACGACACAAAACAAAGTAATTTTTTTTAAAAAAGAGAAGATTCTACGGCAGCTAATAACATCGTGTTCGCGTTCAAACATCCCAACAAGACACCCTAACCCAGTGTTTCCCAACGTGGGGCCCGCGCCCCACAGGGGGGCAATTTGGTTTTTTTAGGGGGGCAATTTAGAAAATGACTTGATACGACTTTCCAGCTTTCTCTTTGGGTTACTTAAACACAATGCCAGAAATGGTTACAAAATATAGCAAAATAGCAAATTCTTAAAAGGATCACATTAAATTGCCATAATAAATGTTTATTATAAATCTTTTGAATTTGAATTTTAGTATTTCATTATATGTTTTTTAATTTTACTTACTGTGTTTTATAATAATATTAAAGTGTTTTCTTTCAAAAACCATCCTATATCAGCTTCTTTAATAACAAATAATTTTTTATTAAAAATTATGTATGGGGGGCAAAAAAATGTTGAAAGTGGGACATGACCCAAAAAAGGTTGGGAAACACTGCCCTAACCTTATGTACTCTTCAATAAACTACACTCGTTGCTCCCTATATTGTGAACACAAATCTAATCATCTCTTAAACTAATACCGTCAGTCTGTGTGCGGAATAACTTCTCGGTATAATAGTTTTTGTTCTGTTAAAGCGAAAGTTGCGTCATTTGTTACATTTATCTGCAGTTAGATATCGAAGAAACAGCTTTGTTACGCAATTGCCGTACCGAGGTAACTGGCGCAGGTGTTTAAATGGATAGCCTCCTTATATCTTTTATTTTTGTTTGAGGTTTTCACAACATCAGTATTATTTTCAAACCAACAACAATTTCCAAAGTAATTTCTCTGCCTCCCAATGAAAGAAGTAATGTACAATTTCAAAAGAGCTATTTATTTGAACATAATATCTCCTAAAATCAATACATTTATTGTAGCTATCCTCTACTGCTGTTATTTTTTTCCCTGAACTAGTTTTCGGTAAGGAAGAGCCCTCCACTCATGATCCAGGCCCAAAACTTATCAAATCAACGCGGCCGCGTCTAAGAAATTTAAATACCATCCGAAGTTTCAGAGACAAAATTTTTATGTCAAGCCACTTCAACATAAAAACGATTGACTTCATTTTTAAATGTCGAAATTTATACAGACTAGTTTTAAAAACCTCTCCACAAAAAAGGGAACAATGTATATAAGTTTCCAACTGAATAACCAGTCATGAAACATTGGATGCAGTTCCACAGAACTGAGTGTTAACGAAGATAGAGTTTATCACAACACGGTTGTAAAATTTCATTGGCAACGGTGGTGTGTTTAATAGTCTACATATTACATGAGTACTACAAAGATGTATCATCGCACAGCTTACCTTTCTGATTTTCAAAAATCATATGAGGCAGTCGGAACAATAATTTGAGATTATTGTCAAACCATATCGATGTATATAAGGAAGCGAAAAGTTCAGAAGACAATCAAAATCTTCAGCAAGACTGAAAAGGTAATTGATGTTAAAGCTAAAAAGAATGGGTATAACACACAAAAAACCAGTCTCCTTACTGCATCAAGTAGGCATAGGGTCGTTAGGCCAAAAAGTGATTATACAGGGTGTTACAAAAAGGTACGGCCAAACTTTCAGGAAACATTCCTCACACACAAACAAAGAAAATATGTTATGTGGACATGTGTCCAGAAACGCTTACTTTCCATGTTAGAGCTCATTTTATTACTTCTCTTCAAATCACATTAAACATGGAATGGAAACACACAGCAACAGAAGGTACCAGCGTGACTTCAAACATTTTGTTACAGGAAATGTTCAAAATGTCTTCCGTTAGCGAGGATACATGCATCCACCCTCCGTCGCATGGAATCCCTGATGCGCTGATGCAGCCCTGGAGAATGGCGTATTGTATCACAGCCGTCCACAATATGAGCTCTAACATGGAAAGTAAGCGTTTCCGGACACATGTCCACATAACATATTTTCTTTGTTTGTGTGTGAGGAATGTTTCCTGAAAGTTTGGCCGTACATTTTTGTAACACCCTGTATATGATCGAAATAAGCTGCCACACAGAAGCCTGTAAAAATTCTTCTTTCCTGTATGCTTTTGGGATACAAAAGAAAAAGATCCTAATACTGATGCAAGGGAACTGACAATCAGACAGATTACTACGGAATTAAAAAGAAAGAAGAGGTTACAATATTATTTCAGTCGGGCCTAACATTGAGTAGGAAGTGCTCCTGATTATGGTTTTCTATCGTTTCTCTAAATCACTCCACGTCATTCTCGCATCATTCCTTAAAAGGCCATTTCCCATTTCGTTCCGATTCATTGCACACAGTTCTCTTCCGTCTCTAATGTACTGGAGTAATATCGTAATTTCTTTTAGGATAAAGCTATTTAAGTTATGTGATGCTCAAGTCACTTCTCCAATCCTGGTAACAAACGACAAGGGTAGTATTTGTTATTAAGGACAATGCCGGTTTACCGAGCGTGGTGGGTGAGCGGTTAACGCTCTGGCATTCAGGAGGACGGCGCCAGTTCGAATCCCCGTCCGGGCATCCAGATTTGGATTTTCCATGGTTTCCCCAAATCACTCCAGGCGAATACCTGGATGCTCCCTTCTAAGGGCCATGGCCGAATTCCTTCCTGTTCTTTGTACCCAATCCCATTCCACCTCTAATGACCTCGACGTAAGTAAAAAATGCCGGTTGGCCTACCAACATGGTCTTCTATAGTGCGTTTCCTGAAATCACACCGGGCTAACAACCCAAAAACTCGCAGGTAACTCGGAAACTACTGTGCACTGGGGATGGAAGATATGAAATTTCATTTCATTGTTTCTGGCTCAGTGGTTTCTATCATAAGTAAATACTCTAATAGGAATAATACAAAAAAATGAAAACGCATTGGTTAATTAGTATATCGGAAGACCTATTAATTAATTATTTCCAAACTGCTGTAAGTGAACATACGGCGTACGATAAAAATAATTAAATTAGGGAATCACCGCTGTATGGTTAGATTTACCAACTTCACGACGAATTGTGGATATAAAGGAGATCATCAGGACGTCGATTTGTCTTTTGGCAACCTGTTCTCCTATCAACTGGCGTTCGGGATCTTAGATCATACTACTCCAAGATTCTTATCCCCTACAGAGAAGTAGGGGACAGGAAATAAACTAGCAGGAATCGAATCCAGTACTGTCCTTCACTTCAGACAACAAAGACCGCAGCGGATATGACTTGCAACATGATTAACAGCCAAGCGTAATGCGTACGTACGGAAACCGTTAACGGAATTAAATACTTGTTAAATACTTGTTTCTGCGATTTTTAACAAAGTTGACTAGATATCACCAAGAACGGTCGTTTTCCAATAACGTCTGATATTTTCTAAGAATTATCAGGTATAATGCATCATTTATTGCCTTCCTTCATCAGGCTACAACCACTTTAGTGAAACCATACTACTATCACATGTTTCGTTAACGTATGCGTTCGTAAATTGTCCAAGAAATTAGCGTTCTGAAGGTAGAAATTCAGTGTTTATACTACGGTTCCCAGTGGATTAAATCAACAGGTCAGCTATTTCAATACGACGCCTGCCTGAAGTAACGATCTTCCCACTGGCTGTGAGAGTTGCTGTTGCATTGATACGGAGTATAGGTATGCAGCCAAGGCGAAGGTTGCACGCAGGGATCCGCTGTTCGTTAAATCATGAACAGATAACAGAACGGACGTCTGAGAATTAAATTTTAGCATTTAACATGCTCTGCGTAAATCTTCGAAATTCTCCACTTGATTAGTTTTGACTGATTAAATCGATAATCGCTTCATCTATTATTTTCGACCGGTTAACCATCTTCAGCGCAGATTATGGTATGAAAATGGATGCAAAAATTTGGCAACACCCACCAATGAATAATATCAGCGAAGGAAGATATAATGAAGAAAATAAAAACCCATATATGTGACAAAACACGTAACAAGTTTATAGTTTTCGGAGATATTTCTTGTTATTTTTCTCTTTCAAAATCTGATATTCGCGACATTATTCTTTTACGTAGACCATTTACCTAAACTACGAAAAAAAGAGTTACGAACGCTTTTACTTTGGTTTTAGGAGCACGGCCTCTCGTTCACTAATACGCTCTACACACGTCTCAGTAATGACAGATAATGATATAATCACGTAACACATATTAGCGGTCAAACCACATTTCGTATTTACTGTACGTTGACCGAGTTGCGAAAACGCTACGCCACAGGCGTATAAAGCCACTTAATAAGCATTATTTCACAACATAAATACTTATTCCAAGCCTTGAAGTAAATCTCCACACACCAGTCTCAGGAACAGTTAACGGAGAACCCTCAGCCATTCCCCGAAATTCTAAAACGATCACTAATGTTCAAGAATCCACCATATTGTATCTATACAGAAACTGTGCCACGTAGAAAAGAGGCCATAATGAAAGTGAATAGGATGTTATTTATTGGTAACAGTCATTTATCAAGGTGGGCTGGGGTTGCTGAAAGAAATCGCTCAGCAATAGTTAGCTATTAGATAGTCGCTCCACCTTTGTTGTTTCGATATTACATGTGGCTTGTGTCGATCACAACAACCAATGTGATGACACAAAAAAAAAAAAAAAACTGATCATACACGAAGTCGAGATGAACCAAACAAGCTACAACTATCTCCGTAAGTGTTTGCTGATAGACAAAAGTCATTCAGCTTACTTTAATCTCTATTAAATGTTAGCCTTTATCCGTAACTTTACTGTGATCTTATTATGAACAACATCAAGATTCCTTGCCGAAACCAACACGCCAGTCCTTCCTTTCATCCGAATGTATCAATAAAAACTGGAAACATTAATTCTCTTTGCTCCAACGACCATGGAAAATAACGATCTATTAAGATTTTTTTAAGAGTATCTCTTTTCGTGAGGGTAAAAAATCAAATCCACCAATTCACACGACTGCATTAGCGTGCCGTCATAATGGGGCTGATGGAAGAATTTTACCAGGACGAAATACAGTGTAGAATTTAAGGGAAGACAGAAAATAAAGATATCTACTTTGCTTTTTCGGTCCTGAACTAGAAATTTCTCAGCCCAGTAAAGATAAAGAATAGCATATCTCAAGTAAATAACTGAAAAGGAAGGTTGCAAACGTTGGATGGAGATGGAACGATTAGCTCAATATAGGAATGAAAGGAGAATTGAATCGAACGAGATAAATGGATGTGCTATACATTTTACGAAGGAAACAAAGAGGATCCTTCATTTTCGTCCATACAGATCACTCCAAGTCACCTCCTGAAATTCCATCTTAACTCTACCAGACTTCTCCAACTTCAGGACAAGCATCCTAATAGAGACAATATATGAATAAAATTTGTTTTAGACTTACAGGAAGCTATCAAGATTATTGACAGTCATTATTTCACCTGCTGTTGTGGCTGTTGCTGCTGTTCCCGATCCACTTGTTCGTAGTGTCGGACCTTCTCCTCGAGGCAGCGCAGGGTTTCCTGTATCTGCTTGAGCGTGGCGCTCTTCTCTTCAGGACCGATCTGTGGTCCATTGGCCGCTCCCAGCTGCTCGAACCTCCTGAGGATCTCCCTGACTGACAGCTTCTCGTCCTCCTCCACGATGGTGTCCATGGAGCAGCCGGGTCTCGGGGAGTCTGTCAGCTGCCTCTTCCAGCGGGAGGGCCGCGGACGATCGTACGTCTCCTCAGCCTGCCTACGTCTCCGCTCCTCCAGAGAGGAACAGTCCCGGGTAGTCGCCTTCGGGATGATCACCAACGGCAGCGGAGGCTCCTCGTCGCTCTGTCGCACGATGGCGTCGTAGTAGGCCTCGACGGCGGCTGCAGCGGCCGCCGTGGCTGTGGTGATGCTGGACGAGCGCCCGACATCCTCGTATCCCGGTTCCGTCACGTCGGTGCCGGAGTCGGTATGCTGCTGACCGGACGGTGACTGGTCGCTGAGCGACGAGCGCGAACTTCCGGCTGACGAGGAAGACGTGTCCATCAACAAGCTGTCCTCCGAGGACACGGCCCTCCTGAGAAGTTCCACCACATGCCTCTGCTCGGAATCGAGATCCGTGGCTGTATTCAGAGCCATGTGGAGGTTGTGCCTCAGCCGTTCCAGCTCCCTGAGGCTAAGCTGCTCCTGTTCCAGCAGTGCTGCACCATCCAGTTTCTTCTGCTCTGGCCGAGAAGAATCTTCGACAACACCATTCTGTTGAGAAGGTCCATTCCTTCCCTCATCAGTTTTCGATCCTCCAAAGTCTGAACTACTCGTAGCTGTTTTACGCCTGTGATCTTCTGATCCATTATCCGACCCACTACTCTCCACAACGCCGTTCAGTTTGACGTGACCGACTTCCTTCACGCCAGTTACTTCGGAACCCCTATTTTCCCGAGCACTATCACTCTCTCTGGTGATATCTGCAACCACGGTACTCTCAGCTACATGCTTGTCCAAGCTCAATTTGTTGTTTACCGGTCTGTCACTGGATCCATTGACACGTTCCCCGCCGTTGACAGTTTTCTGGTCGTCAGGCGTCCTTGCTCGGTGAACGGCTTGGTCCTCGTTAGTGCCAACATTCTGCCGATGTGAACCAGCAGCCACGTTATTGACAGCCTTGTTACTCTCTCCTGTGGGTGACTGTTCCACCGGCGAAGAATTCCGCACACCTGCCAGTTCTGTACGACCTTCGCCGTTCACCTTTCCCGTCACCTCACCTTCGATGCCACTCGCTCCGTTCCCGCAGTCTGGCACTTTACCAAGACGAGTTCCGTTCTGCGTACGAGATTCCTCGCAGTTTGGCGATCCTCCATTGCTCGACGCTTGATGGTCGCCGTTGTCGGGCACCGGCTCCGCGCTGCCCGCCGAGGACTCCTGTTCGCTGTGGAACTCTGCCAGCACCGCTTGGGACATGCGTTCCTTCTTCCTCTTGAGCGTCGCGGGCAGCTCCTCCCAGTTGGTGCGCATGTCCCTCTCGAGGCGCTCCCGCCTCTGTTCGGGGCCATGCTCGTCGCTAGTATCCTGGTTCTGAGCCTTGCTGTTCTTCCTCCTGAACCTGAAGAAGTGGAACAACTTGTGGTAGCCATGGTGGTGGTGGTGGTGACTGTTTCCGCCATCCTTTTCTGCCACACTTTCGATGCAACCGGCATCCTCCACCGGCATCTTTGATTCAGGGTATCCGTTTACGATCGACAATTATGCTACGAATCACTGGCTTCGCTTATTGTGGATAATGCGTCGCTGACCACTTTTGGTCAGGTTCGCCTGTTCACTGTAAGACCGGTTGAGTGGTACGTGACCTGGAACTTCAACGAGATCTCTGCTTGTTGCCTCTGCTCCTGCACCGTCCACCCGGATAAGGACAAACCATGAGTCCCGAGTTTCTCTTACCTAGAATTTGCACAGAACACGCTGCGTTACAAAATTACTGCGCAATTGCTCTGAGACTGCGGGCTATTTCCGGAAACACTGTGCGCTGCAGTTCCCACGCACTCTCAGGTCACACGATCTACAGAAACAAACACACGACGCACGTTTTAAGCTTTCTCTTATCCAGAAAATATTGCTTCGTAAACATATATCTACAGTAAAAACAAAATCGTTTTAGTCGAAGAAAACTTGAACTCCAGTTATGTAATTCTTCAACCGCTATCGTTTTTTAATGCAAACTTTATGCGAGACTCTGCTTGTTTCAACACTCACTTCGTTTATACAAAATATTGAGCTTTAACTGTAGTTTTTCTTTCTGATTTTTCGACCTATAATTTAATGTTTCTCGCGCGACTGTAGTTACGTTTACAGATATATTTCACACAGAATGGAAATAATTGTTCGCGCATTGAACAGTATAGATTATTGAATTTTCTAAAAACAAATGGCACTGTTTATAGCCTTAGTAGTCAGATTAGAAGTTGATTCTGGTTTACGTAGCACTTAACGATGTCTTCAAAGTTACTCCAAACTTTCAGTAAATATCGAAGTTTCACAACCGCGAGTCAGAATCACAGCAACAAAATATTCACTTTCCCTGTTTGGTTACTGCCGCCGTTGTCACGACGAAAGAACAGAAGCATCGACTAATTGAGCACGGCGCGGGTAAACTACTCCGTGATTTTCGCAACAACGGAGTGAGACGCGAAATCTCCGACAGCTGGGAGCCACACTTAATTGCCACTCGAGTGTAATTTGAGGCAGTAAAACGGAGTTGGCTGATCCGCTGTCGATTTCTTCATCGAAAGCCGCGGTCCAGTCACAAACAGATCGCGTCGGTGGCCGACTTTGTTCGCGTGTTGCGTCAGCGTACCTCAAGGTCGTCTTGGGACGGAAGGAAGTGCGGGATCCTCCGGAAGCGCGCCCACACGCGCACGGGGGGGGGGGGGGGGGGGGCGCTCAGTGCATCTGCACCGACGCGGGCGTGTACGTCATCAAGCGCCGGAACGGCAGACCCAGTTCGGCTGGAATGGCCCTTCCTTTCCCAGAATGCGTGCGCACTCCACTATAACAGCCCTCTGCATATAACCACAGCAGCCTGATAATGCGTACAATATGACAGAGGACATACTTTGTTAACCCGCTTTTCAGCCGTGAAAACCCCGCTTTCACTGGCAGCTGACACTTGTTACTGCTTCCTCAGCTCGTTTCTCTAATTACCTGCATTTCTCAGCGTATTCATTTCTCTCGACGAACACACACGCACTCTATACTTCTGTGCACACTAATCTACCTTTCGTTCCGTTTTTCACCAAATTAAACATTTCTTAATTTACCACAGTGCCAAGAAATCCAGTGGAACATTGGTTCTAGTTCAACTTTAATATCTAATTTTGAAAATAGTTAGTTCTTCTTCACATTTTACCTCTCAATCAGTTGATAATCACTTTCTTCTGCAAACTAATTCCGCAAGAGTTTCCAGGTCTCCCCATTCAGTACCACCCTCAAAATACGTATAATCTTTCCACACTGTATTCCTTTAATCTATCAAATTTTCTGTGCACTGCTCAGAACTGACAATAATTTTTCTTGTTGACACTGTTCGTGCGAAATATTCCTCGTACACACGCAACGGATATGGTTTTGGAGACCCAGTTTATTGGTCTACACAGGCTGTCCCGGTTAACCGAGTTGCCTGTACCGGTCCTGAAACTGGAAGTACCGGCGACCAGATGTCCGGCGTCAGCACAGCGTGGAGTTTCTCTCTCGAACTGCAGTCGTCCGGCAAGGCTGATCAAGTTTCACCACGCCGGCAGTCGTAAACACGAGGTCCTCCTGCAACGGTGTTTGCGGAGTGGCTATTGAGGTTCCGTCAGCTGACGGACGGGCCTTACCGAATGGTCAGCGGGTCTCGAGAAAGGCGGCAGGTTCCACACTGATTGTGGACGCGGTCAGACCGCTCGGGTTTCGCCTATGTAGAGCACCGGCTCCAACAAGTGGCCAGAACCTAAGATGCAGTCCAGTGATACGAATTTCCACCTTGCAATCAGCAGTTCTGAAGATGGAAAGCGACAGTAGATGCTGATAGTTACCATTCGATGATCCGATCGGAAGACAGCAAATTTACTACCACCTGTAGAGAGCAATCCAAACGTAGTATCTCTGTTACCACTGGTGGTTTAGTAGCATTCGCAGCAACTGCTTTCAATGTTATGGTGTTATGCACAGTATTTCGTTACGGGTATCCAATAACAACGAATGATATCATCAATTTCTGAAAGATTCTGATACCCAACTGAGGAAAATCAAGTGGATTATTCACCGCCAACACTACACTAACACAACAAGAGTCAACTATCCACCTCTGTTGCCCAAAAACGACAGCAAGTAGCTTTCAAACTCGAGCACAAACCAGTTACTTCTACAGATTATTATCAAGACTACTTCACACTCTTCACAGTAGAGTTATACTGCACAGCTTGTTTAATCCAAGCGTTCAATGTCATCAACCAGTATCTCTGTTACACTGATGGTCACAGCAACTGCTTTCAATGTGTCCTGCACAATATTTCGATACGGGTATCCAATAACAACGAATGATATCATCAATTTCTGAAAGATTCCGATACCCAACTGAGGAAAATCAAGTGGATTATTCACTGCCAACACTACACTAACATAACAAGAGTCAACTATCCAACATTGTTGCCCAAAAACGACAGCAAGTAGCTTTCAAACTCGAGCACAAACCAGTCACTTCCACAGATTATTATCAAGACTACTTCACCCCCTTAACAGTTCCACTGCACTGTTTGTTTACATGGTGGTGGACCTGCGGAAGGTCCCTACCGATCTTGCCAGCTCAGGAAGACGAAGCACTGGAGCACAGTGCACGTAAACAGAGAGCGGCGAGTCCCATACAGTACGCGGCGCAGTGTTGTGACGCCGTACACGGCTGCGCGTATACACTCGAGTAGCGACGCGGGCGGACTGAGCGTTCGGGACTGCAGTCTGACGCCGCGGCGGCGGAGAGGGGAGGGTCAACCCGCCCCCACCTGGCCGTTACGTAACCAGCCTCCAGAACCAACAGCTGATGTCACGGCAGACGGCGGCCCTAACGGCTAGCGTCTGCACAGACAATAGCTCCAACCGTTCGGCTGTTGCGAAGTACTTGAACGACTTCTCCAGGAGCAATTCTATAGACTAAGCAGCGCATGACCAACTGAATTTCTCACCTATCGATTATCCCTACAATGTAACGGCACTATTTTGGTATTTCAGTTTAGGGAACGTCCATAAACTACGTGGATAGTTAAGAGGGGGAGGGGTTGGCTGGAAATCTACGCTGGTCTACGTGGGAGGGGTTCAGAGCCAGGTCACGTAGCTTGTCATTCATATTCAGTTAAAATGAGGTTCAGAACACACAATAACATGCAAATATTTATTTCAGTCATTTAATTATCTGCATATGTAATTTACGATAGTCTGGCAAGAGAAAAACAGTAGAAAATGTCTTCTGGAATCAACAGGGAAAAAAGCTACGTGCTACTTGGAGGGAGGGGGGAGGCGGGGTAGACGCAAAAGCCACGTCGGGCTACGTGGGGGGGGGGGGGAGGGGAGGGTTGACAGGAGGCCAAAATAGAGCTACGTGGTTTATGCACGCTCCCTTCCTAATGAGTCCAACGTACATCTGTAACGTCAATAATACACCCTATCTCAAGGCCCCAAGATCCAGATCAATATTGCGAAGATTACGATAACAGTCAAATATCCACCGTCTCTTAACAGTGACCTGGTTATAATAGAAGAGAGATCTTTTGATGTAAGCGGTAATAGATTTGATAACTGAAACTTGCTAGCGGTTCGTTACCAAACGATACTGAAGTTTATGGCAGGAAGTTTCACTTCATAGGAATTAGATTTGTATAAACAGTAATAATATATTTTCCGAAAAGTTCTCAGCCACAGGATGATCTGGGCAGGATATCTAAGTGGGTTGGTAAACATGTGATGAAGATAAATGCAAAGAAGAGTCAGCTTATTAGATACACAGATAAAAAACTAAAGGTTGATTATGATTATAAGGTGGTGAAGGAACTGCTTGTTGGAAACTGGAAATGTAAATATCTTGGCATTACATTTGATAACAAGCTTAACCGGGTAGGACACATTGGTCAGGCAGTAGGAAAAGGTTTCAAAATTCTGCACTTGTTGCAGAGAGTCCTGAGGGGATGAAGTACGAGAAAACAAGGAAATTGGGTTACAAAACTTTGGCCAAACTGTTGCTTGAATATGGTAGTGTAGTAGGGGCTCCGCATTTTGAGTATTAAATACAGGAGTTGGAGAGGATGCAAAAAAGGGCTGCTACATTTGTTTCTAGAAATTACCGCAGAACGCAATCAGTAGCAGATATGATAAAAGAGCTGGAATGGAATTCATTGGAAGACATGAAGAGGGTAAAGAGGGTATTGTGAGTGAACAAGGCGTATATTGGTAATGAGGCATGGAAAGATTCTGGTGTAAGAATGAAAAGTAATGCATGGAAGTGAAAAGATGACCATGACTACATGTTAATTTCTTGTGAATTGTGTCACTTTCAGGCACAAGGGTGTAGAAGATTCTCTTATTTAGGTAAGCTTGTCAGGGATTTTTTTTAACTGCTTAACGTATCTTAACAGCGAGGTCTTTAGAGACGGGAAAGGATGGGGGCAAGGAATGGGAAGGATTCGGCCATGGCCTTTTGAAGGAAGCATCCCGGCATTTGCCTGGAGTGATTTGGGAAATCATTGAAAACCCAAATCTGGATGCCCAGACGGGGATTCGAACCGCCGTCCTCCCGAATGCGAGGCCAGAACGCTATCCGTTACACCACCACTCTAGGTGTCAGGGATTGAAATACGTTACCAAGATACATTATGAATAATTTACCAAAAGCGTTCAAAGAATTTGAAGTTAAAATTTGTAGAGAGTAAATGTAGATGGGTGCAGGATAGGGGGATGATGGGTGTGTAGGGAAATTGCTTCAGAGCTTGCGCTTCATTACAATTTTATTAAAAATTAAATAATATTTTATGAAAGTCGAATTTTTGTGAATATGTAGTACCACAAATCTCTAGAAATATATTTCTCGAAACATTTTTTGTAAATGTATTTGTCAGTACGATTTAAAATAAACGGCGTATAGTAAGTAATAAATAGTTGCCATAGGAAATTAGTAATAGCTAATGATAATCTCTGGCTTTGTGTTTTGTTCTCGCTGGCTCTGTTCGGTCAGTTGGTTGCGGCACCGTGATGGTGTCCGGCGCTGACTGCGGGTTAGCCGTTTCAGTCTCGGTTGTGAAAGAAATTTTCGTCATCCGGACTTGGTGGTGCACAATTCCTTATCACCAGATTGTTTACCAAAGTCCTTTCCGCAGTACACTTGAAGTGAGTGTATTTGATACTATTGATGATGATTATTCGCCCATCGGAAGGGGACGTTAAGCCTGGCGGCACGCTGGTGTCTATCGGAGAAGTAGGCTTCTCATTTCTTACAGCACAAACACCAATCTACACACGACATACACGCTATCACAACCACTTACACCTACAATCGCACAAATGAACACTGTAAAAGGCAACTGGAAAATACACAAGTTTATCTTCCTAAGAGATGTCCCATGGAGGAGGAGGGGCGGGGGGGATGGATACATCTTCCATTGGTAACCGTCTACGCCAGGAATCTGGCATGACATCATAAGAGGAAATATATTGTTCTGATCACATCCTCAAAGATGCTAATGAAGCAAGTGTATTCAAATAATAGTCAAAAGTAACCTGCACAAAGAGCTGCAAGCGCCAGTAAAGATCGGTGTCGCAAATAACATCATAAAACTGAGACGCAGTTCAGTAGGATGGTAGTGATTCATAAGCAGTTAACCTTGACAAACACCAACAAACGACCGCACCTCAAAGCACATCACAGAAGTGTAGGTATAATAACGCGTTAACTGCCCCTGACTCAAAGGTTGCGAAATGGTAGAATCCGGGAACAAAGTGGAGTTCTCTCGCAGCACAGCAAGCTGCCAACCGGCTTGTCGAGGCAGCGAATGCTGTAAGAGTCCACAAATTTCGGCTTCAGATAAAACACAACACAGATTAGTATAAGCTTACTTGATTGCGAGTGGTCTGTAAACTTTGTAGTTAAGGAATTGCCTTTAAAATGCAGGCTCTCAAAATTCCAATCTCCGTGCGTTAAGTTGGTTTATTTCCCTAGGTCTTTGCGTTGTTTACGTGAGATACGCTGGGATATTCAGTGGTTCAGATGGTGTCGTGACAATCGCGCACAGTGACAATCGCGCACAGCGACAATCGCGCACAGTTTAAAGGTCGGGCCACACTCTCCCCTCTCCCGTGTACTTTATTATTTACGGATCGCAGTACTGACAAATCATCATCACACTAAAGCCTTTCCAGAGGTGAACGTCAATTTTAAGGCATGTAATAATTAAATACAACGGAGCCCGGGACTTGGACCGAGGACCTTCAGTACCCAAATCATGCGCCGTAACACTGTCAGTCACCAGACAGAATATAAGTACAGGAAATGGAAAATAAACATTCAAACACAATAAAACAAACGTACTCTTTTTCTCTACAATTTTATTTTTGCTATCGTGAAACACAAATGTAATCTTAGATTTGTCTGCTTACGGGGTGCATTTCAAGAAAATCTGATGAACCTGGAAGTGAGGTTGAAGAGAAGAAAGAAACTTTTGTAAGTCAATTAGTAACATCAAAATAAAATTTTGTCGTATAGGACTAGAAATTTCAGCAATCTACCTTGTGATATACTCCTCTGACGGTACAAGTTTCTCTTGACAGTTGACTGGGGTGGCATTTCAGTTACAAATTCGTAGCTTTTACTATGGAGATCTCCTAGTTCCTAAGAGCAAATTTTTGGAATTGAACTATCTTCCGCTCGAGCTCTCTTCTTTGCCTCATGAAGTTTCTGATGTACTTCAACGCGTGCGTCGTCATGGGGTCCACATATATGCTCAGTAACATTCAGTATAGCAGCATCCTTACTCTTCAAAATTCCACGACATTGTTTTGACCTTTCTTTGAGACAGCACCAGGTTATCGTTCCATCTTCTTTCTTTCTAAACTCTCGATAGCTGTACCCGTCATAATGCGCACACGGCTCTCCATGTGTAGTTGAAATAACTTCCATGATTTAAACTGTGATACTCAAGGCAGCAGTGAAAGCGAACAGTGGTGTGCGGTCCGGTTAGGAGGGGATGGGGGTTGGAAGTCCCAGAATCCAGCATGCTGTTGTAGCGGTGACTAATTGGTAGCTAAAAGCAGGTAGCAAGAGACGACCCGGTTGTGCGCGATTGTCACTGTGCGCGATTGTCGCTGTGCGCGATTGTCACATATTCGTTCGATTCCCCTTAAGCTATCTGTCATAGCTCGACTCGCTGACTTAATACGATACCTTCTGGAGGATCCAACGAATTATGGGGTTTGCAGGCAGGTGACAAGAGTTACTTCTCGTCATTAGGTTAGACCTCTCCTATGACGTCACCTAGCAGATTGGCTGTGTTTCAAGCATCACTATGTTCGGTACCGGGAGGTGCAATGGGTCCTGGGTTCAGATGTGTGACCTTGCGTTCGGGCAATTTTGACCAGTTTTTAAATAATGTTGTGTGGTAACGTGACGAATCCCCTAACAGCCACAGTCATTTTTTTCTTTTACTTATGGCTTTACGCCTCGTCGATGTCGAGGTTATTAGAGGCGGGATGGGACTGGGGACAAGGTACGGGAATGAATTAGGTCATGGTCTTTTTGAAGGAAGCATCCCGGCATTCACCTGGAGTGATTTGGGGAAACCATGGAAGACCCAAATCTGGATGCCCGGACGGGGATTCGAACCTACTTCCTCCCGAATGAGAGGCCAGAACGTTACCACTTACTCACCATGCTTGGTAGTCCCAAAGTTCTCTACAAAAACACACAATACTACAATACACATTTTAAAAGCGTCTTCCCCACAACACATAGATTAGTACAATACACGTTACAAAAAAAGGTTGCATGGTTCTTCTAGTTTTGGCTGTATGGCGTAAGTAGCCGAATACCGTTTTTAAAAAAAAAAAACACACACACATACATGTTCTTCCCTTTTTGAGGTAAGGAAGTCTTTAATGATTCCTCCTAAAGTCTTCCAAAAGAAAATAAGAAGTAAACCTAAGGGGAAACATTTAACAGTGTAGGTAAAGGATCGTGTGGTCGCAATGACCTAATGATCGGATTTTTATTGGCTTCGCAATCCGTCCCTATAGTAGCCGCCTTAACCTAGCACAGTAATCCTTCCGGTTAAAGGAAACCTACAGTTTTAATGTAGAATCCGAACCACGGAAGCGTTTGTTGTACTTCATATTACACAGAAAGCTGTTGCAGAGGTGAAACTCGGGTAAGGGCCTTTCGAAATCCGAGCCGAGATCGGGATGCGAAGCTTTCGATATCTAGTTAGACGTCTTCACGCCTTAGGGGGCGTCCGTTAATTACGTGAGGTGTTTTTCTGGAAATTCCGGACTACCCCTCTTTTTTTAGCCCCCTAAAATCGACTTTCGTGTCATTTGTAGACCTTTTTTTTTTTAGCTCTACCATCCTACAATAATTTCCAAACCTCACGTGAGATTTCCGTTGACCCCTCCCCCCTTTCCCTTTGTTTACATTTCGCCGGACCCCCCCTCCCCCAACCTATTTCACCTGACGTCATTAATGGAGGCCCCATTTTACAGTATTAAACAAGCGTTTGTATTGCATTTGTCCTATTTTATTTCGGCTTATCGATGTTGAGGTTATTGGGGTCAGGAGATGATTATCAAGGAACGGGAAGGAATTCAACCAAGGCCTTTCAAGGAACCATCCCGGTATTCACCCGAAGTGATTTCGGGGAACCACCGAAAACCGCAATCTGGATGGCCAAACCGGTGATCGAACCTGCGTCCTCCAAAGTTACAGGTGAGCACGAAACCTCGTCTGACAAAGGGTTCTCTATAAGAAGTTGGACACAATTCGTGAAAGCTACGGCGCTTCATGCTGTCACTCTGTAGAAACCGCTAAACTCTCGATTTTGTAGACTCGCAAAGAAGAATGGCTGTCTTTCATTACAAGTGAAACCTCTCGTCGCCCACTGATGTACGATGGAGGAAGTATTTCTTTTAAACTGCAGCGACCTTTAGCTCCGGAGGGCAGAGAAAGTGTCAGTACTCTCTAGCGACCTTCGTGACGAAGTAACCAGTGGCGAGTGTCATAGCCTGTAGAGATCAAGTCAACTTCGACATTTCCACCAAAAGGGGAAATTCGGTTGCATTCTAACTGTAACAGAAGCAGAAGTGGAGAACCTAGAGAACTTAAATCAGTAGCGGGTATTGTCAGGATGGCATCAGCAGATGAAGAGACTTAAGCGGAATTTTTCCACGCCAGACTATCTTAGTATGCAAAAGCATCTACCACCCTCCATTTCCATTCACAAATTCGTTAAAAAGACCAATTTTTTTGGCACGATAAGAACATAAAATAAAAATATTAAGGATATGACTGAGAACTTAGGATTCAAAGCTTGGACAGAGTAGACACAGATAGAGGATTGCATTAAATCAGTCTTGAAGCTTAGTACTTTGGCTAGATATGTCTGTAGCTGTAATCCTTCATTATTTGTTGATTTAATGTAGGGATGTAACGGAGGTAATCTTAGCGGATGCAGATGCGGATGTTCTGTGCTTGACATCCGCGGATGCGAACGTTTTGCGGAAGCGGAAGTGGAAAAAATAAATTTATAATTATTTAGATTTTAATATTTTATCAAAAATAAAATCCAAACAAGTAGGTATACTTTTATTATAAATTCTACATTTTGTATATTATATATTTCCATCTAATACTGTCATATTATTTTCCGCCTCTTCTTTCAACAACAAATGTTGGATGATTTAACGAATTAATTAAATTAGTTACATAATTATTTGCATAACTACACACGCGTCAACAAAACAATCTTTGCCATATGGACTTTGAAGATCGACTATTTGAAGCGTCAAGCACAAGGCCACGCCACCGCACATCTCCGTGCCCGCCACTCGCCTTTCCACCGATCTAGCGGTCCATTCACAGTACAATTTGTTGGACCTACGACGATCCGATTTTCCGATAAAGGACTCTGATTGGGTAGCGAAATGGGCTGCAGCACTACATGTAGCACTTGTTGGACTCCCAGGCAACCAACATGGGCCTCTGGCGTCCAAAAAGCTATGGTGTTGGATCATGATTGGAGGATTGCGATAAGGACCCTGCTGCGCAGCTAGAAACTACGAGTGGAAAGGACTCCTTGGACTCCTTCTATAGTAGTGTGATTGGGTGAGCGCATCATACGGTAATTCTACACAGAGGTCCTACAAGCTGGACCGAGAATAGGCCGCTTTACTTTATGTGCCAATATATATATATATATATAGCAATATAAACAAAACATCCGCTATACTTCCGCATTAAAAGTTGCGGATGCGGAGGTAGAATTTCAGGCGGAAGTTTCGCACGTGTGGAAGTATAGTACTTGCGGAAGTTCCGCACTTGCGGAAGTTTAGCGCTTGCGGAATTTCGCACTTGCGGAAGTTTCGCACTTGCGGAAGTTTCGCACTTGCGGATGCCGCGCTCCGTTACATCCCTAATTTAATGTAAGTTTCGCCTAGTGATGTCCTTACAGATAATACTCCATGTTCAGGCAGAGTATGTTAGAAGTAACTAGAGAAGCAAAAGTTGGCAAAGCCCTCATAGCAGCTGCAGCGTTGGTTCCGAGCCGAGGCAGCGGAGCGTGCATAACGCAAGACACTGACAGCTGCGCATCCTGACCCACTGAGCGCTGTGAAGCTGCAATAACCTGCTAAAACACCTGCCGCTACTGTCCAGTTTAACAGTGCAACTAATGCTACAGTTTGCTTTGTTCGCGGACAATACTAGAGAGCACGGCTTTGTCTGAAGTTTGTAGCCTCGGAGACAACGGAACCAACAGAACTGGGATTACTGTGAAGCAACTGAAGAAAATCGCCCATGACCGAAATTAATGAACCGTACAAGTTCTCACTTAGAGGCAGTTCGCTAAATTACGGAAAAGTACAGTAGGTACGTCGGGACCGAGAACTCAATTGACTGTAGTGGGGAAGGACAGTCAACCGAGGGTGCACAAACACCTCGCGATTACTGCTTTCTACTGGGGTAGTAACGGAGCTCCGCATCCGCAAGTGCGGTACTCTCGCGTGAAATCCTACATCCGCTATCGCATCCACAATTTTTGTGTGGATGTATAGCTGATATTTTGTTTACATTGCAATATATATTATTCTTTTTTCTTTGTACGAGATTCTGCACATCGTCGCTTAGATAACAACAGTGTGTTGTTTTTCTCTGACGATCTTGCAATAAAAATATCAATGAACTGAACGGTGTTATCACGTAAGAGACGTATTTACAAGTTTCAACTTGCGTGTAAAGTAAAGCGCCATATTCGCGTTCCAACTTACAGGTCATTCGCGTAGAACTACCGTAGGATGCGCTCACCCGTTCAAGATAATAGAAGGGGTCTAACAAAATGTTCCAAGTAAGCCTTTCCACTCGCACTTTCTCGCGGCACACCATGTATTATTATCGCACACTCTTAGAATTTTTTCTCAAACCATGATCCAACGCCATAGCTTGTTGGATGTCAAGAACCGATGTCGGTTGTTCGGGAATCCAACAACATCAAACACGTCCTACATGTAGTCCTTTAACCCTTTTCAGCCCATCAAGAGTTTTTTTTTTATTATTATCGAAAATCGGATCATCGTAGGTCCTACATGTTGGACTGTGAATGTGCCGCTAGAGCGGTGGAAAGGCGGGTGGCGGGCACGGAGAGGTGGCCTTGTGCTTGACGCTTGAATTAGCCGAGCCGCGAACTCCGCAAAGTTCATATGACAGTGATTGCTTTTTATACGCGTGTGTGCGTTTATTCACTTGTGAAATCATCCCATGTTTTTTGTTGCTGAAAGATGAGACAAAAGATAAATCAATGTGGCAGTATAACATGGAAATACAAGTTACTTATGAAAAGATGTAAGATTTGGCATAAAAAATATAATTTTTTGATTTTACCTTTATTTTTGATAACATATTGAAATATAAATAATTACAAATTTATTTTTCACCTCCACATCCGCTTCCGCAAAACATCCCCATTCGCGGATGTCAAGCACTGAACATCCGCATCCGCAAACAATGACCTCCGTTACAACCCTAGTTTCTACATGCCACGTTGCACTGATAGTCGTAAAAGGATCGACAACAGTTTGCGTCTTCTCACGGGACTTACCGATCACCACCAAAGTTAATATCTAAAGAATCGTTTAGTGAAAATTTGTTCGTCTAGGTCCACATTATTTTCCAAAGTCACCATATCTTATTAGTATGATTGCTACAAATCTCGCTGCCTACGCCTTTCTAACGCGACTGTGAGCTAACCCGTGTTTGCAATAACAAAAAATTTGACAATCAATAATGACTGAAGCTCCTGCATCCCTACCAAAGAGAAAGTTTACTTATAAATAATTCAGAAATATTTAGACACATTACAGTATAACCGAAATATTGTAGGGCAGTAAGTGGATCAGATGTAACAACTATTTGGGGAAAATTTTGGCTGTACTGTTATTTAGATGAATCAATGTAGGGTTCATCCATCGGTGATGTAATCAGTGCATGGAGTCCACACCACCGGGAATTACCAAAATTTAATCTTTCTTTCATCGAAGGGAGAGGGGAGGTCGTGGTAATTCTAGTATTACCGTGGCGCCGCAATTCAATGATGGGTTCTAATCTAACTTGACGAGACATAAAAAATGAGGAATAATTAAATATAACTCATCGAGACGAATCGAAAGTGACTATCGGCGGAAAGAGATTATCGTCGGAACTTTGCATATGTATACTTAAAAACCAACAGAAAAATACTGTCTACGTTTGGTTTTCAGAAACCCTGTCCTTCTCCCCCTTTCCACCCTGTTAATTTTTGTAAACGTTCTTTATACATACACACCGATTTTATCCGATTTCAATGGGCCTTTGAACACGTAAACATTAAAACAAACATTAAAATACTGTCTAAATTTGTTTTTCAGAAACCCAACCTCTCTCACTCTTTCCACCCCATTAATTTTTGTCAATGCTCTTTAAACAAAGCTACAGTTTCTATCCGATTTTGAACTTTCATATTCACCTGCCGAACTGGGTACATTTGCAGACGACCGAAGACCGAAAATATTGTATAACCCAAAGCACCAAAAAAAAAACTTTTAATTTAATGGATAAAAATCATTGTATTTTAGTTATTTTGTACACGTTAATGTGTCTGTTTTTATATGGGTATCCACTTGAGAAATAAAAATAGACATTGCAACGCATGTCGAGCAAAGCCAGTACTATACAGGGTGTTACAAAAAGGTACGGCCAAACTTTCAGGAAACATTCCTCACACACAAACAAAGAAAATATGTTATGTGGACATGTGTCCGGAAACGCTTACTTTCCATGTTAGAGCTCATTTTATTACTTCTCTTCAAATCAAATTAAACATGGAATGGAAACACACAGCAACAGAACGTACCAGCGTGACTTCAAACACTTTGTTACAGGAAATGTTCAAAATGTCCTCCGTTAGCGAGGATACATGCATCCACCCTCCGTCGCATGGAATCCCTGATGCGCTGATGCAGCCCTGGAGAATGGCGTATTGTATCACAGCCGTCCACAATATGAGCTCTAAGATGGAAATTAAGCGTTTCCGGACACATGTCCACATAACATATTTTCTTTGTTTGTGTGTGAGGAATGTTTCCTGAAAGTTTGGCCGTACCTTTTTGTAACACCCTGTATAAAAATTGAAGATGGTTAGGTTCAAACGCGACCTGGACTGGTAAAAAACCGTCACCATAGGCACAACGACCCATACCTATGACTAATTATTGGCGGTCAATATCTCGAGAATTAAGCAAGATATCAAAAAATTTATTCTTCACTATCGATTTGTCTGGTCATAAGAATCCAACATCAAACTGCGGCGACACTGTTATGATAAGGTTGCCCACTGTAGGTTTGCAGCTCGTCAATAACGGAATCATTAGGGCCGCGAGAGAATTGTGGAGAAGGAAATAAACCAGGAGCTTTGTAAAGGAACCAAACCGGCATTTCGGTTAAAGAGATTTCGGTAAACTATGGAAAACAGTTGTCTCACCTACCAGAATCGGCCACGGAATTCATAACTGCCGTGGTTTAGGATAGACTGCACGAGGAATTCGAGCTTTCCGCATCATCACATCATCACAGCATCCCTGATCCCCCGTGCTAGTACACCGTCCCAAGAAGCGCCAGGCCAACGGCCGACAAGTGCTGTAAGGCTGATTAGAAAGCGCTGATGATCGGTAATCTCCGGGGAGCCTGCAATCCCGCCGGCGAGGAATGGTGAAAAAGGGAGAACATTACCAGGGAACCAACGGAAAAGTCAAATGCACATTTCTCCGCTACCTAGTTGAACTGGCTTTCCCTCACAGTAGATACAAGTGTAACCAAAATGGGTGTCATTCGTTCCGTCGCAGAAGCTACCGCGTGCAGTAACCCTCCTTTGGCAATCTCTTCCGAGATTAACAGGGAAGCTGTTGCGATGTCGGTTTGGTGAAACGGTGTAACGAGCGGCAGTTATGATTAGCGCCAAATTAAAGTAGCGGCTGCGACAGACGGTGGATGCGCAAAGAGAAAGCAGCAGAGGGCGGCGCATTTAAATGGCGAGGGGGTTCTATTACGCAGGGCAGGGACCCAGTTGCGAGATGTAAACCACGGGAGAGCGAAGCTGCCACGGCTGTTACGTGATAATAACAGTCGTATTACACAGATGTCTACAGGGATCAGAGACTACATTACTTAATCTGGTTCATGAGCCGGGCTGAAATCTTGGATGATGCTTGTAGACAGCTACACATTCTCTTACTCACCATTCCCTCACTTTTATTTTTTACTACTGCTTTTTATCTACCGAGCGTGGTGGGTGAACGGTTAACGTTCTGGCCTCCCATTCGGGAGGACGCGAGTTCGAATCCCCGTCCGGGCATCAAGATTTGGGTTTTCCATGGTTTCCCCAAATCACTCCAGGTGAATGCCGGGACGCTTCCTTCAAAAAGGCCATGGCCGAATTCCTTCCCGTTCCTTGTCCCCCAGTCTCATCCCGCCTCTAATGACCTTAGCCGTCGACGAGGCGTAAAGCCGTAAAAAAAAAAAAAAAAAAAAAAAAAAAAAATGCTTCCATCTCAACGGAGCAATATCCTTGGGGATCATAACTAAGTTATATTACAGCAGCCCGAAAGGATAAACTTCCTGTAACAACCAAAGATCTATACAAAACTTTGACATCTGAAGGACGCAAAAACATTGTTGAATCAAAATTCGCAGACACAAATTGGCGAAACGTATGGTCTAATATATTTCTTAAAGTTCTATCATCCGAAATTCTAGCCGTGTGGTACAAAGTTGTCAATAACACTGTACCTACAAATGTGAGATTATTTCGAATCCATATGAAATCTACAGATAGATGTGATACATGTGGGAATACTGACACACTAATTCATCGTTTTACTTGTGGAAAGGCTGCACATATCTGGAACTGGACGAAGCATGCAACGGCAACTCTATTAGGTACTTCTCCATCTGAGGTTACATGCAAGATTCTAATACGACCAGACATCAAGACCATGCCACCGGAAAAACATAACTCACTGGCTTGGGTATTAGGACAAGCAGTGTACAATATTCTAATAATAAAACCTAAGGATCTAGATGATTATTTATCCACACTTAAAATAACACTTTGGAATTTAAAAAAATCAACGAGGTACAAACGCGACTTCGGAGCATATCTGGATGGACTTCTTCTCCGTGACCAATCTTGATGACGCATATAGCCCCTTCATTTGACCAGAGTACTCACATTGATGTTTCTGTAACGTAGAGTGTATTATGAAACTTTAATCTTGTAATGTAGAAATGTTGTAAGGTTTCAATAAACCCATTGAACTAAAAAAAAAAGATGTGGTTCCATTTCTATCGGCTCGGGAAGATATTCCCATCATCCACCTTCACCCTAGTTCTCTAAATGCTACATTGTATTTTGCTTCGTCCAGGCATATTTTCCATGCTCTTACCGTTCTTATGGTATCATGTACTTTTTTCTCCAGCAACACTTCCGCTATTCTCCAGAGTCATTCGTCGGTTAAGCTCATTAAAGACGATAGAAAACAAGGAAATTAAGCGAATGTCTGCAATTGCACACGAAGCCTGCATACTTCGTAATATAATTTCTTACTTTATTCTGTTTCATGAACCTGTATTCTTTAAAGAGTGGTGGAACAGGAAAGTTACTTGTGGTAAATGCTTTCGTATCAAAACCAATGCTAATAAACGGTGAGATTTTTACAACAAGAGGATAGTGTGATCAGTTAAAATTTAAATTCACAAAACTAGGGCAACTACAGGCCTACTCCTCGACAAGAATTTCTTCTCTCAAACACATTTAAGTCACATTCAGACAGGACTTTCCACTGTTTATTATCATGTTAATCCCGTCTAAACTGGGAATCAATGCACCGAATGTGTTCCAGTGGACAGTTTTTAGTGAAATATAACAACGAAACGGCGTTGATTGCCGTTTTGTCAAAAGTTAGATAAAATAAAAAAATAATAATAATATTAAAAATATAAAAAAATAAAAACAGCTGAAAATTTTAAAACAGGCAGAGTGTGTCGGATTCCCCTCTTGAAATGGGACTGAGCGTGGTGGGTGAGCGATAGCGATCTGGACTCGCATTCTGGAGGACGCGGGTTCGAATCCCCGTCCGGGCATACAGATTTGATTTTCCATGGTTTCACTCCAGGCGAATGCCGGGATACTTCCTTCAAAAGTCCATGATCAAATTCATTACCATTCCTTGTCCAAATCCCATCCTGGCTCTAATGACCTCGACGTCGACGTGAAGCCATAAGTAAAATTAAATATATATATATATACACACACAAAAGTAAATTGAAATGGGACAGTCTGAAGGCCCTGAGGATAAATTTTTTACACAACCCAGTCTTAAATTAAGCAGTCTCCTACAGCCATTTTTTACTGCAAAGAAATGATTCACTGTTTAGTTATATGGATGGTATTGAGGAAATAGGCAAAAAGCCTAAGGCCTCGTATCCACTTGAGCACGCTCAGGCGAATGAGCCACTCAGTAAAGCGAGCCGATCAAGTGTGGACACCTGAGCACGCTCGCAACGAACGACAGCGAGCGCGCTCGGGGCGAGCCGATCGGTTGTCGGTATTTTGGAATGCTCAAAGGCGAGCCAGTGTGTGTAGGGATGGCGATTCTTTCAAAAAAAGATCGATTCTTGAATCGATTCGAATCGAAATTTGATAAATCGATTCACAAAAAAATCGAGGACTAAAAGATCGATTCTCTAAAAATCGATATTTTTTCATTTGGTTTTCGTGATCGTATTTTCAATATAATTCCAATCATGGAAAACAAAAGGACAACATAATAATCTATCTTTTATCTTACATCTTTAAACGAGGAAATATTTATATATATATATATATATATATTTAGAACTTATATATTTAAACGAATATTTCTTGTATGCTAGCTGACTCGGGGGGATACTAGCGCCGAATGTTTAATTGTAAAACATTTCAAAAGAAGATATTTAAAATGTGGTTTTGTCAGAAGTGATACTTATATTTACATAATTTCTATGAAAAAAATATTGAAAAAGTGGTTATCATTAATTACTACCAGTTGTATTGTAAAATACCTAAAAAGAAGATATTTAAAATTTGGCTTTGTCAGACGTGATTCTTAATTTCAGTTATACTGTTATCATTTAAAGAAAACATAATAAAAAATCGTCTCATCCAAGTTACTCGAACTTCGCCCAGTGAAGACTCAATTGAAGAAAATCCTGACGATAATTCACGATATTTATTTAACCGACTGCAGTTCTTAAGTAAGTAGGAAGGAAATATATTCAGTGTATAACAAATATGTAATTAGTGGGGGGAAAGGTGGTTACTGCACTAGCTCTTAAAAAATTCTGGCTGCGATCTCGGGTTCTAATTCCGGTGGGAGCAAGAATTTTTAAGATATGTATTTAACAATATGAACTACGGTGGGGCGTTCTGTGGTTGGGATTTGCGTTAAATTGTAGGTCCCAGAGAAAAGGAACTGACCGGACCGTCCTACCTCTAATATGCTTAATATGCTTCCTTCTATCCAATCTAATACTATCATATGAGCAACTTTTGAAAATAGATAAAATGGGTGCTGTACCACTTTCCGAACCTCGGCGAACTTAATAGGAACCTATTGAAATTTGGTTTAATTGCTTCGTCATCATGTCCTCTTTATATTTTGCGCTCTTGCTTTGCGGAAAAGTCGCTAGAAAAATAAAAATATCCGAAATATGAGGCTGAGCAACTGCAAAATGCTATCAGCACTGCAAAAATAACAAAAAATTACCGGTACAGGGATCATATCAACCTAAAAAGTTACGTTTCGTCACAGATTTCGTGGTTAGGTTGAAATATAGCCTGGACCAAGAGAAACATTTTACGCAATTTTGCGTTCTGCGGCGTCCATAGGAAATGGTGTATTTTTTTTACAACTGAAGCAATCTCTGACTGCTCGTTTCTATATAAGATGGCGGACATCACCGTATTACAACTCGGAAAAAAATATATATTTGTCAATTAAATGCGATTTTTTCCAACGGAGAAAAGCTGAAACGGCAAGAAAACATTACAATAAAAGATTAAATCAACATTTTAAGAGACTATCACTGATTTTTCAACGCTGACGGCATCCAACGGCTGTGCGTCGCTGTCATATTTCGGAATTTTAAATTCCTGGCAAGTTTTCCGCAAAGCAACAGCGCAAAACGCAAAGAGGACATAATGACGAGGCAATTAAAACAAATTTCAACAGGTTACTACCAATTTTGCGTCGGTTCCGAAGATGATGCAGTCCCCAATAAAATGAATTTCTCACAAACGTCTCTAAGGATTTTGATGAAATCTTGCATACTGAACAAAAATCGAAAGATGCCGAGCGAAGATCGGTCAACCAGCTATCATTTTTAAACTAATTAAAGTTTTTTACAACTAAATCAAAGTATCAGGTGTGCAATAAGACATTTATTTCACAAATTTGTTGGTTACATAAATCAGTTTTGAAATGATATAGTTTACAGGTCACAGTTCTTACTGTCCAAGCTTCTCAGGAACAACAGTCTGTATAGCCTACTAGGAACCAAGCGGTTCCGCTCATCACTTGCGATGTTGCCGGCAATAAAAAAAGGCGCTCGCAAGGTACTGATGATCCCAATATACAGATATACTTCTTGGCTGTTGAGTAAACGAGATGATAAATTGTTTTTTTTTTTTAATCTTTCCAGTAAATTATAGGATCATACTTCAGATCCACAACTGCTTGCGATAAATAGTGTTACGATTCTTCGTTTAAACCTAGATTTCATGTGCAAGTGCATTACTTGAAGAAACTGCTTTTTAACATTCGATTTTCAGGGGTGAAATATCGATTCACTGGATCGATTCAGTTCTATAGATCGATTTAAAAAATCGATTTTTTTTGGTCCAAAAGATCGATTCTTCGATTAATCGATCTCAGATCGCCATCCCTAAGTGTGTGTTCAGCGCTCAGTGTGGACGGTATTTGGCGGTTTCTACAATGAGCGCGAGCACGTGGGACAATGAAACTTGCTTAACTCTAATTGATGCGTATGAATCAAAGAGGGTGTTATGAGATAGCTCCAGTATTATAATCGAACTAAAAAATAAGGTGCATGGAGTGAAATCAGCGAGATATGAAAATTTAGTATTGATGATGTAAAGAAAAAAATAACAAGCCAGCTAGGGTCATTCAGGCGCGAACGATCAAAACAGAAGAGAACTTCTATAACGGGAAGTGGTAAGTCTTTTTTAATAGTATTTCTCAGAGCTGAACGGATTTTGATTGAATTTGGTGTTACGAAATTCAGATCCTAAGTGCCTAAAATCATATTTATTTTGTGCCAGGCAATATAATTGTTTTACCAATTTTTACTAAAAACTTGAAATCAATTCCATTATTTTAAAAAACATAAAAATAACCTTTAAATCTATATTTGAAAACACAAATTAAAAATAGTTACCAGCCTTCATATAATTTTGGAGTGACTCAATAGTGCCATCACAGACTACCCGTACTAAACGGATGATGCTTTGTTTATATACTTTGAACGTATATTGCAGGCTTGTGTAGGGACTTCCTGAGGCTAGGAATCTTAAAGTTATTATAAATTTTTTCTTCTGGTGGGATCGCCTCACGAATAGGCGTATCGTGCATTTTAATATGAGGTCCAACTAATGACAGCAAATGTTCGAAATCGATCTCGTAAAGTTTTGAAATAGCTCATTGTCATCTTCTAAAGTAAATTCGCGAATTAAATTATTAAGATAATTTCTTCGCAGACGATGACTTTCTCTAATCCATCAACTTGGTAATTTTCTTCTCTGTTTTGGCATCATATGGATAATAATAAAGGCCGCAGCTATGCGTGACGACACGTCAATAGCCGAGCGTTTTCTGAGCACTGAAACCAGGCTCATTCGACCAAAATTTCCTTTTCCTTGAGCACGCTCAAATGAGTGAGCGGCTCATTCGCCTGAGTATGCTCAAGTGGAAAGGAGGCTTAATGTCTCTCATGTGAAGAAAGACATTATACTTGATCAACTTTCTAGGTGGCTGATATTTTGTTTTGAAGGCAATTCGCTTAACTTCCCGCATATTAAAAATTGATCTACAATAATTCTGAGCTTAGCCGACAGCACCTTGTTCTGCTGTCACCGTTAACCAGTCTGTGCTGTTCGGTTGCCTTATGGAATTTACGACAACAATTACGGGCACTGAGGATAGGCTTTTTCTCAAGGAACGGCTGTTTTCGCACTTTTTAACTACCTAGGAGAAAGCGAGAACTCAGACACAATGCGGATGTTCACTCTTCATACACTTCTCTCGAGTAAAGTTAGTCACTCGATTTTAACACCACCGATACAAAAATCTTATCATCACTTGTACTACCAAAAGCATACAACTATATGGTGGTTGCATTGGAAGGTAACCAGCAGTATGGCCTTTAGCGTTAAAGTGCCACCACACTAGACTAGGAAAGTGTAACGTGTCCAAGTTCAAATCTAGGGGCAGGCCTACCGCGCGTCCTGAATGCGGTTTTCGGGCGGTTTCCCGAAATCATCTACTCCAGGGGTGGCCAACTCGCGGCCTGAGGGCAACATGCGGCTCGCGGGCCAAATGCGGCCCGCCTCCAACATTTTTCCGGCCCACGAGATTCATCACACTTTTATAAAATATATTTGTTTAATAACTGCTAAAGTAGTGAAAAAAGTAGTTTTTTTTTTTTTAAATACATTACTTGTGCATCGATATGTTAAAAACTTAACTGTCGGATTTATGATAAAAATTTAAAGTTGATTTTAAAATAGTATTCTTGCCAACATAATTTTATATGCGGCCCGCGGGGTTATAATGCATTTGTAAAGTGGTCCACAGGATCATTTGCGTTGGCCACCCCTGATCGAGACGAACCATCTCTTGAAACGGAGGCGGGACGGGACCTCATTAGCCGAAGTGTAGGGACGAGCGCGGGCCGCAGGTTAGCCCTAGCTTACCTCGCCGCCACCTCCCCACCACGTTGCCTAGTGTCGTTTGGCACAGAGAACTTTACAACAACAGAAGGGGTGCACACCTCTGCCGCAAACCGATGACAACAGCGCACCTCTGCACCCGCCTGTGATGTTTACCGACACAGAGTGGGTAGCTGCGTCTCATCTCCGCTAGCAGAGGCGGCTCCGTTCCGATGGCGTGTTGTTGAGTATTCGTACCGTCCCGTCCCGTCCCGTCCCGCCTCCGGTACAAGAAATCGTGGGAACGCGGCTTTAAAGGTTACACAGTACACAAACAAAATATACACTCATCGTACAGAACAAAGCTGATAATCAGAAGGCAACACCACAGCTCTCCTAACAGGACAGTGCTCACAGCAGAATCGTCAAATACGAGCATTCGGAACTCTGCCTGAAGATTTCTCGCGCACACTACCGGATCAGTTAATCTTTGTAGTGACTACGTCTCTCACCCCAGTAAGCAGAATTAACCTGAACATCTACATCTTCGTCTACATCCATACTCTGCAATTCACAAACACTGTGGGTGGCAGAGGGTGCTAAGCACCAATCTTAATTCTGCGCATTCCAATCCCGAATAGCACGAGGAAAGAAAGAATACATAAAATCATCAGTACGGCATCTTGTTTCTCGAATCTTATCCCTCCGGTCATTGCGATTCAAATAGGTTGGCGGAAGAAGTATCTCATTGCACTAGTAGGTAGTGTTGCCCAAATGCAAGAACAAGACCAGACTTGGCCGGTCTTGGTCTTGCATCAATACACCTGGTCTTGGTCTTGGTCTTGCAAAAATGCAAGACCAAGACCGATTTTGGGCAACACTAGTGTTGCCCAAATGCAAGAACAAGACCAGACTTGGCCGGTCTTGGTCTTGCATCAATACACCTGGTCTTGGTCTTGGTCTTGCAAAAATGCAAGACCAAGACCGATTTTGGGCAACACTACTAGTAGGACATTGAATTTCGAATAAATTCAAACGAAAATGACGTCACCTGTCTTCCGAACTATCCCAGCCCAATCTATGTATCAATTCTGTAATGCTTTCATAAGGGCTGTAGCAACCAGTCACGAATCGAGCGGCTCTCCTCTGCACACTCTCCACTGAGTCAATCAGGCCCTTGCGATACGGATCCCAAACTCCACAACAGTAATCCAGATGCGGACGCACTAGTGTTTTATACGCTATTTCCTTTGTATGAGCATTACAATTCCTCAGAATACGACCTATGAATCGTAATTTAGAATTAGGTTTGCCTACGACGGAAGTTATGTGCAAGTCCCATTTCATGTTGCTTTGTACTATTACCCCTAGATACTTCAGGGAATCAACCGTGTCTACAACTGAATTGTTTACTTTGTACTAGTAACCAAACTGATTCTTTTTGTTACTTATCAGCATTGCCTTGCACTTTTTGTAATTAAATGTAAGCTGCCATTTACGGTACCATTCGGAAATAGCATCCAAATCGCGCTGAATTTCTAAGCAATCGTCGGAGCACCTTATTTCCCTATAGATAACTGCATCGTCGGCAAACAACCGCAACCAGCATTTAACATTGTCACCTAGATCGTTTATAAAAATTAAGAAAAGAAGTTGTCCTATTACACTTCCTTGAGGAACGCCGGAACTAATATATAGCTTAGAAGAGGCTTCCCCTCAACAACGACATACAGTGATAGATCAGTTAAAAAATCATGTATTCATTCGCAAATCTGATCAGATATACCGTATGCTCGAATCTTCGCTAAACGTCGGTTGTGCGGTACAGAATCAAAAGATTTCTGAAAATCCAAAAATATTTCATCAACTTGTGAACCTGCATCGATAACTTCCATCACGTCATGCGAAAATAGGGCCAATTGAGTTTCACACGATCTCTTCTTCCAAAATCCGTGTTGACACGGTGTAAATAACACGTTCTCATCTAAAAACTTCATAATGTTAGAGAATATGACATGCTCCAGAATTCTACTGTATTCAGATGTTAGAGTTGACGGACGTTACGATATCGAAAATTTGTTGAACAGCGACCAACTGAACCGGCCGCATGCCCAACAACTCTTCAAGCAGCAGATTCGCCAGGGAAACCTAGGATTTCATATTCAAAACTCTGCCAACTGGCGGGTTAAACAAACGGGGATCTCTTGGTCAAGCAAGCCACACACCAAAAAAAGTCTGTCTGTTCGCCGAAAAGTCCGCGGTTTGAATCGGTATCGGTAACGATCCTGACAACTCCTAACAATGCTTCGTGTTTCGGATCCCAAGTAAAATGAAGAACCCCTTTATCCTGTGTTAGACTAAGCGTCTACGACAGAGGCGGATTGTGCAGCCAGGAGAAACTCCACCAACTGGTCTGTGATGCCATACAAAATTAGGAGAGAGACAAAAAAGGGACTTGCCTAATTGCGAGTCCTCTGATGTTGTTACTTGTAGTAATCATTTAGCGTTTGACACAGAAGCCGGCGGATGTATACCTGGTGATTAGGAACGGGTCCGCGAGGCTGGTACCTCGTCGGTTCGTGCAGACAGCGGTCAGCAATTTGCTGTGGCAAGTGGAGCCACGCTCCACACGGCAATTCCAGGCGAGGGCACTGTACTGTACCACTGACCCTCTTCTGCTAATACTCAGCACCGGCTCCACAACCTTTTCAACCCCGGTAGCAGAAATCCAGAACAAGTCTCCAGCATACTTGCAAAATCTACAGACATGCTACTACAAATGAAGCAATCGCTCGTTCTTATCAAGGCGATCGACAGGTAAGGTTTATTCTAGTGATATCTCCTGGTTTACGTAAAGAATTCCAAAATTCACAAGCGAATGTTACGGAAATTGTCGGTAGCGAGCGCATCGAAAAAAATCTGGTCAGTACAGTGTTGTAAGTAGCATCAACGGCGGTAGGCGTAATATCGTCTTCAGGATTGCTGGAAAAGCTTTGCTTTGTCATGTGATGTACGATAGGACGTTCAATGGTTCGGATTCCACGGAAAACTGTAGGTCCCCTGTACCTGGTAGGATTACCAGGTTAGGTTAGGGTAGCTATGACAGAGGCGCATGCGCGGCAAATGGAAACACTGTCAACCATTCGGAGTCTCCCGGCCAACAATGCCATACGCCTTTTTTTATATCCTTACAAACTTCCAGGCGAATGCAA
Source organism: Vandiemenella viatica (assembly GCA_031002005.1). Taxonomy (NCBI): domain Eukaryota; kingdom Metazoa; phylum Arthropoda; class Insecta; order Orthoptera; family Morabidae; genus Vandiemenella; species Vandiemenella viatica. Next base: position 60,520,576 of record JARYHS010008074.1, read on the forward strand.
CAGTTATCATTTGCTCCGAAAACTGTTGCAAAGGGAAGATTTAGTTGTGTATCAAAGTCTAAAAGTGGATCATCAAATTTAATTAAAGGCTAGATCGGGAAAAAATTATACGAACGACAATGCACTAAACAGCTTCAGACGCAAAACTTGATTCTGCAAGAAAGGAATTGAGGAAGACAACGTAACGAATTATAACAATTTCGCCGAAACTGTAGCCAACTCAAAAAGAGAATTACCCAACGCCCGACAGAATTCGGTGAAAAGTTGACTCTAAAGCAGAATGTCCCACAGAAACTCATGCTAGGTATCTTTAGTGCAGTACGTGGAGGTGTTTGCTAGCTTTCGAACACACTTTTTGCGTACGTTGTTTACTGTCGATGGATTTTGGTATTCAAATCAACAGCCTGTTAAAGTAGAGAAAAAATAATCTCGGCTGCGAAGGTAGCTGTTGCGTTTTTTTTTATTTTTCCAAAAGAAGTAAGATTCTGCCAACAAGAAAATCGTACCATCTGATATTCTAACTTGAATCCTCAGTAAAGTTATTGCCCGTACATAGTCCTCAAGTGATTCACAATGTCACGCTCTTAATAAGGTAATTTTTGAAGTTTTTTTTCGACGCGAAGTACACCCACTATGTGAAGTGTTTGTACCCGACAGATGACAAGTTTTCACATTAGAATTAAGTCTGCTATACCAAAGTTGATGTTTCAGCTGCTTTGTTGTTAAAAGTTTCAAGCTTCTCAAGTAGGACTCACAGGTAAACACATAGTTTTTCAACTTTAACAAAACCATCCACAAAATAATGTCACAGATGCACATATCATCTAAATAAAGGAAACTGTCTCTGGCAAACAAAAAATCTGTTACGGAAAGTTTTCCCCAATACATTTTACTATAAGCTAACCTACACGAAAAAAGTAAGAAGGAAACTGTCCTAGTTCTTAAACGGATACGTAAAACAAAAATAACTGCGTAGTTTGTAGTTTCTAATTCGTGAACACAATACTTTCTTAAATTGCAGTTAGGTCATCAAGCAATGACGAGAACACCATACATTTAGGAAGAGATTAATCTCTCATTACCACTTCATATTTCGAGTTTATAAGTTGTTGACTGGTTTTTCTTTTTGATTGAAAATCTTTTGTGCTCCTGATTTATTATTTCGAGAGTCTAATAACGAAAGATGATCCAGTAGCTACAGTTAAAAATATAAAGACAACTGAAGACAGCGTAATTAATCCCACAATAATCCTACTCAACGACAACTGTAAATGTACTTCTTAGCGGCCAATATAACCAGAAAAAAGGAGAAATCATGTTGCGAAAAGTAATATTTGTTACCATGCTCTTTTTTTGTGAACGGTGGTAACGTGTGCACGGAAAATTTGGCGAGCGGACATCGTAAGAATAATGTGTAACAACTGGTGCGAAATGGCCCCCTAGTTCCTCTCACAGCATTTCTCGTAGAGAATACTAGAGCTGAGTGCACAGTAGTTATTTCATAACCTAACTCCATGGGGTTCGGCTGCAATGCATCTTCACTACCCAGTAAACAGTGAATCGATATGTAAAAGCGGAAGTAGAAAAAATACCAAGCAAAACCAATGAGTGAACAGGTAAGTTTTATGTCTGCTATTAGGATCAAGGCTTCGCATTCAGACACAGCAGTACAGTTTTGAGTATAAACAAATCAGTAGTACTGTTGCTTAATATGAGCTACGTTGCATTTTAATTATCTTTCTTGCCGAAATTGTCAGCTAGCTACCCTAACGATCCCGCTGTCGATGAAGCTAATTGATAAAAAAAAAATTAGTACTTGTGTAGTATGTTACCCTTTCAACCTTCACTGAGCAAATTGGCATACTCATCAAGAAGTGCAGTATGTTTCTGGAATGAATGTTTGCTTAGCATTTGTACACTTCGGAAGGACGAATACTCCCGACCTGCACGCTGTCCAGTTACAGTTCTGTCGTAACAAGGGCGCCCTGCCAACGAACCATCAAACACTGCAGCAGTGTACAGGATATTCGCTGAGTAGGGAGACGCCCCGACAAACAATAAACAGGAATCTGGGTCGCACCATCGTCACAGCGTCACTATACAAAGCTTGTTGGCAGAGATAACACAGCCGCGGCGGATACAAAATAATTAAGAAAGTTTAACATAGAACCGAGCGTGGTGCGTGAGCAGTAACGCTCTGGTCTCCCATTCTGGAGATTGCGCTTTCATATCCTGACTTCGGGTTGCCAAAGTTTCCCTAAGGCCGACCCCGGCAGCGTAGGGGTAGCGTGCTTGCTTCTCGTTTCTCGTTGCAGGGGTCGCCGGTTCGAGTCCGGCCTAGGGCATGGGTGGTTTTAATTAAATGTTGTGTTCGTCTGGTGTCGTCCTACAAAAGAGATAAAATAATTACACTTATAAGAAATCTGTACATTGTAAGAGAAACAAACACATTGAGCTGGCTGTATGGCTAACACAGCCGAATGCCATTTTTAAAAAAAAAAAAAAAAGTTTCCCTAAATCACACCAGGCGAACGATTCCTTCAAATGGCCATGGCCAAATTCCTTCCCGATCCTTGACCCCCATCTACTCATGGCTCTAATGACCTCGACGTGAACAAGCCGTAATGCCCTTCCCCTCCCCCCAAAAAAAAATCATAATTTCTTTATACTTGTAAAAGTAGTTCGCAAAGGTAGGTTGCGAGCACAAGACAGATCTCAATACCCGTGCCAGTATATCCTCGGATAATGCCTGTTAGAATCAGTTTATTTAGTTCGTATGAATTGCTATGCGAAGGCAAAAAGACACCGTCCTCAACATATCTCGACATAAACAATGTATCATCTTTTTTCTATTTGTCGCATTCCTGAGCAGAGAGTCACAAGTTAGTGACTTGCATTCATGGACGTGAAATAGGAAAATTCCAAGTAGTTTTACTACAGTTGTTTGGCGGATACAAATTTAGCACTGTCTGTACCCCCGGAAATTCTATTTCGAATGACTCTACATTTTACATAGTGACATAAGAACAGCGACTTCAAATAAAGTAATGTAAAGTCCGGGTAGAACAAAAACTCATCATACCTACGGTGTTCGTATGTTTGCTCTGTTTAAAAGTACTTTTCTGTAATTAGATAGTCGCTGGTGTAAATATCTAGTTTCTGCGAAATCGAGGTTTTACTAAATGGTGATGATTTTTACAGCACAACAAATTTAAGTGAGGCAAGTCGGGCAGCGTGGGGGAAACGAACCGTGGACAATGATCCAAGTGGAGGACCACACGTCTCTGAGAAATAATGTCATCGCATAATACGCCGCACAATACACCACTGCTTCACATCACCATGCAGCTTTCATTTAGAATGTCTAGTATAATAATAATTCCGTGTGGTCGCAATGAGCTGGTTGCAGGGTTTCTATTGGATGCGCATTCCGCCCCTGTCGTAGCAGCCTTAACCTAACCCGGTAATCCTACCAGGTATACGGGACCTACAGTTTAACTTGGAATCCGAACCATGGAAGCGTTCTGGCGCACTTCGTATTACATAGCATGCTGTGCCTATGAAAATCCCCGCCGAGACACGGATTAGAACCGCGGACCTTTCGCTCCCCAATGAGACACCTTAATCATTGAGCCACCAGAGCGCTCAGAATGTCTTGTTACGATGACGAGCCTTGTTGGTGATCGGTAATAGTTGGGTTGGAATATTGGTGTGTCATACACGATTTTGTATGATCTCAAATCGATTTTGTGGAATACGTCAGTGATACTTTGATTAAAGTAAAATATTGTGTGTGTGTACCGAGTGTGGTGGGTGAACGGTTAACGTCCTGGCCTCGCATTCGGGAGGACGCGGGGCATCCAGATTTGGGTTTTCCATGGTTTCTCCTAATCACTCCAGGCGAATGCCGGGATGCTTCCTTAAAAAAGGCCATGGGCGAATTCTTTCCCATTCCTTGCCCCAAACCCATCCCGCCTTTAATGACCTCGCCGTAGACGAGGCGTACAGCCCAAGCAACATATACAGGGTGTTACAAAAAGGTACGGCCAAACTTTCAGGAAACATTCCTCACACACAAACAAAGAAAATATGTTACGTGGACATGTGTCCGGAAACGCTTACTTTCCATGTTAGTGCTCACATTGTGGACGGCTGTGATACAATACGCCATTCTCCAGGGCTGCATCAGCGCATCAGGGATTCCTTCCAACCAAAAACCAACAATCTCATACGTGCTCTAACAAACACATCATCCTAGGGCTGAAAGTTATTAATCGCAAAAATAGAAGAAAAGATAGAAGATTCCTACTGCACCCCATAGAGTATGCATTCCCTCCCCCTCCTCATACCCTCGATCCGGGCAGCTTAGAACCACCTGCTATAGACCCTCTGTTATACACAGGTGGTCAGTATGAATAATGAGAGGGGGAAACGACTTTTGACAGAATTCAAACCGTGTGTGTTAGACCCGGCGTGCTTAATCTACAGGAGGAAAGTTTTTGTTGCCACGTGCCTGTGAAACGTGTTGTGTTCTGTATGCTAACTGCATTTTTGTTTGAGAAATGTGTGTTTTCTGAGGTGGAGATTGGGAACCGTCCCAACATTCGGCTAGATCAGCCATTCCCAACCTTAGAAGCTAGCCACGGACCCCTTAACAATAGTAACAATTTGAAATTCGAACGAAGAATCATCAGGAAAATTGCTGGACCAACCAAAACGGAAGAAGGCAAACAAAACAGTAGAGTCCCACTCAAACATAGCCAACGACATCAGAAAACGCAGACTAAAATTCTACGGTCACATCTACACGATGCCAGATCACAGATTAACTAAGCAGAAATTCTAGCTCATGCAACCATTAAAAATGCCTAACAGCTGGTTCGATCAAGTAAGACAAAACCTGGAAAAATAAAATATCAAGAGGTCAGAAATCCTAGACAGCAAAATCTTCAGACAAAAAATACACAACTGGGTAGTCATGCCAGAAACCAATGCCAAGAAGACCGGCACAACTTCGTCAAAAGAGAGAAAACTTGCCTTCAGTAAACGGATGCGAGAGTACTGGAAAGGCAAAAGAAACTCAGGCAGAAAATGACTAAGTTGTGCGTGATCTGTATTTGCATAAAATAATAAAAATAATTTGAAATTCGCTATTCTAGAACTGTTATTTGACAGTTTGACTCGCATCTCACACACTGTGGCCGGAGTTCACATGTTTTCGTATCTCCATTTGTGTTTTCGTAATTATAAATTTTATTTTGTCCGCGGAGCTCCTAGGAAAGTTGGGAAACGCTGACTGGAGAAAGTCACCTAAAAGCGTAATCAGGACTGCTGGTAGTCGATGAGTAGGACTAGAACCTGGTGCCGTTGTATACCCACGTTCCAGAGTAGTGGCTGCCACACAGGAGGGTTGCTTGAAAAAATTTAAAAGTAATTTCACTCTTTGTTGATAGCTTCGTCTGACAGTAAAATATCTACATCTACATATATACTCTGCAATTCACAAAATTGTGGGTGGCAAAGGGTGCTCAGCACCAAAGCTAATCTCTTTGCTGTGCATTCCAATCCCTAATGGTACGAGGGAAAAAAGAATTCATATAAGAATCAGTCCGGCACCTTATTTCTCTAATTTTACCTTTCCTGCCTTCCGACTCAAATAGGTTGGTGGAAGAAGTATTTCACTACACTCAAAAGTGAAAGTGGGAGTACGCATGTTTACCAATAAGTTTAAACGAAACGTGTGTCGTCTATCTACCAGGGACTCCCAACCTAATCTACTAATCAGTTCTGTGACGCTTTCATAAGGACTGTAGCAAGCGGTAACGAATCGAGCGTCTCTTCTCTGTACTTTCTTTATACTTTCGATCAACCCCTTACGAAACGGTTCCCAAATGGCACAACAATAGTCCAAATATGGACGCACAAGAGATTTGTACGCTATCTCCTTTGTTTGTTCATTACAATTTTTCAAGATTCGACCTATGAATCGCAGCCTAGAATTTGCTCTACCTACTAACGAATTAATGTGTATGTCCCATTTCATGTTCCTTTGTACTGTTACTCCCAAATATTTCACAGAATTGACCATATCAATAACTGAACTGTTTACCTCGTATTTCTGAACAATTGGATTCTTTTTGTTAGTTATGCTCATTGTCTTGCACTTTTTACAATTTTTAGTAAGTTGCCATTCAGCGCACCAAGCCAAAATAACATCCAGATCGCGTTGAATTTCTAAGCAATCGGCCAAATTTCTTACTTCCCTATAAATAACCGCATCATCAGCAAACAATCTAAAAAGGCTTTTCACTTTTTCTCCGAGATCGTTTATAAAAATTAAGAAAAGAAGTGGTCCTATTACACTTCCTTGAGGTACACCCGATGTAACATCTAGATTAGAAGAACTTTCTCCTTCAACGACAACATACTGCGACCGACCAGTTAGAAAATCCTTTATCCATTCACAAAGCTGATCCGATATAGCGTACGCTCGAAGCTTCGCTAAAAGGCGGTTGTGTGGCACAGAGTCAAAGGCTTTCTGGAAATATAAAAAAATTGCATCTACTTGTGAACCTGCATCGATAACTTTCATTACGTCGTGTGTAAATAGGGCCAGCTGTGTTTCACATGATCTTTTCTTCCGAAATCCGTGTTGATTTGTTGTAAGCAAATTATTATCATCTAGAAAATTCATAATGTTCGAGCATATAATATGCTCCATAACTCTACTACAAACAGATGCCTTCCAGATTCCGGTTTTCATCGTTTCCTGAAATGACTGCAGCGGATTGCCGGGATGGTCCCTTCAAAAGGCCATGGTCGAATTTCTTCCCATCCCGCCTCTAATGACATCTACATTGTCGAGGCGTAAATTTCTAAGGGGGACTAGATCACTTCGATCACCTTTTTTGAAAATCGGAGTTACTTGCGCGATTTTCCAGTCTGAAGGTACTTTTCGCTCTTCTAATGATTTACTGAATATATCAGACAGAAATGACCCGATTTCTGCCGCATACTCTAAAAATACTCTTACTGGAATTCCATCCGGGCCCGGTGCTTTCCACCACTTCAGGAGTCCTAATTGCTTAACGATACCTGCAGTATCTATTCGTAATGATTCCATCACCGGCTCGCCACGACGTGGGAAAACGGGAATACTATCCTTATGTTCATTTGTAAATATGGCACAGTATAGCGGTTGGAGTCGCCACTGAGTTTCTAAACAGAGCGCACTGGGCCGTACGTCATGGCCCGTCAGACCCGTTCTCAATTGCGCCGCCGTAAATCCTAGAAACAGGATGTGTGGTGTCGACAGAGAGAGGCACCTGCACGGCTAACCACACGCATGTTGCATGCGGGCGCTCGTCGATCAACTAGCCGTAAAGCCACTAACGACTCACAGCTCTGAAAAGCATTCTTTAAAAAGTAACCTCGAATACATTTGTTTCTGGGTTGTAATGTCAATTCGCGCACCGTAGGCTTATGTGTTTGCGACCACTTGATGGTGTCCGACGTATGACACGTGGTTAGTTGGTTCGAGTCCAGGTGATGAAAAAAATTTTCGTAGTCAGGGTAGAAGAGGTGGTGATGCACGATTGCTAATCACCAGATTGTGCAACAAAGTCCTGGGTTAAATCGCAAACCTCACCGCGATGCGAAAGGAAACAAAGTACGACACCGTTGATGGAGATTCGTCACTTCTATGGGGAAGTTAACTTCCGTGGCATCGTTGTCTCTTTTGAAGGAATAGGCCTGAATTTGCCGGCACTGGGTTTCAGTCTCTCTTCTTTCGTCTTTCATTCGTCCATACCGCAGAAAGCACAGTATTTTGAAAGTAACACATACACTTTTGATCGCTGCGTCTGCTAGCCTTGGTAGCGTAGTGGCTAGAGTACTGACCCCACCAACCGAGGGTCGCCCGTTCGAGTCCGGTCGAGGACATGGGTGTTTAAGTGTTGTGTGTCTGTGTGAGTGTCCTGTCCGTCTTGTGGTGTCCATACTTGGAAGTTACATTATATACAGGGTGTTACAAAAAGGTACCGCCAAACTTTCAGGAAACATTCCTCACACACAAACAAAGAATATATGTTATGTGGACATGTGTCCGGAAACGCTTACTTTCCATGTTAGAGCTCATTTTATTAATTCTCTTCAAATCACATTAAACATGGAATGGAAACACACAGCAACAGAACGTACCAGCGTGACTTCAAACACTTTGTTATAGGAAATGTTCAAAATGTCCTCCGTTAGCGAGGATACATGCATCCACCCTCCGTCGCATGGAATCCCTGATGCGCTGATGCAGCCCTGGATGTTGTTGTTGTTGTTGGGGCTTAAGGGCGCGTCGACGACGGGGTCATTAGCGCCCAACAGCCCTGGAGAATGGCGTATTGTATCACAGCCGTCCACAATATGAGCTCTTACATGGAAAGTAAGCGTTTCCGGACACATGTCCACATAACATATTTTCTTTGTTTGTATATGAGGAATGTTTCCTGAAAGTTTGGCCGTACCTTTTTGTAACACCCTGTATACTGGATGACAGATTCACTGGAAGCTATGATAATCACGTTGAGCTGGCTGTATGGCCTCAGTTGCCGAAAGTCAAAAAAAAACTTTGTCTTAAAAAAAAAAAGAACTGGGTCACCAGGTATAGGAAATAACCATCATCATTTAATAACACTATGGTTCACTGCGTTTCTCTACTTTGGAGCACGCTTGACAGGTTCAAACAACGTAGCTAATGCATCACTAAATCAAACAGCAAGACAAATTACTTGGTACGGCTATCAATAACGTAAACCGGAAAGCTGCAGATGTTAATTTTTTTTTTTAAGTGCTTAACGTCTCTTAACAGCGTGGTCTTTAGAGACGGGAAAGGATGGGGGGCAAGGAATGGGGAGGAATTCGGCCATGGCCTTTCGAAGGAAGCATCCTGGCATTTGCCTGGAGTGATTTGGGAAACCATGGAACAGATGTTAAAAGAAAGGAGGCGATTGAAAACGCGACGCACGCAGTTCATAATTTTAAAATATATAAATGGTGACTTAGATCCCGGGAAACTTTCTATCTTCGTCAATGATCGAGCGTGCTGCGTGACCGGTAACGCATTCGCGAGGACGCGGGTTCGAATACTCGTACGGACATCCAGATTCCGGTTTTCCTCGTTTCCTGAAATAACTCCAGGGGATTGCCGGGATGATTCCTTCAAAAGGCCATGGTCGAATTTCTTCCCATCCCACCTCTAATGACATCTACGTTATCGAGGCGTAAATTCCTAAGGAAAAAAAAAAACCTGTTGGAAGCCGAGATTTTATTTTTGGCCACCGCGTTATATCAGTAACAAACTGGCACTTTCAATTAGAATAATTTATTTTTTTAATTAAAATATCACAAGATGTAGTTAATTACGTAAATGGGCCATTACTCATTACTATGGTAGTTCGTGTCATAGTGAAACTTCAGTGTAAATATTAACAAACAATAAAAGATCCTAACTTCAGATTGTACGACTGTCTATCGTTCGTGGGACACTGCCAGAATAAATGTGGAGATACAAAAATCCCGTAGCATTAATAAAGATAACGAATAAAACCAAACAACTAGACAAAAACACTGAAATATGTTAATTAGTGTATTTCTTAATATTCCCCTTTGAGTCACAACGAAAAAAAGGATCAGAAACACGCAAAGGTCGCACACATCAGGAGGGCGGTACACACTTTTTCCTAGGATTTCTTTCCAAGCTTGGCACTTTTTTCGCCGAAACTTAAAATTTCACAACTTATATTCATGATTGCTTTCCATGAACTCCAATACGCTATTTACCATATTCTGTAAGCTAAATCGGTACTGCAACTCGGGATAAAGTAACAACATAGAAAAAATTGCAGTGAACTTTGTACATCATGCCAGAAATAATGCAAACAGATCAAAGTGAATAAAAAAAAAGTGACTAACTACTACCACCCAGTCTGTGTTGTGCGCATATAAATTACTTTCCCCTTAAATATAATTCGTGGGGAAAGTAAAAATACTGGTTTCACACATTTCAGGCTGCACCCACAGCCGGCGGATATGTCGGTTTGTTCACACCCGCATCAGGTGTTTCCCGGAAGCGAACGAAGAAAGCGCAGGAAAAGTCCGTCAGCATTTCCGGGCGGTAAACAGCCAAACTCTCCGCTCCCTCAGCAAGAAGGGGGTACAAGTGAAAGACGAGGCTTCCGCGCAACCCTACAACACAACAATCCTACTCCAACAGCAAATCAAAAGTATCTTTCTTACTATATGAAGTGGGCATTTGAAGAGTAAATGAAGTTTTTTAGTGATCACAATCATATAATCTCTTACAGTTATAAGTCCACCAGTCAAATAGTGACCTTTCTGTTCTCTCTACCAGCTTTTATGCAGATTTTTTTTTTTTTTTAATTGCACTTTCCGTCCTGCTAGACAAAGATATTATAATAATCGCAGGTCTATCAATGAACCAACATCCAATAACAAGCCGTGAATATTCTAATAAATTCGAAAATAGATCTATGTAGTACTTGCAGGTATAGATACTTAGGGGGCATCCATAAATTACGCGAGGGTAAATAGGGGGGGGGGGGGTCCAGCGAAATCTCACCAAATATCAGCAAGGGGGGTCTACGGAAATTTCACGTGAGGTTTGGAAAAAAAAATTTGTGTACTGTAGAGCTAAAAAAAAGGGTCTACAAACTATGTGAAAGTCAATTTTAGGGGGGTATTTCGTTGAAAAGTGGGGGCTGTAACCAGATTTTGAAGGGTGAGACCTAAGAAAAGGTCTCAAAAAGTTTCGAGTGCGATTTCTAGGGGAGGGGAGGTCTCACGGACCAGATCTCACCAGAGGGGGGGGGGGGGGGGGTCTGTAAATCCGGAAAAACACCTCACGTCATTTATGGATGCCCCCTTATTGTTGAATGATCTGATTTTTTTTTCATATTTTAGTGGATCTTTTTTTTAATATTAGTTAATTTCCTTTAACGATACATATGAAGCAAATCAGGATCAGTTCCGCCTTACGTCTGCGAAATATCTAACTACAACCAAACGGGTGACGTGGGGATGAAATCGCGAAGGTTTTATTGATGTGTTGCAACAAAATATCTGTCCAACAGTAAAAGATTCAAAGCGAGAGTATTCTTGAAGATCATGCTGCATATTATCTTAACCATTGCACCTTAGTACATACTTTTTTTTTAACTTGTGTCTTTACGCCTTTTTGACGTAGAGGTAATTAGAGGTGGGATGGGACTGGGGACAAGCAACGGGAAGGAATTCGGCCATGGCCTTTTGAAGGAAGCACCCCGGCATTTTCCAGGAGTGATCTGGGGAAACCATGAAAACCCCAAATCTGGATGCCCGGAAGGGGATTCGAACCGGCGTCCTCCCGAATGCGATGCCAGAACGTTAACCGCTCACCCACCACGCTCGGTCCTTGGTACATAAGTTAGGGATATGTGCACTGCTCATAAACAGGATACGAATGTGTTTTCCTCGTACAGGAAATGTAGACTTGTTTTCAACTTTACACCGCGTCGAGGACATAGTCATTATCTCCTGACAATACCAGCGACAGATTTCTCGGAAGTAATAAAAAGCAATACAGTTTTATTATGCAGAGAAAGTGGTGAGACGGTTGCGCTGCGAATTCCTCTCCCCGTCTTTAACGTGGTTTGAAACTACAACTTCAGTTCATTCGGAGAAAACAGACGTTTCAACCGTACCTTCCGTCTTGCAATTCTAGTAACTATTAATTTCCCCATAGCCAATTTCTAACACAAATAATGTGACCTCTTTAGAGTCATGGAATCTCACGAATTCTTAAAGATATGAAGTTTTTAATAAACACACCTGGTGGCCCTGTTCTGACCGGAGTGAGTTAAGGGCTGCCATCTGTTTGCGAAAAGTATAACCTATGTTCTATATTAAGGTTGTAACGGATGCAGATGTTCAGTGCTTGACATCCGCGGATCCGAATGTTTTGTGGAAGCGGATGCGGAAGTGGAAAAATAAATGTAAAATTATTTATATTTTAATGTTTTGTCAAAAATAAACATAAAATAAGAATATTTTAATCCTAAATTCTACATTTTTTCATAAACAAAGTCTATTTTCATATAATACCGTCTTATTGATTTTTACCCTCAGTTTTCAACAAAAAAGTGGAATAATTATTTACATAACTATGCATACGCCAAAAAAAAAAAATCTTTGTCATACGAACTTTGCGGAGTTCGCGGCTCGACTAATTCAAGCGTCAAGCACAAGGCCACGCCACCGCACATCTCCGTGCCCGTCACCCGCCTTTCCACCGCTCTAGCGGCTCACTCACAGTACAACATGTAGGACCTACGATGATCCGAATTTCCGATAAAGGGATTTTGGTGGGCCGTTAGGACGTGTTGGATGACTCCCAGACAACCAACACGTGTTCTAAGCGTTGAATCATGATTGGAGGAAACATCATAAGGGCGTGCGATAACGACATTGGTTTTTTTTTTTTTTTTTAACAGTTTAACGTCCCTTTTTAACAACGTGGTCTTTAGAGACGGGAAAGGATGGGGGCAAGGAATGGGAAGGAATTCGGCCATGGCCTTTTGAAGGAAGCATCCCGGCATTCACCTGGAGTGATTTGGGGAAACCATGGAAAACCCAAATCTGGATGCCCGGACGGGGATTCGAACCGCCGTCCTCCCGAATGCGAGGCCAGAACGCTATCCGTTACACCACCACGCTCGGTAACGACATTGGTCTGCCGCGAGAAACTACGAGTGGAAAGGACTGGTTGGAACATTTTCTTGGACCCCTTCTAGTAACGTGAATGGGCGAGCACATCCTACGGTATTTCTACAAGGATGTCCTATAAACTGGACCTTGAATAGGCCTCTTTACTTTACATGCAAGTTCAAACTTGTAAATTCGTCGTTAGGTAATAATATCGGTTAGTTCATAGTTACTTTATTTGCAAGATCGTAAGAAAAAGAGCAACCACGAGGTTGTTAGCTAAGGGATGATTGGGCCTAATCTGGTAGAAAGAGAAAAGAATAATATGTATTGCAACGAAAACAAAACTTCCGTTATACATCCAGATTAAATGTTGCGGATACGGAGGTAGGATTTGACGCGAAAGTTCCGCACTTGCGAATGCGGAGCTCCGTTACATCTCTATTCTCTATGATGGTTGTATTTTTCGTATGAGAGATGTGTAGCTTATGAGTAGATAGTTGGATACCGTCCTAGCATTTGCCTAGGTAATTGCGGAAACCCCCTAAATCCGCAGTCAGAACGGCCTGTTTTTTTTTTAATGACATTCGGCAACAGAAGCCATACAGCCAGCTCATTGTGAATATCATATATATTTCAGTTATCAGTTTCTCCAGTATATTTAGCTTCTAAGTATGGACACAACATTCACACAGATACAACACTTAAACACCCATGCCCTCGGCCGGACTCGAACCGACGACCTTCGGCACGCGGTACTCTAGCCCCTACGCTACCGAGGACGGCAGGACGGCCTGTACTCGGGGCTAGGGCCGTAGTTTCTCCCCGATTCAGTGCTCACGTGCACAGCCACACTGGCTGGTTACTATTATGGCTTCACTAATGTACACTCCTGGAAATTGAAATAAGAACACATTGACGCCGGTATGTAAGACCCACCATACTTGCTCCAGACACTACGAGAGGGCTGTACAAGCAATGATCAAACGCACGGCACAGCGGACACACCAAGAACAGCAGTGTTGGCCGTCGAAGGGCGCTAGCTGCGCAGCGGTTGGGCACCGCCGCAGTCAGTGTCAGCCAGTTTGCCGTGGCATACGGAGCTCCATCTCAGTCTTTAATACTGGTAGCATGCCACGACAGCGTGTACCTGAACCGTATGTGCAGTTGACGGACTTTGAGCGAGGGCGTATAGTGGGCATGCGGGAGGCCGGGTGGACGTACCGCCGAATTGCTCAACATGTGGGGCGCGAGGTCTCCACAGTACATCGATGTTGTCGCCAGTGGTCGGCGGAAGGTGCACGTGCCCGTCGACCTGAGTCCGGACAGCAGCGACGCACGGACGCACGCCAAGACCGTCGCATCCTACGCAGTGCCTTAGGGGACCGCACCGCCACTTCCCGGCAAATTAGGGACACTGTTGCTCCTGGGGTATCAGAGAGGACCATTCGCAACCGTCTCCATGAAGCTGGGCTACGGTCCCGCGCACCGTTAGGTCGTCTTCCGCTCACGCCCCAACATCGTGCAGCCCGCCTCCAGTGGTGTCGCGACAGGCGTGTATGGAGGGACGAATGGAGACGTGTCGTCTTCAGTGATGAGAGTCGCTTCTGCCTTGGTGCCAATGATGGTCGTATGAGTGTTTGGCGCCATGCAGGTGAGCGCCACAATCAGGACTGCATACGACCGAGGCACACAGGGCCAACACCCGGCATCATGGTGTGGGGAGCGATCTCCTACACTGGCCGTACACCTCTGGTGATCGTCGAGGGGACACTGAACAGTGCACGGTACATTCAAACCGCCATCGAACCCATCGTTCTACCATTCCTAGACCGGCAAGGGAACATGCTGTTCCAACAGGACAATGCACGTCCACATGTATCCCGTGCCACCCAACGTGCTCTAGAAGGTGTAAGTCAACTACCCTGGCCAGCGAGATCTCCGGATCTGTCCCCCATTGAGCACGTTTGGGACTGGATGAAACGTCGTCCCACGCGGTCTGCACGTCCAGCACGAACGCTGGTCCAGCTGAGGCGCCAGGTGGGAATGGCTTGGCATGCCGTTCCACAGGACTACATCCAGCACCTCTACGATCGTCTCCATGGGAGAATTGCTGCCTGCATTGCTGCGAAAGGAGGATATACACAGTACTAGTGCCGACATTGTGCATGCTCTGTTGCCTGTGTCTATGTGCCTATGGTTCTGTCTGTGTGATAATGTGTTGTATCTGACCCCAGGAATGTGTATATAAAGTTTCCCATTCCTGGGACAATGAATTCGCGGTGTTCTTATTTCAATTTCCAGGAGTGTAGAATTAATATTAGATACTTATCGCTGGTTACTATTATGGCTTCACTAATGTATTTCCAACACGAATTTTCGGTGTTAGCGGTAACTTGGAGCCTCCGACACCATAGCTGCAGTACTCACACAAACTGATGACGTACAGCAAAGTAGGGGGAAATAAAATGGTGGATTAGAATGTCAGTTATCTGTTAGTTTGTTAATAGATCGAGCACAAGAAGAGAAATAGCGAAAGGAGATGTTTTAGGCTGAATTCCTTCCCGTTCTTTGCTCCCAGTCCCTTAACCCCCAATTACCTCGACGTCGACGAGGGGGAAAATCATAAGCAAAAAAATTAACGGGCTATCGGAGAAATCAGCTGAAGTTTAACTAAAAGTGGTATCAACAATTAGCCGTGTTTGGATTAACACTGTAAGACTAAATTTTTTAGCTAGTTTGTAAGGCCGCTCGTATCTTAATAGGTGATACAGCCAGTTGATATCCTTCACGTGTATGATAATAATAACTCCGTGTGGTCGCAATGACTTAGTGATAGGGTTTCTATTGGCTGCGCATTTCGCCCCTGTCGTAGCCGCCTTAACCTAACCCGGCAAACCTACCAACAGCTTAACGTGGATTCCGAACCACGGAAGCGTTCTAGCGTACTTCACATTACACAGGTGAAGGCCGGGTTAAGGCCTATGAAGATACCCGCTGAGACAGAGATTAGAAGCGGGGACCTTTCGCTCAGCAGTCAGACGCCTTGACCACTGAACCACCACAGCGCTATATGTGAATGATAAAGACTGTTGAAATGTGTGCCGTAGTGTGTTGTATGTAAAACTGATGAAGGGGAAGTATGAAGCTGGTGAATTCTCCGGTTGAAATACAGGAGCGGATCACCAGATTTTAAGTTGCGATCCGATGAACTGATCACCACCTATAGTGTCACATGATATCACCGCCAACTAAATCGAAGAGTTTTGGAATAAAATGCAGGCCCTCATCACGTCCCGACGATCACAGGTTCGAGTTTGGACTTGGGCATGGATGGTTTTAATTAAGTCCTGTGTTTTTCTTCTTCCATCCATTCAACGAAGTGTATTTATTATTTTATTTAGCTTACGACATTGTAGAAATATTTTGTAAAGCATTAAAAAGTTCGACGTAATGACTGACACATCAACCAGGTGCGTGTGGAGCTTATAATGGCAAGTCAAGATTTATTTCTGACTCTTAGGCTTACACAAAGTGATCGACGAAACTAAAGAATGTCCCTCTTGTGCATTCACTAACGATAGATGGTTCAAAACAATACAGTCACAAGTAGCGGAAACTGCCAATCCTATTTTTTAAGTAATCAATTACATCGAATATGATCAGCTCCTACTCTGTTGAGCCCAGACAGTGTTTTTCATGGCAAACTAACACAGAAACAAGAAGAGGTTGCTGAACAGTGGTTGACGCAGGGGCGTAGCTACTATGGGGCTAGGCGGTGCAGTGCACCGGGGCCCTCACGCTCAGGGGGCCCCCAAGCATACCTCAAGGGGCCCCTAAGCGCACCTCTAGGGGCCCTCAAGCGCAGTTTAGAGGGCCCACGAGCCCTCACGGCAAAGGCAAACTGGCGACATTTTTTTTTTTTTTTTTTTTTTTTTTTTTTTTACAAAGCAAAAAAAAGGTCGCCCGTCTGGCCTGAGGGCCCAAAATAAATTTTTAGCACCGGGGCCCTTGTTGACCTAGCTACGCCACTGGGTTGACGCACTCGAGAAGCCATTATGAAGGTGAGTTGTACATGAGCAATGAGGAGAGCCCAAGATATGCCACATGATGTTAAGTTCTAGAAAAGGAAAATTCCGAGAATCGCCTGCCGCTGGTAGAGAAGTGTTAATATTTCTGTATAAAAAGAGACTAACAATCACAACAACCGAATATTTCCTAGAGTAAGGAGACCGCTTCTGCCTAGAGCCAATGGATTCCTGGAATGAGTGGTTAGATGATATGAAACTATCTTAACACTGTGGTGAGAAATCGTTCCTAAAGACCGATGAATGAGACATCGTCAGCGTTAAAGAATGTAGTACAGAAAAGGAAACCATCGAGTGATTCCCTAGAATCGGCAGCAAGTGTGTTGCCACACGGACTGAATAACCAAGAAGAAGTTGTATGTACACATTCAGAGGACAGAAATACGAAACTGTGATTGGCTGCATGCCGAACGCCTTTACTTTTAATAATAATAAAAAAAACCATCCATATTGCACATCAATGGCTTGATTTATCTTGAACTCTTCATCATCTCACACCAAACCTGCACCAGTAGCAGACAGTGAATTTTTTTTTCTCCATCACTGCGAGTAGTATGAAAGATCCACTCGTCAGTAAGCAGGATAAACAAATACGAACTCGACGGCAGTTTTTATAAGAAGCAATGAGATATCGTTTCCGGAGATAAATCTCAGAAACAGTTCTTCAGATGTGTGAGGTAAAAGTAGCAGAAAACGCATTTTTATTCTAAGGGACCGTGCACAAACTACGTGGCTCGGTCCAAGGGGTGGTGGGGGGGGGGGGTTGGCCGGAAGGCTACGTTGGGCTACGTGGGGGGAGGGGGGGGTTTCGAACAAGGCCACATAGGTTTCCTTTCATAACATTTTCACATATAAAATGAGGAACTGAACTCACAAAAGCATGTGAATATTTATTTTCCTCAGTTAATTATCTCCTTATGTAATTTACAATAGTCTGACAGGAGAAAACAGTAGAAAATATCTTCTGGAATCAAAAGGGGAAAAAAGCTACGTGCTACGTGGGGGGGGGGGGAGAGGGGTAGAGGCAAAAGCTACGTAGGGCTACGTGGGGGGAGGGGGGGTTCACAGGAGGCCAAAATGGAGCTACGTGGTTTATGCACGCTCCTTAATGACGAGCCTGCCTGTGAAAAAGAGGTCCCCCAACATTCTTCAATCCCACTCAATGGATAAGTGGGCCTGTACTTGTTCACCGTTCACACTTTTTCCTCGTCTTAAACCAGATAACCTTGGCTGGAATGCTGAGTAGACCACGAAACCTGCTACCAATACGTCGTGAGGAAAACATTATTCAGTTAATAAAGCTTTTTATTTTGTATTTACAGCTTCAAGGGACAAACATGAACGTGAAGATGAGCACCAGACTCGTCGGTGAGGCCTGGTGATGCCGCTGTCAGGTGTTTGGAGAGGAACCTCGCCTGAGGCCGAGGCTGCCCCACTAAAGGTGAAGGACGGCAAAACACATCCGGCCTGACGGCTACCGGAATTTGGCACCAGTGTTAAGGCCACACCAAACCGTGGGAACAGCCAATCAATGAAGGTAACGGTGACGGATTATTTATATAGCGAAAGCAAGGACGTAATGCGTTTACGCTGGAAGCAAATTTGCATATCTATGTCTCAAGACAATGATAATACTATTAATAAATAAATTACGCCAAAGCAATTGACTTTTTTGTGTTTATTTGTCTCCCGTACGCGTTTCACTTCTTTTGCAGAAGCATCTTCAGCGGGTTTTTTCTGTTAATTATGTACAAAAGTTGTAGCAGGTTATGTTTGTAGTTTGTACAGTGGAATGAATTATTATCTAACTTATAATCTACTTACATTTTGTGGTCTATTGTATTTCTTTTAGCTCCATTCTCAGCATCAGTGCTTTTGCTTTTTCGGTGGGAAGTGTCTTCATGTTTGAGATTCACAACACTACACTTTTCCACTGCACTATGTGTTTGTTATTACTTGCAAATGGCCGTTCTGTTTTGTTTACTAAGCATGGAGTTTTTGTAGTTATGCGGTGCTGTTTTGTTTTTGCAGTCTTCTATTGTTTGGCGGTTTTTTTTCAAATATAAATGATTTCAGTAGTTGTTGTTTTGTATGTCCATATTTACTGCTGTTTTTCTGTGTCGATGTTTCTATTTTATTTTAGCTTCAGTGTTTTGTATAGTGTTGGGTGTGTGAGGTTTGTGTATTCATTTATTATTCGTTTTCCTTCTGTTAGTGCTTTTTGTATGTGGTAGTTTTCTTGGAATGTTAGTATTTATAATACTACTTAGGCGGTTAAGATCGCGGCCTATCTACATCTGGGGCCTAAAGAGAGTTAATTTCGTCAACTCGACGTTACTACTTGAGACCTGTAACAAGAAGTTAAGTCTTTATTCCGAAAAACTCTCTAGCGCCATTTCTGTCGCTCTTACTTTCTCTCAAGGATGTAGAGGAGCACATAACGTCTAGGTTTTCTTCTTGTATGTCTATCTCCGTCTAGTTACCTCCGACTGTCAGTTTTTATACGGCAAATGGAAAGATAAAAGATCGGTTTCTCGCAGCCTTGGGTTCTTGATCTGATTAAATTACTATTTTTTCTATTTCATTTTTAATGCCCTATAGTAAAAAGTAGTAAATATGATTCGATTCGCAGATGTCATTGTGATAGTAACAGAAAGTGAAGAGGATCTTAAGAATTTTGAAAACAATGGAGGAAACAATGGGGAATGAGTACAATATGCAAATTAATAAAGCGAAGACGAAAGTCATGGTATGTGGTAAAAATAAAAACTTTAAAATTAACATTAATTCAGAAACATTGGAGGATGTGCAAGAATTCTGCTACCTAGGAAAAAACTCACAAAAGATGTAAGAAGCAAGAATGAGATAAAATGCAGGATTGCACAAGCAAAAATAGCTTTCAATAAAAAGAAAACGAATTTTTACAACAAATAACAACAGCTGGACAACGAGGAAAAGACTATTAAAAGCTTATGTCTGGAGCATTGCCCTGTATGGATGTGAAACCCGGACAGTTGGTACAGAAGAGGAAAGAAGATTAATTTCGTTTGAGCAATGGTGCTACAGAGGAATGTTAAAGATTAGCTGGAGGGACCAGATTACTAATGAGAAAATTTTTGGAGAAGGCAGGAAAGTATACCTCAATGTGGAAAAGTATAAAAACGCGGAGGACCATATTAATTGGACATATCTTAAGAAATTAGAGTTTAGTAAAACAATAATGGAGGGAATGGTAGAAGATCTAGGAAGACCACGTTAAAAATGCATCCAGCAGATAATGGAAGATGTTGGCTGCAGGAGATATTTAGATATGAAGAGGAGGGCAGAGACTAGAGCTGAATGGTAGACTGCCGCAGACCAATCCCAGGATTGGATAGCATAGAAGTAGAATAAGATACCGCAGCACATTTATCCGATTGCTCGAAACTTGTTTCACGAATATATGTACAAACTCTGATTAACTTATGTATAATAAATATGTATAAAATCGGCCAAGGCTACTGGAATTTATGTTTTGTTACTACACTTAATCCTACACACATCATTTCTGTTGTCAACATTGCTTTTTTACAGCTAATACAAAGAATATAGCGATGGTTAAGGTATGGTGGATAGGATTTTTTTACGGACTTCTGACACAGCATACTAAGTTTACGGTAAAACACACTGTTTAAAACTTAAGTTAAACTGAGTCGACGGACGGCCGGCACACAGTTTACCTCACTGCAGCGCGTATGTGGGCCAGACGCAACCCGCCGCACACAACAGTCAATTGGGTAGTGGAAATATTAGGGGTTTAGCATGAGTTTTTAACGAAAGTTGCCCTTGCAGAGGCATCAAAGTCTCAAGAACAAACACATCAAAGAGCTCGACTATACTTGGCAAATGCTATATTTATTTTAAGCAATACGTTTGTATTATTATTTTGTATGATACACGCCAAATTGGAATACAATGTTTATCTGAACTATCTGTGACGGTCCGCAGAGAACGAATAGTACAATATGGGGCAATACGAAATTAATTAAGCGGAACACATTGTGGTATAAATTAAAGAGTTATTACGTTTCTCCCGGTACGAGTATTATGTTCATCGCGCACTGTCGCAACAGTCTCAGCCTTTCAAAGCGACAACCTAAAGGCGAAAAGTCAAATGTGAACGACACGGCCTCGAGCACCTTTCGCACACACGGAAAGTACAGTGGGACGGCGACTGAAGCTGTACAGTGGTGAGCAGTTTCTAAGCGGCAAGGCTTTTGTATACATATCTCCCCCGCCACTTACGGCAATCGGCGGCTCCATGAGAAAGGGAAAAGTGAACGTATCGTGCCCCCCACCATTCAACTCAAAGTTGTAAGGCTAGATTTGTGATTAAAAAACGCATACAAGTGAGTTTTATCGATGACCGAAGTCGCTGAGACACTACGTTAGTGTCCAGCGCTCGACGTGGAGTCAATTGGTTTGAGCCCTGGTGGCGAAAGAAATTTTCATCATTCGCGACTTGGCGAGAAGGGTAGAATATATTATGGTGCACAATTCATGAACATCAGATTGTAAGCCATATCTCTTATCTCACCGTAGTGCATGTTTAGTGACGGCATATGACACTGTTAACGGTGACTCGAAGGTCTTAAGCCGCGTTCCCATGACGTCTTGTAACGAAGGTGGGACGGGACGAATATTCGACAGCTACCCACTCTGTGCCGGTAAACATCACAGGCGTGCGTACTGGTGCGGTGTTGTCATCGGTTTGCAGCAGCGGTGCGCACCCCTTCTGTTGCTGTAAAGTGCTCCGTGCCAAACGACACTACGCAACGTGTTGGGGAGGTGGCGGCGAGGTAGCGAGGGCTAACCTGCGGCGCGCGCTCGTCCCTACACTTCGGCTAATGAGGTCCCATCCCGTCCCACCTTCGTTACAAGACGTCGGTCGTGGGAACGCGGCTTTAAGGGTACGTACGTAAATCTTACCGGTCTCCGGATAACTATAGGCAGAGCGGTTTTGAGTGGGTAGAGTCACGGTTTCACTATCTCCTTTCTTTTATCTTTATGTACATAACACAGTACGCTAAGCAACAGTAATTTGGACACATACAACAGAACTTGGAAACACTTGCAAGAAAGAAATGGCCATGCTCCATCTGTAGCACGCCTCCTGCAGGCAGATCCAATCAAACTTAGGTTTGGGGATCAAATAATGCATACATACACAATGTGGTTTAGACAATGTGGTTAAGATTTCTTTTAGAGATTAATCATTGAACCTGGTGAGTGAGGGTCAACTTTAGGGCAAGGGATCAGGGATCGATTCTGAGTCTTGTTAATCAGGTTCCAATTTCACAGGATTTCCCGAAATCAGGCGACAGACACGATGATTGCATTATGTCCGAATCTTCACGTTCGTTGCCTACAATCCTTCAGCAGTTCCAATGACCTCGCATCGGTGAGCCAGAAAAACCCAAATAAAAAAAATCTTTTCTTATAGTTATGGCTTTACTCCTAGCCGACGTGTAGGCCATTAGGGGTGGGAAAGGACTTGGGCAAGGAACGGTAAGGAATTCGGCCATAGTCTTTTGAATTAACCATTCAGGCGTTCACCTGGTGTGATTTCTGGAAACCATGAAAAACCGAAATCCGGATGGCCGGAAGGCGATTCGAAAAACTGATTGTATCTTAAGAACAGACGTGAACCGCTGACCATTCTAGAGCTAGGAAAGGATAATATACATTGCGCTATATATGTAGACAAAACTCTCTTACCTCCTCTACAACACAATCTTTGGCGAGATCGCCATTCGTACTACGTTTAGGGAAGGGAATACAATGGTAAACAAAGGTTTACTGTAGAAATTAATATACTTGAACGACTTGCTGATGTAAAACAAATGACAGTTCCGTCATATGAGTATTTAAAAGGCTAGGTAAAATCTAAATTTGCGCTCTTATGTCAGCATAACAAATAAGCACTGAAGATGTATGTGCACTTCTGTCAGCATGACAGTGCCATACGTCACGTCCTTTTGCATTAAAACAAAGTACACCCTTAAAACTGCTGAAACATACATTTTTTTGTTGCATAAAAAGGACTCAAAATGAATTCGTGGAGTCTGAAAAATGAGAAAAGCGCGTTAATCACTGGCAAGGCCAGATAAACCCGTTTGCCCGTGATGAACAACCAACTCGCCGTGAGTTACGTAAGTACAGCTGTACCTTCACTCCAGGTGAGATAATGTACCGCCAGTTGTGTCTGTGGCCAAGGTCTCCACACCTCTCTCCGGGCCTCTACGATTCTGTATAAGACCCATTGCTCACTGCCAGGATAGTCAACAGGCGCAAACATTCCGGACATCCATACTATTAAACAAGAACACCGTTTATTGCGCTCTTGAGTCGTTTCTCGTCGACGTCGTGGTCATTAGAGGCGGGAAAGGACTGGGGACAAGTAACGGCAAGGAATTCGGCCATAGCCTTTTAAAGGATGCATCCCGGCATTTGCCTTGAGTGATTTGGGAAACCATTCCTCATTCGCGATCCGCTCAAGTAACGAGTAACTCCAGGAAACAGGATTGCATTTTTGTTCCCCTTCCAGCGAAAAGCCATTGGTTCCTGTCGGATGCGAATGCCAGGATGATTACATCAATAGGCCACGACCGAATTTCTTCCCGTTCCTTGTCTCCAGCCCTTTTCCTTCTCTAATGACCTCAACGTCGTTCAGGCGTAGATTATTGAGAGAGAGAGAGAGAAAAAAAATCTGTCTGCAACCATCGAACTGGAAGAAAGTTAAATAAGCAATGTACCATCATACCACAGAAGGCAATGCGGAAGGGTCAATTCTGTGATTACGATCAAAAATAGCAATATTGTAGAGAATGAAAGAAAGCTTTTTGAAAATATCATCCCATTCGTGATGGCCCTGGTTCAAACACGACCGGGACATCCAAATTTCGCCCACACACTTTTGAAGATATCATCCCAGCATGCTTCTAGAGTGATTTCGGGAACACAATATCTGTGGTCGATTTTTAAGCAACTCATTCTAGCTTTCATGACATTATCATCGACGAACCGTATATCCGTAAGGGCCAGAAAAAAAATCGGCGTCTAAAGCTACAGACAAAAGATCTAGCGACAGGGCGGCAGATAAATTTTGCGTATGAGCATGGTGATGAAAGAAGAAGTCGGGAGCAAACTACATCTTATGTTTTGATATCCAGTATTTAAAATAAATCAGCTCTAACAATCGTTGACGAACTATACCCCAATTCACGTGGAGTGACTTTGCATACACATGAAATACCACTGTCTGTGTGGCCGATGAGGGATTCTAAGAGACTCACATCTACTGGCAGTACCTCTGTCTCCTACCCATAGACCGCTGCTGCGATTGATATGCGAAGCGGGTCAGACGTCATATACATCGCACTGGAAACTTTGTATCTGACATACCCGACCCCTGATGTGAAAGCAACCGCGCGTCCTTCACGCAACAAGCGGGCCAATCGCCGGCCCCATTCTGTGTCGCCCTAGGCCCACACGTAACGAACCTAAATGGGATGCAGGCTTCCGGAATGCCGCACGCGATTAGGAGCCGGCCACTTTGTCGACAGGTGGAACGCCTAAGGCAGGGGGAAAACTACTTTTTTACCAGAAGTGTCGACGCCGGCAATCATAAATGACCGTCTTTTATTTTTTGTTTCTGGTCTCTCTCTCTCTCTGTTAACGTCGAGGTCATTATGTGCGGGAAAGAACTGGTGGTAAGTAACGGGAAGAAACTCGGTCATGGCATTTTAAAGGAACCACTCCGGATTCGCCTGTAATGATTCAGAAACCATAGACAACCGAATTGTATATGACCGGACGGAGATTAGAACCCGCGTCCTCCCGAATTCGAGGACAGAGCGTAAGAACCATCTAACCTGAAGGATGGTAATAACTGTAGAAACTATATGCAACAGTTTCTCACGTTTATCTGTTTGTGGAAGATGTAATTATTAAGACGGAGAGTGTGAACCATGTCGCTAGTCTAATAAAGGACTAACGAAAATCATGAACGCAGATATGCTTAGACTGATATTTGAGCAAGATACCATTTCAGCTTCCCAAGTCGAGTACAGCAGCTCTTTAATGCTTGCGGACGGAGCCGGCGTACAGGATTTTATCACCTGTACGACATTCAAGAAGGTTAAAAATCAAATTTAATTGTGTATTTTTTTTGGTAACTGCTTTACGTCTCTTTTTAACATCGAGGTCTTTAAAGACGGGAAAGGATGGGGGGGGGGGGGCAAGGATGGGGACAAGGAATGGGAAGGAATTCGGCCATGGTCTTTTGAAGGAAGCATCCCGGCATTTGCCTGGAGTGATTTGGGGAAACCATGGAAAACCCAAATCTGGATGCCCGGACGGGGATTCGAACCGCCGTCCTCCCGAATGCGAGGCTAGAACGCTAACCGTTACACCGCCCCGCTCGGTATTTAATTGTGGAACTGATGATTAGGATAAAAAATTAACGTCGAAATTTTCATTTTTTAGTTGGTAGTGCTGCTGTAAGGAAAAACGAAACTCATTTGGCGTTTTTATCATAAAATTAGGTTGGATTAATGTTGTGCTAATCACACATAGTCCGTCTAGTAATTTTTAGGACTAATTAGAAAGCTTGGGTTGCATTAGCTTAGTACTATTTGTGATTTGTGGCGTGGAACGGATGTTTGATAAAAACCTCGCTATACTTTTGATTATCGAACTTTATGAAATGTTATGTCACTTAAAGCATTATGTCAGTTTATAAAATCAATGGATGAAACATACTTGCGACAGCTAGTCGAAGAAGGGTGGTTTACGGATCCTTCACGGTACATGACAACTTTCGTCCTCAAAGTCGATTATTATTTATTTCGGTTATCTTAATTAATTGCATTGACGATTAAGTGCGATTGATAATTTCCCTACTCACCTGATTTTGTGTTATGGTTAGAATTTAAATGTGATCTATGGCTCCAGGGGAAAGTGGGTAAACACTCCATATGCCGGTGAACCATATAAGCTCTATGCTAATGCTTGTTATGTAGATGTATTTCCAAAATAAGACATAAAAGAAAACGTACTGTAATACATTCTGTCGTAAGAATATTTTATGGAATGGCTTCATTGACAGAAGTTAGATCAACACAACTTTAACTATACAGAGCTTCGTCGCTACCTCGATCGCTGATGCCATCAGGTGCAAACCTATAGATTCCTAAATCGACACTTTTCAGTTAAAAGATGTTCCAG
The DNA here is from genome assembly GCA_031002005.1 of Vandiemenella viatica. NCBI lineage: Eukaryota > Metazoa > Arthropoda > Insecta > Orthoptera > Morabidae > Vandiemenella > Vandiemenella viatica. The sequence continues at coordinate 60,546,681 of JARYHS010008074.1, forward strand.
AAACCACAAGAAAATTCTGAGGAGACTTTGTTGTCCATAGAAATTCAAGGGTTGAAACACTTTATTTTTGATTAATTTCTTAAGTGAAACTTTTGACTTTGATCTCGAGTTCACATACATCGCCGCATGTTTTTAATGATAATCAAACAATTTGCAACACTAAATTTGGACAATGATCAATTTAATTTGCCATACAGTACAGATGTTACATGACAAACAGAAAAATTTAATTAAGAATCGGTTCAATAATCCGTAGAACATAAAAATTTGAAATGAGGAAGTGACATTACTTTGGTTTTTATAACTGGGAACTACTATCTCATGTTGGTAGATATATTAGGGAAATAAAAGCTGTAGTATCACAGTTCCTCGTGTGCAATTTTGAAGGTAGTCTATCCGAGTGCAACCTTGGACATGGTTTGATATAATTCAGTTTTATGTAAACCATAGTATACTGATCACTTATCTATATATATAAAGATGAATGTATGTATGTTTGTTTGTTTGTTTGTTTGTTCTTCATACAAATCCACAGTTTTCATTCGATCTCGATGAAACTTTGCACACTTATCCTTTGAAACAAGGAGAAAAATACTGTCTACATTTGGTTGAAAAATTATCTGTATAAATAATACATGTTGTCTTATAATTTCGAAAAATTACTGAACGGCGATAGACAGACGCGTTAGATGTGGAGGTCTCTGTACTGTTTTTCCGTGTAGCGGTCAGGTAGCTCAGTGGTTAAAGCGCTTGCTTACTAATGTTAGGGCCGTGGTCTCCGGTTCAAATCTCCATGGAGGCTAAGGTTTTTAAAAACTGTTTTTGATCGTAAGAGTCACTCCTGGACCGTCGGTTGTTCGGATTGAATGTTAAACTGTAGATATCACAAAGTTAGGGGTGCAATGCGAGGCAAATCGTAGGTACATATGTTGGGTTTTCTTCTCCGTCTCGTGCAGCTAACAAATGAAAAAAACTTTGTTATGGCATATGCGTTTCGGTTTATTAGACCATCATCAGTGCCCTAGAACAAGTTGTGTACAAGTTTTGATGTGTAGCATAATGTTTATCTAAATGAAGGCATTAAATTTGTTATTAAATATAATTTTAGCTTATTTTACTTACAGTTTTTAATATTACATTAGTGTATGGAATTGTTCCATATCAGTTACAGTAATGTAATATAGAAAAACTGTAAGTAAAATAAGCTAAAAATTATATTTAATAACAAATTTAATACCTTCATTTAGATAAACATTATGCTACACATCAAAACTTGTACAAAACTTGTTCTGTGTCACTGATGATGGTCTAATAAACCGAAACGCATATGCCATAACAAAGTTATTTCATTTGTTAGCTGCACTAGACGGAGAAGAAAATCCAACATTAGTTTAGCAGCTAAGGATATTGACCTAAGTATTCAAACGTAGGTACATAGTCTTGCAATGCTGTAGGTGTAAATTATCTTGATACCTCAAAGATTGTTCGCAATCAGTGTGTGTGTGTGTGTGTGTGTGTGTGTGTGTGTGTGTGTGTGTGTGTGTGTGTGATCGTATTATGCCGACTCGGTGTTGCTTGGGACCAATTCTACGTTACTAACAGCTTTCTATATTCAATTCTGGGAACGAAATTCTTAATCCACGCGTATGAAGTCGCGGGTATCAGCTAGTTAGTTCTTATGGCTTTACGCATTATCGAGGTCATTAGAGGCGGGATGGGACTGGGGACAAGGAACGGGAAGGAATTCGGCCATGGCATTTTGAAGGAAGCATCCCGGCATTCGCCTGGAGTGATTTGGGGAATCAATGGAAAACCCAAATCTGGATGCCCGGACGGGGATTCGAACCCGCGTCCTCCCGATTGCGAGGCCAGAGCGTCAACCCCTCCCCAATCACGCTCGGTGTTAATCTTGTAAAATGTATTTTTGTGTACAAGGAAGAACACATTTTTTGTTAAAAATAAATAAAAATTACTGTGTAAACATTAGACGATGTAACAGCTGCAGTATGTTTACCCGTCCGGGCGTGACGAAATTGCGGAAAGCTGCGAAGCGACGGAAAGTGTAAGTGGGAAGTGAAAGAGGAGCGCCGGGCCTCCCACGCCGAAGCATTGTTCCAGGGCAAGTGTTATCTCTTCTAACAGCTACATGACCACTTTCCACACTGCTGGGAGAAGTTCCCTCGATAAACACCGTGCTTACGGCATCACTACAGAGCCCTAACGGCGAGTAATAGCCCTTAATAAGTCTCAAACAATACACGCCGTACCGTGTATCGGCACTCTCGTCAAAGAATCTTCTAGGCTGGAGTGACGAAGATCGTAAACGAAGTGTTTATTACTCTATGCGGACACTAGAAAAAGGTACACAAAACAAAACGTTTATCTGAAATTCCTTTCTGTTACGAAATGGGACGATTATCCGCACACCATACATGGGCGTATCCAGCGAGGGGCAGAGGGGGGCTACTGCCCCCCTTAGAAGAAAAATTAAGTTCCCTTCAGTACGCTTCGACGAGTGAAGAACTAGTTCAGGAGCACTTTGGGAGAGAAAGATTGACTGGATTATGTCTGATGAGTGTGCGTCGAAATTTCGTGAAAGAACACCATGAGATATTGACAAACAAAATTATTGAAATTGAAAATCCGAGACAATTAATGTTTACATAAAAAACTAACTGACTTACGATCTTAATTAACTACATAGTAGGTCCTTAGATTAAGTAGTTGGGTTACTATATTAATCAATGATAAAAACCCGGACAACCAAGATTACATTGACAACGACCGCGGAAGTCTGCGCACCCAATGATAAAAATAGTTTCCTGAATAGGATTGAGTTCGATTTTGTAATGTCATGTTTCAGTCCCCCACCCCACTTCCTCGAAACCAAAATGAGTTGCCCCCCCCCCCTAGTTCAAATCCTCCCCCCCCCCCTAGTTCAAATCCTGCCCCCCTCTAGTTCTGATCCTGGATACGCCCTTGACACCATACCTTTCGTTTCCTACACGGTTGAATTAATTTAATGTTATGATTGTTGTACATATGTCTAGTTTTCACCGCCATTTTAAGCGGGCTGGTGCTTTATTTGTTAAGATGCCTGACTGAGCATTAAGGGATCAGGAATTCCTTGTTAGAATTTCGGAGTCTAGTGGGATTTTCAAGTGACTTTGATCTGTGGCAATACTTGGGATTTATCACGTCAAATATGCCAGCACGCTCAATGCTTCTGCTGCCCCGGAAAGCTGTAGATCCACTTCACTCAGTAAGATTATTGGGTTAGTTAAAGCCATTACAGAAGCGGAATGCGCAGCAAATTGAAACTCCGTTAAAGCCTCGCGACGGGAAAGAAAGCTACCACAAAGAATATAGCAAGTTAAGATTAAAGTAATTATGTTCATCACATCTAATATTTACAGAAATTATCGTGTCTGTCTGTATTAAATAATTTTATTTACACTTCTAACACCCTTCAAATTGAACAGAAAAACTCAAATTTTGTAGAGTGAACCCTTGGGGTCGCATAAAGGTCCTGTTCGTATTTTTGCCAGATCAGATGACACAGTCATGATCTCTGGTGCTTTACCATTTAGTGCGTAGTCTTTATTTGCGCAAAATGTCTGTCTGTACTACTTTTAAGTTCCTTCAATTAAACGGAAATTTTTAAAATATTGTAAAGCCAACACATAGGGTGAAATACAAATTAAGATCGTATATCGGCCACAACAAGTTACGTGGTCAAGAACTTTGACCGTAAAAACTATTTTTGCACTAAAGTTTTTAATTTAGTTCCTGTTCTAGATCAGTGACGATACCTAAAAATCTGCACGGGCTTACACCTAATGTAGTATATTACGACACAAGGAAAACTGAAGCTTTGTTTCGATCGGTATCCCATATGAGTGTTAACAAAATCCGAAAACTTGTTAACACTCGAATTTCGTCCCAAATAAATGCGAGTTTCGGTGGGAGGCCAGACAACGTTTTGGTTGATACATCGGGAAAGCCTCCTTTTAAGCTTGTAAGTACAAATTTATCACACAAAAAATAGATTTCACGATTCACATATACGAGGTGCATTCAAGTTCTAAGGCCTCCGATTTTTTTTGTCCAGACTGGAAAGAAATAGAAACATCTGCATTGTTTTAAATAGAGCGTGCACTTGTTGTTAATACGTGACAGAGATGGCAGTACTGTCCGACATTTGGAACTCTAGTGGCAGCGTCGAGAATGAGAACTGTTTTAGATACTTAAAATGGCAACATTTTCCTTACTTGAACGGCGTGCAATCATTCGTTTTCTGAATTTGCGTGGTGTGACACCAACTGAAATTCATCGACAGTTGAAGGAGACATGTGGTGATCGAGTTATGGATGTGTCGAAAGTGCGTTCGTGGGTGCGACAGTTTAATGAAGGCAGAACATCATGTGACAACAAACCAAAACAACCTCTGCCTCGCACAAGCCGGTCTAACGACATGATCGAGCAAGTGGAGAGACTTGTTTTGGGGGATCGCCGAATGACTGTTGAACAGATCGCCTCCAGTGTTAGCATTTCCGTGGGTTCTGTACACACAATCCTGCATGACGATCTGAAAATGCGAAAAGTGTCCTCCAGGTGGGTGCCACGAATGCTGACGGACCACAACGCACCCGCACATCTGACTAACGTCACGCAACAGTTTCTTCGTGAAAAAAACTTTGAAGTGAATTGTCATGCTCCCTACTCACCTGACCTGGCTCCTAGTGACTTTTGGCTATTTCCAACAATGAAAGACACTCTCCGTGGCCGCACATTCACCAGCCGTGCTGCTATTGCTTCAGCGATTTTCCAGTAGTCAAAACAGACTCATAAAGAAGCCTTTGCCACGGCCATGGAATCATGGCGTCAACGTTGTGAAAATTTGTAGGTCAAGAAGTAACACCAGTTTCATAGTTTTCGGGTGAGTAGTAAGTTAGAAAAAAAATCGGAGGCCTTAGAACTTGAATGCACCTCGTATAGGCGACACTTCAGTTCCTTAATTAGGTTAATGTTAAAGGCAGAGGCGGAAAAGGCGAGAAGTAAAAACTCTGTTAATAGTCGACAGAACCAATCTTCACGGCCAACGTACACCACGACTGCAGGTTATACCAAAAGTTACAATGACGCTGAAATATCAAACTAACCCTCTTCCTATCGATGTTATGCCATCATGTACATTAATGGTACTTTTTTATTTGTTAACTGTGCTTATCCTCCTGGGTACCTGGACCATTGAGGCTAGCGATCAAAGCGTTAGGCTCCGCTGTCTGCAATGAGGAAGGAAGTCCCTATCCTGGTAGGGTCAGCCCCACCACGCTCTAACGAGACCCAACTACATCTCTGGCCTCGAGCATTGACGACAATGCTATCAGCACACTGCGGAGAATGAAATTTCACCACACTTTCATAATCGATAGTCCCATGTGTCTCAGAACACATCCAGTAATGTAAGCAATAATCTATAGTGAAGCCTAAAACTTTTCAGACTAAACTTGTATATCACGTCAAATTATTTTAAAAGGTGTCCATGAGGATCTGAAAAGATGTGGGATCAGCATGGAAGACAACCAAGACAGGGAATTATTCAGAGGAAAAATTGTGGAGGTAAAGGATCTGACTGAAGAAAAACCAATCAGGAAAAGGAGGGAATTTCCAGAGGAATAAATAGAAAGACTGAGCCAGAGAATGAAATAGTATTGGCGACGGAGGAAGGAAACTCAGAAGAGGAAATGAAGATGCGTAGTCGCAGTCCATATATGGCTTAAACAGAAAGGGGAGAAATAAAAATAAAAAAATAGGTTCAGCTGATCCAGCCGGAAGAGAATGTATTTCTCATTTCAAAAATACTCCCTTATCGACCACGAATTTTAGAATAATAACTGCAGGAAAGACAGTGCATCATAAACTGAACACAATTAAAGATTGGGTTCAAACAGGTGGCCTCTGAACATTAGGCCAGGCCAGTGACAAGGAGACACCAGATTTTGGGGTTACGGATTTTTCTCAAATTTTAGATGCGTGTAGCAGATCTTAAGTGCAATACTGTGGATCAGTGCTAAGGCGCACTTACGAACCATTCCCAAAGTTCTGAAAGGTTTGAATCGCGTTGAATTATATCAACTCCATTTTATGATTGTAATAATGCGAGTCAAATCTTCGAGAAATTCGAGATAAAGTTTCTCGAGCATGAATGAGAGGTGTATGATAGCACAGTATTACATTGTTACACGGATACACGCCCATAAAATATGAAAAAGAAAAACGCGTGACCCCAAAGTCAAACGGTCTCAGTGTAAGAACTCCGACTATACCGCCTGGGTTCACATGTCGTCTTCCTCGTCACAAATTGAAATATTTATCACAATACCGATACAATTTTATATTCAGATTTGTTTTACAGAATTACATATTAAGATACCGTAAACTTCCGTGTTGGTGAGTTAAACATCGGGAATGTTTTCTATGTCGTAGGACATGAAAACAGTTCGCTTTGGTCAGCATTCCGGACATATTATCCGCAAAGGCAATACTGAAATTATTTTAACATTTTGGATTCTCATAATTTCTTGCAGAAAGATAACTTGTTTCAAATACTCTAGACTTTCAGTTACAGTGTTTTCGGAATGCTCGTAGGACTAAATTATATTACAGTACCGGAAGTTTTAGGGAAGACATACGAAATGGCCTCGCATTCGGGAGGACGCGGGTTCAAATCCGCGTCCGGCCATCCCGATCTTCGTTTATCATGGTTCCCCCAAATCACTACAGGCGAATGCCGATATAGTTCCTTTAAAAGGCCATGGCCGAATTCCCTTCCGTTCCTTGCCTCAATCCTTTCCCGCCTCTAATGACCTAGCAGTAGATGAGGCGTCATGCCATAAGCCCAAAAAACTTAGTAAACACACGAAATAAAACAAGGCAAAGAGAAATAAAAGGTACTTTCACTATGATACACCTAACAGTAAGGTCATACGCAAAAAGCAAGTGTCCTAATTAAGTTCTTCAGTGATAGGATATGTTCAGCAAAAAATATATCTAAGCAACACTTCGATTTCACCGCTTGTGAATTTTTAGCAGAAGTTATATGAGAAAAGTAAGTCTGGCAACTGGACAGGTAGAACGCTTCCTGTGACGGTAGGCGATGAACCTTTGTTCCAACCCAGACACTAAAATATATTGTTTTACTTTTGTGAAAATAATATCGATGGAGATTTTCATTAAATATCATGTGAACTAACCGAATTCTTAAAAATAAAACCATACTCACCAAAATCTAGATTCACGATACTCAAACAATATCACAGTTCTACGAGGAGAAAAATATTGTTGCTTAATCTTCTTTAAAATATTCCAACCACTGCTTGATGCATTTCAGGAAAGCGTTTTTGCTCTTCACCATGATTCAAATCACATTCCTTTCAGTGATATTCATAACTCTGGAAACTTCCAAATATTTCGAGGTTCCAACAAAGCAGGAAAACATGATGACAGTCTCGATCGGATGCGAAGAATATGTAATCTTCGCCATTGCGGCAAATAGAAAATATAATATGCCTTCACTGCCCTCACTCATAGCCTGACGCTTTCTTATGGAAATGGATCCTATGCAAATCTACGCTTCTTTGTTACAGGGGTAGAAATGTAGGCCCAATAGTTTTTAAAACAGGTTTCGCTGCATCACTGAAATGATTTTCACGTTTGATTCCTACGAAATACAACAATCGGCAATTAACTGAATTGCAGGGAATATTTGGTAGTTGTACATAGCTTCCTATAAATGTCCTCTCACCATTCGTTCCAAGAGGTAACAATTCGTAATAATTTGTCGTGGAATGAGCATATCGAGAATGTAATGGGAAAAGCAAATCGTATGCTCCGATTTCTAGGTCGTAATTTAAATCAGTGCACTCAGGAAGTTAAATCGATTGTATACAAGTCACTAGTACGTCCTCACTTGTTCTGTATGGGGTCCCCATCAAAAGGGGTTAATGGAGGCATTAGAGAAGGTCCAAAGGAGAGCCGCCCGATTCGTGACAGGTATATATAGTTGGAGGGAAAGCGTAAGTGCCATGTTGAATGAGTTAGGTTGGGAAGACCTGGAACACCGAAGGCGTTGCTCTCGACGGAAGCTAATTGAAAAATTCACGACAGACGTATTTCGGAATGACAGCCAGCAAATATTGCTACCAGCAACATTCATATCTCTAAATGACCGCTAAAATAAGATAAGAGAAATCAGGGCCAGAACCGATTCATTTCTGTACTCATTTTTCCCACGAGCGATTAGGGAATGGAATAGAAAGGATTTACTGGACGAGTAAACTTAAAATTCGACAGGAGTAGCTTTCGATAAAGCACTCCAGCCATCCTGATCTGGGTTTTCCATGGTTTTCCCAGATCACTCCACGCGAATGCGGGGATGGTTCCTCACAATAGCCCATGGGCGCCACCTGCCATATCCCTTATAACCCTTCCAAACCATAACCCTTTTCGATAGGTGCAATGCACCCTCCGCCACACACTTTTAGTGAATCGCGGAGTAATAATAATAATAATAATAAAGGGCAATAGCAGCCGTCAAAACGCAATATACCACAGGGTATGCAGGCAAATGTGTATCCATCAAAAAGTTATCCTTCGTAACTAAGCGATGCATTCAACTAAAACATATTCGAGGTTGCATTTCCCGGCAGGTTTATCTGATATATAAATCAGTTATCCGTATTCGGTATTACCCCTTTAACGACTTTCACACGGCATTCCACGGGACTAGTCTCCTTGTACGCATGCATCACTTAACAGCTTTCAAATCCTACAACGGCCGTTGAAACGCAACCTAGTTCACAGGTATCGAAGTTGCCATTCCACTTCATACATTTTAACTGAAAAACTCGAATCATTCATATTTTTAGCCATGCGGCCAGCTAAAAGAGTAAGGTTGATACTTTTCAAACGTATTTGCGTTATTTCCTCAGTAAAAAAAAAAAAAAAAAAAAAAAAAAAGAGGAAGAAAGAAAGAAATGTGGCAGTTATTTTTTTAACGTCAATAGTATGTTAGATAAAGTAGCTAGTCCACATCGTCTCCACTTTCGCATCACTAAATTTCGATAGCTAATTTTTAACAGCAATGAAGTACTTTAGTATGTCTGAAATGAATCGATCATTGCTTCGGAGTCATTCTGAGATACGACAAACAGTACCTGCATTGCAAGTGCAGATTTAATTTTGTCAGGAGTTTAAATCCTTTCTACACCAGAGCATAAACTATATAAAATACACTGATCTTCCAGGAAATGAAGAAACACTGAGTATACTAAATGACGAACTCACTGAAAAAATGAATGTGTATGCTAATGAGTCCCAAAACAAGAAATCACACTTTTTGTTACATTTACATTCCCAAATGAAGAAGCAATGTTTGGCCTCGCATTCGGGAAGACGCGGGTTCGAATCCCCGTCCGGCAATCCATACTTTCCATGGTTTTCCTAAACCACTTCAGATAAATGCAGGGATGGATCCTTATAAAGGCCATCGCCGAATTTCTTCCAAATCCTTGAACCTACTCCCTTCCCTACGACGAGGCGTAAAGTCATAAGCAAAAAATATGTTTGTTCAATATGGATTTCCCTTTCCTGACTATATTTGTGATTAAACACACAACTGACGATCAGTGGCGTAGCTACGTCAACAAGGGCCCCGGTGCAAAAAAATTATTTTGGGCCCTCAGGCCAGACGGGCGACCTTTTTTTTTGCTTTGTGTGCTGGTAGGGGCCCCCTGAACTGAGGATGGGGGCCCTTGAATTGTTCTTTAGGGGCCCCTTGAATTGTTCTTTAGAGGCTCCTTGAATTGTTCTGTAGGGGCCCCTGAGCAGTGGTTGGGACTCCCCCTGAGCAGCGATGGCCCTTAGCGAGGGCTCGTGGGCCCTCTAAACTGCGCTTAGGGGCCCCCTGAGCGTGGGGGCCCCGGTGCACTGCACCGCCTAGCCCCATAGTAGCTACGCCCCTGCTGACGATATAAATGGAGAATCAACTGTGGCAGCGGTTCCCAACCTTTATTGATACACGACACACTTTTAAGTAAAAAAAACTTTTGCGACCCACCTAATATGAGAGTCTATCTAATATCAGAATTGGAACTGTTATATGACCACGATACGCTATCGACTTTCCTATCCTACGAAAAGGCAAATTTTCATGCAAAAGATATACTATCAACAAAAAAAGAATTGGTAATATATAAAACAACAAACATATTATAGACCAGGAGGCAGCTGCTCAGACCATCACCTCACTAAGTCTACTGCTGAAATTCCACGATTAGAAGTAACTCAATCAGCATATTAAAATGCAACTGGCCTGCCAAGTCGCTTTTTGGTGGAAACCACTTGCAGGCCCGATTATAGTGACTGATTGGTAGGTTTATCATTGTGTTTTACTGCACCCAAATGTATGAAAATATGGAAGACTGGAAGCAGGAAAACACAATGGTAAACTTACCAGTCAACCACTAAAATGGGATTTGTAGGTGTTTTCCACCAAGATATGATCTGTGGAAATTTAATTTGCAAATCGGGTTTTAATTAATCTTACGATTTCAGCTGTCAACTCGATGAGGTGATGCTATGTGCACCCGTCTCCCGCTTTATTACAAAGATAATCAAAAATACGTTCAATTATTGTAAAAATAAAACTTTACAATCAGTGAGATTTCTGGCCTTGGTGTTTACTGATGAGGACATCGATATCAGGGGTTAATTTAACACTGGTTAATTTTATCCTTAAGCCACTTTCTCCACATAGTTTATTTCTGTATTTGTTTTACAAAAACAATAAAATAGAAAAAGCTCGTTCACACAAGTATGTCTTGTTGAACGGCATCAAGAACTTCACAGCTAATTTAGAGATTTCTGGATACTGTGCAGTAGAAAATTAAGGATTTCATGATTATTGCACTTGTAAAATATCATGTTATATTTTTTTAAATAGATGAATTAAAAGATATATTTTTGTGGCAAAAACCTCGATTGTTCCGCGACCCACTAAAGCACACGCCGCGACCCACCAGTGGGTCGCGACCCATAGATTGGGAACCGGTGAACTGTGGGATTGTACGAAATATTTCGAGACAGAAAACTGTTTTATCGTTATCCATATTTTCACTATCGACATAAGTGCCAAAATTTGTCAAAGTTCAAGGTTAGTATAAGTTCGGATGGATATTCGTTATCTTGTAAGTTTATACTATCAATGACGATCTTCACTGGTCTCAAGTACTAACCCTTCGTTACTAATTTTAAGTGGTCAAGCTTGTAGAACACAGCTATTATAACCGTTACTACGTAAAGTGCAGTTAAACTCGTTAAAGAGCAATCAACCCAAAATTACTGCTGATATTTGGGACTAAGATACTGTTAAGTTAGTTGACACTAACACTATGGATTTATTTAGTTGATAGTGTGCAAACCAACATTTCTAATCTTTTTCCTTAAGTTTTGTAGATGTAACTCTCTTCTTAATTATTTCTCGTTCAACTCACGCTGAATACGGTACATACAGAAGTTCCCTAATGGACGATGTAGTTGCAGGAAGCTTGAGTCTTGATTATGATAAATGGAACTGCGGGCATGAAATGTTTCACGCTTGTGACCAGAATATCTTAGGTTGGACAAACGGTACCTCACGCCACGAAATGTGCCTAGTAAGTGGCCATGACGAGCTGTCTGGTTTTATTCGGACATCTGCCAGCAACAGACGGAGAGGGTACTAACTCCACGACCCCAATACCCACTCAGGCCCCAGTCTCGCATTTCACTCTGGTGCACCTTTCATTACCTATCTTACTTCCCTTTGTTTCGTTTTCATTCCCTGGATCAACTAAAATAAACGTATATTTTAAGAAAGGGAAAGAAACCTTTTTCTGGATTTTGTTCAGTTCAACGAAGGCAGCCTAAGTGCTTCGAGGCATTCAGAATTTATGGAAACGTGAAAGCAGCATTCAGTGATGACAAATCTTCAAAGCGTGGGAGAAATCGTAAGAAATTGGAAGTTGGATTGGAACTCTGGTTCTATCGAAAGTCGCAACCAAAGGATACGAGCTAGCACTGATCTTGCAGGTCCGGTTTCAGCTTGGCGTCGGTCCGAAGGCAATATCTTCTTACATACCGCCACATAGATAGATTGTTCCGTAAGTCACTGTAACTACGCTATTGCATCCGACCCATAATTCCATAAAGAAACCCACAAGCGTTTTATTTTCAGCGAATAGCAAGATATTTTTATTTTTCTGTTCGTGTTCATAGAATTTGGATAAGAATTTTGAAAATGGTGGAAAGTGCTTACACCGGAAAAATTGCGTAATCATACTGCGGAAATTGTGTTTTTTTATCCTTACCTGCGATTAAAATTATGCAATTCGTTTGAAAAAATTGATTATTTCTTCGGTATGAGCCAAGAAAACATTTTCCTTGATACCGCTATCTCTGGGGCACTATTAATTTTTTTTTTTCCCGTGGACCAAAAATTTATTTTGAACTCTGACTTTAATCTTCCACAACACGTGGCAAAATCATATAAAAAGGGGAGTAGAATCGCATCTGTGGCATAAATGTGATGGATTTAATCCCAATCCTGCTTCTAATGACCTAAGCCATAAGTAACAACAAAAAAAAAAGTAACCTCAAATTTCGATAAATTTTTAAAGGAACGGGAAACCCCTATTTTTGCAATGTTGTTGCAGGCCATGTTTTCGCTGTTGCTTAAATAATTGCCAGTTGAAAGATAACGGCAATGCAACTGTTTCCAGGCATTTCCAATAGGCCTATTCAGATCAATAAATACATTAAACAGTTGCATTGGCGTTCTCTTTCAACTGGCAATTACCTTAAATTTTTTATTGCACTGAAGCGTAACCCATATTTTTTAAGATTTCTTTGTTTGTATTTACAGTTTCTAGGAGAGAACTTCTAAAACAACGGAGGTAATTCCCTGTGTGAAAATTGGGTAAACATATTGAGAAAATTTGTTTTCTTTTCTCTCTTGTGAGAAACATTCAGCAATTTTTTTTTTTCCCCCCAACACGAAACAACTATACTTTCAGTTTGCATTCTCAACTTTTGGATGGCTATTTTACTCCCCAAATACATTTTTCCGCAGATAAAAAAATATGTTGCCTAAGATATAAATCCGACATAACATATTACAAAATTATTAAAATTGGAGGACACGCTTGGAGAACCTTCATTGTTAAATAGGCCATTTTATAAATTAATATAGTAAAGATATGGGGCAGGTTAAAGGACGTTGGCGCTCTAAAAGATTGATCAGATATTTTCAGGAAATCGTGGAGAAACAAAATCTGGATGGTCAGCCCGTAATTCGCATCCGGGTTCTTCGCAAATGTCGGATTAAACAACTACCTCCAACCCACCAAGCTAAACACACCACACTATAGAGACAAAACTAATCATAAGTTCTAATGTCTAAATTTACCACTCCTTCCAACTAAAGCCAGGACTAAGTATTGTGCTTAAACTATGCCGCAATCACTTCTGGGTACAGAGACATAAAGCTAAAACTGAAGGAATGGGTGAAAACTGCTTAACGTCTCCTATAACAACTAGGTCTGTAGAGACGGGAAACGATGGGGGGGGGGGGGGGGGCAAGGAATGGGAAGGAATTCGGCCATGGCCTTTTGAAGGAATCATCCCGGCATTCACCTGGAGTGATTTGGGGGAACCATGGAAAACCCAAATCTGGATGCCCGGACGGGGATTCGAACCGCCGTCCTCCCGAATGCGAGGCCAGAACGCTAGCCGTTACACCACCACGCTCGGTACAGTACTCTTAACAAGTTGGCTACACGTTCAGCATACAGAATAATTACCACATCATTTGTACTCTTCCTACGATCCGGTAGCGTTGTTACATCAATTACGAACTATCTCATTTGATTGAGATAACACTACATAAGCGTTGAAAGCTTTTCTGGAACAGTTAACAACAAGTTAGTGCCTTTAGTAGCCACAATTCCCCACGCTAATAAGAAGGAAGCTTAATAAAATCCACTTCTCAAGTTTTTATGATAGCACTGAGCTTGTTACTGGGATAAATTTACTGTAGCTCCTTTCTAAGGATAATGAGTGACTTTCAAAAGCTTGTTAAAGCAGCTCGATGGAGTAATCGAGGCGGGTCGCTTTCACAGGAAGGGCCACCTGCAAGTAGAACTTGCGCTCCACACTGGACATACAGGAAGGCTAAGAATGATTGGCGAGTTGGCTTGTAACGCCATATTGATGTTGGTATAACCAACTGTGAATTCTTGTTTCTAGCCGGAAAACGTACAGTGTTGTGCGTTACTTTTACGTACGATACAAAGCGGAACTAAAAAAAGTCGGGAAGATGTCCTAATTACCGCAACATCTCCCAAAAACCTGCTGGGGAACCTGTGCTACTATCTTACGCTTCTTAGAAGCTTTCAACTTTCGTCCTGTGGTAATTGGCTTACGTAGATCTTAGATTATACATCAGGGAGTTATTTACCTGTCCGGAACACAGTCGCATTCTGCAGCTACGGTTACGAAATTTAATTAATACTACACCATAACAATTTGGAAAAATGAACAGAAGAATAAATGGTAGTTATTAGACATAAGGAAAATATGTCAAATCTGTAACACCTTTAGGCAAATTCTGTTACTGCAATGAAGTCTTCACGGGTGTACCGCCAGATTAACACAATCCGGCGGTACACCCGTGAACATTGCAAGCATACGCCGGAAAAGTCTTCGTTCTAACAAGTTCTGTTACTGATCCACCCTATTTCTACACGACACTCAAGACATTTTGGTGAAGATTTTGTGGACGCCACCTGTTCTGGCTCTACCAAACCAGCTTCACTCCCCATAGTTGGTGTTATTGCTTGGTACGAGACTGTTTCTTTATCGGAAACTGTAAATAAATGTGCAATTGTAATGACGACATCCACGCAAGTGATAATACGTAAGTCATGCTGTTAATATTCGGCAACTTGTCAGCTTCTCCTTCTATTCTTCTGGCTGCGGCACTGCAAGTCGTCGAAACAATCTCAGGAAGCGTGCAAAATTGAGTCTCAACTTTTAGACCACGAACTTCGAATTAGGGATGTAACGGATATCCGCATCCGCAAGTGCGCAATTTTCGCATGAGATCCTACCTCCGCATCCGCAATTTTTAATGCGGATGTTTTGTTTGTATCGTAATATATATTAGGCCTATTCTTATTTCTTTATACGAGATTCAGCCCATCGCCGATTAGCAAACAACAACCTGTTGTTTTTTCTTTGATCTTTCAATAATAGTAACAATGAACTGAACGATGTTATTACATAAGCGAGGAATTTACAAGTTTGAACCTACATGAAAAGCAAAGCGGCCTATTCACGGTCCAACTTATAGGACATCCGCGTAGAACTACCGTAGGATGCGCTCACCCATTCACGCCACTTAAAGGGGTCCAAAAATGTTCCAAGCAATCCTTACCACTAGTACTTTCTCGCCGCACACTAGTGTCCTTATCGCACACTCGCAGGATGATTCCTCCAATCATGATCCAACGCCATAGTTTGTTGTACGGCAAGGTCCCGTGTTGGTTGTCTGGGAGTCCAACAACATCCAACACGTCCTACATTTAGTCCTGTAACTCCCTTCACGGCCTATCAAGAGTTCTTAACCGAAAATCGGATCATCGTAGGTCCTACAGGTTGGACTGTGAATGCGCCACTATAGCGGTGGAAAGACGGGTGGCGGACACGGAGAATTGCAGTGTCGTGGCCTTGTGCTTGACGCTTGCATTAGTTGGGCTCCGAACTCCTCAAAGTTCATAAGACAAAGATTGTATTTTAGACGCGTGTGCAGTTATGTAAATAACTTAATTCACTTGTGAAATCATTCCACGCTTTTTGTTGTTGAAAGATGAGACAAAAAATAAATCAGTAAGCCAGTAATATATGGAAATAGACCTTCCGTATGAAAAAATGTAGAATTTGGCGTAAAAATATAATTTTTTATTTAATTTTTTTGATAAAATATTTAACTCTAAATAATCTTAAATTTATTTTTCCACCTCCGCTTTCGCAAAACGTCCGCATCCGCGGATGTCAAGCACAGAACATTCACTTCCGCATCCGCTTCCGTAAAGATGATCTCCATTACAACCCTACTTGGAATGTCAGGTCCTGAAGTAACAGATCATCTAGTACGGATCAGCTTCGCGTTCGTCTGTACTGATGTTCGTTAACGCAATATTTATGATAAGCAAGAGGAACTTCAGGTTAATACTGACAAAAATAAAATAAATGTGACAAAATGTTACAGTAATGAAAATAAATTAACAAAAGTAAACCGTTATGTGCTGTCCGCAACCCGAAGGTTGGCGTACTAGGATTGGTTGCTGAAGTGCGTGGGCCGGTTCCCTTCCTCCGTGGTGGTTGAGTGGTAACGCTCTGGTCTCGCATATCGGGAGGACGCGGGTTCGAATCCCCGTCCAGCCATCCAGATTTGAGTTTCCATGGTTTCCCCAAAACACTCTAGGCGAGTGCCGGGATGCATCCTTTAAAAGGCTATGGCCGAATTCCTTCCCGTTCCTCGCCCCAGTCCTTTCCCGCCTCTAATGATCTCACCATAAGCAAAAAACGAGAGACGAAAGAGAAAAATTTCTCAGACTGTAAGTACTAAACACAGGAAGTGGACATTGGTAAGTTAAGAAAGAATGAAAAACTAATCGCAATAAACATCATTATAGATAAAAAAAAACTGAATCACGTAAGTAAACTTTATGAAATCAACACGTTTTGGAAAGGACTTAGCAGACAAATATCACAAAAAAGAGAAAACACAACATAAGCAATTAGTTTACTTAATTGGAGGGGCGGATCCAGGATTTTGCTTTGGGAGGGGCTTGAACGGACTTTGCTTTGGAGGGGGGGGGGGGGGCTTGGGTAGAGTGGATTTTGGTTGGAGGGGGGGAAAGCTTGCCTTCAGTGGATTTTGGCTTTGGGGGAGGGGGGGGCTCGAGTCTCCAAAATTACAATGTAGGAGGTGGACCTAGATACTTTAGGGGGGGGGCTTGAACTCCCTAGCCCCCCCTCCTGGATCCGCCCGTACTTGATTGTGTCCGTTGGGTGTAAATATATGGGAAATAAAGAAATATCAGATTATTACGAATTTATGAAAGAAGGCAGTGGCGGATCCGGGATTTGGTTTGGGGAAGGGAGGCTTGAGCGGATTTTGGTGGGCTCGAGCGGATTTCGTTTGAGAGGGGGGGGGGGGCGATTGAGTCGGTTAAGGGTAGGCTGTATAGTCATGCTACCCTTAAAAGATCAGCAGAGCTAAAAAAAGGTCTCCAAATCTCAAAAATTACAAATTAAGATGTCGGAGGTAGACCTACTTTTGGGGGAGGGGGGTTTGAGCACCCTAGTCCCCCCTGGTTCCACCGCTTGAAAGAAGGCGTAATAAGAAAGGGGAAATAAAGGTTAAAAGTGCGTAAGGAGAACTGGAATATATTCGTGAAAAGTAATTTTTTTCTTCCGTTGAGGCGGCCGTGGCCTTCCGGCCTCGCGGTTACGACATACGTATTTACAAAAAACGTAATGAGGATGGTCGTTACGCACGAGGCGGCTGGGTCTGAATTTGCGTCCGTATGGCGGCGCCTTAAACAGCATCCGAATCGGAGCAATTCCCGTGCTACTTGTTGCCGCCGCGTAGCGGAGCGGAATGTGGCGTCTAGTCATTGCGAGTAACGAATGCCGAAGCAGCAGAGATGTGCACAGCTAGGGGCGCCGGAAGACAGAGCGCATCGGATGTGGCTTCAATCATCGTCTCGCCGGGGGCTGCCACTGAAAGGAAAACTGTCTAGTCATGCGCAGAATCCATTTGATCCAGTTCTGCTTTCTCCTGTCCTGCGAACTTCCTTTCGCATTTCTCGGCTGTAAGCGATCCGCCATTTCCTCCCACTTCCGGTCTCTCTCTAGAGACCACTATCTCTTACTGCAGATCAGGAAAAATTTATAGATTCTATAAGCTTCATTAGACATTATACAGAGTTTTAATATTGGGACATGATTGTATTACCTATTTCTACTTTATTAATTAGGGCTTTTAGCAGCGGCGTAGCTAGGTTACTTGGCGGTCCCCTCACCTACTTGGGGGCCCTCGTGCTTGGGGGCCCTGGTGCACGGCACCGCCTAGTCCTCCGATAGCTACGCCCCTGGCTTTTGGGTTCGTCGACGTCGAGGTCATTAGAGCCAGGAGGGTTTTGATTCGAGGAACGAGAAGGAACTCACCCGCTGATTTTTGAAGGAACTATCCCGGCTTCACCTTCCAGTGATTTCGAAAATTGAAATCTGAATGGAACGACTGCAAATGGAAACCGCGTTCTCTCGAATTTAGCTCTACTACCGGCCTAGGCTGGGGCCCGTCCAACTGGTTATTGGTGGTCCTGTGAGGGCCCCTATGCTACAGCCTTGGTAGCCTATGGTTAAATGCGGGCCTGCCAAACCAGCGGCTTGGCGCACTGTAACCTGTGCTAAACTCTCACAACACACTGCGCCCAGAATGTGGGCTTTCAATATACAAGGCACTGGTGCACCCCATAATGGCTTGTCCTGTGTGGGCGTATGCAGCAAACACCCACATCGACCACCTAAAGCGCCTGCAAAATCGTGCTCTGATGAGGGCCTTCCATCTACGATGTGCTTCCCAACGGATGCCCTACACAAGATCGCAGCAACCACAAAACTAAAAGAACGTTTCGAGCACCTAGCAGAAAATTAACAAAAAAACGCGGGAAAATGAACTTATTCGTTCTCTTGTTCAATATGACAGAGAAGAAGGCCCCCATAAGTGACCACTAAGGTTAATAACACAGGAAATTAACCTCAGAGGAAATGATTGAAAAAATGGGAGTAAGTAAATGCAAGCATTTATTATAACAATGAAAAAAATTAAAAATGCATATATAACTACCTCGTACCCACGACTTCGTACGTGTGGACTAAGAATTTTTTGCCAGAATTGAATATAGAAAGTTGTTGGTAACGAAGGATTGGACCCAAACAACACCAAGTCGGCATAATATGACAGGAAAGCTATCACTATATCATTCTACCGTCGTACCAGTCTCTTGAAGAGAATCAGTTTCCAACTTATTACTGTCACCATTCGATAAGGTCTCAAAATTTCGCGACTACAACTATTAAACATACCGGAGAAAATGTCCTGTGCCCTTCATACAGATTTTCTTGTCAAATTCCATCAACATCGATATAGCCATTTGGTCGTCAAAACGTAGCAAAAAGACAGAGACTTACTTCCGTATTTATAGTATTATTACTGTGGTTCACACACACACACACACTGACTGCGAACAACCCCTGAGGGATCATTATAACTTAAAAAAGTGTACACCTACAGCATTGCAAGACTACCTATGATTTGCCTCGCATTGCACCCCTAAATTTGTGATATCTACAGTTTAACATTCAATCCGAATAACCTACGGCCCAGGCGTGACTCTTACGATCAAAAACAATTTTTAAAAATCTTAGCCTCCACGGCGATTTGAACCGGAGACCACGACCCAAACATTTGTAAGCAAGCGCTTTAACCACAGAGCTGTCTGACCGATACACGGAAAAGCAGTATACAGACGTCCATATCCAACGCGTCTGTCTATCGTCATTCAGTAGTATTTTGAAATTATGAGACGACATGTATTATTTATACAGATAATTTTTCAACCAAATGTAGACAGTATTTTTCTCCTTGTTTCAAAGGATAAGTGTGCAAAGTTTCATCGAGATAGGATGAAAACTGTGGATTTGTATGAAGAACAAACAAACACACATACATTCATCTTTATATATATAGAGATTTTTTTTTTTTAAAAAAAGGCTCAACAGAAAGGAAAAAGTTAACAAGCTAAAAACCAAACAGAACCAGAAAAGCCAGTAAGTCAAAGAAGGCAATAGAATTTCTTACCCTAAGGGATAAGAAAGAAAGATGGAGCCTTGCACGGGCATGCCAGTCCCTACAGCTGTTTTATTTAAAATATGACACCTTAAATTAAATTCTGTTCCAACAATAATTTCATGAACTAACAGCAGTAGTTCATTGTACATAACTACTTTTATCTTTTACACAGAAACGAAAAAAAATTGGAATGCCAAAATAAAATTTTGGTTTGAAATAAGATTCTATCCCTCTCAAAAAGATAAAATCTTCTCTTTGTGACATACATATATCATATGTACTTTTACGAGTTTTGCACTAAAAAAAATAAAAATGCATATTGTATTTAAATTACCCCTGGGGGTGTTCCATAGAAATAAAGAGGTTGAAAAACATATATATATTTGCCTTAGATGTTTAGAGCTCGTTAAATAGCGGGCTAAAACGTTTTTCACTGAAATATAAAGACATGAGTGGCTGTGAAAGTTGTTCATTTAAGACTATTTTTGTTGCCTGATTTATCTCATACATGCTATTACTTAGGCTCCGGAAACTTGTTTCCAATTTCAAACATAACCTGTATTCAAACAACAAATTCTAAAGTTTATGTTTTGATGTTACTTTGCCAAATATATTAATACTATTTTATGGGGAGTGCTCATGATTCAGAGTTTATTACATCCTAAGATCGCCATAATAAATTTTATTCGACCCAAATGATTACACTAGCGGTGGAAGTGGCAAGGACAGCCAAGGAGCGGAGTTCACTGCCTAAGCTGAAAATATTTCAACTGTAGATTTTTGTACAAAAGGAACACCATGTTACCAACTGTATATAAGATATCTCTTAATGTCAATAACAAATGGATCAGGGGCGGAGCCAGGATTTTGGTTTGGGAGGGGGTTGAGCAGAGTTTGGTTTGGGGGGGGGGATTGAATTGGGCAAGGGGTAAGGGGTAGTCTTTATAGTCTCCTTGGTCCTCGGATTAATAGAGCTTTTAAAAAAAAACAAAAAAAAAACAAAAACAATAAGGTATCCAAAATTACAATGTCAGGGGTTATATACTTTGGGGGGGGGGGCTTGAGCCCCCTAGCCCCCCCTAGCTACGCCCCTGATACGGATCCAAAATTGTGTGAGGCTCAATTTGCACGTGCCCATATATGTATCCTATACCATTACAACAACTCTATGGATCAACAAATGAAACCCCTCCACTAACATTAGTCCATCCTCCTTAATTCTGTACCCATTTTTCCTATTCATTCAATGTCACTACTATCTATGCCCTCTCTCTCATTTGTTGTTATCCTATGGTCTTTAGTTGTGAATGTTTCTTTTTTCTCATTTAATTTTCTTCACAATTTTCCAATTTTTGTGAAAATTGAGTTTTGCTGCAACCCAAATTTGATGAAGTGAAATAATTTTTCTGATAGCTTCTCATTTATCAAACATCTTTAAAGCATTCAGCTTCAACTTCCAAATCAGGTGCAAAACACTTTTAAAAAAATTAAAATTATCATACAGCATTTTTACCCGGGAGATCCCAAAGGATTGTTTCGCCTCTGATTGACAGAGTTTTCATTTCACTACACAATACACCTGTTTTTGTGGCTACCTAATCTAACCCTGTAATCATGCAGGGTATAGTGAACCTGTAGCTTAACTTGCAATCTGAATCACAGAATTGTTCAGCTATACTTCACATTACTCAGCAACTTGTGCCAGAGGTAAAGGCTGGGTTTAGGGACTTCGAAAATCATAGCCAAGACTGGGATTCAAATTGGGGACCTTTGGATCTCCAGTCAGGTGTGTTAACCATTGAGCTACCAAACTGCTTTTAATATCTTATTTGAAAGATGTCTACCAGGATTTAGATGTATATGACATACATCGGAATGCATGAATTATTTGCTGCCTGCAGAGAGCATCAGTCAACATTTGAGTGATTTGGTGCATACAAAATAATGGTGCCTGCCCGATTCTTAAATCTGATTTAGACTTTCTTAATCAAAAATATCTTATCTTTGGTTTTGACAGACATAGTTCCTTGTTATTTTTGGCCATTTCCGAGGCTAAAAAGACAACTCTATATGATCGCCTTTATGTTAGCTGAACATGACTGCTCCAATTGACTTCTGTCTGAAAGGAGTATTCCTGAAATGTTTCCAGTTGGAAACAATTGGCAGAAGTGTGTGCCCTACCACAGGGTGAACCTAGATAAGGCTAGGATTTCAGATCTCTGGCTAAATAAATTCACTTATTCTGATAAAAGGTGCAGTAGCACACTATTACATAACAACTTTCAGTAAGACATGTTAATGCCAACAATGCTCTAGTCTTATATTTGAATTTGATGTTGATTAGATCTTTAATATGTTAATACTGTGATATAGCTAGAGAGTATCTACTTTCATTATCATAAATTATTAAAACTGGTATTGTATTATGAGCAGAAAACAGTACAGGGAGCTTATCAATCTAAAATACCAAACAGAAAAGAAACAAAGTGACACATTTAGTTTGAAATTGCTACCCTTTGCACTACCAGCTGATTCAAGTATCTTAGCAGTAGTGTAAAATATGACATACTGTCACAGGGTTAAAAGATTAATTTTTTTAATTATGATTTAATAATATAATATAAGCTTTTGACTTCTACCCCCATCTCTAACTTTATTATTGACATCGAGAATAGTAGAAGGAGTAGTTGGTACAGGATGAACAGTATACCCCCCAGTAGCCGGAGCAATTGGCCATAGTGGTGGATCGGTAGATTTAGCAATTTTTAACAGAGATATCATCTATTCTAGGAGCAGTAAACTTTATAACTACAGCAATTAATATACACTCCCTTAATATAACTTTAGATCAAACACCTTTATTTGGTCAGATCAGAAACTGAAAAATATGTTTATGGAAAATAATAACAATATTCCTTGACAAAAAATAAAATTTTAGCTGTGACTTTTCACCAAATTTATCCTGTGGGTGAAATCTAACATTAAGGAAAAATTTTCAACCTGAAGAAATAGAAATTTTAAAATTTCAAGCAAGTCTTTTTCAGATTAGAGGTAAACTATGCTTAAATTGTCAAAACTAGTTATAAATAAGTCATCACAGATTCTTGAGACAAAATAGTTAACTACACAGTTAGTTAGGAATGGTTATTTCTCCTATATCAGAGTAAGGTCATCTTGCAACAAGTAGGTTGTAATTTTCTTCACATCCCCTGGTCAGAATTTTGTCATGGAAGATTCAATTACTGACTTGGAGAACTGAACATCTAATCTCTCCCTCCCTCCCACCTCACCCCAAAAGTCATTGCTATTTTATTGTATAACCAAATGCATTCATTGGAGGTCTTTTGAGGAATATAAGACAGCTGAACAGCTGTATTTTGTTGTGATTTAAATCAGGTCCATTTAAGTGACTTTTTGACTAAGGAAATAGTCAACCATCATAAGAATCCCTTAGTAGTAAAGCAGGTTAGGATATAGGCCTAAAAAACCAGTTGTAAGAAATAATTCTTGGGAACAGGGAAGCTGATGAATGACAGAATAACAGAACTTTTATGTTTGACAGATGAAAAGAACGAGTGATTTTTCCATAAGTCACATTCAAGTGTTACATGATTTCTGCAAGCAAGAAAAAATCCACATGATATCAAAATTTCCCACTCTATAAGAAGGCAATTCCTTGATTCCCATTTTTTACATTCAGAATTAAAATCTAGCATTTGTTAATAGAATTTACACTTGGCTGAGTTACGGCAGGGATCTTATAAGGTACACCACCACCACAACAACAACAACAAAAAAGTTATGCTGAATACTCCAAAATTGATTATACCAGATACCATAAACTATATGCCAGTTTACAGTGGAGAAGATGTTTTCATAGTAACTCCATGTATTTTCTTTGTATTATGATTTCCAAAAAATTTGTAGGGAGCAGCAGAATGAAATTAGTCTTTCCTACAAAACTCTTAATAATAATAATTATGAACTGAATGTGTTGATATGTTCCTCCTGTTTACTCATGACACATTAGACATGTTTTGGGTATTTTATGTCCTTCTTCACACAGGTAATGAGGAATTGTAAATAACAATCTGTGAGATGTCATACCAAAATATAACATCCAGGGTATTATACTAATAGGCATGAGGAAAAAAATCCTTTTCTCAATTGTAAGTTTTTTTTTTTTTTTTTTTTTTTGCCCTAAGCAAAATTTTTATACACCAATCTCAGAGTTTTCTGCAGCAAAGCACAGCTACTGGGAAAGCAAAATTATTGAAATACCAAAGAGAGCCTTAAACAATACCATAAATGAGTGTTTTGGTGACTAACGCTATTGTAGAGGAAGCAATCAAGAAAGTTAAATAGAGATCTTAATAAGGAATTAAAATGCAAGGAGGAAAAGTCAGTATCCTAGGATTAGCTGATGATATTAATTGATAAGTTAATAAAACTACTCACACATAAACGGTGTAGATGAAATGTTTGAATAAGAACTTTGAATAAATAAAGTGCAGTGAAATGATGATTATAAACACAAATATGAATACTGGAACATTTGCAGTAAAAGCAGGAATAAGAAAGAATGCTTTATAGTTGTGTAACTAAAGCAAAGAACTTTATGCTGAAGACTTGAAATGCAAATATCTTGGAATTACTTTTGATAACAAACTTAACTGGGCAGGACACATAGGACAGGTGGTAGGAAAAGGTTTCAGAGTTCTGCACTTGTTGGAGAGAGTTATGAGGGGATGTACGAGAGAAGTCAAGGAATTGGGTTACAAAACTTTGGTCAGACCATTGCTCGAATATGGTAGTGTAGTATGGGACCCTCATTTTACGTATCAAATACAGGAGTTGGAGAGGGTGCAAAGAAGGGCTGCTAGATTTGTTTCTGGAAATTATCGCAGAATGCAATCAGTGACGGATATGATAAAGGAGCTGGAATGGGATTCATTGCAAGACAGGAGGAGGATGAGGAGGGTCATGGGAGTGTACAGGGCATATACTGGTGATGAGGCATGGAAAGATATTGCAGTAGGTATGAAAAGTAGTGCATGGAAGGGAAAAGATGACCATGACCACAAGCTGGCACTCGATTTCAGGCACAAGGGTGTAGGAAGATTCTCTTTTTTAGGTAAGGGTGTCAGGGATTGGAATGAGTTACCAAGAGAAACGATGAATAATTTACCGAAAACTTTGAAGGAATTTAAAGAAAAAATTTGTAGAGGGCAAATGTAGGTGGGTGCAGGATAGGGGGAAGATAGCTGTGTAGGGAAATTGCCACCGGAGCCTGTGCTCCATTGCAATTAAATTAAATTAAATTAAATTATGGCAGTTATAACAAATAATAAATGATCAATGAACAAATATTCGGAAATGGGATGTCAAGAAAGGAATTTATTAAATTTCTTTTCATTTTACTTTCAGATTTAGACTTCACTGACATTATTAGAAGTGGGGAAGGACTGGATAAGTAAAGGGATATGGCCACAGTCTTTTGAAATAACCATTTCGGAAAACCTTGGAAAAACTGAAATCAGGATGTTCTGACATGGTTCTGAGCCCATATTCTCACAGATGCAAGGCCCAAGTATTAAGTTGGTATTCTGAGAAAAAGTAAAGAAATGCACATTGCAATTGGTATAAAAAATTGAAGTGACTTGCATAGCAGGACAGAAAAATGGAATGGTGAATAAGAAGATGATGTGTGTGTGTGTGTGGGTGGGTGTGGAAAAGGGGGGGGGGGGCATGTAGCATTGAAACATAGGCACCATATCATTATGCTCATAACGGTTACATGTTCGTTAACTTATTTTTCCCAATCTTTGGTCTGAGACTTGGAATCTTTTGTACCAGCCTTTTTGCTCAATTCCCTCCTTTCCCACCTTTCTAGAAATATCTGCTACTCATGTTTAGGATTGGTAAAAAAAAAAAAAAAAAAAAAAAAAAAAAAAGGTACATATTAGGTGCATCAGAATGATACTAGCAACCTTGGGAAGATTTCTGTTGAATATAACTGTGTATACTAGTTTACAAACCATGAGACAACTCACGTTATAACTTATTTTAATTTATTTGCTCAGGTTAATTAATAAATCATCAAAATTAGTTATAAAGCCAATTTGGAATCTGTGTTGTAGTTCGAAGAATTTTTTTTCTTAGCACGATACTGTTCATTCCATGTTTAGGAAAATATTCTGTTGCAAGCAATGAAATATATTTCATCAGATGTGAGGCCTATTTATCTTATAAGATTACACATTGCTTACTACAAAGTAACATCACATTCACTTTCTCCATGTATGAAAGTGTAAAATTTCAGTTTCATCATATCTTCATCTACTGTGAGCATCAAATTTGGATTGTATTAACATTTTTTAGAAGTTGACCGGTTTTATTAATTATTTTTGCATTTATTTCAGTCTGCATGTGAAGTTGTTCAACTGAGAGAACTGTAATTTTTATTAATTAATGTGGCAGTTGAAGTATAATTTATAACAGTGTACCAATAATGTTGCATATTAATATATTCATCCCCGCTGTGTGTCATAGTGGAATACAAAAATCTTTAGAAAATACAAAAGTTACAGGTATTAACCACAAGATGTTCAACTACTAATATATCTATATATCATACAGTCTTAGATATATCTATACACTGTTATACCATTTGTTTATTTGAGAAAACTATTTAGGGGACAGGGAGAAAGTCTCTTAATACTTATATTTATAAACGTTTCTCGGGAAACAAACCGAGTAATATTGTTATTAATGCACAATATTTCGGCGACTTTATTCTCCGTCGCCATCTTCAGGTGCAGTTGCAAGTCTTGAAGTCTGCACCTGAAGATGGCGACGGAGAATAAAGTCGCCGAAATATTGTGCATTAATAACAATATTACTCAGTTTGTTTCCCGAGAAACGTTTATAAATAAACAACACCGAGAAAAATTACATTCATTTATATCTCTTGATACTATTGTACAAGCGAAGATCAAATGATTTTTTTTAGCATTAGAGATCATTTACTTTTGTGTAGCCTTCTGGCTAAGTAACCATGAGCAACACCAAATCTCAGACCAAATTTGCTATTCCATAAAACAATAATTTTTGTTCTGGAAAGTAAGTACCCACTAGCTAGTATTCAAATCAACCACAGAGTAAAAACAATTACACTAAAATCCGTCAGCAAATAGTGACTGCCTGGCATCAAAAAGCAACTTAAATATGAACACACCGTATACAGGGTGTTACAAAAAGATACGGCCAAACTTTCAGGAAACATTCCTCACACACAAACAAAGAAAATATGTTATGTGGACATGTGTCCGGAAACGCTTACTTTCCATGTTAGAGCTCATTTTATTACTTTTATTCAAATCACATTAAACATGGAACGGAAACACACAGCAACAGAACGTACCAGCGTGACTTCAAACACTTTGTTACAGGAAATGTTCAAAATGTCCTCCGTTAGCGAGGATACATGCATCCACCCTCCGTCGCATGGAATCCCTGATGCGCTGATGCAGCCCTGGAGAATGGTGTATTGTATCAAAGCCGTCCACAATACGAGCACGAAGACTGACGAAACTAAAATGAGCTCTAACATGGAAAGTAAGCGTTTCCGGACACATGTCCACATACCATATTTCCTTTGTTTGTGTGTGAGGAATGTTTCCTGAAAGTTTGGCCGTACCTTTTTGTAACACCCTGTATATATCCAGGTAAACTTGAAGATGGGTTTTCCAACTGTCGCACATTAATGCGAGCAAGAGATCTATGTAATTAAATAAACATTTAATTTCTTGTAGACTGAAGTTCCTCTTATGTACTTTTACAGTGTATTTATCTCATTTATTTGCTCAACAATCCTCCCAACACCAATAACGATCGCACCTGTCACTACATCCGAAGATTTTCAGGTTCGCTTTCTACTCAAGATCTCTCAATTTAATTTTTACGCTGCTGCTAAATCAATCTTGTCCTGGTCGCCCTCTCTACTCAACAATTCTCCTAACTTCACTTCTTTTTCAGAGATCATATCCTTTAAAGCATCTCTGGGCAAACAATAGTTATTAAACTTTGTATTCTTTATATATATATATAAATCATTTTAACTTTTAATTTACCACTATGTCACACAACTACTCATCAGAGGAAGATACTTCCACATTTCATTATTTTGTGAAGATCTGACTACTCCAACCCAAAACATTGTACCTTAGGATGCCAGTTGTCAGGATCTTCGCCAGAACTCACGGCACGATACAGATCCAGAACAAGCCCGGGAATCCTAGCACGGCAGACGGCATTGTACCAACGTTCCAGCACTGTAGGCCAACTCACACAAGTGTGTGCTGGGGTTGGTTCACATAGGGGTGGTAGAGAGTCGGGCCCCGGCCCACACCAGCCAGGTGGTGGTGGTAGTGGTGGGTACTCTGGCAGCTCCACCAGCCAGAGCCAGGAAGGAGGCGGCAGCATACCACAACACTGACTGCACTGTCTGGGAAGCATCAGTCCTCTGCAGCCACGGTCCATCGACCACAGCTGACCTGATCTACTTTCCCACACCACAGTAAACACAACGTTCCTTCGCATAAGGCGTGAAAGTCTTTTCAGTTTCACTGAGCAGCCACTTTCCCAATAAATACCGCTGATTGATTTGATAGTAATTGATCTTGACAGTTGGATGTTAAATGTAAGTCTAATTAACAGATTCACTCAAGAAAACTCTGAGTTGCCATATTGTTCCGGATATAGTATCTTATTGATGTAAGTCAACAGAAACACCCTACTGCTGCATAAAATAAAATGCTATTACTCATAATATTTGTAACACACTTTTACCAAAGTCTAGCTCATTTGTGAATGTGTAGTTTTGTTCACATTAATACATTTTGATTTGTGGGTTTCATTACTGTGAAATGTGGTATGGAAAACAATTCTAAATTATTCATTATAACTCTTCAGATCAGTGGCATAGCTAGATCAACAAGGGCCCCGGTGCAAAAAAATTATTTTGGGCCCTCAGGCCAGACGGGCGACCTTTTTTTTGCTTTGTGTGCTGGTAGGGGTCCCCTGAACTGAGGATGGGGGCCCTTGAATTGTTCTTTAGGGGCCCCTGAGCAGCGAGGGCTCTTAGTGAGGGGCTCCTGTGTTCTCAGGGGCCCCTTAGACGACGGTAGAGCTAAGAGCTAAAAAAAAGGGCTCGTGGGCCCTCTAAATTGTGCTTGAGGGCCCCTAGAGGTGCACTTAGGGGCCCCTTGAGGTATGCTTGGGGCCCCCTGAGCGTGAGGGCCCCGGTGCACTGCACCGCCTAGCCCCATAGTAGCTACGCCCCTGCTTCAGGTGTGTTTTATTAGCATTTACTTTTGAAGTTTGGATCATTTGCTTCAACTCTGATACTGCATACACTACCACAACTTTGAATATCTGTAATGGGAGTGTATTTAATCACATAAGGGACAGAATATATCATCTTGCAGTTATTAGGTTCAAAACTCATTGATTGTATGTAACAGTATCAATTTCAGATCTCGGAGAAAAGAAAAGCAGTCTATAGACACACCACATGTTTGTCTGATTGAGAAAAAGCTTAATATTAATTGAAAATCAGATTTTGCATTTTTCCACAATGAAACATTTTCTGCCTCTATTGTGCCTTTAGCTCCAATCAAGTTAATTGAAGAAGAAACAACAAATAAGTTCTTAACACTCTTAAATGAATCAAAGAACAAGATATGTATCTTCCTGAATTGCTAACATAAAAAAAATGTAGAACTGTCATTAGGAGATAATATTGTCCCCTCTATTAGAGTGTCATGAATAAAAACCATTCATTATTTATGCAAAAAAAATTGTATAATGTATATAATTTACAGAAAGATATATATATTTTGATAACTTTCAATAAGGGTTCTGATAATCATCCCTCCTTTTATGTAAATCCATGTCTCACACAGTGTAAACTTTCATTCTTATCAGAAAAGAAAGCCAGTGGTAGCATGAAGTGCTATACAGATGAGGGACAAAGTAAGCCACATGCTTGGCTGCCCATGACCAAGTGAAACTGGAGAACTAGGCCTGTGATGGAAGGGTTACGGTCCACTGACCCTGAAGGTTCCCAACAGTTTCAACAGATGCAGTCCTTGGGAAAGTATTTCTAGAGATTTTATATGTCTGATGGCATCCCTCTAATCATACCAACTAAGCCAACAGATCTAGTAACATAAGTTAATCAGGCAAAAAGTTTTTTTTATATAATTTATAACAATAGGTGTCAAAGATTATAACTATGGACTGAGGGGATGCAAAATTACTTTGCTATTTTTACACCCACAATTACTATTTGATTTTCTCAATCTGACATTAAATTTTGACAAAACAATCAAATTTAAAACTAAACTGAATCAACCTATTTTCCGTAACATATTTTTATGTTGCACAACAATTACATTCATTTGACCAAACCTAGAACTTTCTTCCAGATACCATATACTTTTTAGTTATTTTTTCTATCAAAATTAAAAATTAAAAATAAACAATTTCCATTTTTAATGAGAGACTGCTGGCGTGAAAATTATAACGAAATCTTATATCTTTAAATGAACAATTCTTATATATATATATATATGTATATATATATAAAGAAAAAAAGACGCTAAGTAGCGGAAAGGAATCAAATTAGGATAGGGAAATGAGCCACCACTTACCTTTAGATGTTGGATGTGGGGCGCGAACACACAGAAAAGACACAAACACAAATAAAGAAATTTTCGGGAAAAAACTCTTCGTCAACAAGAGAACATTATGGGAGGTGGGTGCAGCCGGAGATCTCCCAAAAATTTCTTTATTATTTGTGTTTGTGTCTTTTCTGTGTGTTCGCGCCCCACATCCATCATCTAAAGGTAAGTGGTGGCTCATTTCCCTATCCTAATTTGATTCCTATATATATATATATATTGGATCTTGGAAACAGCTCTAGCAATTTTGGATGAAATTTCATTTAACGATAACAATATGTTTTTTAAGTTTACCTAAATAGGTGTCTTCCCTGCAAAAATGCGATTTTTTAAAAGATTAGCTATTCTTGTATTTGGTAACTCGGAAACGGCGCTAAACCTATCTTGTAGACATTTCAGGTACCAGTAAGGTGGGCTGATATTAGTTCTCTTAGATTACAGCAAGAAACTCTTATAACTTGAAATGAATATTTTTTGTACCCTAGCTGACCCGTGCGAGTAGTATCGTGGTCAATGTGGAAATAAGTAAATGCAGGTATTTATTAATGAAAGGTGTTTTATTTTCAAGAGTAATAATAAATATCACTTTTACTGTAAAAAGTCGTTGACCTCAAATACTATATGTTTAATTGTAAAACCTTTAAAAAGTAGATGTTTAAAAAATATTGGCTGTGTCAGATGTCCTTTTTTCAATCTTCTTTACTTTACAAAACTTCGTTGAAAACTATATTAGCAGTTATAATGTCATTGTCGTTGACTTTTTGACCGTATGTGTCCTCAATGCAATAGTAAATATTGATGAATCTACAAACTCATGTAGAAGCTGTGTACGGATGTAAATAAGAAAAAAACAAGTTCTGATGGGTACAATCCTGCCTTTTGAAGCGTCTGACCTTTTTCATTGCGAAGATTACTTCTTTTGTTGTTGTTGTTATTTGGGTTTTAGGGCGCGTCGACGATGGGGTCATTAGAGCCCTATACTTCTTTTGGGAACTGTTTTCTTATAATTTGGAAAGTTATGGTTGATCAGAAGATATGAGGTTACTGCAAGGAATGAGCATAGTTTATCAGAGTGAATGAATTTAGCACTGGTGATGTTCTCATCTAAGTGAATTACGGCAGTTCTATCATTACTGTAGTGCCACAATCTGATGAGGAATTCTTATAGAACTCGACAAAACAAATCGAAAATAAAGAATGAAATTTTTTGGTATCTCGCGTGGTTTTCGAGGTGTAGCATGTCAAAAATCAGTTATAGGTATACATCCTTGTGCTTTTGTTGATATTTCTTTTTGTCCAGGCCATATTTCAACCTAACAACAACCACTAGGAAGAAAATAACATCTGTAGTGCATTTCCACCATTTATATATAATGGTTTTGGTGGATTTTTTCTGGTCCAGATCTCACACTAACCCCCTCAATTTATATAGTATTATATATAGTATTAGTTTCGATTTGTCTCATCGAGTTATGTAGAAATTCATCATTAAATTTGGCTATGGCGAAATTTTTCTTCTGTCCAGGCCACATTTCAACCTAACCACGTCAATTTTGAGGTACTATTCTCGAGAACTAAGCGAGATATCAAAAAATGTTATTCTTTAATGTCAATTTGTCTCTACATAAGAATCCATTATCAAACGGTTATCGTAGAACCCCCTGAATTACCACAAATCTTACACCATTAATTAATCCCTGACTAGCATTAAGATTTGTATTTAACATAATACCATTTTTCTTTTCAAATCAATTTATGTGATAGTAAACCAGATGATCTCTAAAATGGCTCTAGCTATTTGGATGTAAATAATTTTTTCTTTTCAAGTTTGTAACACGATTTTACAAAAAGAAATTAGTAATTCTTGTATTTGGTTTCTAGGAAACGGCTCTAACCTTATTTCATAGAAGTTTCAGGTACCAGTAAGCCTACTGATGTTAGTTAAGCTTCTCTTTGGTAAGAACAAGAAATGCCTAGGAAGCCTTCAAGCCTTTTACTTTAATCAAGCTTTACTCAAAATCTTGTACATTGAACAGAAATCGAAAGATGCCAAGCAAAGATTGGTCACCGAGGTACTAATTACATTAATATCAGAAACCGATCTGCAAAAATTATAAAACATGATGGGCTTTATATGGAGGACAACGAATTATCGTGTTCATTAACTAATCGAACTGGACAATGTACAATTGAGGAGATAATTCTGAGGAGGTAATGTTCCAATTAAAATTGGCAATGTACCCAAACACCCATTAATATATATTTTTTTTATAAAAAAATATGAGACTAGACTAACGCATAGCGCACATCCTACCTTATCATACTCGATCTGGTACTTGTCGATCATTGCTTGTATTTGGTTAGCACGATGCGTGTACAGCAGAATACGTGCACCAGACGTCAGTATCAGCTGCACTGCACTACCCTTTGGGACTGATATCTCAGCAATTTCATCAAAACTGTATAGAAATAAATAACAATATAAGTACCATTATAATAACAATGAGCAGGAAAAAGCAATAAAACTAAGGAAGGATAGGGAAATATGACCCAACACTTACCACAGATGAA
Organism: Vandiemenella viatica; assembly: GCA_031002005.1. NCBI lineage: Eukaryota > Metazoa > Arthropoda > Insecta > Orthoptera > Morabidae > Vandiemenella > Vandiemenella viatica. The sequence goes on from JARYHS010008074.1 coordinate 60,580,020, forward strand.
GGCGGCTGGGACGACGAACAAAAAACAAACACAAAAGAAGTGCAATGTTTCGGCCTATAGCAGCCTTAAATGTGCAGAAGGTGAAGTACCAGGCGGCATCACATGTGTACACATAGATGGCCGACTGGTGAATGGCGTCTCAGGCGCGGATGGTAGTTTAGGTGGAAAGGGGGGGGGGAGAGTAAGTTCAAATATTGGATCGATAATCGATACTGATGACGATATGTTATTATTGAAAGAGGAGAATAATAACTGGGTGGGGATATATATATATATATATATATATATATATATATATATATAACGTGCAGAGTTAACTCTGCCCACCAGACGCAGCACTTATTATCTATAACATTTACATTTTTTGTATTTACTATTATCCGTGCTATTTACATTTATTTTACTTTTCACTTATAGTATATATATAAATATATATATATATCCCCACCCAGTTATTATTCACCTCTTTCAATAATAACATATCGTCATCAGTATCGATTATCGATTATAACGTGCAGAGTTAACTCTGCCCACCAGACGCAGCACTTATTATCTATAACATTTACATTTTTTGTATTTACTATTATCCGTGCTATTTACATTTATTTTACTTTTCACTTATAGTATATATATAAATATATATATATATCCCCACCCAGTTATTATTCACCTCTTTCAATAATAACATATCGTCATCAGTATCGATTATCGATCCAATATTTGAGCTTACCTTCCCCCCCTCCCCCCACCATCCGCGCCTGAGACGCAATTCACCAGTCGGCTGTCTATGTGTACACATGATGCCGCCTGGTGCTTCACCTTCTGCATGTTTAAGGCTGTTATAGGCCGAAATATTGCGCTTCTCTTGTGTTTGTTTTTTGTTCGTCATCCCAGCCGCCTTCATCTGTGGTAAGTGTTGGGTCATATTTCCCTATCCTTCCTTAGTTTTATAACAATATAAGGATGTATTTATTCTTCTGTGAAGATGGTACAATATCTGTGTGGTATGATATGTCTACAATGTTGGCAGAGGAAGTAATTGTCACTTCTGATTGATTGAGTGTATCAGTTAAAATATTGATAGCGGGCTTTTCCACTACCTCTAACCCTCTTGTCTAACACACCTTTCTGACCAGATTGGCCTTAAGTTGAGAAATGAAAAATAAACTTCGTATTTTCAGTTAATGATACAACTAACACAAAAGTAATTGTGTACAGAAATGAAACAAATTAATTTTTATTCACCAGGCAGGTAAATAATTATATAAATTTCTTTGTGTATGGAGAGTGAGACATGAATAGTGATCATTTAATGCAAATGTGTTAAAATTGCATTGATGAGATAATGGAGATAAATATGCTTCACTGATGAACCCTGGAGCAACAAGAATCAAGTACTGTTTTCAGCATTTTCACATTGCACTAAGCTACAAATTACCCACTGTGCAGGAATTCTTCACTGAGAAAAACATTCCTGCAGTCACACAATCATGATCCCATACAAAATTATTCTTGGTTGCTCCTTTCTTTGAAAAATTCTAAAATAAGTTTTCAGCTGCCATTTCCTACAATGGCAGTATAAATGGAACAAGTATGCATCTGTAAAAGGATTATTTTTTGAATGCAAGGCATTTGGGAGAACATGGGTTTAAATTTACATTCAGCCATCCAAATATCACTTTTCCAAGTCCCCCCCCCCCCTCCCAAAATCATTCCAGGTAAATGATTCAAAGGTCTCTTCACAAAGGCATGTTTAGATTCCTTGCCATCCCTTACACTTAATTCCACCCTCTCCCAGCTCACCATGCCTATTACAAAGGAATACAACTATTTCAGGATTTTTTAAAACTATTCTTTTTTGTGTGTGTGTGTGGATTTATGCCTCATTAATGTTGAGGTTGTTAGAGGCATAGAAGAACTGGGAGCATGGAATGGAAAGTAATTTGGCCCTCACTTTTTGAAAGAAAAAATCCTGGCATTTTCCTGGAATGATTTTGGGAAACCATGGAAAACCCAAATCAGGATTGCCGGATGACAATTCTAATCCATGTTCTGAATGCGCACCAAAGCGTTACCACTCACCCAACACGTTAAGCAACTATTCTTTGTATACTTATATCAGTACATACATTTCTTCTCTTAAAATACTGCCAATCAATCTTATACTTATAGCTAATTTGGATTATACAAACTAACACACAAAGGACAGATAATATTTTCGTTTCTATTAATAGAATAGTTTTCTATCTAAATTATATGATGTACAGAGATTAAATAAAGGACAGATAGTATTTACAAAAGTATATTGGATGCAATTAATGTATCAGATTGTTGAAAACTTAATTGGGAAAAATTTCTGTTCAAAAAATAAAATAATGAAGCACACAAAGCAGAGTACAATATTGGCCTCGCTAGGATAACAAGTTTCTCTAACAGTACATGAAAAATGTTTTTAGATGAATGCATGGAGTGTGGAAACAATAAACTGGGAATTATTTATACCAAAGTATGTGCTTATTTTAAATCATATATTCCAACAAGAAATATAAGCATTTAAATTTATAAATGTACAAGTGGTACCTACAGAATATTTGGATTGATTTTTACCACTGACAATATTGTTGACACATGGTTGGCATTGGTGGGGTACCCCTCCATCTTTCTGTCATTTAGATGAAAATTCAGTTTCTGCTTCATCTACAGTACTAGTTTATGTTGGATTACTCAACATTTGATAACTGTTCAGTGTCAATGTTGAGCATGTGTCAACAGGAAATTTGTCATTAAATTTGATAAGTCTGCTGCAAAAATATTAAATTTGATATAATAAGTGTATGATGATAATTGCTAATCGTGAACTCAAGCTTCTGAGTAGATAAAACAATTCAGAGTAGCAGAGAAGACATCACAGATGATTTCTGCATTGGGCATTCACAAACTAAAAACAGAAGAAAAGACTGTAAAAGATGGTAAGATCATTAGAGAAAATCAACATCTGAGTATTAGCACTGTTGGTGAGCTAATAAATATTGTCAAAGAAAGCATTCAGCAAAATTTTACATGACAGTTTTAATACCAGCAAAGTATTTTAAAAGTTGGCACCAAAAATTCTTTCTTTCAATGTCAAGAAAACTCGAATGACCATTTGCCTTGACACACTGAAAAAACTAAAACTGATTCTACCTGATTAGAGAGGATAATAGCATGTGATGAATTATGGTTTTTTGCACTATTCTGAAACCGAGCACAAATTCAAGCATTGAAAAATCCCAAACTCACTGAGGCAAACAAAAGTGCAGATGGGCAAATCAAAACTTGAAACAATGATGATTCTAGTTTTTGACATCTGTGTGATTGTACACATTGATTTGGTGCCCAGAGGTCAAACTGTAGTTCAAGATTACTATAAACAGATTCTGAACACTATTTGTGAGGAGGAAAAAAAAAAATGAAATGTGGAAGAATCAGTCTTGGACCCTCCATCACAAAAAGCACCAGTGTACATTGCTCTTTCAATCAAATCTTTGCCATCAAACTTACTTACCTTACTTTGTTGCATGTGATCTGTTATGGTAATATCTGTAGCACTGCTTCCAAAACTGGAGAATTTGTATGGAATGGTAGGGGGATTGAGAAGAAGTGTAAATTGAAAGAGATTGTGGTCTAAATAGATTTTAAAAATGCAGTCTAATTATTTTCTAGTTACACCTTATATTTTTGCATACTGTATGTTTCTAATGAAAATGCTCATTATTTCATTCCTTTAGTACCCTGTACTGGTAAACGGGGACAAAATGATGAGGGTTTGATGAAAACAAGTTCTTTTTTTTAAATCAGTGTCTTCTATTAAACAAGGAATTTGTCAAATGAAGTGTATTATTTCTATGCTCTACATTTCTCTAGGCTTCCACATATCCAATCTCTCTCTCTTTGTTAGTCTCACTGTTTATCCTAAATATGCACATATTACAAATAAAAATGGGAATGTCTACAAGACTCTTATGTTAGGTACAATGACTGGAAACTTGTTGATATTAAGCGCACTGAAAGCAACTTTTTCTTCTGTAGGGTTCAGGGAAATGATACACAATATAAGTCTCAACGCACAAAGCTGAAGGTACAAGGGTTGCTTCAATAATAATAATAACAGCACTTGGTATTGGCTTAGATGTGATAAATTTACATTTTTTATTCTTGCCTGGCTCGTATTACCTGTAGCGTTCTGGTCCATTACAAATAATTTGCAACAACTGAAGATTGAAGCTAATAGAATTTCTTCAATTAAAAAAATGTTTGAAATATTCATGAAACAAAAATCCAGGCTCCTCTTCAAGTCATACTTTAAAATAAGGTTTTTTTTTTTTTTTTTTTAGGAGGGCTGTGACAAATGTGAGCAGAATACATAGTTTACATTATTGATGAGTTTCTAACAACTCTGTAGGTACTAGATACACAATGTCATCACTTTATATTTGGAAATTTAGAACTTCACATTTTAAATCTCATATTTCTGTTGCATATACTTCTTCATCTATCTGTTTTCAACTTTGGTAACTGATGGATAATAAATCTCTTGTTAATACTATTTCTGATGCTGATATTAAAATTAGTTACAAAGTACAGAATACTACAGCAAATATAAGTCTATGTTATGTGATACCTACAGTATTTTATCATATTGCTTCCTGCTACATGACTTATGAATTTTTGAAAGAGCTTTGGTTAATGTGTGCCCTTCATACAACTAACCTGAAGCTATCAGTAACAGACAGGGCATCATGGGAGGAAGATGCTTTCTCCTGCTGCACGAGGCGCACTCCTGAATGGGACACAGCTAAATGCTGAACCCCAGGGTGTTGATGGCCTCCCTGGAAAACAGTATAAACATTAGGAAATAATCTGGAACATTACTGCCAGGTATCTACTTTTGTCATGAATTTATTATTAACTTGTATAAAACAGTATTGTGCCGCATGCTGAATTTTTTTTTTTTGTCCTGTGATAATTGTAATTGTATAACAAATAAGGCTTATTTACTGCACACAGGCACACTAAAAATATTTTAAAGTGATATAGTGAACAAGTAGTTCCTGCAAGTGGATATTCCGACAAAAAGAATTACTCTATCACAGGAATTCCCTGCAATGCACAGAAAATGTAAAACCTTTGATATGTAACTAACGAAAATTATTTTGAAAGAATGGAGATTTTCACAGTGCATCAGTTGTATAAAAAATTATCAAGCCTTCCACCAGAGGGAATCAATTTAATGCAACATTTAAAAGTCATTCCCTTCATTGGAAGATGAAGTTGGTGAATGACTTCAAAACATTGCAACAAATTGATATACTTCCCTAATGGGATACCCGAAAAAAAATTTTATACAAGAACTATTTCATCGAAAACTTCTTGAGAATGTGAAGAAACTTTACACCACTTAGCAAATGAAGGCTGAAAGAAGAAGGAAGGGTACTAATCTTTCAGTATAAAACCATAACAAACCTCAAAATGTTAATGCAATTCTATGGCAACCTATAAAAATTTATGAAAACAAGGTTAAGCAGAATTGTCATAACCCCCAACAAAGTAGACAGTTTCTATGGCTTCAGGACGTGACCAGCATACAGGTTTAGATAGTGACAAGCAATGCCATAAATGTACCCTAATTTAAACAGTGCATGTTCGTTATATGTGAATACTTCCAAACAATTTTATTTAAACAAAAACAAATAGGTACTCTGAAATAAACACCGTGAAGAAAACATAATGACAGAGATAAAAAATTATGTTTACTTTGGGGACAGCAAGGGAAGTTTCAAATTAAAAAGAAGGTGGCATGGATATTCTAGATCACTTGGTGCTGCCACGAAAATCTTTATGCAGACTTTCAGAAGAAACTAGTGTTCAATCTGTCAAATATATGGCAGAAGTATGTACCACACTATTTATGGTCCTAATGTTTAGATGGGAGTAATCTTGAGGTTTTATAAATTTCAAGGTTTCAAAAGCTTGTGGTTGTCACAAACGGCCAGTCCAGTTGATCAGTGCTTTGCAGTTGCTCTTCATCAAAATGGCAAAACTTTACTTTTCAATATGTGCAGTTTTACAGGTATAAATGAAAAAACTCAAATAATTACTACTATACACCGTTGCATTATCAATTGTATCTATATCAGCTTTTAACAGTGTTCAACCTTGTCATCTTTCTTTTCTGTCATCAATCTCTTGACTGGTTTGATGCAACCTTCGATCTCCTATACTGAACTAAACTCATCTCAATATACCCATTACAACATATGACCTGAATTACCTGCTTGTTGCAGATACTTGTATTCCAGTCTTTGTCTGTCCTCTACAGTTTTTTTTATTCAATTGTTTCCTCCACTAACAAATTAAAGAATTCCACATGTCTTAAAATGTGACCTGCTAACCTGTCTCTTCTTCCTATGTGACTCTTCCAAAAACTTCTTTCCTCACCCAACATTTGTAAAACACATTCATTTTGAACTCTACCTGCCATTTAATTTTCAACATCATCCAACCTCATCACCATTAAAATGTTTTGATTTTCCTTTTTCTAGTCAATGTTTTACTATATTAAAGTACGATGCTACACATACAGTTTTAGAAAGTTCTTTCTCATGCCTAGATCAATACTTGAAACTAAAAGTCTTCCCCCAGCCCACTCCCTCCCCAAGAAGGCTGTTTTCAGTAGTGCTATTCCTCACATCGGCCATCTGTTGGAATTTTTCTTCCTAAGTAAAATACTTATTCCTCCTATTACATCTTAAACCTACTTACTATAATTTCAACTACAGTTCACTTTTGTCTAACTTTTGATTTGTTTTAGACCAAATTTTTCTCACATTATTTTATTTGAGCAATTCAGTAATTTCTCATTATTTTCATTCTGTTCCGCTAACAAGACAATGTCATTAGCAAATTGCAACATTTATGCCACATTCAAATTTTTCTTTTACTTCCTTTATTGTTTCCTCTACATTCAAGTTGAATATTAATGCAGACAGACTATAACGAAGTCTCACACCATTTTTACCCGATGCTAGTCTCTCGTAAGTCTCTACTTTAATTATAGCAATCTGATTCTTATTTAGATCATAAATTATTCTCCTATCTTGATATTTTATACCTGATTTCTCTAAAATTTTAAACATCTTATCCATGTAATATTATCAAAAAAAAATTCTGGCCCAAAAATGCAATAAATGTACTAATCTTAAAGTCAAATTGCTTTTATTGTGACACCATTTCTCCTGACCAAATCTGATCTTCACCCAAATATCTATTATCATTCTTCCCATTCCAGTGTATATCATCATAGTCAGCAATTCTGAAGCATTTGATGTTGGACTTATTGTGTGGTAAGTTTGACATGGTCTTCCCTTTTAAAGCACACAATTGTTTAGCCTATCCGCATCATTCAGTTCTTGACAAAAACTTAATTAAGTGGTAATCAATAGTTATTACAGTGAGAGTACCTTTTGCTAATATTATTGCATACCAAAATTGTTAAGTTTTATACAAATTGTATTTGCATTGAAAATTTTAGAAGACCTCTCCAAGTGAATAATTATTACTCTCAACAGCTTTTTCAATTGCAGCTATAACAGCAATTATACTTGTTTTTTTTTTTCCTACAATGCAAAAATTAAAAATCAAAAGACATAACCACATTTTTTGTTAGAATGGCATGCTTTACAATATCTCACAGACATTGTTTCAGCATATACTTCTTTTCTCTGCTATGAATAAATGTTCTGTACTTAACTGTTGATTGTCTTCTTATATGATAATGCGAATAAAGAATGAAACACCTAATAATAACCTAATAATTAGTTTAACACTACAACCTTCTGAAAAAGGGTATAATAAATGTTTTTACCTAATGTTACCATAAATAACCAAAAAATCTTATTGTTACTAATAAAATGTTTAATGTTATTAAAAATCTGGTTCCCAAACATAATACTAAAATACTAAAAGTAACTCACAGCATGTAAATCACATAATGTGTGAACTTACCGATACGGGAAAAATTCTAGCGAAGTATATGGGCCAATCTTTGGCAATATCTACAATATTTTTCTTTATGGTAACTTTCTGTTGTGCTGAGTGTAGATTGTTCAGCGTTACACCATAGTTATCCAATAGCTGGAAACAAAAGAAATGACTAAGATAAACTACTCAATAAATACATCTAAAAGCTATTTCTGACACTAGAAATAGAACCCATGATCCCTGTCAAGCATAGGAGAGATTAACATGCTTTAATCCAAACTTTTTCACGCATAAATTTAATTGCAATATCTGTTTAATTACTTAGGGGGCAACTTAACAAGAAAAATATTTTTTAGTGTAAATGAATGGTCAACTCATCTTCATCACTTGCTCTACACCATCCAAAATAATTCTCAGGATAGATCATCATTTATTATTTGATTTACTATAAATCTACCTATGAAATTTGATGGATTGAATGAGAAGCTCATACTAGCCATATCAGAGAAAAAGGAATTGCTAAGTTAGGTTAGCAACTTTTCCACCATAAATATACACTCTACTACAGGAACTAACAAAATATGGATTCAAAAGTGACAAATATAGTGAGGAAACAGAAGAGAAAATTACATCAGCAGAGATGAAATATGAAAAGTAAAGTAAGATGATGCAATACCTGCAAGAAACAAATCCATCCAACTGAAATTTGTGCATGCTCAGAAACGAATAAAAGAAAACCACTCACAGAGTAATGATTACATGCTCATATTACAGAGCCCAAAACCTCCTCTGAATGTTGGAAGACAGGCAATAGGCCTGTTTACAAACATGGTTTTACCGACAGTTTTGAAGTGTACATGTAAATCCTTTACATGTAAATGTTAGTTGGTCAGAGAGACAGCGCACTCTGAACGCACACATCTGGTGCGCAGGTCTAACAGTGGAATGTGGACTATGAGTGATCCCACTGATTGTCAAAGGAAGAATATGGTCAACTATAGGATATTTAATGGTGAATTAAGGAGGAGTGCTGATGTATAGGCAATAGATAACAACATCAGATGCTGATCACTAGGTAATGCTAATGAAACTGAGAACAGTGACAGAAACAATAAAAACAAAATAGGAAATGCAGGAATAAAAACTGAAAGAGAATGAGAATTAAGTACCAGGAGCAAGATACATACAGTGAAAATAGTGACAGTGGAAGAGGATTGGTAAATATTGGAAAGGACACTGCTGTAGAAACAGCTTGTGGAAGAATTAACAGCACAAAAAGACCATAGGAGTGGAGGAATGAGAAAGTAAGAGAAGTATTGTCAAGGAGGAACAAGGCTCTCAACCCATGGCTCAAGTGGAGAACTACAGAGACAAGATAATATAAAACAGACAGAGACACAAAACCAGTAACAGAGGAGAGCAGGAAGAGGATGAAGAAATGGAATGGTATGATGGGGGAGTTTAAAATAAAATTTTAATAGGATGATAATACATGAGATGGTAAGAAGGAATAAAAAAGGCATGAGTGAAAATCCTAACATGATGAATGAAAATGAGATAAGCAATAACAGGAAACTAAAAATAATCCAGGAAGAATAATTTTAACAGAAATTGGACAATGGAAGATGCATTGCTAGATGAGTAGGACAACAACCGAGAAAAATAAGCAGAAAAAGACAACATGAGAATCAGTGGAAACAGATTAAGATAAGATGAAGGCAGGAGAGAAGCCACATATTATTTAAGCAAGTGAGGAGTGACAGAAAAGTTAAATCTTGTGATGATATTAACAAGGAATGAGAGAATAATCGAAAAATTGGGCACTTAGCATCTTCAAAAAATTAAACAGGTGAATAAGAGCATAGAGAAGTAACAATAAAATTCCACTGTGCCAAACTTTTGAGTAGATCCTAGAAAAAATTAAAGAGAAGAAAAACATGGTATGAGACCAGAGAAATCTTCAGGAGACCTTATAAAACCAGGCAGCTGCAAGAAAATCATTGTGAGTATTGACAGGAGCAGCTGGGTATCTTCCTGGATATTGAAAAAGAGTATGATAGACCATGAAAAGCAAAAGAGTCTGAAAATACGCAATAAACAGAGGAAATTTGCCATATGAATATGAGCTATGTTAAAAGATTGGGAGAAAGAACACATTGGCTGGAGCAAAAACCAGGTTAAAGTGAGGAAATGACTTCTCATCCGTGCCCTTCTTCATGAGAAATATTAGAAAGGGGGCTGGAAGAACTAGAGAAGGAATTATGAAGTTAGTGGCTTTCTCAGATGATCTATAGAATAGGGGCAAAAAGATACATTGGCAGACATTGAAGCATATATATCATGCTGCTTAATACAAAGAAAATCGCCTGGAAATCAACAGAATTTTAAAAAAATAACAAATTGACAAAAATTTGGAGGGACAAAAGTGTATGGAGTTTTTTAAAAAATGATAATAATAAATTTAAAAAAATTTGATATAATTAACACATACACAAAATTATAATGAGTCCTAAAAAATGTATTTTCATGATATATTTATAATCTAATTCATGAAATTCTCTATTGAATGATGTAAATGATATTTGATTCAAAAAATTATTTGCTAAAGTATCAATTTTGCTAGAATTACCATTTAGTTATATTTCAAATACCATAAGATCACTATATTTTTCCATATAGATCACTATATTTTTCCTGTGAACTTCATTTGGTATAAAATAGTGAAAAAGCTTTATGCCTTCTGTTCCACTACCATTCAATCCTTCAACACAGACTGCCCTACATATCAGATCAACTTGTTACATTTTTGTGCTAATTGTGTTTGTAGTCTTTAACTATTATTCATCAATGAAACTAATAGCAATCGGAATACATTAATAACTAGTTTTTTTTAAATTAATATTACAGTATTATTGAAAATATCTTACCTATGTTCTCAACATGTTTTTAGGTGATTAAAATTACAAGACTGATTTTTCAAACTTTTTATTGTTTCAATCTCAGAAACTTCATAAGTATGAATTATTTTAATATGAATACTATTAATTTCACATAGTCTCCCTTGAAAGTGTGTTTGTAATATTTGTATAAACAATGTGTGATTGGTTAATTGATAAATTTTTTAAAAAAACTCCGTAGGTGTATTGTTCCATGGAAAAAAGAACTCAAGGATGGTGGGGGGGGGGGAGAGGGGGAGGTGGAACTCTTAAAACTTCCACAAATATTTTGATGTTACTGATAACACAATCCACAGCAATTATGATTAATTAGATTAACCCAAATTAATTACACCAATGAGTAATCATTTATTGACTGAAAAGTTAAGATAACCATAATTTCTACAGTGACATCATCATATTTGACACTGGCTGGAAAATTACAAATTTCTATTTTCTATATCAGCATATACGTCTCCTGTATAAAGTCACCTCAAAGAAAAATTTAATTTAATGTAAGTTTCTAATCTTAAGTTAAGGTTTTTATTTTTTACTAATATTACTCTAATAGTAAGCATCTTTAGTTCAGTTGTCTTTTGTGAACATCTCACCTTCCTCATCTTGTTACGCTGGTCTCTTGAAATGCGCAAACAACCTGTGCTCAAGCAATCCTGAACCACCTGGCAGAAGATTAGGTGAAGGGCCAAAGGGCTGGTCAGAACCTCACCAGGAGCAAACACCTGTAAACAAAAGCAAAGAATCTCATAAGGTGATATAGCAGGGAACAAGGCAAACATATGGTTAGTCCAGCACCGTATTTGTATTGCTTTTGTCTTTGCATCCTCCTGCATTAAACTGTGACTATCATCCGAGGTCAACATCCATGATTTGACAGTTAAAGCTAGTTCAGGGAAACAGAAGACATGAGATTGATAACATAGACGATCCACAAAAAAAGGAATTAGAGATATTGAATCTAATTCAGGAGAGACAGCTAAAAAATAGGGCCAAAAATACCACTTAAGGAGCATAGAAAGATATAAAGAGAAGAAATTTGAAACATAAAAAAGTATGTAAAATTAAATTTCTACATCATTATTTAGCTGTAACATTTACGAGGAATAAATAGGTAACAAAACAACTAGTTACTATATTTCATGCCAATTCAACATAGAATTAACTTCTACTGGTCAGAGTCTTTCCTGAAACTGCAGCACCTTCTGATATCTGTGGATGGGAACTCATTTACCAAGATGTCCTTGACACCAGGCATGCACCTTACCTCAACCTCCAATTAGATCCCATCAGTAAGCATAATACTTATTTTCACTATAAATAGCTTTTAAGTCATTTCTTTATCTGACCCCAATTATTCTTCATTTTTTTTATTACTTTGTACCGCCCTTACAGTGATAATATTTCCCCATAGTTATCAATCATCTCTGGCTTCAGTTGCATGATGAGATTTATTGTGTACCTACTGGATCACTTTCCATGCATTTCGTTCTTGCAGATGAATAAGATCTTATATTGTTAAATGTGTTTGTTGGCTTATCTCCTGCTTTTATCTATGGTAAGTGATGAGTTTATATTCCCTATCCTTTATTATTTTCATTGCCTATTTTTCTCATCTTTATCAAAATACTATTTCTACATATAGGGGTAACAAAAATCAATTCATCTACATCTACATATATACTCTGCAATTCACAAAATTGTGGGTGGCAGAGGGTGCTCAGCACCAAAGCTAATCTCTTTGCTGTGCATTCCAATCCCTAATGGTACGAGGGAAAAAAGAATTCATATAAGAATCAGTCCGGCACCTTATTTCTCTAATTTTATCTTTCCTGTCCTTCCGACTCAAATAGGTTGGTGGAAGAAGTATTTCACTACACTCAAAAGTGAAAGTGGGAGTACGCATGTTTTCCAATAAGTTTAAACGAAACGTTTGTCGTCTATTGACCAGAGACTCCCAACATTATCTACTAATCAGTTCTGTGACACTTTCATAAGGACTGTAGCAAGCGGTCACGAATCGAGCGGCTCTTCTCTGTACTTTCTCTATACTTTCGATCAATCCCTTACGAAACGGGTCCCAAATGGTACAACAATAATCCAAATGTGGACGCACAAGAGATTTGTACACTATCTCCTTTGTTTGTTCATTACAATTTTTCAAGATTCGACCTATGAATCGCAGCCTAGAATTTGCTCTACCTACTAACGAATTAATGTGTATGTCCCATTTCATGTTCCTTTGAACTGTTACTCCCAAATATTTAATAGAATCGACCATATCAATAACTGAACTGTTTACCTCGTATTTCTGAACAATCGGATTCTTTTTGTTAGTTATGCTCATTGTCTTGCACTTTTTACAATGTAGAGTAAGTTGCCACTCAGGGCACCAAGCCAAAATAACATCCAGATCATGCTGAATTTCTAAGCAATCGGCCAAATTTTTTACTTCCCTATAAATAACCGCATCATCAGCAAACAATCTAAAAAGGCTTTTCACTTTGTCTCCGAGATCGTTTATAAAAATTAAGAAAAGAAGTGGTCCTATTACACTTCCTTGAGGTACACCCGATGTAACATCTAGATTAGAAGAACTTTCTCCTTCAACGACAACATACTGCGACCGACCAGTTAGAAAATCCTTTATCCAGTCACAAAGCTGATCCGATATACCGTACCGTACGCTCGAAGCTTCGCTAAAAGGCGGTTGTGTGGCACAGAGTCAAAGGCTTTCTGGAAATCTAAAAAAATTGCATCTACTTGTGAACCTGCATCGATAACTTTCATTACGTCGTGTTTAAATAGGGCCAGCTGTGTTTCAAATGATCTTTTCTTCCGAAATCCGTGTTGATTTGTTGTAAGCAAATTATTATCATCTAGAAAATTCATAATGTTTGAGCATATAATATGCTCCATAACTCTACTACAAACAGATGTTATAGATATGGGACGATAGTTTCCAGGATCACTTCCATCACCTTTTTGAAAATCAGAGTTACTTGCGCGATTTTCCAGTCTGAAGGTACTTTTCGCTCTTCTAATGATTTACTGAATATATCAGACAGAAATGGCCCGATTTCCGCCACATACTCTGAAAATACTCTTACTGGAATTCCATCCGGGCCCGGTGCTTTCCCTCACTTCAGGAGCTCTAATTGCTTAACAATACCTGCAGTATCTATTCGTAATGATTCCATCACCGACTCGTCACGGTGTGGGAAAACGGGAATACTATCCTTATGTTCATTTGTAAATGAATTTTTGAATACAGTATTTAGAGTACGTTAGCTTTATCGCGGCTTTCATTAACCTCGGAACCTTCACGAATTAGTGCTGGAATATCGCTGTTGGTACAATTAACTTTTCGTATATACGACAAAAATTTCTTTGGGTTTTCTGTGAGACTCTTAGAGAGAGAGTTGGAGTGAAAATCGTTAAAGGCCTCGCGCATTACATTCTTGATACGTCCTCTTAAATCAGCTAAGGTTTATAAATCGCTGCGACACCCCTTCCTTCTTGAGCGTGTGTGTATTTTCCTTTGTTTTTTGAGTAATCTTTTGACTTCGCATGTGTACCACGGTGGATCATTCTCACCCTTTATTGTCCGCTTTGGTATATGTATTTCAATGCCTTCCCTGACTATATGTATAAAACGATGCCACATCTCTTCAATGATGTCCTTTGTTGACTTGAAGTTATGGTAATTATTCCTCAGGTAGGTTCTAAAACACTCCTTTGAGGCCTTACATGTGAGAGAGATTTTGGCAAATAGTTACAAATGGCAGAGATAAAACTATGAGAAATAATTGGATGTGGAGAAAATTATACCATATAATCAAAACTGACTATTTGTAGACATGTCATGAGATGGCTTTAAGGACATGATTTTGCCAAGCAACCAAAGGTGTTACACAGCAAAGGGAAATACTTCTTAACTATTTTACATAGCATGAAGTATTCCTATCACAATGGGACAGTAAATAATATGAGACTGTAATCATGACCACATGAGAATCTCATTAGAGGGCTGTTGTTATTTATTGTCTAAAAGGATGCAATTTAACAAAATGACTATAAGATCAAGGATTAAACCTTTTGCATTACTCACTAGATTCATCAAGAAATTAGAATCATGAATGTCTTATTTCAGTTACCATAAACCAATTGTTTCATTTGTAGAGTATGAGCAGACAGAAAAAGAATTTTGAAATGAAAAATTATTTTTCAAAGTTAAACCTATCCTCACCATCTAACATTTTAGAACGATGATAACAAATTTCGTTTATATCATGTGGTCTCAATTTTTTTTGCCCCTTTTGTGTACTTAATGATTATTGTAAATAGTTTCGGTGACTACATGCTTTACAAATTCTGCCCACAGATTTAAGGAGTTTATCAGTTGTCTTCCTATCACAAAACTTAGCAAATTTACGAAAGTCTTTCTTAGTTTTGTATATTAATAAAACTTTGTCAGGAAACTAAATGAGTGAATCCATTCATAAAACAAAACATGTTAAATTTAAACAGCAAAAGGTGAGTAAAAACTGACTCATACTGTGTAAAATTGTGCAGTTTACCTCTTTCCTAACTATCAGTCTCCAAGATACCCTGTTGTAGGTGAAGTAAGCAGCAGTGCTGGGAGGGAATAGTTTAGTCTTAATAGCCTCAAGCTGTTTACTTGGATCGTGTCGCTCAACGGCAGGTGGAGGCGCTGAGTCGACAGGCCTCAGAAACTCTGACGATTCTTCGACTGCACAAAGGAAGAAAATTAGCTCTGTGAACATAGCTCCTGTGTAGTATGGAATAGCAAAAACATTATCCAGCCATGCTATCAGCATATTAATTTCTTAAAGACATTTAAAATATTGGAAATTACAAGCAGAAAAAAAATTAAAACATCGGAGAACAGTACAGACACTATATGCAAGCAAGAAAAAAATAAAACATAATGCAACCATTATTTTTATGAATAATTATCACACCAATGCAATTGAATTTGTTGTTTTATTTCCCAAACGTGTTTCACTTCATTCTCTGAAGCATCTTCAGCGGTACTGTCTGTTGGGTGTTTATACATGTAATTAAATTTGTCCTATGTTACAATTTAAACATGAAAATTATGATATATACAAATGTAAGCTTACTTACATTTAAATTCAATTACATTGGCGTGGCAATTATTCATAAAAATTGATCCTATCACAATTGAGGTAATGGCCCACAATATCCAGATAATAATGCTTTCAGTTTCTATAGCTTTTAAGGAAATCTATATTTACTTGTTTTTAGTCATGGTAAAATAATTTACAAGAAATGAAAGACCACTGTCCATTTGGCTAGACTTTGTGTGTGTGTGTGTCAGTAGCACGCAGTGAATAAAAAAATTAACAAGGACAATGACATAAATATAAAATTAATATTTGTGGTAAACAATGAAATAATTAATAGGCACTAAGTAGATCTATACCATGTAAAAAAAGAAAACAAAAACAAAAAAGAAGAGAAAAGTAGGAAACAAAGACAAAGAAACATAAATATAGATAAACAAAGGGACAAAACAGAAGAGAGCTGGGACAGCAGTATGGTAAACAATGAAGTAACAGACATTAATATTAATATTTCATAATAGCAAGATAAAACGTCCAAAATTTGACAATTGCTGGATCTACTTCTGTATAGTTGTATGGACACAGATTAGTAGTTGCTTCGTTCTCCACACCAGCTAGTCTGTCCATCTTAGACAAAGCTTCACTTTTTCAACTTCTTTTTTAAGATGCTAGTGGAGTAGATGGATCAGTACATGTATTATTGTTTTCCATGGGAAGCTTAGAAGTACAGAATTTCAAAATTTTCATAGCGTCATATTTAAAACACTTTCAATCAATAATTTGCTCTGAAATGTGATGCCACTTCAGAAGTTCAAGCTGTTCATAGTCTTGAATAAGTTGAACATAAAATTTCTTTATTTTCAAGAGGATAGTCAAGTTTGCAACAAAATATTTGAATGATTCCTAAAGAACTGTTCCTGGTTAAACATAGCCATGTCTGTAGCAGATTATAAATATTTTGTAATAGTAGTATAAAAAAAAGGAGGAAGGGAAAGCAATTATTATTGAAAGTAGCTTACTGAAAGTAATGTGAACAGTTTTTTACATATCAAAAGCCATCAATACTGAAAAACCATTGTCTCAATCTGAGGACTTCACAAAACACATTGGGCTATTATTAATTAGATAGGTTCTACCAGCAATAGGTACAAAATGGCCTACAACAATGTTGGTTTTGCCAATGTGTTCTTTTTGAATTCTTGATAAAAGAGGAAATAAACGCTGCTGGAATTCATTGCAGACTTCAGTATGCTTATGAAGATACGTGTATGGATGTCAGCTGTATTTGAGATGGGTGAAACATTTCAAAGCTGAAAACAATTGCACCAAACATCAAGCCACAGAACTGCCTTCAATGCATGCAACACGGAAAGAGTGACAACACTGTTATAGAAGGCAGACATGTCATGGTCAATGAAATTGCTTAATGCTAGGAATATAACAGTGCAGCCCAGGAAAAAATCACTGTCTTAGGGTATTGAAAACAAATGTGCTTGCTCGGTCTGAAAACAAAAAGCTTTACTCTGCTTTCTTCACTGCAAAGAGAATTGGGAAAATGGAGTGATAAATTATTCCTCAGTTCCTTTTTTGTCAGAGCACTTAAAATATTAACAATAATGATAAAAAATAAAATAAGAGCAAGAGAGAGTCAAAAGGAAGAACCATTTAGGAAGTATTAATACAAATGACAGATAATTTTGAACAACTGTGTGTAATTCTGTTTGCAAAATGTGATTTTGTCACATTGAAACTTATGGAAATCACATACAACATAATATGTCACCTAGTTGTACCAACATAAGAATAGTGGCTCCACAGCACCAAAAACCATTTTTTATTTTTTTTAGTCTGAAATCATGGTATTGATGTTACTGATAAATAAAGAATTAATAATCTAGCCAGTTACTTTCCACAGCTTTCAACTGTTACATATATGTATATCCCTATGGTCAGAAATGAACAAAAAAAAACGTATATTGTATATTGTTTTAACTTTTGTGTGAACCTGACATCATACTACTTTAGACAAGATTCCATTATTTGCTGTATGTAAATTTTCATTCATATGGAGAGAGAGAGAGAATATCCACAAACACACACAACAAATATTTTAGACTTTGCCCTTCTTCAAGAAAATAGAACCATATGACCTAGCTCATGCAGGCACACATAGATTAAACAACCAGATGATACATGTGACTGTATTGTCCATGGGTGCTCAGGTGAGATAGGTTACATGGTTTTCTTGAAGAGGGCATAGCCCAAAATATTATATTGTTTGTGTTTTCGGAGTGCTTTTTGTTGCGGCTTGTCTACTCCTTTCAACTCTGGTCAGTGTTGGATATATTTTACTTCAAATAATAAAGTAAGCCATAAATATTTCGAGATGATGGTGCAAACTCACTCTCTATGCGCTCCATGCGGTCAGTGAGATGGGTAGACGCAGAAGAGCGTCGATCCCTGTCAGCCAGACGATTAGTGGGGCTGCCATGTTGGTAGCCCGAGTGCTGCTGCATTTGCTGTTGCTGCTGCTGATGGTTATGGTTGTGGTGCGAGTAACCTCCAGGCTGAACAGGAGGTGGTGGGGAGCGTGGCCTCGGCAGTGCCGGAGTGTTGCTAAATTAGAAAAAAACAGCTGGTTATCATGTGCTTTGTGCTTCACAAGTTTGAAGGTAAAATTTAAATTATTCAGTGTAGCAGAAAGGTTTGAGGAATTCTTGGAGTCCATAGACTGCCACCAGAGATTTTACAAAGAAGTGCAATGCCATACAACAACTAAGAGTAGAACCACAATACTCAGTGATGTGCAGCAGAAAATTTGACTGCATTTTGTCAATATCTTGTTATCAGTATTTCAGAGTTAATACATATCAATTTTTTTTTAAAGAAAGAAAACATATCAGAACCAACACCACAGATATAAATACCATAACAAAATTAAAAGTAAATGAAAACATGAAATTAATATAACACTTACAATCTTATATGTATAACCAAACAAATCTATAACATGTACATAGTAATAATGTGTGTACATAGTAATAATGTTTTAACATCTGTTAATTAATTACGCAACAGTAAATCAATAATGAACGATAACTGATATGAACTTATTTTAGGTCTATTAACTTTCATTATTGGACAACTTCTTCAAAAGAATTGAAATGAAATGCAATGTATCACACTATAGCTCTCCAAACAAATATAAGAGGATAGGCAAAGTTTCTTATCAGTTACCAAAGTATGAGGGCTGTGACGAGTGAACACATAAGACGGACACAAAAATACAATATTTCGGTACAAAACCTTATTCGTACACTAGAGAATGAGCCATTTGGTTCTTGAAGTGAGCACACACAAAAGGTTATCATGGGGTAACTTTTGCCATTCAGGTTTGCACACTTCTGGAACCGAACGGCTCTTTTTCTAGTGTATGAATAAGGTTTTGTACCAAAATATTGTATTTTTGTGTCAGTCTTACGTGTTATTCACTCGCCACAGCCCTCATACTTTGGTAAGTGATGGGTTATTTCCCCTATCCTTTCTTATTTACATCACTTAAAAGCTGCTTCCATTTTCCTTAGCATCACCAGAGCTGTACAATATAATTTCTGATAATAAGATCAGAAACAGTGAGATCCTGACAGTACCATGAAAAAAATCTTATCACCCAGAGTCAAAAAAAAAAAAAAAAAAAAAGCAATAAAGAAATATATAACATAACAAAAATTATAATTTGTCTATCACTAATGTTTAGATTGAATGAATCTTTTGTTTGGTATGTTGTATGTTCGCTGTATACTGCCTGAAAAAAGGAGAAACTATAGCACATAATTCAGCCAACTTAATACTTTATTTGGAAAGGACAAGTGCTTTGTAGTGTAATTACGTTAAGGATAGAGAAGAACTGCAACACGTACAGTAGCGGAGACTGCAATGACACAAAAACAAAAGATACAGGCACAACTGCACTGAAGAGCCGAAGTAACTGGTACATCTGCCTAATATCGTGTAGGGCCCCTGCAAGCATGTAGAAGTGCTGCAACATGACGTGGACTCGACTAATGACATATGAGGGGTCCCATGTGACCCCAATTGTACATGCCCCACGCCATTACAGAGACTCCACAAGCTTGAACAGCTGACATGCAGGGTCCATGAATTCATGATGTCGTCTCCATACCTGTACATGTCCATCCGCACGATACAATTGGAAATGAGACTCGTCAGATCAGGCAACATGTTTCCAATCATCAACAGTCCGGGTCCTGGTGAGATGTAAAGCTTTGTGTCATGCGCTCAGTTAGGATACATGAGTGGGTCTTTGGCTCCGAAAGCCCATATAGATGATGTTTTGTTGAATGGTTTGCACGCTGACACTTGTTGATGGCCCAGCATTGAAATCCACAGCAATTTGGGGAAGGTTTGCACTTCTGTCAAGTTGAACGATTCTCTCCAGACATTGTTGATCCTGTTCTTGCAGGATCTTTTTCTGGCCTCAGTGATGTTGGAGATTTGATGATTTACCAGATTCCCAATATTCACAGCACACTCATGAAATGGTCGTAACGGAAAATCCCCACCTCATCGCTACCTCGGAGATGCTGTGTCTCATCTCTCGTGCGCTGACTATAACACCACGTTCAAACTCACTTAAATCGTGATAACCTGCCATTGTAGCAGCAGTAACCGATCTAGTGCCTGTGCCAGACACCTGTTGTCTCATATAGGCGTTGCCAAACACAGCGCCGCACTCTGAGTGTTTACATATCTCTGTTTGCATACGCATGCTTATACCAGTTTCTTTGGGTCTTCAGTGTAAATGATGCTTATGGGCATACATCATTACAGTGACTTAGATAGGTTGCAACTGACTAGGCAGTTAGATATGGGGAGTGAAGAAAGGCTTTTCCCAAAAATTTCATGTATTTGTGTATTTTGTTTCCTTGTCGCCACACCCTTTCTGTGATAAGTGTTTGTCTTCCTCTGTGTCTCGAACATAACTAAGCAAACACAATAGACCAGACAAATTCTATGAGTTATAGTAATATTAATTCCATGTAGTCATAAAGATCTGGTGACAGGGTTTCTATTGGCTGAGCATTGCATCCCTGTCGTAGCCACCTTAACCTAACCCGGCAATCCTACCAGATACAGGAGACCTACAGTTTAATATGGAATCTGAACCACAAAAGCATTTTGGCGAAGTTCTCATTACACAGCAAACTGTGCTAGGGGTGAAGGTTGGGTTAAGGGCCTATGAAAATCTTAAAAGATATTGGGATTTGAACTGGGGACCTTCCGATCTCCAATCAGATGCCTTAACCATCAAGCCACCAGACTACTTTTCCATGAGTTAAGAATTATATTGATAGAAATGTGAGCTTAAGTATGGCAGTGTTATTGAGATAATATCCCTACCTTTGTGAATAGAAGCTGCTGGTCCTTGATGCAGGAGAGGTGTCAATGAAGTGTGGGGTGACTGGTGGTGGTGGAGGAGCAGGCCTCCAACTGCTTGCTGCTGATGGAGCTGCTCCTGGTGGCTTGGTATCCCACGAAGGACCAGACCTGTCCCAAGGACCTCTTTCCCGCTCCCAGCTAGGTGTTTCCCAGCCACTCATACCCACACCCTTCTCCCATGCTGCCTTGTCAGCAGCAATGGCTGCACTTGGACGGTCCCAGCCGTTGGCCATGACTAGTTTCTCCTCAAACCTGTTTGGAGTTTTCTCCATTCGCTCCACCTGAAAAAGCCAAATATATATGAACTGTGTCTATAACTAGAAAAACTGCAGGTAGGAGAGGAAAATGTATCATCTACACAGTAAAGTGTTAACTTACAAATTATTTTCTATAGCAAGTTGTATTTATTTGAATATGGAGAAAGTAAAAAAATTGGTACACTAGAGTCCCGCTAATCCAAACTAATTGGGACTGCGCCTTGTTAGGATTACCAATTTGTTCCGATTAGCAGGAATTACAGTGACCAGTTTCTAGAATGAAGTATACCAAGCATATAAGTAGGGACACCATGATAACAAGTGGTGGGACAATGGCTCACTCTCACTCCCTCCCTTTGTTGTTGAGACATTTGAACTGTTCGAGGTCAGTGCATTGTCAGCCGGCTCGCAAACTGCTCAGTTAATGTTAGGTATCGATCGCTGGCACGCTTGACAGTTGTATTGTATGCATTTGGGTGTGTTGTTGTCATGAGTAAATGGAAACATACAACATTAACTCTCAAAGAAAAACTGGATGCTTTGAAGCAGCTAGACAATGGTGAGAATGTATCTAAACTGGTGACAGAACTGGGTGTTGGTAAGGCAACCATTTGTCATTGGAAGAAGAACTGAGTGAAGCTTGAACAGTTTTTCTTGCTATTTTTTATAATACGTGTGTGCTGTCTAAATTAAAATTGTGTGTATGGACTGCAGTTAACCATGCAATTAAATACAGTAAGAACTGTATTTTCATTAATTGTGTTTTACCATTTTTCATACTTAGACTAATTTTTTGCCATGTTCGGATTAACTGAACGTTCGGATTACCGGGGTTCGGATTAGCGAGACTCTGGTGTATTCCAAAAATGATGGAAGTATTTCATGTCATTAACTCAATGTATCAACAGTTAACAAAATTCAGAAGCAATTCTAAAATACTGTTTATGATGTTATGAAAGGAAATTTTCTTGGCATTTATGATTGTTCTATTTCCATTTGTAGGAGATAATTTAAATAAATATTCACAGGTTTTCCTCTTTAGGAAACTACATTTTTAAAACAGATATTGCTATCTCGTACCTTTGAATTTAGTGAAGTAAGTAATGTAACTACTGCATATAATTAATATTAGCAGATGTTATTTGTTTCCAAACATAATGATAACCCCCATGGAGGCATATAATTTTTTAAACTTTTTTATAATTTTTTAACAGGGAAAAATGGTAACTGTACAAATTAAATATTAAAGTAATGAAAAATTTAATTTTTAGTATGCTTAACTTCAAATGAGTAAATTTTTAAAAACCATCAATTTGGAAAAATATAGAAAAATCTAAAAGAATGTGCACAATGTTTCATTAAACAAAAACTGATATATTATTGATAACTTAACATAACAGTAGGAGAAATACTTCAAAATTCAGTGGCATACAGTTTAAAAACTGTACGAATTCATTCATAAGAACTAGAATACCTGACTCCTGACAATGTTGGTCTGCTGTACCTCTGAGCGGTCCTCTTTTGTGACGCCACGTATATCTGCAACTGAATCCACTGAATCCCATCTGCCGGCTGTGTGTATGAATCAAAAGGTTACAAATTAATCACAAAGGCAGTATCAAATAAATGACTAATCTAACACCAATAAATCATTAACTGTAAACACAACTTTCAGTTATGGGTTTGGTACTTCATAAAAATTATATTTCTTTTTATAATTGTGAAAGATCTCACACAAAATGTGGATGCACTGTACTGGGTTCTTATTAGCAAAATGTTTTAATTAACATACAACCAGGGGTGTAGCTACTATGGGGCTAGGCGGTGCAGTGCACCGGGGCCCCTACGCTCAGGGGGCCCCCAAGCTGACCTCTGGGCGCCCCAAAGCGCACAGGAAGTCCCCCACTAAGGGCCCTCTCACTGCTCAGGGGGCCCCCAACCACTTCTCAGGGGATCCGAAGCACAACTCAAGGGCCCCATCCTAAGCTCAGGGGGCCCTTACCAGCAACACAAAGCAAAAAAAGGTCGCCCATCTGGCCTGAGGGTCCAAAATAAATTTTTTGCACTGGGGCCCTTGGTGACCTAGCTACGCCACTGCATATAATAAGATTTTTTTTTTATCAGAAATGCCTATAAACTGTGGTCAACTTCAATAATGAAGAGATAAAATTTTCTACAGCCTATAGAATCAGTGTTAAAAAATCATTTTAATACCCATAGTTTCAAACTCAAAGTTGTAGCATTTATAATTTTATATATCAGTCTAATGATGTTAAAGTAGAATGAGAATATAGTAAAGGAATTAAATAGGATATTCTATTATTTAAGTTCATGCTTAGGATTTGTAGTTATAATTGACACTAACAGCTATGGGTTTATGGATTCAAAGTTCAAATATTGGGCTGCATAAATTAAAAAAATTAATAATCGTCAGTATAGAAATACATTCGAAACAGAATTCTGGCTTTCACATGGAAGGAGAAAGAATGTACCTGAAATATAACATGCATGGGCGTCCAGCCAAACAATTTCATCAAAACACAACATTCTGACAGATGGTTCCATTGTCTTCCTGAAGTGAAGCAATCAAGAGGTAAAACAGCATGACAGCCTTGTGAGTCACACAGAGGATACAACATGGCTTCCTACATATTATGGTTACCTACTGGTATATGTGCATCCTTCAATAGGTTTATGGCAAATATCTGCATCGTAAAACAGACACAGTGAGTAATGATCTATAAATGCTGAACTAACTCTGGCAATATTTCTTCATCTCTTAGTTTGTTTCATCTCAAAGTTTGATTGAAAGAATAATGAAAAATGCTGAAATTCTGGCAAAAGATCAAACTTTAGAGGGCAGTTAAAAACATTTTCCCATTATTATGCCATATTTAAGTACATATCACCAGTCTTATATACATATCTTCAGTTATATAGAAAGATTATCAGGTCTTTGGAAATAAGTTCTTTTTCTCTGGGTTACAAGGGGCAGACAAAGGCTCCTTTCTGGATTTGTCCTTTAGGTTATCCTCCATTCACTCAATGGCTCCACAGAAATACTCCCCATTCCCTCTTGCCATACTATACTTCATTCTGCATCTGCAGTAGCATGACCACATAAATAATCTTTTCTCCAAACAAAGAACCTCACCAATGACACATCTCCTATTCTCTTCTTTTCTGCTATCATCATCAATGGCTTCATCCTCTATCCTTAACATTATTATGCTAACTAAAAACATCTTTCTTCATAATGAAACAGAACTCACAGCAATACTTACCTAAATTAGAAAATTTAGGTTGTATGTTCTACGATGACTGTATAAAGTAAACCATTTTTAATGCATATGTTAGTCCACCTACCAAGCTGCTGCTCCAACATGTGTCTGCGATTGTCTTCCAGTTTCCTGACAGGACGAACATCCTCACGTTTGGATGGCAATACTGCAGGTTTCTCTGGTTTGTTGGTTGCTCTGTACAAATAATTATACTTTACTTTAATGTCCCATCTCTTTGTGTGCATTCATTAAAAGTAAAATATAAAAAAAGTAAATTCTGCAAAAGGTTGACCATTTAGTAATACTCAAGGAGTTTTCTAAATATGATTTTCAGCATTCTGAGGTTGTGAAATCTAGAGAAAAGGAAAGGATGTGGAGGAAAGGAGGGAGGGCATTAGAAGCGTTTGATATTTGGTAATATAAAAGGATGCTTAAAATTACAAAAATGGTTTGCTAAAATAAGGAATGAGTACACTGTCTAAATTGCTAAATAAGAACAATTTACTATAAGAAGAATTAAGATAATGAATTGAATTCTGAAAAAATATGACTAGTCAATAATTGTTAATAGCAGTAAAGTGGAAGGGAAAAATCTGTAGATGGAAACAAAGATTAAAGCAGGTATATAACAATGCCTGCAGATCTAAGTTACAATGCTTGAGTGAAGAAGAATAGTCTAGCAGACAGCGAGATGTGGAAGATTGTACCAAAACAGTCAAGATTGATGGAAAAAGTTAACTGGTGATTAAAAAGATGTTGAGTTCAAATTTTGAATACAAGCAGATGAAGAAATCAGTTCTTAATAGGTATATAAAACTTTCATACAGACTATCCAAAATAAAAAAAAAAATTGAATGTGAAACTCTCCTTATCTAAATAAAGACACATTATGGACTGGGTAGGAGCAAATATGACTTGGAGAATTACTACCACCACTGAAACAGCAAAACAATGATAAAAGTTTATCCTGGGAAGTAAAAAAATTAGGGCATTACCCTTTTTTTATTATAAGATTATTAAAACAACACATTTAATTTATTTTATAGCTGGATGCATAGGTGCTGAAGTGTGATATCAATTTCACAATGAAATTAAATTATCACTCAACAAATCTAACTGCAAAATGATAGAAGAAAGTAGGCAAAATGAAGTCCATACTCTCACAGAATATCTCTCTCAAAGTTAGTAAGATTAAGGGTGTTTTGGTAGTCGTAGTTGTTACATCCTGATGTCAATTTTAACTAGCTGTTTTCTGTGCCAATATTTACACTGAAATTATGGTTCTGTTAATTAACCATGATGTAAAATGCAGTTTGGTATTAAATATAAATACAAAGCACAAATGATATCATAAGATGCCTTTGAAGTTCAAATGCTTGAACAGTGAAATTCAAGATTGAGAAAAACTGATTTGCTACTCTACATGATTCCCAACAATTTCCAAGTCCTGCAAAAAGCCTTAAAAACAAACCTACAGAAAAGAAGATAGATATTGTAAACCCCACCCTCCCCAATCCCCCCACAAAAAACTCATAATTATTTTGATTTAGATTAAACTCTGGTAAATAAAAGTGCAATATCATCATACCTGATGCTGTGATTTGCTGTTACCATTTCCAGCTTAGAGCGCATCTCACTGCTAATACGCAGCTTGCCTATGCTTCCAGGAACAGGACGTGATGCACCTACTTCAAAAGCCCTAATTCAATAGAAAGAGTAGGATTGAACTAACATACCTGCTTCAAACAACACATAAAATGTAACAGATTATTAAGAACTTTCTCAAAACATAATAAATTAGAACAGTTTGTTACTTTTGGTGAGATGTATTGCAAAATAAGATTTTAAGACTAGTTCAATTAATTATATTTCAACAGTAGTTTTTGAAAGTCCAACAGTAAAAATGTTACAGCTATATGCTTTTATCTTAAAATTATCAACCATGTTATTTTAAGGATAAATATTTCACATTAAACATCAGTTAACATGTAACTGGCTTCTGCAGTACATTACCAGCTGGATATAAATAAAAAATTAACAGTCAGTTAAAAGGCGTTCAGTAACAATCATTTATAACTGTATTCAAAGAAACAAAATGAAACTTAATCAGGCCACATGACAACATATGATTGATCATCAGTTGGTTGTCTTTTCTGCATAAAGCATATCTGTAATCAAGCACAGTAGGTTGTTACTTCACTGTGAAAGAAGATGCTTTTACCTTCAGAATATGTAAAACAGACCAGTATTGTGATAACATGCTGCTAAAGGAATGGAAGGAGATATCAGATATACATCCATAATGTATTTATTCATGCAATTAAACCAAATTGCATGAAAGAAATCAAGTAGTGGTGATGTTTAACTACACTCAACTGTGTGTAAAGGTGGGTACGTGTATGTCCGAGGCAACATATGAATGGGAGTCAAGTCTAAGCTCAACAGATGTCTTTTCTGTATACTTTGGTACAAAACGAAACAACTAATCCTTCCTTCCCCTTTTTTGATGAATTTGCAGTGCTGAGAAGTGTGAACATGGAACACAATTACAGTTTAATAGTGGCTAGTGCTGCATAGTGATAGCTAGCTTAAGGAAAAAGAGAAAGAATAATAGTGATTGACAGCTACACAACTGGACATTGTTGAAACAGTTAACTGACTCATGGGTAATTATTTCTAAATAATATGACTGAAGAAAAAGAGAGTTGTTCCCCAATATCATATTAAAATCAATTCAGGATAAAATTCCGAGGATTGATACAAATTTTTTGAAAAGCCATAACAGCTAAAGAAAGATTAGCAATAACACTGAAATTCTTGATAACTGGTGAGCAATTCTCTCCTCATGAACCTCGAAGACATTCATTCTTCTTCTTTTTTTCCCTCCTCCATTGATTACACCCAAAAATGAAATGATTTCTTATAGATGGACACCAGAATGACTTGTTTCTCCAAAATAGAACAGCAATTAAAAAATGCTTTCAGTAAAAATATGGAAGCCACAATTTTTAAAGAATAATGTCAGAATAAGACACTAACAGAGGACAGAAACCCACTCAAGGATAAAAAGGAACTCGCAAAATGAGCAAAATTTCACACAAAAAAATAACAAGAAAGAAATATGGAACATTATCATGAAATTGAAGTATGGCAACTCAAGAAAAGTATGACTGCAAAGATGATAAGACTTCTGATGAAGATATATAGACACACAGGCTGGACAGCATAAAAAATGCCACAGTTACATGCATAATGAAAGCATCATACAAGGTCTCAAAATAAATAAGGACCAAACAACTATTAAGATATAGGCACATGCCAAGGATGAGTGAGGAATGTTTACTAAAACACTTGCTGTGCTGGAAAATGGACAGATCTATGAAGCATTTGGCAGAACAGATCAACAACAACACTTGAAAGACACCGGAAACAAGAGAATTTAGTATTAGAAGACTATTTGTGCAATCACCAACATTCCTCCCCGACCCCCCCCCCCCCCCCCTCTTCTCCTGTCAAACATCTAGTTTCCACAAGCAATATGTTTTATCCTTTCATACACTCAAATTATTCACTAGCGTGAATTTCAATTTAAGTTCAGACAACTCGCACCAATGTGGTTCTCGACAAATAAGTAAAAACTGTTGTAGCACTTTTTTAATAAATATAATACCAATTCTGTATGAAATGAACTTACTTGGGAGGAGACTTTTCTTTAGGCGAGACTTCTGCAGGCTTAGTAACATGACTGTCTTTTCTAGTAACACCAGGTGTCACTCCACCTCTCTCTGGTATCTCAAATTCTTCCCATTCTATTCCTTCATTCATTTCACCAAATTCCTGCAAAGAAGTAACACATGGGGTATTTGTAAATGATTATTTTTTCTCTATGTTAATTAAAAAGGTATGCAGATACAAAATGTGCAATTTATTTGCAATATCAATCTCAATTCAAATTTCTTGCAAAATTCATAAAAATTCTATAAAAATTTTATCATTATGTTTATCAAGTTATGTTCAGGTTTTCATCTGTAAAATGATCAGTCTGGTAGCTGAGTGGTTAAGACGCTTGATCTGAAAACTCAGGGTCCTTGATTAAAAATCCACTGGACTTTTAAAGATTTTACTTAATCATATGAGCTATACAAGTATGTTGCATGGATTAGATTGCAAACTAAGCTGTAGGCAGGGCCGGCACTAGGAATTTTGGGCCCGGGGTAAAATGGGCGACCTTTTTTTTTTAGCTCTACAAAATAGCCGGGCGACAATGGGCGGATTCTTGGCTTCGAGGCATGGGGCCCCTGCAGTAATCGGGGGCCCCCCATCAGCTGGCGGGCCCGGGTACACTTAACCCGCTTACCCCCCCCCCCCTAATGCCGGCCCTGGCTGTAGGTCCAGTCATGACAGAGGCAGTATGCACGGCAATTCGAAATTCTCTCTCCAGAATTAACTTTACTTTATCTGTGAAATAGTTACTTAATTCATATCTTACAGTATGTTACACTGATGACAATGCAGCTTTCACAACTAAAATAATTCCCCCAGCACCATCAAAAGTCAAGGACAAATGTTCTACAGATATATGTATAGAATTCTAAAAAGGAAAGAGAATGTAAATTAATTCCTCAAAAAAGTTGAAGGTAAGGGAGCTAAAATGATAATAAACAAGACCTTTTTTTTTCTTCAGTTGATCATTTAATTGTGTTACAGAGTAGCACTGGCAACTTAAAACACATTATGTTACTGTGTTATGTTTACTAAGAAAGTGAAGTAGATACTGCTTTTCCTTCTATTTTTTAAAATACTACAAATTTCTTTTGAAACAGGTATATGATATATATAGCAACTAAATTTTTTTACAACTGCAACTAATTGAATTAATATTATGAAAAAAATATGGAACTTACCAAATATGAAAAAGTACAACAAATGTTAGGAATTTACCTGGCCATAATGCTGCTGAGATTGTGGTGTATTTTTGCGCTGATGCTGACGTAATTTGAACTGTAAGAAACTGTCATTAGGATCTTCTGATTCGTTCTTCGGCGGTGGCCATCTCCACTTCCCGATACGCACTGTCTTTGCTCGCCCATAAGGATCCAGAAATGGCCTCGCTTCAGATGGATCTGAATGATCTGGAGGAGGTGGCATTGGTGGTGGGGGAGGTGGAGCCATTCCAGGTGACGAAGCCTTATGAAAAAATTATGAATTATTTCCCTTTGTATAAAATGTTTCAGGATTAGCAAAGTAATGCAAAATAGCAAGACAAATACAGTTAAAATAATAACTAAAAAGGAGATTCATTGCACTTAGAAACATCATGTGTTCTTATTGACAGAATTCTTGATGGTCGTATAGAGACTTCTGGATGGTGAGTGGTCTTACATAAAGGAAACTATGCAATGCATTGCATGTTGCAAAACTATTTAATGCATTTAATGTTCCAACAAAA
The DNA here is from genome assembly GCA_031002005.1 of Vandiemenella viatica. NCBI lineage: Eukaryota > Metazoa > Arthropoda > Insecta > Orthoptera > Morabidae > Vandiemenella > Vandiemenella viatica. Next base: position 60,610,548 of record JARYHS010008074.1, read on the forward strand.
GCTATTTGTGCCAAAAGCAAATGTAAATAAAATAATTTTACATTTTATTTAAAAAAACTAACAGTGCTTGTGACTTTGTCCAAGTGGAATAAAGAAATTCTAAGGTGCTTTTTCATCACTTTTTAAATTACCACCATTAATTGATTTGAAATGGCACTAATTTTGTGATGAACCAACATCAGGAAAGAATATCAATAAAATGATGTTTGAGAATAGAGAAAACTTAGCACACATAATTTAATATGTCATAATATCTCATTATTAATTTTTGAACAATTGATACGAATGATCTAATGATTCAGTATCAAGGATAAAACTCAATGGAGGAAAGTAACCAAACCAAGATCAAGGTCTGTAAGTCCCATTTTATCTCGCTTGTATGGTGCTGCATTCTGGCAGCATGTATTTGAACACGCAGGTATCAGAAGAAATGATACATTTGGAAGTTTGCAGGGTTAGGCAGACACAAGTATCTAACCAGTGATGATACTAGCGACTTCTGTAAGAGAGAAAGTTATTGCATAATTGGATTGAATAGTGTTTCTGTAGTGTCACAAATGGAAAATGTGATAATACGTTCACTGCTGTGTATTTGGCAAATACTAGTCTCTATCACAATGTCTTTTTTTTTTTTTTTTTTACTTTGACAACCACCAAACATTCTTTTTAAATGCCTGAAACTGCCAGTCAAAGATTTCTTATGTAGGACCCCATTAAGTGCCCTAAGTGAGATCCCCACCCCCTCCCAATAATTCATATCAATATTTGGTCAATTTGTTAAAGTGATTTGGAGTGCTGTTTTACATGGCCAATCAAAGAGAAACCTTGGTGACAAAAAGTGGTGATTTTTTGTCATTTTTAGTGGAAGAACTCGTTAGTGTGGAAACTTACTACTTTTTTCTTAGATCGTAAATTATCAAATATTATGAAGGTCAAATAAGGTAAATTGTTCATACCACATGGTCAAATGTTAAAATAAAATGCTTTCATATTATTTTTAATTTTAATGGACTTTTTGCAACCTTTCATTAAAAAATGAATTTTAAGACTACGATCACATATTTACTAAACTCCGTCATGCAGGCTATTTGAAAACATAATAATGAAGGTATTCCCTTAACATTAAAGTATACTTAACTTAAATCAGATGAGACAGGTAATAAACAAAATGGGGTTCTGACTTTGGTTCCTTTCCTCTAAGAAAATAATTTATAAAAGTACATAAACTGCAAAATATTATTGTATGTATGCCTGTGCCTCTTCCACCACTGCTCACATTATGCAATCGACTTCTTTATATTTCAACTTTGAAAATGATTGTACCAAAAAATATTAAAATGATTTTATTTCAGAACAGTTAAATTAGCAGATACTTTTTTCTTTATTTCTTAGTGTCTTCATGTTACTCTGAAAAATAACACAAGCATACACTAATACAATATAATCTTATGCACAATTTGATTAAAATGGTTAGTTTTTGGTTGATCTGTGTGCATGCATGAAAAAATTTTTGGTTTTGGACTTTATATCACAGATGAAATACAACACTAATTAGGACAGAAAGTATCTTGCATGTTAACTGATCACATAGGTTATCACTGTGAGAAGTTCTGTTGAATTATGTTCATTAACTGTTTCTTAAAATTCACATTTATAGTATATATCCAATAATAATTACAATGTTTCAGGGGTGTTTGTCTCTTTTTTGTGTGTTGATGCTGACATTTATGATAAGTGGTGGCTTATTTCCCTTGCTGTCCAGCATTTTTTTTTTTATATATAATATAAATAATGGAGTAACCATATTTTACAGATGTGATTATACAATGGCACTGAAGCAGAAAAACAGATGAATATACGTTAGTGTAGAAACTTTCAGGTCTAAACCCTTCTGACAGCAGAATGACACTGAATTTACAAGATGGGAGTTAGATATCAACTGACAGCTGGTTCAATGAAAGTTAACGACTTAAGGGTTTCAACCCAGCACTCCAGATTTCATTTTTCCACAGTTTCCCAAAATCAGTCCAAGTAAATGCTAAAATAGTTCCTTCAAACAGGCCATGACTAAATTCCTTCACATCCCTTTGCCCCTTCTTCTCTCCCAGATTTAGTATTTTTGATGTTGACAAGCTGTAAGGCCTGGGAAAAAAAATCATAATTCAAAATTGTTCTATGTTCATTTTTATCTCTGTTTCAGTGTTGTGCTACTGTCACTTGCAGTAAGGAATAGTTTCTTGCTCTTGACTCATTTATTTTTGCTCATTAACACATTTAGTTTTCAGTACCAGCTATTGTGGGCTGCATGACAAAGTGCCACAACACTGAGAAATATAACAGGCACATGTTCAAATCTTAGGTGTCACCTATCGGTTATCCTGATTGCGGTTTTTAGGCAGTCTCCTGCCAGTGTCTAGGGAAATGCTAGGATAGTCCTCAATCTTCATCTTGTAAACTGAAAATTTCATAAACAAAAAAACATTTATAACACTAAAAACAAATTACATGTTTCACAGCAGATGATGCATGTGTATCCCCACATCATAACTACACAGACCTTACAAGCAGATAGTACATGGAACCTTGCTTTGAAAATAAACACAGTCTCTGAAACAACTAGCTAAAGTGTAAGTGTTCTAGAGGAAATGATGATGATGAACACCTTTTGTTTTCAGTCAAACATATGTATGATTTAGAAACAGTAATAACTAGTTTTGAAAAAATAACTGAGATGCGGTATTTTTTCCAGTTTCAATTTGGCCTAATTTCCAGTGTCATTATGCTGGTAACCTACAAGAAACCAGGAATGGACTACTGTACATATTTAGAGAGACTGCCAGTTTTGATATATAAACTTCCAGCACTTTCTTTTTCCATTTATGGTCCCATTATGATAAAATTTAGGTTTCAAAAACAGTGAGTGAATACACCTGTTGGCAGTGAGGAGTCACATGATTTTCTAGAAAGTTCATAGTTCAAAGTACAAGATCTCAGAATCTTTTCATCCAAGTGTAAACAATATTCACAAGCCAGATTCAAAACCCTTTTACCTTAGTGAATGATGCTGATGATTCAACAGAACTCTTTCTATTCTTGAGCTCAGATAGGACATTAGTGAATGCTGTTTGTGGATTCTTAGTAGGACTCACTTTTCTGGATGGCATTCCAGATTCTTTTACCGGAGAACTCTGCTGCATCTGAAACATCAGATACAATATTTCTACAGAAACTTTGTTTCTTTGAAAAGTAGCAGTACTTGAAGTTTTAACTCCTGATGGCAACAGGTACTAAGAAAAGTCATAATATGAGAGAACTAGTGGGCATATAGTGAGCCAATGTGTTTTCCCTTTCCCTATCCTATTTTTCTGTTTCCAGATTTCAATAAAAATTCAGTAAATACCTCCCTATCTGCTATATACAGTTGTATGATATATGTCAGATAATGAGATCAATTACTTCTTCAGCTCCTCAGCAATTACTACAGTTTTTTAGTGTGACACCAAGCGTAATTTTGACTATCAACACACAGATTTGAAAATAAGTCATCTAGAGATAATTAAAGGGCAATGCTGTTAGTACAAAATAGGAAATACTTAAAAGAAATTAGTATGATCTCTTATTTTGACTATCTAAACAAGAACATCAAAAGTTTATTATTTCAGAAAAATTAAAATATTGCCAGGAGTAATTCAATTTAAAATTGCTTTAATATATCAAGTATAATTGTATAAGCCCCTTCCAAGTAAATTTCCAACTATCACAATGTCAAATTAAAGTTAATCTACACAGGTGGGTTTGTTTGTGCTATTACAGCAAAATACCTGCGGTGGTCGTGGCGGCTGCTTGCTGGATTGCACAGCGGCTGAATTTGAAGTGACAGTATAATTTGAAGTGGTCTGACGTTTCTCTGTCGACCAAAGTTCACCATTTTCTGGTTCACGGAACGACACCTATTTCCCCAGAAGCAAGAAATTAGATTAATGGTACAAACATAATGATTGTCACTAACAATATATGTTCCAGACACAGTTCTTTACTTAGAACTCCATATAATATGTATTTTGTGAGTCATACAATGATAATGTTGAAGTTTTTTTTTTTGCATAAAGTATGATAAAGAAATTTAAAACAAAGACAATTACTATGTTAATGAAACTAAAGAAGGACAGGGAAATAAGACCCAACACTTACCACAGATGATGGCAGCTGGGAATGACAAACACAAGAGATGCAATATTTTAGTGGCTACGCTTAATCTTGCTAGAAGTGAGACACCAGGTGGAGTTAGATGTGCACAAGCTGACGGCCTTCTGGTGAATGGAGGTTGCACAGCATGGCCGGCCAAGATGGTGGTTTAGGGGGGAAGTGCAAATACTAAATTGATAATGCTTAAAGTGTATTAAAGATTAAGATTAAAGATAAAGGTATATTAAACATAATATAATTTCAGCATTAGCAATTATCAATTTAGTATTTGCACCCCCCCCACCCCTCCTATACAACCATTTTGGCCAGCCATTCCCTGCAACCTGCAATCATCATTCCCAGCCACTACCATCTGTGGTAAGCATTGGGTCATATTTCCATATATTTCCTTAGTTCCTTAAGCATTTTCTTGCTCATTGTTATTATTATAATTGTTGTTATTTTTCAACAATACATCTATAAGCACGGTAGGTGAGAGTTTCTATGACTTATGTTATCCACAATTTTCATAACATGAATATTAACGAAAGTGTTTCCAGTTGTTCCTCAAGGCAGCAACTGAATAAACACACGTCATTCAGAAACAATCAATACAGCTGGATGGTTTTTAAGACAAGCAGCATCTGAGTGTAGTGTGATAAATTGAAACCTAACCATTTTACTGGCGAGATTTATTTTAACGGTTGCATAATGTCTGAGGATTCTAATATAAAGACACTGACCACTGCAGATTTTATATTATACATCACAATAAGCACCAGATACATCAGAAAGGAATGTTTAATTGCTGATGACAATTGAAGCCAGGCAAAGTGAGTTTGGAGAATCAACATTTTAATTTTTTAGTAGTTAATATTTTTAGATTGCAGAAGTGAGAAAAGTAATAAAGGGAAGGATATGATATAATATATAAAAGAAAAAACACAAATAGATAAATAATCAAAAGATATTTAACCTATCTCCAACAGACACATAAAGTAATACACATAAAATTTATACAATAGAGATACAGATGTAAGAATACAGTACATCAATGCACCCACTGAATTCTGAGAATTTCAACATTCCATTGCCTACATCTCATAAACATTTGGGTAATGGATTTGATCACATTTTAAATCTTTTCCTTGTGTATTGATACTTTTGGAGCATTTGTAACATTTTTAAAGTAAATTTCTGACAGAAACATCAGTGATTCTCATCCCAGACAGGTATAGTTTGCTAATATTTTCTTGTAAGTTTCAAATCTAAAAAAAAAAAAAAAAAAGACATGCTTTGCAATGAACATTAATTTCTTGCAAAGTGGAAAAAGAAAATGAAAGTGATAGAACTGTGCAAACTTATATGATTTATTTTTACAATGACATTCAAAAGCTAGTAACTTCAGAAATGTACAAAATACAAATTCATATTCTGCAGTCAAGCTTTAGATGGACAAGGAAAACAGACTGCTTAACATATGATGCATACTGATTGGAACAAAAAAGTTAAAGATTTTTTAATAGGTAGTGGACGTCTTAGATGTACAATCTATTGACATCAAATCATGAAGAAGGGCAAAGCAAATCTAACACAGTTACAGCATACTCATTTAGTGGTAACACTAAAGCTTCAGGTCTATTTTCTTCCTTTAAAACTAAAATTAACATGTAATTTTTCCTCCCTGTAAAGGCTGATTGTTAAAGTTGACAGCTAATAGTCAGTTAAAAGTGAGGAGATTGAGCCATCAAGGTGGCTTGAGACTCTACAGCATGTATCCCCACCCCTGTTCTCAGCTTACCCCACCTTGCTCCACATGGAGAGGCACTCTGTGCCCATGGCTATGATATTACTCTGAACCAGTGACCAGTGTGTGTTATACAAGGACAGTCATACTAGGTAACCAACACTTTGCCAGAAAATAAAACATCGCAACTAATGTACGTGCTCCCCTGAATGGAGGTCCAAAGCGTTTTGTATACCATCATTATCGTGATATCACGTAACCTTTATTTAAACTTACTTATCAGGACCTTTTGTTTTACAGAGAAAACAACATCACAACTACTTCATATTTTTTATTAAAAAAAAGCCATATGATATCATTTTGAATAGATTGTTTTACTTGTATATAATGTGGTCAACTAATATTTTGCTTATTATTTAGTGAATTAAACATATGATTAAGCTTTATGTTTTATACATTAAACCATTTGCCCCCCTAGCATGCAGTTAATTGACAAGTATGTCACAAATGCATATGAGAGACATCCAGCATGAAGCTACTAGATCTTCAAACATTAGTAACAGAAGAAACAGATTTTTCAGCAAGAATATTATAAATCATGAAAAATAAAAGGTTATGCATTTTACTGCACTCAACAACTTCTTGCAATACTTGCTTCAATATAAGTCACTCAGACTGTTTCTTACAGCACAGGTCTCAGACAATGATATAATGACTCTAATTTTTCTCGTAATTTTTGTTTCCTACTTCTATCATGTGCACAGTATTATCCTTCTAAACACTGCACAGAATCTATTTAAAAAGGGTGATTTAGTACCTTAAATTCCTATTTCTATGACTAACAAGTGAACATCTTCAGGCACTCACACACATTTACTAGTACAGGGTGTCCCATAAATAAAAGCACAAATTTTAAGAGATGGTGGGGAGCTTCAAAACAATTCAGAACTGCAAAAGAATTCATGACTGGAAATGTCACGTTGTTGTTGTTGTTGTTAGGGTTTTAGGGCGCGTCGACGACGGGGTCATTAGCGCCCTAGGAAATGTCACCCTTTATCACTACATGACACTGCTCATGAGGCATCTTTCCTACAAGATGGCATATTTAGTAAAAACTGCACATTCTGGGAGAACGACCACAGTGTGGGACAACATGTTGCATAATATTGCTTCTCATTGAATGTTTGGGCTGGTTCGGTCAGTGACCACTTATTTGGGTCTTACCTGTTACCATCACATATGACATCAGTAACTTATCACATCTTTTTTGGAACCAGGACTTCTAGGCTTTCTTCAAGATTTGCCACAAAATGTGAGATGTGTCATGATCGAAGGCCTCTCCATTATGGAGTACATGCTTGTTGACATTTGATCAGTGACTGATTGGCCAGTTGCCAAGCTCTCCATATTTAAGCAGCCTGGAATTCTTTTTGTGGGGTGCACATAAGGCTGAAACGTGCCGATTATAAAATGGATTTGTCTGTAAGAATTGTCTGCACTTTTGCTGATATTCAAGAAAATCCCAACTTTTTTTACTGTGTCCACTAATCCATGGTCCAGCAGTGTAACGCATGCATCAAATGTAATGGTGGAAATTTCAAAAAGCAAGTAAAAATGGGAGTGCCACAGGGTAGTGTATTCTAATGAATAATTGTGTAGATTCTTTACTATCAGAAATTAGATTGTCTGAAGATGATATAATTCTATATAAAAGGATCAAAATAGTAGAGGACTGTAAACAGCTACAGTGTGATATGGACAGGATACCTAGTTGGGTTGGTAAACATTGGAAGAAGAGTCAGCCTATTAGATACACAAACAAAAAAGTAAAGGTTGATTATGATTATAAAGTGGAGCAAGAATTGCTTGTTGAAGACTTGAAATTTAAATATCTTCGCATTACAATTGATAACAAGCTTTACTGGGCAGGACACATTGGTCAGGTAGTAGGAAAAGATTTTAAAATTCTGCACTTGTTGGAGAGAGTGATGAAGGGATGTATGAGAGAAGTAAAGGAATTGGGTTACAAAACTTTGGTCAGACCATTGCTTGAATATGGTAGTGTAGTATGGGACCCACATTTTGAGTATCAAATACAGGAGTTGGAAGGGGTGCAAAGAGGGCTGATAGATTTGTTTCTGGAAATTACCGCAGAATGCAATCAGTTACAGATATGATAAAAGAGCTGGAATGGGATTTGTTGCAAGAGAGGAGGAGGGTGAAGAGGGTCATGGGAGTGTACAAGTCCCAAATTGGTGATGAGGCATGGGAAGATATTTGTGTAAGAATTAAAAGTAATGCTAGGAAGGGAAAGATGACAATGACCACAAGCTGGCATTTGATTTCAGCCACAAAGGTGTAGGAAGATTCTCTTTTTTGGGTAAAGGGTGTCAAGGATTGGAATAAGTTAGCAAGAGAAATGATGAATAATTCACCAAAAATGTTGAAAGAATTTAAAGTTGAAATTTGCCGAGGGCAAATGTAGGTGGGTGCAGGAAAAGGGGAAGATGGGTGGTAGGGAAATTGCCACTGTAGCATGTGCTCCATTGCAATTTAATTAAATATATTAACATCATAAACTGTAATAAATGTTTTCCCCCTGATATCTGTTTTGTGTCCTTTCATTTCTTGTTCCTCTGCTTCCATCTTTGCATGACATTTTCGGTCATGGGTTCCTATGCAGTTCTGAATAATTTTAATGTTCTCCACCTTCTCTTAAAGTTTGTACTTTTATTTATGGGACACTCTGTATAAACAGTATTTCCTGCATTTCAAGCATCGATTCATTATTCTCTTTTAAAAAATTGTTAAATATAACAAACTGTTTTCTACTGCTGTGTGATGAAAAAACAGCTCTGTTTAATCAATTAACATGCAATTTAGAGTGATAATAATGAAATCTATAATTTCCTTAATACAAAAAAAAAAGATAATGAAATTGTCACAATTTCACAACACTGCGAAAGAAAACTCGGGAGTGTGAAAACAAATGACGAGAACAACAAAACCACATCTGTACTCTGAACTTGAAGAAACTATGATCAAACAGTCTCAAGTTGGTCATATACACTCTAGTCCATAAGTTTATAGTGACAAATTGGATACACGTAAGTAACACACAACATTTAATTTCCCCGTTTTATTTTCGCTTTCGTCAATGGTTAAATTAATTGTTGCATACAGTAGAGGGGTATACTCATAATTTGAAATTAAATGTGAAGATTGTCCATCATTTAACAAGGCTGAACAAAAATTATGTTTTGTTTTCTAAACTATCCCACATTCTTGACAATTTTTCCTCATTTACTGTCATTCAGAGACTATTACATTAGTAAATGAGGCTTTACATGAATTTTCAATGCCATTTCTTTTGTGTACTTAACACATTTCTTCATAATTCCTCTTACAAAGTGTAAGATAGCACTATCGTTCAGTTACTAGTGGCTGATAAAACAGCTAACAGCTCTGCATACTTACAAAAAATCCCTAGCTTTGTTAAGCCTTTCTGTGATGCCCTCTCTTCCTTTTCACCTACCCAAATGAAGAGTATTTCTTCAATATTATTTAAACTTTTGAAGACACTATCGCCCTGAAAGCAATTAATGGCCCCTCCATCCCCAGTTGAGATTAAGTTACATATTAAATAAGAGCATCAGTTAATGCAATTATTTATTATTATTAATTTAAATGCAACGGAGCTAAGACTCCAGTGGCAGATTCCCTAGTGATCTAATTGCCCCTTTTATATATATATATATATACATTTGGATAGGAGAAAAACCACCGCTTACCATAGAAGAGAGGTTTCTTGCAGCGTGAAGACACAGAAAAAACACGAACACATATAGAGTAAAATTTTTGGGCCTATAGCCCTTCTTCAGTAGTAGAGTGAGATGGCTGCATGTTGGAGGTTGGCAGCCTCCAGCATGCAGCCATCTCACTACTACTGAAGAAGGGCTATAGGCTCAAAAATTTTACTCTATCTGTGTATGTGTTTTTTCAGTGTATCGACGCCGCAGGAATCTTTCTTCTATGGTAAGCAGTGGTTTTTCTTCTATCCAAATGTTTAATAAATCTGCTTTCAATGCCTTTGTTTCCTAATAACCTATATATTTTAAAATTTTCTTTTAGAATTGAAATGTTAAATTCATCTCCCATTTATTATTCTGATTTACAAATTTTAATTTTAATTCCTTAAGTGTTTTTGGAAAATGTGATGCTAAACTTGGTAATTTTAATTATTAATTTAATTTAATTGCAATGGAGCACAGGCTCCAGTGGCAATTTCCCTAACAACCCATCTTCCCCCTATCCTGTACCTACCTACATTTGCCCTCTACAAATTTTATCTTTAAATTCTTTCAAAGTTTTCGGTAAATTATTCATCAATTCTCTTGGTAACTCATTCCAATCCCTGACACCCTTACCTAAAAAAGAGAATCTTCCCACACCCTTGTGCCTGAAATCGAGTGCCAGCTTGTGGTCATGGTCATCTTTTCCCTTCCATACACTACTTTTCATACCTATTGCAATATCTTTCCATGCCTCATTGCCAGTATATGCCCTGTACACATGTTCCATTCCCTGACACCCTTATCAACAAAAGAAAATTTTTCCACTCCCTTATGCATGAAATCGAGCGCAAGCTTGTGGTCATGGTCGCCTTTCCCCTTCCATGCACTATTCCTAATTCTTTTAAAATCTTGACAATTTATTATATACAGAAAATTGTACAACAGAACTACAATAAAAGATTTGTGAAAATGATGCAGTGTGTTTATTATATACTACGTAAAAATTACTATGTGACACAGTTTATTCAAGTACTACCAAAGGGATAACAACCCTTACACCAGCATGCAGGGTAGGGTTTTTTGTTCTATAATTAAAATTATACAAATAACACTTAACCACTAGTGAAACAATTAATTTTAATGATTGCGAACTAGAATATTTATATGTGACATAAATACTGTATTTGGATTTAAGAGATTATAGTTACACCCTTATGTTGAATCATGTGTGTGGTTGGGAAGTAACCAAATAAATGTCTCTGGCCAGCCATTTGACGGGGAAGACTGAAATACAGTAGTACCTTGGAACTCCTGTCTAGAGAATCGTAAGCAGAAGCCGGCCCAGGTGCCGGGAAATGATGCAGTCCAGGTACGACTTGGTGAGGGGCCTGGAACGGTGCAAGGTTAGCGGGACATGCTCCATACAACCATTAAGCTGCTGCACTGCAACAGCTGCTCTCGTTGGCCTCACATTTAGATAGTACAAGATATCATACAACTGCCCACATCAAATTTTCCTCTGAGATGAGACATCAGACAAATGCATAACTGAGAGCTCTCAATTTTGATAACCAAAATATTTTCAATAACAAAAGAAGTGATTTTTGGAGTTTGAACTGTTCCAAAGTTTCTCTTTCTCTCTTTTTTGTTGTTGTTGTCGAAACCTGACTCAGTGGCTTTTGTAATGCTCATGTCTATCGAAACACTTGTGCATACTGCTCAAAAGTCTGTACTGATTTTTTTTAAAGTGATTGGATTCAATTAACTAGGATGTGAAGTGCACAGTGTAGGAGGCTAAATGTTTGTAACCTTCCTCTATTGAAATAATAAAATAAAATAAAAAATTCATAAATCATCAACTTTGTTTGATTTCAGCTAAATTTACATAATATACATATCAACAATGCAACAACAATAACATAAATGCTACTCAGAAATCCAGTTATAATAATTATATTTAAATTTTGTACAGCTTCAAACACACGGAAAATAATTCAAAGATGGAATACACTGAAACTACTTTTAATAATAAAATGTGTAAGACATGAGGTTTCAACCAAAGCAGCTATTGCTTTGCAGACTTCAGATTTTTTTAATTTATATACATCGTATGCAAACACAAAGTGCTGTAATTTACACCATAAAATGTTCTAGATTTCGTTTACTCACAGAGCAAAACAGTAATAGCAGAATATTCATCACACATCTGTCTTACTGAAGAAATGTGGTGGATATTTAATTACTGCATTCAATTTTGATGAAATGAGTTGCACAGAGCATGTTTATATTAAGTTCACCAAATCAAAGAAAGTGCCATTATTGCAGATAACATGCTGTGTTATGTACAGTATTAAAGATGTAACTTGAGAGGAATCCACCAATTACCAAAAGAAAAAGTTCACAGGTTTACATTATAGTATATTAAGTTTCACACCATAACTGTGAAAGAGAACAGAAAAGTTTGAAGTGAAGTTTGTGAGATCTCAGCAAATGAAAAGAAAGACAAGTGTGAAATTGTAAAATGTTACTGAAGCATGCATGCACACATAAAAGAAATCATAAGCTGTATGCCCAATGATTGTGAAGGAACATGTAGAAACTCCCACCCACTCTTTGCTTCTGGTTATTTGTGGCTTCCTCTCCTTTCCTGAAGAGCTGTGATATATTTTTAAGAAACAATACTCTGAAAACTACAGATAAAAGTTTGTACAGTTGCGGGTAAAAACATTAATATATTAAAATAATACTTAATATGAATCAATAAAAGTGCACTTGCTTGTAAAGGTAGAATACTTCATATTAAAATCACAAAAGTAAATAACTTAAATACAATTATCAAACAAATGTTAACTCTGAAAACAAATAATATTACAAGCATCAGAACTCATATGCTGAAATAGACAGAAAACTCATCACTTACCAGAGCTGAAATCGAATAGGGCCACAATAACAAGAAGCATTTGAATACAAATAGACAGCATTTCTAATGAGACCTTAATATTGTGAGAGGGTAAAGAGGTGTGTAATTTAAAATTTCACACTTTTCGCAGGCATCATTATTGAAAAATTGCTCTTACTTGTCTCTTTTCGGGTTCGCCCTACACATATTAAATGTCTCCTGCCTGTACATCAGCAAAAAAACACAGCACAAACCCAAAAAGAGATAAATAAGTGCAATTTTTGAAGGTGTGTAATTCATTGCAAGTCATCAACATACTTAGTCTCATGCTCTTGTGTGGCTTTCCAAATGGCATATTTACTCTACCACATGAATTATTGTGAATCTGTTTCTTGCTGTTCCAGACCTATTGCATTCAACTTAAAATTGGGAAGGATTAACTTTCTCTATCCATGTTCAAATTGACATTGTCATGAGTTTCCTTTATTAATATCATTGACATCTAAAATAATGGAAAAAATCTAAGTTCATCATTTTCAAAATGCTACAGACTTGTTGGTCAATTAATTAATCAATGTAATTAATACAAAAATATCTGTTTTTAGTAATGGATGAGTTTACCAATCATACCAGTGAGCCTTCCAACTGAACTGCCAAATCTTTTTCTGAGCACTTAAAACACTTTGGAGTCAACACGATGATAATAACTGATTTGTATAATGTATGGTGGACTTGGCTTTGTGTTGTAGTACAGGGAAGATAAGAAGAATGTTTCCAATGAATTCTTCACATGAGTACCACAAGATGTGAAAACACAATATTTTGCTGATTGGCTACAGGTGTAATCCAATCTGTGACAAATTGACATCTTCTGTCAATCATTACAGAAGGTGTTATTCCTGATGCCCACTAAAATACCATGTTTTCACAACACAAATCTTTAATTCACAAATACACATTGGATAAGTCTCCATTCTTACAAGAAGACTTGTCGTATAGCCATGTTTGCTGAGGATTCAAACATTACTACCGAACTTGATCGTGTTGGTACCTTTAAAAGATGCTTGTATAGGTTTGTTATTCGGCCGCCAAACCATTGTAATTATCCCCGACAGATAAAGGGTTATGGAATAAACTGTTCTTGCTTATACAAAGTTTATATTCTTGAATTCTGAGTAGTGCAAGTGATGGTATCCGAAAAATATGCCATCAATATTATCGTCTCCATGAACTCAGGTTGCAGTTTGAAGTCAATCACTCACTGATGGCAATCTTTCAGAAAATAACCCCAAAATTTGAAAGACAGTCAGAGTCCACTGTCTTGATTGTTAATAGAAAGTTTATAAAAACTAGAATTTTTCTAATTTCCCCATTTCACCACTGCTAAAAATCTTCAAAGTTCCTAGCCTCATAGTTTGCTGCCCATCACGGAGCTTTTCTCGCCTCGACTGCCTGCTTAATACTGTCTCCCCAAGGGAATGCTGGTTGCAGGGGCGTAGCTACTATGGGGCTAGGCGGTGCAGTGCACTGGGGCCCTCACGGCTCAGGGGGCCCCCAAGCATACCTCAAGGGGCCCCTAAGCGCACCTCTAGGGACCCTCAAGCCTTCACGGCAACCGGCGACATTTTTTTTTTTTTTTTTTTTTTTTAGCTCTACCGTCGTCTAAGGGGCCCCTGAGAACACAGGAGCCCCTCACTAAGGGCCCTCGCTGCTTAGGGGGCCCTCGCTGCTTAGGGGGCCCCTACGAGCTCCACAAAGCAAAAAAAAAAAGGTCGCCCGTCTGGCCTGAGGGCCTAAAATAATTTTTTTGCACCGGGGCCCTTGTTGACCTAGCTACACCACTGGCTGGTTGGCTTTTTATAGTCTTGGCTAATATTTAGCTGACTCGTCATAGAACAATGGTGTCTTCCTGTAGGGAAATACTATTCCCCAGTGAAGTACCAAAATCCCCCATTCTCGTGGTACACTAATTTTTCTCAGATTTTCCCAAAATTTTGATATGTCTTAGTTTAATTTATTTACAATCTTTTAAGTCATGACAAATTTTCTCATAGGTTTACTCATTTAAGAGTTAATAATTTTTAAAAGTTACACATGGCGATGTCATGAAGCCTTAAAACTAAAATTCCATTTTTCTCCCTTTAAATCTGGAATTACTGATAAACTTTTATAGTATTATTAAATTGGTTTTTGTCTCTCATTTAAACTTCTTTTATCTTCCTAGGTCTTTTACTTAAAAAGTCCAAATTCTTTGTTTTTAAATATCTCCTTAAACAGAATTTTAAGAGCATACAAAATACACCTGAAAATGATCGTCATTTTGTGCTTTCTTAGTGGAAATGAATGCAACAAAATTCATTATAACTGGAGCTGAAGAGTGATTTACTATTTAGAAAATTATTATAAAAGTTATTTTCTACATGAATTATGCGTAATAGGCCTCCTGCTAAATGGTTTAGGCAAGATAATAGATATGTGTGCAGACTTCCGCGGTCATTGTCGATGTTATCTTGGTCGTCTGGGTTGAACCGCATCAATTTATGAAAACCTAACGTTTCAGCCATCATTTTGTCGCCTTCCTCTGAAGAAGGCCACAAAATGATGGCGGGTAACATTAGATTTTCATAAACTGACGCCGTTCAACCCGGACACCCAAGATAATAGATATATGACAGACTCCTTGAAGTACTTTGCCATAGTTCAGTCAATATTTGGTACATTTGTTACAAAGTGGAAATACTTTCCTCTAGTGCCGGAACATTTTACACATAGATAAAAAACATGGATGTATGCTGGTACAATGGTATCAGCACACAAAGTGTTTTAGTTGATGTAAGTGTGACATCATATTTACTGATAATGTTGTATATCAAACATTCCCATTCTATTTAAATAATCACCCATTCAATAAGCAGTAATACAGAGAATTTATTAGTTTTTTTCTGTAATTTTACTTCATCAGTAAAACATACGCTAACATATTTGCTATCTCATAGTGTTTATAACTAATGATAGGAGAGCCTGTTGAATGTAACTCACTGGCTGCTGCAAAGGAATTTGTTGTTGCTGCTGTGTCATCTGCACCTGCATCTGAGGCACCTGCACCTGTGGTGGAGGCTGTGTCAGCATCTGCTGCAATGCTTGGCTTTGTGCAAGCAGCTGTTGCTGAATCTGCATGTTCTGTGCCATGGCTGTCTGCAGAAAAGCTCTCTGATATGCTACAGCCATGCCAGCATCTAAACCAGCAGGAGTCGCAGCAGCTGCTGAGGTGGCACCACCAAATGCATTTGGGAGACTCAGTCCTGGAAAGGTTTCAGTGAACAGTGAAACAATTTCTTGCCTGATAGGTAATTGTAGGTTTTCCTGGCGAATCTGTCGCTTGCAGATCTCTTGGGCATGTGGCCGGATCAATTGATTGTAGTGCAACGAATTTTTGATGGCATAATGTGCCATCATCTTCAGGTTATGCCGGTCAGTAGACGCACGTTCTATTGTCAAGAATTCATTGAACTATGCTCAATTGATCCGGCCGCATGCCCGAGAGATCTTCAAGCAATTTCTCGCCTGTACCAATAATTTTTCACATACAATAAAGTGAAACAGATAAATTTAACTGATATCTTACCAGTATTTGAAAAGCTCAGTTTCATACAAAACTTTTCTCTTGTTATAATAGACTCCAGCATGTTAGTGTCTTTTTTTATCATTAGTCCTACTAATTAAGTACTCAAAATCATCTGCCGTTTTTGTCCTGAATCCTGCAACTCAACGCAGATAATATTCTCTGATAAAAACCTAGCTCACTCCTTCATAGTATCCACTCTTTAGTCCTTCTTTCTCATACTTTTTTTTTGCTTTGA
This sequence comes from Vandiemenella viatica, assembly GCA_031002005.1. Classification (NCBI taxonomy): domain Eukaryota; kingdom Metazoa; phylum Arthropoda; class Insecta; order Orthoptera; family Morabidae; genus Vandiemenella; species Vandiemenella viatica. The sequence goes on from JARYHS010008074.1 coordinate 60,627,033, forward strand.
CAGAAATAACAGAACTTTAAAAGCAGCAGCAAACTTGGTTATTCCGGTTGACACGTTTTACTACATAGTGTCTGTTCTTAATTGTTGCAGTACATACATCACTGAACCGTTTAAACACGTGTGACATTTTTCTGAGAGTAGAAACAACACTTCTCTCAGAATGTCACACAGTAACTTGCAACAGTTATTGCCTTAATATAAACAGATATACAAGTTGATTCTGCAATAAGTGTCACAACTTGTACACACCTTAAGATAAGAAGAAAAGACTTAAATATTGTAAAAGATTCTAAATGTCCTATTATTGGAGCAACAAGAATCACAGAAACTGTATATGAACTGAAAACTCAACCAAGCACTAAATTAATTTCAAACATAACAAAATCAATAAATTTTTATACTTAGGTATAACAAGCACATTAAAATATCAAATTTTGCTTCAAAATAAACTGATACAGTGCAACACTGAAAAAATTGTAACATAAAATACACATATTTCAAAGGTGCAAAGGAACGCAAGTATATCTAAGACAAAATGAAAATTCATTTCACATAGTAAAACATCCACTGCTGTGAGACAATGCCAATATCCGTAAATGCATGCATCTAAAAAATTAATGACACAGATTCTGTGGAATGAAAAAGGACACATTCAAGAGCAGTCATCTGTCAATCAAATAACTAAGCCATAATCTGAGGTCATTTGTATTAATTTGTTTGTGTAATGTATAACATATGGAAAGAAATTGTGATTTTATGATTTATTGGTGTAAGTGAAAGTGAAAATCGATTATTATGTTATATTATGCTGCTATCACTTTTTACAATAAATCCTGTAAGTTAATTTTGAGATACCTCATATTATGACAATTATGAGGAACTGGACACTAACAGCTACACATTTTTACTACCATCTAAGTATTTATAAAGTCCTGAAGTAAGTTTGTTAAATTTCTGACATGGCATGCAATAACGAAGCACTCAGAAGAATCGCGATATCCTGCTGCAACTCACCATAAATTGTAATGGATATTTTCAAGACATGCACAGAGAGTGAACATCAACAGAAAACCAAGGAACCATATCAAGGAAAGAGACATGCAGATTGATGTGAAAGCAGGAAGCAACTTACTTGCCTAATACATATATTGGCAGATATGAAGATTTTGGGTTTGTATTTACAATGTTTATACATACCGTATACTACTAAGTTTCAAAAACCTCTTAACATTTTAAGTTAGATATATGTCACTTCACTAAAGATGTAGGGTCTACTCAAACTGTTAATATTCGTACAGTTTGTATACGGTAGTTTATTTTTTAATAACAATGGAAAAGGTAAATACAGAATTGCCTAATTTCTGGGTGAGATGCCATAAGGACACCATAATAAAATATATATGCTTTGGGATTGATGGAAAACAATTGTGTTGATCAACAAATATACATTCAGAAAGAGAGAGGAACCATCATTTATTGCAGGTTACAGGACAGCCAAGTAAAAGTAAGAATTTTTTCTTTTTCCTCTATCCTGTGATCAAGAAATACAAACAATTTTATTCTTTATTTATAAACGTTTCTCGGGCAACAAACCGAGTAATATTATTGTTAATACACAATATTTCGGCGACTTTATTCTCCGTCGCCATCTTCAGGTGCAGTTGTCAGTGTCTTGAAGTCTACCTTGAAGTCAGCCTTTAGCGTGTTGTTTGAAAACTGGCATGGCAACGACAGATGTTGTTCTGTTGCCTAGCAGCATCTCAGATGTCATTAGACGCCCGCGGAACACAAAAAGTAGAGCGTTGGTGACGAGCAGCCTCGATAACAGGATTCCATGCGTCACTTATCTGGAACCCACAATCCCTGTTAACCAAATCAGACGCGAGGCGAATTTCAAATGCTTCTTTGATGACGCTGTCCCAGAAGCCTCTCGCATGTGTCAGTACCTTAGTCGCTTCGAAATCAAAACCATGTCCTTCTGTCAAACTAAGGTACTGACACATGCGAGAGGCTTCTGGGACAGCGTCATCAAAGAAGCATTTGAAATTCGCCTCGCGTCTGATTTGGTTAACAGGGATTGTGGGTTCCAGATAAGTGACGCATGGAATCCTGTTATCGAGGCTGCTCGTCACCAACGCTCTACTTTTTGTGTTCCGCGGGCGTCTAATGACATCTGAGATGCTGCTAGGCAACAGAACAACATCTGTCGTTGCCATGCCAGTTTTCAAACAACACGCTAAAGGCTGACTTCAAGGTAGACTTCAAGACACTGACAACTGCACCTGAAGATGGCGACGGAGAATAAAGTCGCCGAAATATTGTGTATTAACAATAATATTACTCGGTTTGTTGCCCGAGAAACGTTTATAAATAAACAACGCCGAGAAAAATTACATTCATTTATAATTTATATTCTGATGTATACGATTTAAAGTTAACAAATATTTTAAACTCATGTTCTTGGCACTGGTAAAGATTCAGTTTACAATTACTCTTTACAAGTTTCATAATTTTTAAATTGTATACTTATTGATTAACTGTCTATACTACTTGATAAAATTGTAGGTGAGTTCTGTCTGTACATTAACTTTTTTCAAAAAGAGTATTTGCAATGTGTACTAGATGATACAAAAGGCAAAGACATAAAATTAGGAATTTCCAACTGTCTGTATATTTGTGCATCACACGAAACTAATGAACATATCTTAACTATATTGGTAGCTATGTTGTCAGTCAGGATGTAAAATATTTTTTAGCCAGATAAATTACAAATTCCCATTGATACAAAGTTAGATTTTTATTGTTATTTGGCTGTTCACAGAAATTAATGGATGGATTTCAACGAAAATTCACACAGTAATAAATCATGCCACGACAAGGATATAGGATACTTCCCCATGTCACAAAGACCAAAACTGTCAATTCTCACATTTTTGTATATCTGTGCGCCCTTCTCATAAAAAATAATGAATGAATTTCAATGAAATTTAGCACAGTAATAGATTATATCAACAGTTAACATATAAGTTACTTTTTATTCTGATTAGAATACAGAGGCCAATAACTAACTTTTTGAATATCCATTTAATAGTGTCTGAAGGAGATGCCCTGCAGTCAAAATGCCAACAACGATAAGAGGTACATATGCAGGGATGATGTGTTGGACTTCTGTTACAAATTTTATATCACAACAAATACAAATAAAGCAATCTATTTGAACCAATGCCAGGGATAACAAAGTGTGCCTATGGCTTATCAAAAAACATAAACAAGTTTCACGGCGAGATAGAAGCATACGAAGTACTCAAATCCAACTAAAGCATAAATTGAAAAGGAGAGGAGGAGATTGAATATATATATTTAAAACAGACAGAAAAACACATAAAACTGCCATAACTAAACAGGTTTGCTAATGACACTATAGTTTCAAACTACAGTGCAACCTTGAAAACTGACTTAAAAAGCAGGAAATATGAGGGTGGTTTGAAAAGTTATCAGCACTGACCTTAGATACCATAGTATATTACTACATATTTAATGATCTATAATGACCTCATCACCAATGAACCGTAAAGTCAGAAGCAGCTGTTGTAATGAGACATAAATTTAGAGACCCCCATAAGAAATTTTGATTGGCCGTTTGATGGCCAAAATTTGAATAAACTTTGTCAATAGCATCGCCATATATGATCAAGGGCTACTTCTTCTCAAAGCAACCTAATATATAAATGAGTCCTCAAATAAACTGGCAAAGATAAGTCCATGCAATATGACAAAATAATCCTTTCAGAGATGTACATACATCTGAGTAGTAAACTATAAAATGACTCCAAATGAAAATAGGCAATGAAATGTACACTGGCACAAGCAACAAATATTTCTGGAATAGAGAGTTTTGTTATCGACACATATAGACTTGAATATTAAAAGTATTTTTTGAAAATGTTGGGAGTATAGTTCTATATTGAAGAAAAACTTGAATTAAAAAAGAGCAGAAGGCAGGGAATTTTAGAATTTGAAACTATTTTAGATAAGAAAGTTGGAAGTCAGGTGCCAAGACTATATTGGAAACACTATGCTGTTGCAATTAAAGAAGTTTCGGTCAGCAACATTTGATTAAAATAAATCAGTATTACACACATTAAATTACTTAGAATAAGATGTAAGAATTGCAGAAAGAGACCAACACATGGATATAATAAATAGATCTAAGTGCTTGAAGAAAACAGGGAGATTAATAGCCTAGTGAAGGAGAGGTTATTTTGTGAGCTGAATCAAAGCAGTATTAAGTAAACATGGACTAATAAAGTGAATGAAACTACTATCTTTATACTTGTGGTAGTTCTAATCTAAAGTAAGTATATTTCATTTTTTCCGCCATCCAAGCCTGCTAAACGAAATAGGAGTGTTCTGGTATTATTGACCGCAACAGCCACCACGCATCCATTCCCTTGAAAAGCCAATGTCCAGATGTCAGTGCTGCTAAGATTAAATGCTGCTTGCAGCTGTGGTAAAAAAGCAGACTGGCACCAAATATCCTCTGTCCCCTGTTCATACCTTGCATGTTGTAAATGGGAACAGGCATGAAGTTCTGCTGCTGCCCCAGAGCATCAGGAACTGCAGGATAGAAAGATGCCCCTGCCAATCCTCCGGGCATCATGTACGGAACGCTGCCCACAGAAGCTGCGGCTGCCCACACACCATTCAACATTGCACTACTTTTTGGTTCATTTTTAGCCATGTGAAGAATCTACTTTATAAGCCACTTCTCGGGAGAGTTAAGAAAGAAATAAAAAGAAAAAAAGATTGTGGGGGAGCAGTTGTCTTTGTAACCGTTAAATACCCTCCAATAACACATTTCAAAATTACAAGGTTTGTTTGTTTGAAAAATTCAATGACAACCTACCTAAAAAAAAAAAAAAAAAATTGTTTTCTCTTAATTGTAACATTTGGTTTTGGAGTTATATTCAATTACCCCTTTTGAGAGTTGCAAGTAAGATGCACTATTTAATACAATAACCAGGACACAGTTGACAATTTAATATTTATTCCCTTTCTATTAGAAACAATTGTATTCTTTTTTCATAGCATATATATTAGGGTTACCAGAATTTTTTCTCCAGATCCGGGGGTACACTTCAGAACTTTTTCACCAAAATCCGGGGACACTTTCAGCATTTGCCCTAATGACGCATTGCGCTTTCATAAGTTATATCATTAAAGGTTGGGTTAACTTAAAAGAAACATATGTAGTCATTTAAGATCAAAGTTTTTCACGGCGTTGGATATAAATAAACTCTTCTTAGGATTCCGGCTGTGTTAATATGTCACTCTTGTGGAATGTTTCGAAGGCATCTATCTCAGCCCTCATTTTCAACAAAATGTCAATGGTAAACTAAGGAATAAACTTTTCTTCTTTCCATGAAGTTAGCTTCTTCACTAAATTACTCAGTATCATAGAAGACTCAATTGCTGTGACATTAGTGCCTTCTGCTAGTATTATTGCATCCTGAAAAAGGGGCAAAGTTGAGTTTGCAAAATTCATCAACAAGAAGGTGCAGAGATCATCAAACTACTTCTTGAGCATTACTGGGCATTTATCTTCAGATCGGAAGAACGATTTGAGAGCAGGATAGATTTCACATATTCTTCAGATAACTGGTAGAAGAGAAAGCCGCGTAATTTTACTGTAACCTAGTATTTCTTTGTATTCTTTCCAAAAAAAAAAAAAAAAAAAAGGGGAAAACATAAAAATCCAGGGACATTGTGGGGACGAAATCTGTCCGGGGCAGAGAGCTAAATACGGGGACATCTGGTAACCCTAATATATATTCTAATGATTCTGAGGTGTATCTGAATCAAGATATCTAGTTAACAGTTCAAAGACAGATTATTTAGTTATTTTTATCATTTCACAGGTCAGTAATTAGGAAAGAAATAAAGCCAGAAAGTGTTTTGATGGTCCATTTGTTGATTGCATTTTTCTTCTGGGCAAAAGTGCAAAAATAATTACCACTCCACATTCTTATCACCGGCAAAAACAGGTAGGAAAGAAATTTCCATAAAATAGCCACATATGAAATGAGATTATCATAGAGGGATAAATTACAAAAGCTCAGTAGTGTCTGCCTCAAATGTCTTAAGTCAAAATCAAGTGCTCACCAAGAGAAATCAGATGCCTCCCCTAACAAGTTTTGGAGATGGTGATTTTATTACTACATATTTTGTAGAATACCTACAGTTATTACTATTGCATTCAAATTAACTGAAAATTAAAATAGAGAAAAGTATACCCATCTTTTGCCACAGATAAAGGTAAAAGGACTGTGATAAACTAACAAACACACTTTTCACAATTTTCGATATATATCTATGTTTGAAAGTAAGACATGCACCTGACAATATTTTTATTGTAACTGTTATTGTGAAAGAGCTGGTGCTCAGATATCATAGTAATTGCAGTACAATGGCAGTCCACTAGGTTCTGGGCAGACAGGATCATTTTTACAATAATGAAAATAGTGAAGGCTCACATTCACTCAGTTTGCCATAAGAATGACAAAATTTTGATTACAAGGAGGAAATCTAAATTCAAACCAAATAACCATTGGTCTGTAAGGACACTTTTCTGTACAAAAAACATCAAAAAATATCCCTATGTTTCATGTCATCATGTATCGTTAAAAACATTTATCACTTATCAATATTTTACACAGACCTTAAGACTTGAATATAGTTCACCACACAATTGAGGCTAATGGATCCATTTTGAACACATATTAGAGAAATAGAAGTCATAATTGAAAAAATATGGATAAAAAAATCCAGCTGAGTCTCTACATTATTTACTGACGTTATGTTTTAGCTTATGACAGAAAAGCCAAAGAAAGCAGAAGAATAAATGAAGAATTATAAACAAGGGAGAAATTACAAACAAAAAGAAACATTCCCATGTTAGTTGATTGACACAGCAATAGCAAATGTCAAGAAGTATTAGATCACAAACATTCTCATAAATCTTTCATCAGTACCTGGACTAAACATGGGCAGGGAAGGCATCATCACAGGTGGGGGTGACATCATTCCAGACATGACAACAGGAGCCGGTGATGTCATACTTGTGATGGGCGTAAAGCCAAAGGCAGCAGTTGACTGTGGCTGCGCTGCAGTCTGTTGTGCAAAAAAAATCACAAGTAATCTCAAGTTAAATGTTAATATGTTTCCAATAAAAACTCAAAACACAGAACTCTTCATTTCTGCTGGTCATCACAGAAAGTCCAGATGTCTATTACACAGTACAATAAGTTACAAGAATCAACACACTAAACTTAATGATTTTTTTAATGCACCGGCAACAGTATACAGATGACAATTGGAAGAGAAGGTTTACAAAAATGAAAAACTTTGAACAATAACACATCTAACATAAAATTCAAATTGAAACACTTTCATTTAATTTATACAAAGGCAATCAATAAATATAAGTGGAGGTCCCTCCCAGCAGGGAAAACTGATTACAGAAGTTTTTAATTTAACAGCTTGAATGTCTCCATTGTCACCCCCCTTCCTTAATCACACATGCAACCATCACACCTCTAACCACAAAATTAGCCTATAGGATACCCTCTGTTTCCTTCCAATACATACCACAGAATAAAAACCACGTATTAGGTGTGATAATTAATTTCCAGGCCTGTTTCTGTTGTGGCAAATTGATCACCTGATTGACATATGCATAGCCATCCTGGCACAAAGTCTCAATGTGTAGATACGAGATCACAATGGACTTGGAGTCCAGATCAACTTCTGTGTGGAACTCAAGAAAAAGGAAACAGAAACACATGGATCATTAATGCAAGCTGGTGGAAATAAAGCAATGAGCTGGGCCAGAAGTTTTGAGTGACATTTGATTTTTCAAGAACATTGCTATAGAACAATGAGAGGCTATTCCAAAAATGGTAAAGACAATGGATCAGTGTATAGCCAAGGAGGTTACTTTGAAGGGGTGGCAGTAAAATTTAAGTCATATAATTTTGTTTTATTTCATGCGACTAGTTTTAAAATTTAATGGTCACACCTTGTACACACCCTCCTCACTGATTGAAAAACCTTGAATAAAAAATTATTTATGTATTATGCTGTGAAATATAGCTTATTACAATTTCTGCTACAGTTATATTTTCTGTCAATAGCATAATGATACTAACGAATATGTTTTCCTTCCTCTATAAGTAAACTGGATTATTATATCTCTTTCAAAATTATCTATATAGATTTACAAACAATAATAATAATAATATTCACCTGTTGTGTTTCCATACCACCTCCTCCTTTGATTGCTTCAGCTACTGCTGATACTTTGGTCAGTCCACGGAGGCTGCTATTGATGAAAATTGGCTTGAACAGATCAGTTATGTAGTCATCCACATTATCTATAGAATGATTTTCTTGATATCTCCTAAAATAAAAATGTTTTCATAAGGACTTTTTTCTTATATAGAAACAAACAGCATATAAATGGAAAAAATTAACAGTAGTCATATTACTGCACCTGTTCCCATGGCCTGTTAGAGTAGCAACTTCTTGGTCAGAATCATCCATATCTGAATCTTCTTCCTTTATGTTTCTACCTCCACCTTTGATCGATGCTGCCAAAGAACGAGCATCTGACAACTCGTCCAAACTTCCATCAAGCACAGGCATGAAGAGATCATCCAAGAATTGATCAACATCTGAAGCTTGTGATGGAACTCGCACTCGACGTACGTGCGAGGCTGCAAACATTAAAACAAAGTAATAGCTGTGTTACAATTAATGCAAATGAATCCTAAATTATTAGTTTCATTGAGCGGAATACCAGGTTTGGCTAATAAAGTCACAATTTTTAATTTTATGAAATATAATGAGGACAAAGAAATGTCGGGTCTACTGGAAATCGCGATTCCACTACAACAACATATAGTAATATCGTTGGAATACTGAGGTAGTCAGTCGCAAGACGTATTATTATCAAGCAGTAATTCCGTTGTAATACAGCCTGGACCATTATTTTCAAGCACAAATTAGGTTGTAATACAGCCTGGAACAGTATGAAACCGTTAAATGTACTTAGGGAAGAATTTATAGTGGAGTCTTGCGTTTGACCACTGCAGTATTATGATGACAACTCCTGGCGGAATCGCAATCTCCAGTAATCCCGAAATGTCTTACTTAATACTGTGAAGAATTTATATGTAAAATAATGTGATTTCTAGATTTGTGCCATTTTTTATATAATTTTGAACATAAGGATTTAAATTGTATTAAATTCAATTGACTCATAGCTATGATTATGACTGAAGAGAACTCAACATTACAAATGGAGCAGGTGTGATTTGAGCACTGAATAACTGGGATTCGGTACTCTAAGGACAAAGCCTGGCATATTTTCAGGTTAGGCAATGAACTCTGCTCCAAAAGCCATTAATGGCTCATTATATTGCTACTTGCATCACTGCTGATATTATTCAGTTTCAATCGCATTTACTTTTGATATCATCTGTTGAATCAATTAGGGTGTAATGCACTCAAAAGCGCACTTTCAATAAAATCGTATTCACATACTACAAAATATAAACTTTCAACTGTTTTAATTATAACTTAAATCTATATTAGATGTAACTATTAGTAATTGTTATTTAAATATGGGATACTGGAGACAAATTTTAAGTTCCTAGATGATCGCTTTTTCTGATTGATCTGGTAACAAAAATGGTCCGTAATTGACAACTTTGATATATGTTCACAACTTTATTTATCAGTAAAATATTGAGAAAATATCTTATTGCTCTAATTGATGCTCTTAAGAATGATACATCACACTGTGGGGTACAAACAAAAATATTTTTTTCCTACCCTTTTGCTGGTATTGGACTCGCCGTAGAATATAATTTAACAAAATTTTAAATGCAATATTTGGTTTTCGGTTAGGAAATACTTATTACGTGTAAATTTGTAAATCTATCCATTTATCAGCTAGAGATCTGTAGCAAACAAACAAATTGATGGAATTAAGTAGAGAGACAACAATAGGGTTCCAATTCACTTCGGGTATGGAACCCTAAAATCAAGATCACAATGATATTTTTACTCTGCTGAAATAAGATGTGAGCTACTCTTATACTAACCAAGTGATGGAGCCTCACTGGTGTCAGAAAGTGCTGAGGACTTGCCACCATATTCAGATTTTTCCGAATTGCGAGTTTCTATGTAGGCGCGGCTTGAATGACTGCCTGGTGCTGCCCTCTTACCAGTGTATTGGGACTTGATGAACCTATTAAGAAACATGCAGTCATTACATTTGGTTAATTGTAAATATATTTTAGTTAGTAATAGTTAAGTAACATAGGTGTTAGTCTGGTTTGTTTAATCTTATTTACTGTTTATGATTTTTATGTTTGTGTCCTGAAGTTACAAAAGTCGCAAACATGCAATCTCTGCCAACACTATTTGTTGCTAAATTTATCTCTCTGTATTTATTAAAATTGTTAGACACACATGTGAGAAACAGGGCATAGCCCAGAGATGAATGATTGGATATGATCACAATAAAAAGTACAATTACTCTCATTCAGTGTAAAAGAAGTAGAGAAAGGAAAAAGTGCTGAACGGCGATGTTAAATAGATTGTGGGAGAACAGACATAAGCCATTCATATCAAGAATCATATTTCCAGAACGCTCAGCATAATTGCTAACAAAAAGTTGTAATATTTCTTTCATATCCAACTACTAATTTTGAACTATATATAAACTTCAAAAAAGAGAGATAAAAATGCACGAAAGAAACATGATGAATGTTGAATCTGAGAAAAATAATCACCTACCAGAATTGGGAACACCAATGCAGAGAAGCACAGAACATATTAAGACAGTGACAGCTAAGACCTTTTGGGATATGCCTTCAATTACATGGAAGAAAAACATAAAGCACAAACCAATAGTTTAGAGTGTGATTTTATTTCTGAAATAATGGACATGCCAAGGAAGCAGTTGTGTGACTCTAGGATGGAAATATGGGGGTTATACAAGATAGATAAAGAGTACAACATTTCAGGGTAAATCAGAAATGGACTCCACAATTACCCACCAGTGGCAGGAAGACTAAACAGTTTTGTAATTCTCATTAAGTTCAATCCTTTTTTTTTGTTTTTCATGTGTGAATTTCTCCATTGCTTTTGCATCACCTATGGTAGAAAATTATTTCTGTTCTTTTTTTGTTTACCTGAATGACATTAAATCAAATCATAAGTAAATGCACCAGATGATTACCTTGGGTGTCCTGGTCGCATGTAACTTCCTTTGTCATCCTCGCTGCGAGCTTGACTCACAAGGTCATGGTAATCAAAATCAATTGGTAATTCATCACGGTCACGTGGTGTATCTAGTAAATCTGAAGGCAGTCTGTCCAAGTCAGCCGATGATCCACCTCTACCATTCATATCTGCTGACCTACACATCAGCTAAGATTAGACTCAAGAATTAAAAGAGAATGTTTTCTGAATCAAGAGTCCAGGATAAAAAAATAAAGAATGTAGAGAAGGTAAGGTACCGTAAAGAAAAGGATTATTACAAAAATTACAATTTATATATTTCCTGAAAAGAATTTTAAAACACTTGAAAAAAATCGCAACAAATTTATATTTTAATTTTAGAAAAATAATAATTCAATAAAAAAAACCCGAAAATAACAGTAGCAAAGAGTTGAGAAATTACGTAATATCTTTCTGTTTCTAGGCACACTAGAACTCATTCCAAATAACTACAATAAAATAAATTAATAACTGTACTAAAATGAAGCATATACATCTGAACGGGGAAAAAACACAAAGAAATGATGCAATAAGAGTATATATATAACATAAAATGAGTATAATAACTTGACAAAATCAGGGTATTCAGAATTATAATCAGTAGCAGGAATAATTGTTGAGAAACAAATATTGCAAAGAATATTACACACTGAAGTTATCAGCAAAAGTACATAACACAGTGAAAACAGTCTCAGGCTACAAAAGATATAATTATCTGACTCCTGGAGAAGTATAAAAACATTAAAAATTATACTTGATAAAGCTATTAATGTTAAAAGCAGTATTAAAACTATATAAAAATTGTTCTTGGGTGACTAGCCGAGTCAACGGAGGGTTATAATTACACTTACAATTACACAATAATTCAGCGATCTGATTGTGGTGAAGAAGATAGCGACAGCGAATCAGATCGCCGAAATATTGTGTAATTGTAAGTGTAATTATAACAAACTCGGCTAGTCACCCGAGAACAATTTTTATATTCTCAACACCGAGAAAAACTGTGTTCTTAAGTATTAAAACTCTCAATTAATATTGAAAAAAAAATATCTATTTGCCAAATAATACATGTATATTACAGTTGGCGTGCATCCCCAATCTACCATTTAGCTGCCAAGTGACAGTGTTTCAATTTGCAATGGATTCCACCTTGAATTATCTCAGTAATACTGTGGAAGGGAAACATATGGTCTTGTGCAGAATCCAAACCATGAAGCATCCTAGCACACTTCACATGAACAAGGCACAGCTTTACCAAACACAAAGACCTGCCTAAAAGTCCTTAAAAATTCCAGCTCAGGCAAGAGGTTTTGAGTGAAAGCTGAGAATCATTAGGAAATAACAATAAAAACTAAGGCATTATATTGCATATATCTATGTAATATTTTAGATTAAAGTAACAGATTTTTTGGTGGATGTTTCCTAGATGAAATCAATTCACACAACGTTTGGATCAACTTTCAATTAACTGAATTAGACATAATAGTAGTTGATAGTAGGATGATATAAACTGTGACTGCAAAGCAAAGAAGTAAAACATTTCACACGAGGAGATAAAACTTGTTAAAGTGTCAGATGGTTGAACAGAAAAGATGGAGAGAATTTAAATAATGAATTAAAAAGTGGTAGATTAAGCAAAAATAAATATATAAAGGGGGAGAAAAAAACATGAAAATAAATGGCTGTATATCACAAAAAAAGATACAAGTATTCTAATTTACCTGCCACTCCTATTTGTTTCTATCATTTACTCCACAATTTTTTTCCCCTGCCCTCCTCCATTCTTTGTTAACATTATGAGATCCGTCATTCCTGTTTTATATGATACTTACCTACTGGATATAATTTTCTTTCCATATTCTGTACATATCCCTTTGTTGAATAAAGTCTTAATCTCTCCCTTTTAGCTTCATTCTAAGATTCTATTCCATACTTCAGTTACCCATTCAGTGGGATGGTTTGTTTCTATTATACTAACATAAGTAAAAATCAAGCATGATGGAATACCTGCCTCCAGGGCTGCATTTAGGCTGTGTGGGCCCGTAGGCAATACATGTATTGCGGGCCCCTGTCGGCAATTTATGGGTGATATTTTTTTTAGGTGTACTACTGTCCTAGGTGGGGGACCCTCTGACCGATCATCGGTGGCCCCTCTGGCTGTGGTGTGGGCCTCCCTCTCTGTGGTGTGGGCCCCAAGGTAGCCTCTGCTTAAATGTGGCCCTGCCTGCCTCAGCACAGAAAACTATGTATAACTTTGTAACATTGTCAACTTACCTGCCACTATGACTGTACTTTCGAGTATTCTCTCCCCGTTGAGATACAGACTCCATGTTCTCTTCCATTAAAGCCTCTGACTTTGTCATGTACTCTTTATTAGAAACAGCAGTCAGCACCTGCCGATCAATTAAAAATTATATAGAGCTCTTCACAACATTTTTTATGTAGTCAAATATTATAAAATAAAATAAAATTTGGTACTAGAGGAAATGTTTACAACCTGGAGAGTAAATAGTCATTGTATTTGTTTACTTTAATTAAAAATCACAAAATGCGGGTAGCAAATTATTTTTGTTTCTACAATTTAATTCATACAATCATTTAAGAGGTCAAACTAACTTTGAATAGATATTGTTCAGAGCATATTAAAATTACAGAACACACTGTACTACAATTGCAGTGAGAACCCAAAAGGAAAGTAATTGTAGCATTTATACAAGTAAACAATACAATATAAATTTCAGATAACTAAGTTGAAAGAGTGATCTTATTTGGCACATGGATAGAGAAATAGAAGTATATAGGAGGAAGAATTGCTTTTGAAGGCACAGAGTAAATATCTTGGAATATAATTTGATAATAAACTCAACTGGGTAGGACACATTGAACAGGTATTAATCAAGGGGTTCAAACTGCTGGAGAGGACGATGAGGGAATTTAACTGGGATGTGAAGTACTAGGGATACAAAACATTGTCAAACCATTGCTGCAGCTAGATTTGTTTGCAATGAACATTACCATAGAACACAGCCAGTTACTGATATGACAAACTCCTACCTCTAATGACCTCAACAATGATGTCATTTCTTTTATTTTTATTTTTTTAAAAAAGGTCTGCAGACAGATAACGAAAGTGCTGTGAAAAAAACTAGAATTCAATTTGAAGCATGAGGGAGTTGGAAATTCTCTTACAGTCAAAAGAGCTAGGAACTATAATAAATTGCCAACAGATATAATGAACTAGTCATCTCATATATAGGCAGAATTTAAGAGTTAAAATTTATTATTCAATAATAATAAAGTGTGCTACAGATAGATTACTAGCTTCAGATCAAATCTAGTCAAAACATTAGATATGTAGCAACAATCCACTGCTATAAGCTCTAACGAAACTAATTCAAATTTCTTTAAGCAAGGTACACAGTGTATAGAGACAGAATCAAAATAACTATTACTGGTTCATTTACTGCAATTATAGATGATGTTTGAAGTGTGACAGCTTATGCTGATTATTTGCAATCATGAAAAATCATGTTACACATTACAGTTAATATTAAATATCAAGCCTATAATAGTTTGCTTAAAAGAGAACTTTTAACTGATTGGTAGCATTGGCATCTTTTTGTAATCACTTACTGCAGCCAACATTTGGAAAAAATTATTCTTCATGATAATTGAAAAATATGATGATTTTTAAATCATATGACTCACCATACTCATTCCAGGTTCTGTGGATATTGAATCAACCTTTTCTACAGAACGATAGCGTTCATTGAGTCGACTGTGGGAGAGCCCCAGACTTGTCAGTTTGTTGGGTGTCACTGCAGGTGCCACAGCTACATCCTGTAAGAATAAATACACAAGAAACTTTAAACACAACCCTCTATTATTATTTTAAGAATAATGCTAAAAAAAACTATGTTCGATAGACACTGCTTCTCCCTTTGATAACTGGTAATTAGTCCTGTTATCGAATGCATCATAAGATATGTGAGGCATCTTTGCCGCGCCACGAGCCCAGAGCTGGCCACCGTACTACATAATGTGTCTATACCGACTAACTGCTGCTTCTTGAATGGGGCGAGAGTAAGTTATGGAGGGGGTATATATAGGATTGGACCGTGGGAACTTCCTTATCTTGATTTTCCCAGAGACTTTATCCGATAGCTGATCAGTTTCAGACAAATGTTACGAAATCTAATTTGATCATGACAATAAAAATCATCCTAGCTTTCTGAAATTTTGGTAGTAGCAAGATATTGTTACAAACGTCAAATTAAGTTATTATAAAAAAATTTGTAACTTTAATAGTTTTGCCAGAAAAGAGTCATAAAGATGTGATTGCCACAATTTCCGAAATATTGCTAATATTGAGCTGAAACAAATTTAATTCTACTCTCCTATTGCCCATCTATTATCCAATATCAAATAAAGAATTTTACATAATTTTGAAAGTGGTCTAAAATTCGAAAACAAAATTTAATGTCTTGAAATATTCCGAATATCGACTTGAAAATAACTCTAAACAAATTTCCCTAATGAAAAACTATTACTGTAAAAATTTGGAATCTCTAAGTCCATTCCCTGATTTATTACGAATTTTCTAAATTTCACTCCTCACGAATGCCGAACGCTCGCGTCATCTCCTCCAAGCGTTTTTCTCGCGCCAAAACTTATTTCGCTTTATTACAAACAAATGCTTTAATATTTTGAAATAGAACTTTTCCAGAAATCTTTATATTTAAATAAACTTTGCTCTGAATATAATTTCTTTTCATGAATCCCTGAAAAAGACTGAAATACCTAACTTTTACCTGAATCACATGTCTAGGTGTATCAAATTATATTCAAAAACGGTCTTTAGAATGTATGAATCTCTCTAAAATTTTAATATGTTATTTAAACCGAAATTACAATGCTTTCTATCTATCCCTTGATTTCTTAACTGTTTTCTAATAGCTAAATACTTCGAGTTTAGAGTGGAAAATTATGTGATAAAATTCTAAACTGACAAATCACTTTTAAACATATTCAGACTCTAAGTAAGATCTTTTGACAACAAAACTAATCATCTTCTGGCTATCTATTTACCTAAACATCTTTTGAACTAAAGAAATATCTTGATTTAGTGAAATTAAATGAAAGTCAAATACTACCTATTCAAATCTAAGGTTAAGTTTCTTAACATCTGTTTAAATGAATTTAACTATTGAATTTACTGTTAACACTTGAATAAATGCTTATATAGGACATATTACTGGGAAATATTATCAAAATTGACTATAAAGATGACTTAAAAAGGGTGGTATCATATACTTCAACTTCAACTTTGCTAACTGGTAATTAGTCCTGTTATCGAATGCATCTATTATGCGCCCACTTTCTTCCAACATTTCACTCAGGATCTCAGGTCTGAGACCTCTGGAGACTTGAAGAGGTCGTACATTGAAGAAAGAGAGCAACTGGGGTCACAATGTTTCACAAAAATGAGAGCATAATAGTCACAGCACATATGTCATGAAACTTTGAAGAGTACTATGATGAAAGCCACAGCAAGAAACATCAGGTTTCAAAAAACTGACTCCACCTGGAGAACCAAGAAAATAGTAGTACATTGTTCTGCAAATGTGTATTTGAAAACACCATAAGACCAAAACAAATTGCTACACTAATAATTAGGGTTCAGATCTCTATGACCAAAAAAAATAGAGAAATATGAAGGCAAATATGACATTAAAATAGGTAAATATAACCTAAAAATGACAAAATATGACCAAACCTTTAAATTTACTGTACATCATAACATTCTCAATTACACATCATTTATTTTATCTACTAGTGTCGCTTTCATGTAGACAGCATAATTTGCTTCATGCACTTGCTGGACCATTGGGAAATTAAATTTTAAATCATTTTGTTGAAGTCACTTTAATTTCAGATAATTTACAGAATAGAACTCTTTCATCTGTACAAAAATACTCCTTTCTAAATTCCCTTATATAACTTCACACTTTCAGAAAATTTTATCTTTGGCATGGCAATAGGTCTACTCACAGATCCAATGCAGATTTGACTATGACTGAGGATATTTCATTGAGATATTGATCGACACAGGCATGCTTCTGCTGCATTGTTAGGATTAAAAGGCGGGCGGAACATTACGTTTAGAGAGTGACAATAATGTATAACTTTAATTTTTGACTGGTGAATTCTGAGCACCGTTAAAATTAGTTGTTTTTTTCCCCCATTTGTATAGCACACGTACAGTTCTGTGAATAAATATCTTGATTTCTTCTTATCTATACGTAGTGAATTCCCAATACTGTTAAAAACACTACCAGATTTTCCCCCCAAAAATGACCATAAATATTATCGAAATATGACCAAAAGTACGAAAATAGTCTGAATATACATTTATATGCTAAATAAAATACATTTAAATACAATCAGAAACGTTGAATAAGCGTTTAACTCAGCATTTCAGCTCAAAACGAAGGCAGGGGAAAAATATGACTTCTCCTAAGGATTCGAACCCCCTACTAATTACATATTTATTTTTATATAAAATTATTATGTTTATCGACTATTTTATTTCATTTTATTACTGCAAAATTTCAGAAGAGAACGTAACTCCACATCCAGACTGTAAACCCAGCATTAAAAATTATAAAATGCAGTTTATTTTTGCACAATATACAAGTGTATTTGGACTGCTGCAGAAGAAATTTTATAGATTGTCTGACCTGTTCAAGAAGGTTATCAAGGCTGCGGCTACGCCCTTTGTCCTCAAAGTAGCGATCATTGAGTGCAGATTTGCGGGAGAGGCCAGACTGTTGCACCGAGTGGTCCCGAGACTGGGACCGCACTCTAGGCTCTTCCCGGCGTGCAGCAGGAGTTGGAACCTCGTGCACCTATATTAATAGAAGATATTTTGAGTCAATTTATGTGAGAAAACCATATGAAAACATATGAGATCGATGTTTCTTTTGGTGTTGAGAATTAATATTCTCAGGTGACTAGCCGAATCTCTGTCACCATATTCTGGCGACAGAGATTCTGATCGCCGAAATATCATGTGAAAACACCCTGCTCACTTGGCTAGTCACCCAAGAACAATATATCATATGGAAAATACATTCTAGAAATAGATATACTGTAACAAGTGTTTTTCCTAGATTCATATTTATATTTTCAAAATTTGCTACCACTTATATTCATATAATCTTACTCATAACATAAAACAATATGAATGTAGTGAAAATATTTGAACTATAAAAAGCTAAAATTTTGTAGTTTACTTTTAAAAACAATGAAGAATATTGAAAGTAATCTCAGGTTTTACAAAAGAAAAAGGCAGAAATGAGGGTAAAGATACTATTCTGTGACAGTGATTCTTCCAGTGTATAATTCTGTTTGTTATGTAATTACTTTGCTGTATACTGACTCCTTTCCACATCTCACAGAGTCAGTCTCTTATAATGGGATCTATGGAAAATGAATCTATTATACTGTACACATGTTTTGTCCACATAGATAAAGTGAATAACATTTCCTTTTTTGTGTTCTCACTGTCCTCCTACCTCCATCTTTCATAAACGACAGGCTTATTTTTCTACCTATACTTGTTATCAGATTGAGTAAACAAATTTTCTTCCTCATTATCATCACAATTGAAGATAATATTTCTTAAATACAGAATATTTAAATGAAATTTTCATAATACTGGTAATAACATGAGACACTTTCCCTGAGAACTCTAAACATTAGTAACACACATGTTAAATAATAATAAATTAGATGGAAATGAAATAGTATTGATTGTGGTTAGGAAATACTAATAAAGAAACATACAGGAAGTCATGTATTTTTTGTGCCTGTATAATCCTCATATCATCTGTTGTAAGCAACAGTTCTGACTTGATAATATTAACAGCTTTATAAGGAATGAAAGAAAGAAGTTTTAATGAGTGTTATGTGATTTGAACAACCAAAGCTGGAATTAAACGAGATAATTTAACAGCACAGTAGAGTGGGAAGCAGCATCTAACATAACTTTAATTGGGTTAGGATTGAGAGTAATATTTATCACTTCCTAAGGCTGAAGACAAGTAGACAAAAAAAAAAAAAAAAAAAAAAAAAGAGAGAGAGAGAGAGAGAGATAGAGAGAGAGAGAAAGAAATTGAAAGTACACAGTATTTTGCGTGACCCTTTATGATTAAAGAACGTAAGATCTGAAAAAAGGTATCCTAGGATTGCAACAGCTTCATGTCTTCCACTATGATGAGTGATGTCTTTACTTTCTCTACTCTTATTATAAATTTTAGGTATTAAAGCAGTAATGACAATAGAATGGAAATGGTGTACACAACATTGTTAACAGAAAAAAGGTGATAGTTCAATAAAACAATTAGACAGAACATTGTACTGACCGGTTGTTTAGGAACAGGAGGCTCTGGAGGCGGCACAGCAGGCCTTCTCGGAGAGGGAGGTGGCTCCAGTTCAGCAGGTACAGGGCTCGCATTTGGCGTAGATGTAACTACCTACGAAGCAAACAATCAGATGTGCACCTTAATTTTTTAAATATTTTTAACTAGTTCTAAATTGACATAATTTATGTTTCATTTTTGTATATATATATATATATATATATATATATATATATATATATAACTAAGGAAGGATAGGGAAATATGACCCAACACTTACCACAGATGAAGGCGGCTGGGAAGACGAACAAAAAACAAACACAAGAGAAGCGCAATATTTTGGCCTACAGCAACCTTAAACGTGCAGAAGGTGAAGCACCAGGTGGCATCACATGAGTACACATAGACGACCGACTGGTGAAATATATATATTGTATGCAATATAATGTTCAATGTCACTCTTCATTTTTTTCATGTTATGTTATTGAGATGAACTGAACACAAAGGAAAATCTTTTAAGATAGATGTGTCATTCCTTGTGAGGTAAAGTGTTTTCAGTTCATATTCCAAAAGTGCAAGTTAGTACTTTGCCTTCCAAAACAGTTTGCAAAGCAGCTATGCAACCATGAAACAAAAACATTTATTAGGCAGAATGTGAGGTCTATTGAGTTAAATATATACTTGATTTCAAGAGACAGAAAATGCAACACTGAAAGCTAATAAAACTTATTCATTTAGAGTTCTCTCATGAAAAACACTCAATATGTCACAAAATTTATTCAGTGATGGAAGAAAATAAATATAAAACACCCTCTTATGGGTATATTGCACAATGGTTTATATATATATATATATATATATATATATATATATATATAATAACAATGAGCAGGAAAAAGCTTTAAGGCAATAAAATTATATATATATTGCTATTTTCAATAAATAAATGAACTGTGAGGAATAAAACTGAGGCATTAGGTGTACTACAATTAATTTGACCCTCTATATTCTATACTTTTACTATAGGCATTGTGGGCCTATACGAGTGGCCAGGAAGCTAGTGTCATAGAAAGCCTAGTTTTTGTGCTTTATCTGAGGAAATATAAGAAAGTATGAAATAAGGCTAAGCCAGTCTAGCCAGTCACAGCCAGCTTGCAACACCTAGAAGCTATCTGACAACTGATGATGATAGCAGAGCCAGTTGTAGTAGCATTGTGTTTACATGATACCATTTGGCTGGACACGCGAGATGATCGTATTGCATATCGAATTTATTTTCTGATTTCCTTTACTAAAAATACTGAAAAATGAGCAGAATTTCACACATTCATTGACTAAATAAACAAAATGATAGTTCTAAAGTACTCATAACACAACTACAAGGGAGAACATTTTCACCAATGATATTACTGTGAATGAGAATGTCGAGAAAATGATGCAGGAAGGGGGGATACAAAGCACAGAAAGTGTCATAGCAGTAACTGATGTTAATGGGTAGGAATGAGGAGCATCATGCCCAGTCCTTTGAGGATTTAAGATGTTGTGTCCCTTTGAGCTAGATGAACAGAAATTATTCCTGTAGTTTTTCACAACAAATGTAAGCTGGAACTGCTATAACTCACAGACAAAATAGATAAACAAATTCTGGAAGCGTAACTACATTTTGCCTCATTCATGTAGACTTCCTTGGCTGGTGTTGGTGTTACATTCACGTTCCAGATAGTGCCATGTTGACTTGTTAGTAACTAATATTTTGGTCCTCATTTTATGAACATCCTTAGAGTTTTAATGGCCACACAATGTTTTTTGGTCAATTGGTGGGTCCCTCTTCACCGCTTGGTTGAATACCCATATGGGCTGTGTCATGTAACTCGCATCAGTGTTCTTTGTAGCGAGAATTTTCGAAGAGCGAGCAACAAGCATCCAGTAATTGCTATTAAAACTGTGAGATCATCTGGATATTTCTAAAGCTTCTTTTATTCTTTGCAATTGCTGTTTGTGAAGTTTTTAAATCGGTCTGTCGTTATCAAACAGATAGTATGACTCATGTTCAGAGTGTGTTGTGATAGCTAACGATTTGCCAGTACTGTTATATGATCCTGCAGTTTTTCTGTACAGAAAAAAAATTTCTACACAACTACAAGGAATTTCATAGATGCTTGCAATTTGTAGAGGTCATCATTGACTTTTCCAAATACTCTACTGAATTTTTGCAGGGCATCATATATTGTTCAGATGTTAAACTTCTTTTAAAACTAGGCCCACTTTGTAATGACTCATACATGGCATTACCAGTATGCAGCAGCCACAATGTAAGCTTATCATTCCCAGGATTTCACACAAGGCAGACATCATTATCAGCTTGAAGATTTCTCGGGCGTGAAGCCGGGTCAATTGATCGCAAATGTACGAATTTTCGATGGCGTAACATGCCATCATCTTCAGGTAGCGTCCACTGGTCGGCATGAGGAGCGCAGTGCAGGACACGACTGCACTCCTCACGCTGACCAGTGGACGCTACCTGAAGATGATGACATGTTACACCATCAAAAATTCGTACATCTGCGATCAATTGACCTGGCTGCATGCCCGAGAAATCTTCAAGCAACACATCCGTCGGGAAAACTTACGATTACACATCATTATCAGCCATAGCTCATTCATATTCATTATCTACAAATATTCTTCTTAGCTGCATACATTCTTATTCCACGCTATCCTTGTTTAAGTACTGGTAGTCCTAGTGGCTATATCTTAAGTGGCAAAGAGATTTGGTGTCTATATTGCTTTAGAAAAAAGGGACTTTGGTACACCGAATGGTTCAAAGTACTCCATCAAAATACTCAGAAAGTTGGAGCTTGTTGTTTTGTAAATTTTTTTATGTCATAGATACTTTTCTTAATAGATTGATGTGGAGCAAGCCAGAAAATAGCTATAACTATTTTTCTTCATCTTGAACAGTTTTCACACAATGGTTGAATTCTCTACACCAGTGATATCAAAGATACGGCCCGCAATCGCAATGTGACACAGAAAGAAGAATCATGTTTTTAGAGCCGTAGATACAATTAAATAAATAAAATGTTATAGTAATTCAGTACATTTTTTTATTTGTATCTGGCCCACCTACACATTCTAAATTTAATATACAGCCCTCTGCAAAATTGAGTTTGACACCTATGGTCTACACCAAATGCATCTTCAGTGTTTTCTGTCCTTCCTCAATTTCTCTCATATGCCCTTGCCCATTTCACTCCTCTTTGTAGCACACTTTCTAATATTTCCTTTAGCTATCTATCCACTGGTCTTCATCAAGATGTTATAACTTTCAATCTCAGATAATGCATTTTCCTTAAAACTCTTCCATCATTCATCCTCCTAATGGGCTCATTTCACTATAATCTTGACCTTTGAATCTTCCTCTCAAGAGAGCCATTTTGATACCAGGAATGATATCATGCTTGGTTACAGATAGTATTCTATAATTACAGATAACACAAATTGAAATACTGCTGATAGCAATGGTTACACAACCATCGTTACTGTGTGCCATGGTGCTGTAAGTACCTAATGTTGTTTCCTCTAAAACTGCATGAAGTTCTATTTCACATAAGATACTGCTATACAGTCACTAACAGTTGCAACAATGCAAGACTTCCAGATCCATTGATTAAACCATTAATGAAATGAAATTTAAATAGAAGAATTAAGTACAAATGGGCGAGTGTTTTACAATGAAAGGATAATTCTCCTTATAAGCAGGAGTACAATATTAATAACAGACCTAGTTGGGTGTAATAAATAAGAAAAGAAAGGGAAATTAACTCACCACATACGAAAGTGGACGGATGCAATGAGAGGGAACACTTACGCTGACAAACAACTACACAATATTTCTGCCTCTTTCTTGTTCACAAGTAGAAAAACGGGCGATTAGGCTCGGAACGTGTGTACACAACGAACGTTACCTAATGACTGGTCATGTGGTGCGTTAATTTCCCTTTCTTTTCTTATTTATATCGCCTAGAAGCCACTTCCATTTTCCTTAGTTGCATCCTAGTTGGGTGTAAATGACATACAATAAAAATTAATTCCAATTTTATACCTTGTTAACATTCTGCCGTGGGGTAGGTGGTCCTCCAACAGTAGAATTCCGGCAGGCAGGGAAAGCTGGCATCAATTCCATTTCTGAGATGAGATCTAGAGCATATTCAAGGCCATTTCCACCAGTGCCTCCTTCCAGAGCAACAGTCCAGCCGGAACTTTCTGGGATTCCTCTCTCACGTACGACACCAGCTGCAAGTTGCTCACATGTTGTCCAGGAATCCACAGCAGCTGTTCTTGTTTCATCTGCATGATAAGGAAAAATATTTCAATATGTAAAGAAGCCGTAAATAGCAACAACTACTCAGGTATGAGAGTAATTCAGGCTGCCTAAAACGTGTTGAAAGAAATGCGTATACTCACCATCAGCAAAGTGCAGAGTGAGGGCCATGTTAACACGTTTACGATTCGCACGCCACTCCAATAAACACGGTGGGTACGTTCGAGCCAGCTGGCTCTCTATCCTGGCAGACTGCAGCAATTTTCGTTGACACAGTGCTTTGTATCCATCATATCCGTTATCTGATACATATCTGTAATGCAAATTAAAACATATACAAATTCTGAGTACATTAATTTTCTGAATCTGTATCTAACATGTTTTTAAGTATTGATAACAATACTGAACACACTATAAATAAATGAAGAACAAATGAATAAAACTTGTTAAGTCCACTTGTCATTATTTTACAGAAAATTGATTTAATTCACGACTGTTAATTTATGTGAAAACCCATTTATCCAAAAGTTTCGAGTGAAAATATGTCATAAGGTAAACACATTTTTGACATGAAAATGGGAAAGCATGTAGTATTCACCAGAATACAACATAAAAGCAATATTTTGAGAAAAAAATGGATTTAACACATTTTATTTATTAGCTCTTCAGTTTAAAAATCCTTTCTTCCTATGTGTAGTGTTCTTTAAGTTGTCTTCCCTTTTTAAAACTCATTTAGAATAACAGCCATCAGTCAAAGAGAGACATTGGATTTGTAATCAGTACATATTTATTTTGAAAGGAAGTAGACAGAAATTATTGTTTTCAAATAACAACACACATATAAGTTGTAGTTATTCATTTTAGACTTACTCTGTGTCTCATATTCTCTCAAATGCTTAAAAATGCTTAAAAATTCACCAAAAAAAATTAAGGGGGTAAAGGGAGAGAGGGGTGTTTTTTAATTTTTTGGGGGTCAGAAACCTTTTCCATGATAAATTACATGTATATGCCAACTTTAATGGAGATCAGTTAAATGGTGTCGACTTTAGCTCTGTATAAAGAACATTGGTAAAAATTAAGGGGCGGATTGGGGTTAGGTTTTTTCAAACCAAAAGTTGACAGTATTTTTCTGTTTATTTTTTACTATACATTTCCAAAGTTCCATCAAAATCGGATAGAAAGTGTGGGTTTGTATAAATGTTAAGGGATGTAAAGGGGTAGAAGGGGTGGTTTCTCAATGAAATTCATATGGGACCACTTTGGAGGTATACTCTATCCACTATAAAAATTTCATTTAAATCGGTTCAAAATTGGCGAAGATATCACTGAACATACATAAAAAAAAAAAAAAAAAAAAAAAAAAAAAAAAAAAAAAAAAAAATCAGATGAATTGAGAACCTCCTCCTTTTTTGAAGTCGGTTAAATATTGTTGATTACTAGTGTTTGTTTTATTTTCTGTTGGTGCAGCACTCCTGGCATTAGTACAGGTAAATGATGAATTCGTTATGTCTATACTTGTTTGAATCCATTTAGACTAACAATCACTGAGCAAAGAGAGGTAGCGAAGTTGGTATATACAAACTTCAACAACAATACAATAGATACATGTTTGTTGGTTGTTGTAAAATGATGATCCCCCCCCCCCCCCCCAAAAAAAAAAGATTTCATTTATGACAAACAAATGCAGATTTCACCTATACAGGGGGAATCTAAGACTAAGTTACTCCATTATCTAAAAGATTGTTGAATTCTCTCGAAGGAGATATATTAAGCATGAGCCTCAAAAGTAGTATGGTTATTTGAACCAATGACACACACAGAAGAGGATTCTAGGCAAATAACAAGTGAAAATTTTTATGAAATTTTTTAATCAACCATGCCAGAAACCACCTGTAGAGGATCCAAGGAATCAAACCATTGCTATCGAGAGTGTCTGATTCAGAAAACATTACAGTATTATTCTTTGGTGTAACCAGTAAATGATGAAAGATTATTGCGATCAGATAACAGAAAGCATCCATACTGAAAGAAACAGTTTTCGCATTTTATATTTAAGAAGATGTCAACACTCATTATAAATCAACATTGTATATGTGGTGGTGACAAACCATTCAGGTACTTATCAATATTTTTTAGCATCATGAAAGAAAAATTGCACAGATCAGGGTGAAAAAACTGAATATTGTTCATTTTTATCATCATCCAGTTTTGTGTTAATTCTTGTTTTCACTTCAGTATGGAAATATAAGTACACCATCATTTATCAAAGTTAAAGGAGTGAGAGCTGCAGCAATCAAGAAAAAGAAACCTAGAAAAAACACAATATTTTGTGGCACGACCCTTACTTTGTAGATGGTAAATGAAAGCTTAAATCAAATAGCTGGATTTGCACAGGCATCCACCAAATCATTCTGGTGATATTCAATGAGCCATGTGGTTCATCTTTTATAAACACAAGTAAAGGGTGCACATAAAATATTTTGTTTTTGTGTTTTTTGTTGCCATAGACCTCCTTTCTGCAACTTTGGTAAATGGCTGGTCTACTTCATCTTTCTTTCAATGGAATTTTTTCTTGTGCCTCCTCCAATGTGAGTTTATTCTACTTCATCATCAAACACTTAGGATAACAATTTCTGTTAGGTAAATTTGGCAGCATGCATGAATCAATGTTCCTAAACAGTTAGTAGTAACAATCCACAGATTGACCTAAGACAACTTGCAGAGCAGTAATACCACCCTTTCGTGACACATCTTATTAGGAAATGGAGATGAAAATTTAAAATTCACTCTACTTTTATTCTTAGTTTATCATTCAGTACTTTTTTTTAATCTATTTTAATAATTGCAAAAACTAGAAAAATTCATGATCCAGGTTAAAATGTTGAAAGGTGAGAAAATTTTCAATCTGCAAAAGGCAAATTCATTTTACAGATTTATTGCATAATAAACGTCTGGTACTGATAAAGTCAAATTCAGAAGACACAAAAATGTTACACCTATGACAATATTGTTTTTTTATCAAACCGTAAGAAAAATTTCAGTGTAGGGGAAGTGGTGGCAATATCTGTCTCACTTACTTCAGCAAATATTTGTACAGCGTCTTTGAAGGAGGGAATACTGAAAGGCAGTTAGCGATCAACAACCACCCTCTTTCATTGTTAGCATCATTATCATTCTTCCATGTTTGATTGCAAAGTTGACACAAAAGTTCATCTCTCATTTTCTCATTGATAATGCCCTGAAAAAATAAAAGAAATTGAAGTAATCTGTAATAATCTCTGTTATAATATATTATATTACTCAAATTAAATAATGTAATAACTATGATGCTGATTATGAAACTTATTATACCTCTTTTACCAAAAGCATTATATAAAAAAGTAAAATATATGAACACAGAAGTGATTATGTATACATACCAAAAAGGTATTGCAGTGTTTGCTGCAAGCTAAAAGTATTAGAAAGATGTGATTTTTGAAAGGCATTTCCACAGTAGTTCAACAGAAATCAAATAATTCCATAGATTTTATTTTACATGAAATACTTTGTATATCTGTAAATATCACAGATTATAGTTAAAACTGGGTATAGATTCTTTTTATTTTTTTGTATAGATAAAAAATTTCAGTGTGAAATAATCTGCTGACAAGTTTCTTTCACCATATGTAGGGTATTTTTTGATGAAATGATATATTGTCTATTGAGTAAATCATCTACATTACTGATGTTGCTGCCAGTGTGTTAAAGTCCTATTTAATGTAAACAGACATCTTTGATCTAGCAATTATCAAAAATTCTTATAATATTATAGTTACCTTGTTAACAATATAATCTCCAAGAGCAACTTCCTTTTTGCCACTTAGATTATTATCATTCATAAATCGGAGAATGAGTTTGAAGATAGCCAGTGAATCCTGGTAATCAATATCTTTCGACTTGGCAAGAAATGGTGTTTTGATGGGCTCTCTCTTCATTCCCCAAAGATGAGACTGCAACAATAATTTTTTTTCACAATATTTGATGACATTATTAAATGACAAAATTTTATCAGCTACAACTAAGAATGCAATAAGAAATTACAGATCACTATGTTTTTTTCCCCTCTTGTGAAAGAAAACAAAGGAACAAGAACAAAACTTATGTATTCAAGCTGTTTGTGCTTGATGTATCATTGAAATAATTTGAATCTCCTCCAGAAGAAGACATTAAAAAGTAATAGTACCAGTGTTTTAATGGATAGAGTAAATCTACAAAAAAGTCACAATAGCTATTAAAGTCACTCACCTTGAAGTAAATGTTTGTAAACTTGGTGAAGGCATGATGATCTATGTCATGAGGAAGGTGATGCTTCTCATTTTGAGGAGTGGGAACACCACCTACAACCTTCACAAGATTCCTTTCAGAGTGAATTGGCTGCCAGTCTATGAAAAATGCAGAACATAAATGTGCCATTTAGTTAAAAACAAAAATTAATTCAACCAAGTCATATATATATATATATGTCTGACAGCCTCCAACATGCAGCCATCTCACTACTACTGAAGAAGGGCTATAGCCAGTGGCGTAGCTAGGTCAACAAGGGCCCCGGTGCAAAAAATTTATTTTGGGCCCTCAGGCCAGACGGGGGACCTTTTTTTTGCTTTGTGTGCTGGTAGGGGCCCCCTGAACTGAGGATGGGGGCCCTTGAATTGTTCTTTAGGGGCCCCTGAGTGTTCTCAGCGGCCCCTTAGAGATGACGGTAGATCTAAAAAAAAAAAAAGATCGCCAGTTTGCCGTGAAGGCTCGTGGGCCCTCTAAACTGCGCTTGAGGGCCCCTAGAGGTGCGCTTAGGGGCCCCTTGAGGTATGCTTGGGGGCCCCCTGAGTGTAAGGGCCCCGGTGCACTGCACCGCCTAGCCCCATAGTAGCTACGCCCCTGGCTATAGCCATATCTCGACGCCGCAGGAAACCTCCTCTATGGTGGTTTTTCTCATATCCAAATGTTTAATATATATATTATATGTATTATATATAGGATAGGGAAATATGACCCAACACTTACCACACATGAAGGCGGCTGGGACAACGAACAAAAAACAAACACAAGAGAAGCGCAATATTTCGGCCTACAACAGCCTTAAACGTGCAGAAGGTGAAGCACCAGGCGCCATCACATGTGTACACATAGACGGCCGACTGGTGAATCATATGTATATATATAAATTAGGATAGGGAAATAAAGCACCGCTTACTCTAATTGTTGACACACAAAAAGGAGACACTTCCAACTTATTTAGTTTCCTTGCAAAACATAGTGTTGGAATATTTTATCTGCTAAACAGTGGGATATATATATATATATATACATACTAAACATATGGATAGGAGAAAAAACCACTACTTATCATAGAAGAGGATTCCTGTGGCATCAAGACACGGAAAAAACACGTAAAAACATAGAGCAAAATTTCAAAGCCTATAGCCCTTCTTCAGTAGGAGAGTGAGATGGCTGCATGCTGGAGGTTGGTAGCCAACAAGGACAGTAGCTCATGGTGAGGGGAAAAACAACAAGGCGGGAAATGAAGGTGGGGGTAGAAAGGCATAAATCAGAAAATAAGAAATTTGTCCATAGTAACCCACCACAGAAATGCGTTAGATGTCAGTAGATGGTCCAAAATTGCCTATATATATATACCTTAAAGCTTTTTCCTGCTCATTGTTATTATATTTATATATATAAACAAGTGCTAAGTAACAAAAAGGAATTACAAAATAGGATTGCGAAACAGGAACAAAGGCACTATGAGCTCAGATAAGTTAAACATTTAGAAGGGAGAATAACCACTGCTTACCACAGTTGAAGGCAGTAACTGTGTCAAAACACAGACTGACATGTACACACATAGAGTATTGTAATTTTTGGGTTTATGACACTTTGTCAACAGTAGAATGAGGTAGCTGCAGCATGATGGCAGCTAGCAGCTAACTAGCCATTGTACTGAGTAGGAATTGCAGGGAGCAAAAGGTCAGAATTAGATATGTACATATTTTGTTTATGATCAGTCATGTTGACAATTATGTAGTTAAGACCCATGAAAGAAGCAAGACAGACGTAGCAAGTAAACTAGTTTATGACACGTAAAGTTGCACTGGTGGCACAGCGTTAATGGCGAAACTCTCCAGTACTGAGATGATATACATGGTGTGAGCATTATAGTGTGTTCTGTTGCAGTGGAAGTTAATTTGCCAGATAATGAGAGTGATATTTAAGCGCCTATATTACCTATGGCTTTATGCCTTGTCGACATTGAAGTCAGAGGCAGAATGGGACTGGGGACAAGGAATGGGAAAGAATTTGTCCACGGTCTTTTGAAGGAAGCATCCCAGCATTCACCTGGAGTGATTTGGGGAAACCATGGAAACCCAAATCTAGATGCCCAGAGGGGAATTCGAACCGCCGTCCTTCCGAATGCAAGGCCAGAGTGTTAACCACTCATCCTCCATGCTCGGTGTGATATTTAAGGGCCAGGAATCAGTTGCATTAAGGAGTTCTAAGAGGTTCATGCAGAAAACTGGAATGGGAGAGTACAGGACTGGAGAAATTCCTTTTACTATCAATGGATGGTAGATAACAAGGTCTGCCCTGTGGTTCCTGTTATTTGATGGAGTACTATTTAAGTATGAACCTAATGGATAACTGTCAGATTTAACTATAGAAAGTATATTAAAAAATATACTTGTTCTAAATTTAAAATGAGAGAGTTTATACTTGTTTTATTATTTCTTACACTTTCAAAAACTGAGGAAGTGTTTGCATGTATAGTATAGGAAAGAGATGAAGCATACAAATAATCTTAACATTCATAAGGTCTATAATTGATTGTAAATTATATGCAGCAGTCAACAGTAATAACTTCAATTAACAGAAGTTGAAATTTATGTGAATTTTACCAAAGTTTTAAACAATCATTATTTTTTTTAAAAATAACCTGAGTAAGACAAATACAACTTTATTAATCAGTCTTTATCAAGGGAATATCATAAATAATTCACAGTTTGGAGATACTGTGGAACAGAAGATGCAATCAAAGTGTAAGCAAGGTTAGTTTATATTCAAGACTTGAGGAGTGAGCACCATTTGTTTCTTCCAAAGTGTACATGCCTCTCATTAAACAGATATCAGAAATGGTGCCAGCAGATGCCTTGGGTACCACGATTGTTGGAATTTTAAGGTCTACAAAAAGACTAACACACTACATCGCAACAGCTCAATAGATATTCAAAAAGCTTTGCATGCACAAAGTTCCCATTTGGATTACCACTTACGTAAAAGGTGTGAAAGCAAAGTGATGATCCTAGACCAAGAACTCCGACTGATAAGCAAAGTGTGAAACTTGTATTAGACTTTGCTAATGGAAATCACAAGTGGCATGCAAGGAAGTATTGGCAACTACTGGCTTTCCTAATTCTTTTTTTAAATAATGTTTAGGGAAAAAGAAACTGCAGTTTGAGGTGCTAAACATTGCTTGACAAGCGTGTAGAAAAAGAAATCCCAGGACATTACAATAATACTGAAACAGAGGTTTCTTGTTGAAGGACAAACAGTCTCAAGTAACAGGTTGTCATTATTGATGAAACGTAATTTAGAGAACCAGAGTTGAAATCTGCTTTAAGAAGTAGATAAGTATGGCTCTTCTTCAAACTAACAATTTTGATAAGTGGAAACAAAGGTCTAGAAGATGATTATTTTCACTTGTAATGAATAAGAAATCATCATGACTGAGTTCAAGGTGTAACAAGCTTATCAGCAGTGTATTATCATGACTTTATGCAGAAATTTCACAGAACAATGCACAAAACCAATCTCAGTTGCTCATTTGAAAGTCACTCTTTTTGCGAAACTTACAGATACTTGAACTTTAGGAATATTGTGAAGGATTTTGCTTCTATGGTACATGTGGTACGACTTCAGATGTGAGTCTCCAGAGTGAAACTTATTCTCAAAGTTATAAAAGCCGATGTGTTTTACATTCTTTAAGAATTTTCTGCAGTTCTTACTATGTGCATCTGAGAGACCTTACATGCACCCTGCCACCACTACTTACTTTAATCCTGTCACAGGCGAATCTTTCCCAATAATTGGACATGCCACATGTGCTACCACTCACCTTATTTACCAACTCACCTGCATCCACTGCACTGCCTCTTACATTGGTCTCACCACTCAACAACTTTCCTACAGAATGAATGGCCACAGGCAAACAGTTTATACTTCCAACCCAGACCATCCCGTGGCAATTCATGCGAACTTCCATAATTCAAACAACCTCAACACCTGTTTCACAGTCAGAGCTATTAGAGTTTTTCCAAATACCACCACCCCTTCAGAACTCCGCAGATGGGAACTAGCCTATCAACATATCCTTGACACCAGACACACCCCTGGCCTAAACCTACGTTAAACCTGTCACTTGCCATCTCTCATTTCATTTTACAGTCGGTTATTTTTATATATATATTTTTTTTTTTTTTTTTTTTTAATATATTCTATATAATTTTTTTTCCTTCTTTATTTATTTTTATTTTTTTAATTTTTTGTATATATTTTCAATTATAACTTTTTTAACTAAGCTACACAGACATTATATTTATTTGTTTCACTTTTATCGCTGGTCAGGCCTATTCCCCCCCCCCCTCCCGGCAATTCTTCCACTACCACGCGTTTTTTCCGCCTGTGCTTCATTCATGTGGCGGGCTCGGATGTGACCACATCTTTCCCCCTGCCATATGTCTCGCCTCCTACACGAGTAAGACTGAAAAGTCGAAATATTGTGTAATTCTTTTGTTTTTGTGTTTTTACGTGTTTCGCCCTCCTGCCTTCATCTGTGGTAAGTGACGGGTAACTGTTTATTTTCCCTATCCTATCTTATTATATGGTAAATATTTCAATATGGAAATTGGTGACTGAGAAGCAAGAGGACTACGTAGAAGTAGCTATTATCTAAAATAAAACACAAAATAGTGTGTGCATTATATATGAAATATTATAAAACATAACACCTAGCACCTGGGTTATATCTACAACCCCAGTAGTATGTCAAACCATTTGCAGATAATAAATGTAATTCAAAGTTTAACCATCCTAGAAATTAGCACTGCTGCAGAACCTATTTTTTAAAGAACGCATTAATGTAAGAATAAGGTATAATACTGATGGGAAGACTAGTATTGTAAAGAAAAAATCATGTTAATCACAGCACATACCATCAAGTTTGCTGAATATAAATGCCAGTTCAGCTGGTATCTCCAGGTGGTTGACTCCTGCAACGGCACGAGAGGCCCTCTCTTGTTCTTCCCTCTGCGCCTTGACACGTGCCCTCTCACGTGCAACCTTTTCAACCTCTGCCCTTCTCTTCAGTTCCTCCTGAGAGAAGTATTCCAGAAGTGATCATAAGTAGTATTGAACTTGAAGCTGTCTAATGATATACTTAAAACCAATCTTTATTTAACAATTACAGAGAAAAAACTTACTACTTTTTTAAATACTTTCTACAGACTAATGGGGAATCTTTCTTTTTTAACAAAAAGTATTATCACTATGAAAGCAAGAACGTGTCTAGCAAAACAATGTCAATGGTTCAAATGCCAAATTTAAATTGTTGATGTTTTGATAAATCCACAACAAAAAATATCTACAGTTGCCTGACAAAATGGAGAGTGAGAAATATGTTTTTATGTTCTCTCTAGGTTTTTGCAGTCTTACCTTGAGCTGTCGGTAACGAGCTCTCTGGCGACGACCTCGGAAGAGAGCTTGGGTACGTATAACTCCCCTCCTTACGGTCCTGTATCTTCTGCGTGCCGCCCATCCTCGGACGTGGGCCTGAAGTAGTACGGCACTGCGTCGCACGGCACGGTAGCGACGGCGGGCCAGCCAGCCTCGGACGTGACGCTGTACGGTGACGGCAGCAGCCTGCACCACACCGGCACGCTCACGTTCCAACCTCCTCTCCAAACCCTCACGCAGGAACACTCGTGACGTACCGAGCTGGTAATCCCCGCTGCCACCAGCTGCAGTCTCCAGTATAGCACGACACAGTTCTCTGCAAACAGTCAACAAGTATCCACATTTTAACACCATATGTTCAGCGTTACCCTTGTTACTTGCTCCATCAGCTTTGGCATCATGATATTCAATCTACAACTGTTATAAGGGTCTCTGAATCAATAATTTGTAATGCCTTATTGGTTCTCTATATCAAGAGATTAATTCCATTACACGTATATAATTTTACAATCAAATGATTCAAAATTACAGTGTTAAGCTGTACTGCTCTATTAATAAATTCTGTGACCCCCATTCTTTTGTTAGCTTGAATGTAAATGTTTTGTCACCAATGAGGCTATAATAGTACCCATTGATTCCATCATTTTAGCCAGCTGTACTAGTTCACAAGGATTCTTCTCATTGATTGGGACTATTTGCATAAGTATAAATGCTTGTAAGAAATGGCTTGAATTGGAGATTGATTCATACATGATGCAGAACTAAGTTTTTCACAATAAATCAAAGAAATGTTTCTGCAGAAATTTTATGAATATAAAAATTGTATTTCATATTTGATGTACGGTAGAATACACACTTTGCATGGAGAGATTTTGATCATTCTACAATTCTGTGTAGCAAAATTTCTGATCCCTTTCCAAGACTATCTTCATTCAGTGAAAACTAAAAGGGAAGGGGTTGGGAAGGAGATTGGTTCAATGCATTCCAGCAGTATCCAAGCACTACAGCTGTTTTTCCTCTGAAGATATTTCATGACTAGTCACCTACTAAATCATAACCAGTGATGGAAATTCAACAATGTAGTTAAAAAGTGATATGTAGTTAAAAAGTGAAATGCAGTCAGCAAGTAATCTGCTACGACCTCATCTGTGGCTAACTAGGAACTCAAATAGTTTCACAAGACTGTGTGAGTTCTTGAATTGTGACAGTAATTTTTCCTGCATTTGTGCTATAAATATTTGATTTGTTTCAACTACTGCTTAAACAAATAATTTAGTCAAACAAAGCTTTAAAATGACATTACAGATATGATTTTAAGAAATATTAGTGTGCTGTGCATAAGTTAGGTCACTACTATGTGTTTTTGTCCAACTCAGCATAGGTATCCTATTTCACTGAATTGCACTTAGTCAAGCAGTTTTACAAAATCATACAGTTGACATCTGAAGTTAATTCAGTGTAGTTCCTCTTTGCTACAATATTATTTTGTCAATTCTACTGTGATGTATAAATATTAGTATTGGCACTTTAAGTGTCATGATTCTTTCCTTCACATTATGAGAAAAAAAAATTGTTTATGTTTCACACAAATCACAGTTAACTCTAAAAAATGAATTTACCTAAAAATAGTTTAAATTGTTGTTGACATGACACAATATTGCCTAAAATTGATGCCAGAATCTAAAATTACACAACTCATCATTGTGACAAGTTTCGTGTGGTGAATCTGAGTTACACCTCTATGCATGATTAAGATTTTAACTGAAATAATGTGAAGTGTATTCACATTTATGTGTTTGTTGCAGCCTGCCTGTTTTCATCTGTGGTGAGTGATAGGTTTACTTCCCTTATCTTTCTTTACTTTAAAACCATTGTTGAGTAGACAGTCTATCATTTCAGCTTCAGAAGAAAAATAGAGGACAAAATATATTAATGTAAAAAGATATTTACTCAAACTGTAGAAACTAGAAGGCTGACACCATTACAGTTAAAAGTGTTGTTGATGTTAAAATGGGAGAGCAGCTATAGGTTGGACTGAATAATTTTATGTAATTGCAGATCATTTAGCAAACACTACCATATGTTTGACTACACACTGAGGAAGTCAGAGTAAGTGTTACATTAGAACTTTCAGTTCCATGTTGTGGAAGTTTTTGTGATATAATTTGCACTGT
Organism: Vandiemenella viatica; assembly: GCA_031002005.1. Classification (NCBI taxonomy): domain Eukaryota; kingdom Metazoa; phylum Arthropoda; class Insecta; order Orthoptera; family Morabidae; genus Vandiemenella; species Vandiemenella viatica. The sequence goes on from JARYHS010008074.1 coordinate 60,663,065, forward strand.
TATTTAAATCAAAATTACTGCAGGCATGGACTACCCATAACGCCACCCAGCAAAAAAGTTCTTTAAATGGTAGTAAATCTTGTTCTCCTCCACAGCATACCCTTCCCACCCCTATCCACCTACCAAAGAAAAAAAAGATGTTGGATTGAACCATGCTTTAAACTGGGTTGTGACAGTAAAAAAATGGACTTACATAAGAATTTCACAACCGTTAGTAGAAAGTGAAGATAACAAAATTTGTTAGGGAAATTTCTTGTTTCACAATTTATCTATAGTCAAAGACTGAGAACTTTTTAGACCAACCTATCTTTGCTGTTTTATTGCCAGAATTAAAATTCTATGTTTTGTGTAATGGTTTTAGGCATTTGTTCATATTTTCAAGCTAGTTCCACCATAGAGAGAAATTAATGAAAATATTTAAGAGAGGCAAAAAATGCATTTAATTTTTAAAATTTACCATCCACAGTTCGAGAAATTATTTAAAAAAATAAATGACATATTTAATAATATGAGGAAAAATATATAAATTAACAGTTTATTTGAAATAGCTATTGATCAAAAAGAGCCGTGACTACTTTGAAAAACCTATTTTGATTGTGCCAAAACTTTAAAAGAAAGTTCCAAGGGGGGAAAAAAGTATATACTTTCCCATTTAGAAAGTAAATTTGTATTCTGCTTCGAATATTTATACAAGCCAGCACTATAAAATTTTATCTCTTTTATTTGCTGTACAGTTCAGTGGCATGCCTTAATTTTGCCTCCTTAACATTAATTAATTTATTTATATGAAATTGCAATCTCAAGTAAAACAAACATCTTTAAGAAATGTCATGGAAAACTTAAAAAGAAATAATCTAAAATTGCACATATGCATTTAATCTACTACAAAAATGCAGCATAGATCAAAGTTTTATCATCATAAATTCTATGTTAGTGCTGGAAAAACTTTACTCACAGTAAGAAAACATCAAAAAAGTGTGATTGGAAAAAAATAAAAGAGGGTGAAAGGTGAGTGAGGAAAAAGATTAACAACAAAAGTTTGTTTTAAACAATTTACACACACTTCAGCACTCAAAATGGATGTCTATAATTTTTTGTACATATATATTAAGTGATATTCCACTAAACAATCAAATTACAAATTAGTAAATTTAATCTGAAATATTTGTAATTAAAGAATGAAAATCCAAGTCATGCATTATACAAGAACATTACCCATTGAGTTACAAAATAGAAAATGAGAGCACAGAATTAAGAGTAATAAAAAATGAAGCAATAATAATTAATGGAAGTCCACATTACTCTTTCATGGTGTAATCTCTGCTGCAACATTTAAGACATCTTCACACCTTCTTAGAAAGTATACTGAGAGAGCACCAGGTTAAGTTTGAGAACATTTGTTTGTTAAACATTCCATTACTGTGCAACACTGTTTTCATAACATGATAAGTGACCTTGATAATAGCTTCCTGACTAGCAGTAGAGCTGCAATCAATTCATTAATATCTGCACAGTGATATTAAAGAGGTTGAAATAATGTTGCATCTCTTTCACTTAAACTCCCCTCTAATAACTGCATCAGCAACATTCACATTCATTTTTGGTTATTTACACATCTTTTCATTATATTTTATTAGTCTTATGATGTCCACAATTTACTTAATATTTCAGTCTTACACATAATATCATATTTCCACATTTTATTTTGTACTGTGTTCATTTGTACCTTTCCTTAATTTCTCCAGTGGTATTCTGATATATAGTATTGAATGCTTCTAACTTTACTTCCCTCTACAGCTTCTCTATATTGATCCAAGGTTTAAAAATTGTTTTTGTCTTCTCAATGCTCCAGTTTCTTCCAGAAACAGTCAAATTGGTTCTAATTCTCATCTGGTATGCTTTACATGCCAAGTCTACTTGAAATAGCTAAATTAAGCAGAGGCATTACATTCCATTACTGATTCCTTGTTGATATAGCTAATTAATATTTATCATTGCAATAAATACAAGATATCTAGTGTGTATTATATGTAATTAATAGTTTCCTTCTTTTAACAGCTTACTTTTGGAGTTCATGAAGACAATAATTTGCATACGAATTAGTCGTCCTTTGTACGGCATTTTTAATCTTAGGAACAGTCAAAAGTCACCGGAAGCTATTTAAGGACTGTACTGAGGCTGACAGAGGGGTACAACTTTGTGATTTGTCAAATATTGCTGCACGAGGTTCAACGCATGTGCTGGAATATTGTCGTGATGAAGAAGCCAGTCACCGCTTGACCAAATCTGATACCATTTTCTTCTAACTGCGTGATGCAATCTTTTCATAACTTCAAGATAATATTATCCGCTGATTGTCTGACATTTAGGAGCATATTTATGGTGCACAGCACCCTCTTTTAAAAAAACCAAAAAAAATCAGGAACGACTTGACATTGCTCCGATTTCGGCGCGCTTTTTTTGGCCGTGCATCCAATGACAGCTTCCGCTGTTAAGACTGTCTTTTTCTTTCGGGATCATAACCATAAACCCATGATTCATCACCAGTTATAATCCTTTCATCATTATTGACCATTTCCAAATTGTCACAAGCAATTTCAAGGTTAAGGTCTTTCTGCTGCATCGTTAGAGATTTCAGAATGAATTTTGCACGCATGCAAACCATTTGCAAATTTTCAGTGAAATCTTCCAAAATCAGTTTTTGGAATTCCAAGATAACATTATAGTTCTTGCACACTCAATCGACGATCTTCATTAATCAGAAGTCACACAAGTTCGATATTATCCAGTGTTTTTGTCATCGAAGGCTGCCTAGAGCATGGGTTACTATCAACAGATGTGCAGCATTCTTTGATCAGCTTATGTCACTCTTTGATTTGTAGTATGCTTATACACTTGTGCCCAAATGCAGTCTTCATCATTTCGATGGTCTCCGCACAACTCTTTTTAAGTTTAATACAAAATTTCATGCAAATTCATTGCTCCAATCATTCCATCATTTTTTATAATAGCAAAATGCGACAAACGTACAAAACACTTAGTAAACAAATGCACACTGCACGTGAACTACGGCATCATGGTGACAACTGCGACATCTACAGAGTTCATGAAGCTTTCCTGTTGACACCCATACCTGGCAAATGGCACTAAAACTGTCAGGAGTGAAGATATGAAGGAAGGTCAGATACTTTTGAGACAGACCTCATATAATTACTTTAAATATCTGGTGCTGGTCTCCCTCCAGCTTTCAAATAATACTGTTGCTCTCTTCCTAAGTTAATGGAGCAACTATTTTAAAATAACTTAATCCTTCAGTCTCTCCTTTTTCCCACATTATCTGATGACTGTAGTTATGATTTGATATTTTTAATATTTACAGTATTAATGCAGGAATAGGTGTATTAATTTGGCAAAGGAAAAAATTCACAGTATGACATAGCTGAGAGTTTGATGACTAATCTAAATTCAGAAATTACTTTTTTTGAATAAGGAAATAGAAAGTTATTAATGATTTTTAAATCTTTAGAAATACTGTCTCAAAAACAACTAAATTCACTTTCTCTGTGTCAATTGCTTTTTTATTGCTGTTTTGCCTTTCTACTTTTGGTAGAAATATTCTGTTTATCTGTCTGAATTTAATTTAATGTCTAGAACATAAATTAAAGATTAATGTTTCTCTTACAGTTAAATAAATTCAAGAAGTTTCTTAAACAAATTTACACTTTTTTTTTTCACATGCAATATTAGTTACTCTCCGTGTACTATTTAAACATCTAAAATCCCCAACGTAATATTGATTTTTAACCATACATTTGATTCCACTCAATATTAATGTGATTTAGATTATATTTTCTTCCACCATCAATTGTGGTAATAACTTCCTCTCTGTATTTTGTTAACAGATAAGAATTTAAAGTTCTTAAGAAGGAAGCTGTATCATTAAAGTTTGTAGAATATTTTTAACAATTCTTTAAACATACCTGAATGGTGTTCCACGCTGCACCTTTCGACCTCTGTGAGGTAGCAGATAGCGGTAACGCTCAACAAACTGTGCAAACTTCAAGCGTACAGGGTAGCCCATCTTACGTATACGTATTGTCTCCAGCATACCAGTGTAACGTAACTGCTCAAGGACAATAGGCATGTCGAATTTCATAGGGGCCTTATCATTGTTAGGTTTAATGCAGCGAACAAACCAGGGATTGCATCTGAAGTGTGGAAAATGTAAATTAGTAGTAGTAGTAGTAGTAACAGTATTTTATTTGTCCTCTAAATCATATACTTGTACTTTATAATTACATTGTTATATGTTTTACTAACTGCAGTGAAGAGTATAAATGGAATGAAACTGATTTATAAATGATTACTAACTGTAAAATGACATCTTAAAAGTAGAAGATAAAAAAAATTCATCGGTTAACAAAAAAAATTATTACATTCACACACAAGCCTTAATCAAAGGAAATTGTACAACTAAATTGGAAAAATACTATTCCATGAGCTCATGTCACTAGAAAAATTACTGAAGTTTGCACCAAATTGACAGCATTTTCAAAATGAGCTGAGATTATTTTGGAGAAAAATTAATTAAACTGTGTTGATTGTGTAACTTTATAATGTGATTTTATACCATCATAACTACTTACTTTGACATAGAGTCTAAGAGGTGCTGCAACGAATCATGAAAGCGGGCAGCGACAGTAGGTGTTCGTGGTTTCATAGTTACAAATCGTCCATTTGCTTTGTTGATGGTTTTAGCAGCTTCATGACTAGATCGCTGCTGCTGGAACATCTTGCTTAACATCTGGGAATATATATTATTCTATTATTGCAGTAACACCATGAGTAACAATGAAGTAAGGTAATAAAATACAACATTAACCAAAAATCATTCAGAAATAAAAGTGAAGAATGAAATTCAATTCATAGACGAATTCTGATATCTAAATGTATGAATGCGTATGACAGCTCTGTAATCAAGTTTTCTATAAACACAATGCTCTCAAAACAAGTTGAATGGCAAAAAGAGTACCTCTTTGTATGTATGAGATATAGTTGTTGATATATTTTTCATGAAAACATGTTTTCATTCTTTTGTGACAATCCCAATGTGGTTAAATAAAAATTATAATAAGGGGCCTTCATACAAATTTGGTTTCATACCATAAAATATATTTGGCAATGCTTATTAGGACAAGCAAATAACTAATATTATTTATGAAATATCCTTCTGTAAGTTCACATTTTGACACTGGCAGTGTCCAATATGATGGTTAGATATTCAGTATTGACAGAAATACGAAGTGACTTATTTTTTTTGCATTAACTCTGCAAAGATGTTTATCTGTAAATTAATGAATAAATGTTATATTCAAAGAATAAAAGCATGAGTGATAGAAATATAGACTATGAATGAATATATCTAATATGTCACAACATGATGGTGTAGTTATGGGCAGCACATGATGCCTATGGCTGCTAACTTGAACATGGAGCATTTTGAGGATAAAGAACATGAATTGGTAGCATTAAACCTGGTGTTTTTTTTTGTTTGTTTTTTTTAAAGATATATGTGAATGACACATTCATCATACAGCCTCACAGAAAAGAAGAACTTCAAGCTTTCCTGTAACATCTGAAAGATGTGGAACACAGCTAACTTACTTCCTCGATGTTCTGGTAAAGATAAGACCAGGCAGCATGTTGGAAAATGGTGTTTACATAAAGACAACTAACATGGAGCAATATTTGTATGACTCCAGATGCCATTACATGTCACAGAGGGAAGGAGTGCTGAATACCCTGGCCCATACAGCCTGTGTGTCTTCTGCAAAACTAGTCCACATCAAGAAGAGTTTCCAGAATTATGGTTACAACAACCGCCAAATTTGGTGCGCCTTCAGGCGGAAGACCACTCCAAAACTGACAGTCAGGAAGGATGAGCCAAAAGCCATGCTGGAAATGTGTTAATTAAGATTGGCAGATTTCTACTCTGACACAACATCGAATGTATTTACCACCCGCCAGCCAAGACTATGCTCAGTTAAAGACAATCTGGGACCAAGGAAACCTGGTGTATATGACATCTGTGCAAGTGCAGAAAAGCACACTTTGGAGAAACCATTCACATGACTGAACAACGGTGCACAGGACACAGATCTACAGCAACCATCAAAATTGTCAGTTGCTGAAAATTGCCTACAAATATGCCATACTATCAAACATGAGGTCATGGAAGTTCTGAAAAGCACATCCCACTTTTAGGAGTGCATATAAAATGAAGCCATTGAGAGCCATATATGAAATAACCTGATCAACTTCTTACTGAGGCAAACATGGAACCCAGCACTGAAAGAGCTGCAATAACAGAAGAACCACAGCACCAGGCATGACAAAGGCAGTGAACAAACTGGCCACAGTTTGATGCCAAGGAACAGGTCACCTGCACCACCACGACTTGTACACAATGTTGTTTCTGCATGTTGCAGGAGTGGAGAGGATAGAGTGATGGGTATAAATAATGCCCCTGTGGGTTCAGCACAACAGTCACAACTTGTACTGCACTCCTCATACCAGTCAGCAGAAGTAACCTGAAGATGAAGCCAAGTTACACTACAAAAAATTCAGTGAATAACAATCAGTTGATCCATCTACATGCCCAAGAAATCTTTAAACAGCAGATATGCCTGGGAAACCTATGATTACATAACTGATGTATTTATTTATTTGTGAATGAGATTATGTTTATTTTTCTTTTTCAATACACCAAAATTTTAAAATAAAACTTCATTCATTTTGACTGTCAATATTGATAAAATCTAGAAGCAACATTGTTGAATAATGTAAAACTTATTTTCATAGTATGAATCTAAATAACTAAGTGAATCAGATAGTCACTCCAGCACAACAGTGGCTACAAAAGCATTCACAGGCAGAGATCTACTGAGAAAGCATCGTTGGAAAGTCTGTATCTAGTTTGGACAGTAACTCATACTATTAAGGGCCCCATACACACAGCAACTTGTTGGCCAACCATGTCTCCCAACTTGGTTGGCCAACACAAAAATAAGTTGGCCAACACTGTTGCCCGACATCAGTAGAGAAAGAACAAGCATACGGAGAACAAGGTGTTTATTTATACAGTAATGTTGGAACTAGAAGAAATAGCTTTATGTACAGTTATCATTCCCAACTTTACTGGTTCTCTTTCTCTTAATGACTTCTAAGGACTCCTACCAAACATGCAAATATAAGTTAGTAAATGTTTAATCAAGCTTTTTTAACAGAGATGGTCAGTATTTTAAATACAGTAGATATTCGATCATCCGAAATACAGTATATGACAGCCACAAGTCCAATTTATATATAAATATAGGCCTACACGTACTGCACACAAAATTTTCATGAAAAATCTCGGCATTTACACATTTTCTAACAATGAAATGAACTACGTTTTAATAACAATTGGAAAACGTTTGGAAATAATTGGCTTGAAAATTTCGTGTAGAAGAATGAACTAGAAAATTGGAATACGTTTTAAGAAATAATAACAGGAAAAATCGGGAAAGAGGGGAGCCAAAAATTGATGAACTGATTGAAAAAATGGAGGAAGCCTGGTTTCCTAGCACACTTTCAACTTATTCACTTTTTATTACTATTTTTTAAAAGTTTTTAGAAATTTTAAATTACAATCAACATTAGTACATATTATTTATCGAATTTGCATTAAAAATTACTAAAAATACCTATCAAACTATTCTTTTTTTTTTTCTTTTCTAGATTGATTTCGGTTAACGGATGGTCGTTTAACCGATGATCTACTTTACATATTTAAGATACTTTTGTAATTCGCGATATTTCAGCGAAATCTTTTTAATTGTAAAGCTATTAATTAAACTTGAGCTCTTCTCAGAGTCGTCATTGTCGTCTTCATCGTCGTCTGCACCGTCAAAGGACGATATTCCCGGCAACTGTGTTTCATGGTCCCTTAAAAAATCTAACTTATCAAAGTACCACAGGGTAGGTTCATATATATCTTCATCTTCTGCTCCAGATCTTTCACTTTTTAGTTTTTTCTTGAGTTCCCGGCGATAGCATGTACGCATATTTGCTATACGTTTTTTCATGCTTTCGAGTGTGGCATCCTGTTCCACTTCTTTGAAAGCAATCAGCAATTCTTCCCAGCCCTTGTTTCTTGAATTTTTATTTTTATATAAATCAGATTTCACTTTCCACAACTGTGGTAGACTGCGAAACTTTTCGATGACGGTGTTCCATGCATCGTTGTTCTGAATAGTAGCCATCAGAATACCACTATTAGCATAGATCACTAGCACTGCCTCGATGAGAAACCGGAGCAGACTGATGTTGGCAGTCAAGTTGGACAACTTGCCCATACACACTACAACACGTTGGCACAACAATAGGCCCCGCCTACAAATATCAAAAGCGTTTGAAAACCACCAACTTGGTTGGCCAACTTGTGATTTGGTCTGCCAACCTACCCATACACACACCAACTTCAGCTACAACACAACCAAGTTGGCCAACAAGTTGCTGTGTGTATGGGGCCCTTTATACATTAAGTGGAAGCTTGCTGATGTGGCTCAATACCAAAAATTGTATTTGTTAAGCAATAAAATCTGCACCAGTTCCAGACAAGTTGAGTGGGCTATAGAATTTTAACTTGTTGATGGTTAACTTGATAGAGAAAATATTTTAAAATCTGAATTAGTTTAGTCGAATTTTTTCTTCCTTTGTAAATTATAACATAATTTAAGAGATGTTTAAAACTGATCTCTGATATTCAGTTTGCTGTAAGGTAATTAAAGAAGGAGAACGTACACTCCAGCCAAAGGAAAAAGTGGAATGGAATACTCACAGTTAACTTGCTGCTAATAAGTAATTCAACAACATCAGGCCTTAACGTGTCTCTGTTCTTGTCAAGGAAACCATCCACATTGTACCACACTTGACCAGCATAATGACGAATTCCAAATTCAGACCCAGACATCCTTGGCCTAGAGTATAGCTCATCCAGAGCATGGTTATAATGGCACTTCTCCAGAAATGAGATGTCTGTCGCCTTTGGAAAATTGCTTTCATCATCCAAAAGGTGTAGTATACCAACTGGTTTCTTTGAAATTAGATGTATGACTGGAAGGTTATCCTGTGAAACAAGAACAATGATTATAATAAAGCACTTTCATACAGAGGGCATTAATAATTTGAAAACAAAAAATGTTTTAAAAAATCACTAATTTTGTAATTAAAATCCAAAAAACTAAGTGACTAACAGACACGAAACATTTCAATTTTACATATTTTATTTTCATACTGCTGGTTTAAAAATATAATGCATATTGTTCCAAGTGTTAATCTCCTTTAATTACCCTTATTCAAATTATAGAGCAGTTATTCACTAAAATAGTAAATGATAAGGCTACAGTACCTGACAATTTTGTAGTAACTCAGCCGTTGTTTCCAGTTCTCAAAAATGGAATTATTTAAGCAAAATTCCTTAACTTTATTTCAATTATTAGCAATTTTCTATTGCTAATATGCTTCCTTCTTGATCTTCTGTTTAATTTCTTTCAAAGTGATATTAACTACTGAAGTCAGAGATTGACTTTGAAAAGTCTCATCTAAATGACACGTATCCCTTCTGGGAAGCAGAGAATATTTTAAACATATAAATATTATGTTACCTAAGTAATTGAGTTGTTATATAGTTCCCAAAAAAAATTGACCTTTTTTTCGGAAAATTTTAATGCAGTTTCTCTTCACTCTTAAAATAACATCTAAAGTCAGTTACACTTTTTTTAAATAATTTAAATGCCTTTTTGAAGCATTTAAAAAGAAAAAGAGGTGCTTCTAGCTTTATTAAAAAAAGTAAAAAGTGCTTTCAGATCTTTTCTTGGACACGCTACACTTACTTTTCACATAAAAGCAGTTTAATTGAATTTCTTTGGTTCAGCCAGATATTAATTTTAGAAGTTTCAGTCTGACATCAAGCTGGCAGGAAACATATGGTTCAGTTTCTGTTAATTGTAGCATGATGTAACATACACCAAAAAATAGGGTAGAAAACAGAAATGTAACTTCTCAATGGTTTAGTGGAAAAACTATGCAGTTTTAGATGTCATAAATAAAAAGAAACAGGAAAATTGGGAATTCATAGTACCAAAATTCCAGATAGATAAAAGCAACTTAGGAGGCTGAGAATGTTTTCCCACCTCATTTATCTTATAAGAAGGCAGCAATCTTGTCATCAAAAGGACAGTCTTCAACAGTACTTGGTTGGGGTAGGACATGCGTGCCATGTCTCCATAAGAACTTGGAAGTAATCACCATGTGGGTGATACAATTTGGCCGGAGTTTATGGAACTTATAAAATTTTCACACGATGTAATGTCATCATCGAATATTTAGCAGTCAGTAGTAAGCTACATCAAACATTACCATGAACTGAAAGGTTTTCCTAAGGCTTTCACTAATTTGGGGGAAGAGTTGTGAAACCTTCATCAGAGACAGGGCCGCATTTAAGCAGGCCCTCACCACAAAAGGGGGGCCTGCACCACAGCCCCGGGTCCCACACCACATGTATAGCCTAGGGGCCCACAAAGCCTAAACGTGTCCCTGGTCAGAGATGTGTTAGTTGGATCTACCTGTGGTCTTCTTCAATGGATGCACTTGCCAGATGCCTTTCCTTAGGCTCGCTAATACCAGTTAATTTACAAAAGCTTTTCAGAATATACTGTTCATGATGAAGTGATTTTTTTTTCATTTGAATGTGCAACCCCTACCTGTTAGCTGTTACAGGTTAAGTTATTAGCATGGCGACCGATTTTTAAGAAATCCTGCAACTTACGAATCTGATTCAAGTAGAATAAACTGTATCAACAATGTCCATAACTAATGACTAATCTTCACTCCTCCCCCAAAGAACAGTAAGTCATTTCAAAACTTTTCCATCCAATATATTTTGTTTCATTTGATTCCTAAACATATACGTGTATACACATATTCCATATTCACAATTGACAGGAAGTATTGTTAGTTTTGCTATGGTTTTGGAACATGCACAGATTAAAAGGACAAAATGTATTAGTGTTCTCCATCCATTGCAAATTGCATACTGTACCCTGCTCCAATGTAAAACAGTGCATAAAAGAACCACAAAAGTGATTTAAATAATAAAATAACGTTAAAAATTGCCAACACTCACTGTATAAGTTATAGTCTGCCACTCTATTTTCTCTTTGGCATATTCCTGCTGTTCTAACTTAAATATATGTTTGTTGAAGTAGAACTGGAGATTTTCATTTGCATAATTAATGCACAGTTGCTCAAAGCTATTTTCCTGAAAATAAAGCAAACAAAATTTCTTAAACCTTACTAACAATGTGATGATTAAAACAATAAACCAATAATCAAGCTCAAGCTTTCTGTAATAAATAGAATACAATATGCATTAAAAATATTTTTTTTTGCTTACCTTGAAATCTTCAAAGCCAAAGATATCAAGAATTGATATGGCTGCTGTTCTTTTGGTGCCCTTAAATACAATTTGGTTGATTCGAGAAACCAACCATGAGAAAAGAGCACTGTACAGAGCTTTTGCAAATGCATCCCTTGCATCCAGTGCCTGGTCAATGCTTAGAGGTGTAAATACACGTTCACCACGGGCTTCCTAGGAGGTAAAAGATAAATCATTTCGGAAAAAAATGGCAGAGACTGTATTAAGCTTCTCCTTTAATGTAACTAGGATTTAAGCAGGCAGGAAATAAACTACAATTTATAAAAATATTTTAGCTATATAGTTCTACATGATAAACAGCTCAGTCTGAGCACTCATCTGATTTGTGTTCTTATGTTATTTATGGCCTCTCTGAATAATCAAAATCATCGTTCTCATCCATAAAATGTGCATTTGACTGTTTGTGCTTGTAATAAATATCGTCTTTATTAGTATAGCTGGTTGATACCATGTGATTAAATTAAAATTGAAAAATTTTAAAATTACTTTCTACATATAATTGTTCCACCAGTGTGGAGCTTTTAAACCAATTATATGGATAGCATTCAAGAGTATTATACTGTATCAGGATGTTATTCTACTATCATCGCAGAAAATATTTTAATATTTCATATCAGCTTTGTGGTCAATGCACTGACACACTACAAATTAATGTTCCAGCTTTGGATAGAGTAATATCAAATTAGACACACTTAATATTGTTGGAGCTATTTCAATAAACATAATAGAGTCCTGTCTGGAGATATTATACCAAAGGCTGAGAAAGAAAATAGAAAGAGGGGAAAAGAGTTGGGGGGGGGGGGGCAAGGATGTCAGTACTATTTTCCATACTACCAGTCATCTCTACCACAATCTGATCTTACTGAAGAGATACTGGAAAAGATTAGGAGGAAAATCATTTTGATCCATATTATGTAACCATTGTGGCATTCACCTATAGTAATTTAGCACAAGCCAGGGTACCATACCATTTTTTCAATCTATTCACTCACCATACTTGGATTGAAATTTAATTTAAGAAATAATGACATTAGTGTTTGCCTGCTGAGTCAATTTCATCAAGTGGATGGCATGGAATAGAGATAAATTTGTACTCTCATATGTTACAGAGAAACAATAGATTTGATAAAAAAATTCAATTCTCTAAATCATTGAAGATCTAAATAAACTGTACAAAATATTGCTAATTGCTGTATGAAAGAACACAAAGAGCTTATATACAACATTGCTTGAGAAGGAAGAAGGGTAGAATAAGAAAAATCTGAGGAATGTCTCTTTCAATAAACAGAATATTCCTGTAGTGGTGCAGTTAAGTTGAAGTAAGTATAAAAATTTGTGTCACTTTTTAGATCTTGCTTAAATATCATACATTGATTACTAATATTATGTTTCTGTGTCTTCCTTTTATTTAGGTAAACAAAAAAACTGAAGGTTAATTATGATGACAGGGTGGGGTCAGAATTGTTTGTTGAAGGCTTCAAGTGTAAATATCTTAGTATAATGTTTGATAACAAACTCAACTGAGCAGAGCACATTGGGCAGGTGGTAGGAAAAGGTTAAAAAATCCTTCATTTATTAAATAGGGTGATGAGAGGATGTACCAGAGGAGTTGGGGAATTGGTTGAATATGATGGTGTAGTTTGGAACTCGGTTATCAAATATAGGAGTTGGAGGGTGTGCAAAGAAGAGCAGCTAGATTTGTTTGTGCAAATTATTGCACGATCCACTCAGCAACTGATATGTTAAAGGAGTTTGATTGGGAGCCATTGGAGGAGGGTGAAGAGAGTGCTTGGAATGTACAGGGCATACGTTGGTGATGGGGCCGGAGTCAAATAATTAGGAATATTGCATGGAAAGGAAAAGGCTGGTGTTTGATTTTATGCATAAGGGAGTGGAAAAATTTTCTTTTGTTGGTAAGGGTGTCAGGAATTCGAAAACTTTACCAAACAGCTTAAGGAATTTAAAATTAAAATTTGTAAATTTGAAAAGTAAATGGGGGAGGAATTTAACATTCCAATTATAAAAGAAAATTTAGAATACATATTTATATAAAAGGTGTAATTAGATGACTATAGGAAATGCCACCAGAGTTTTAACTGGATAGCAATTAAAATTAATAATAATAAAAATACAACTTTCCACCTCATACAACTGCAAATATGCATCCTAAAAAAAAATCAAATATTATTCTAAAACATGCTGTTGAATTAAGTAATAAAATAATATTCATACCGTAGTCTTTGTTGTGAGTGAACGTTTAATTCCATCTACATTTAGCTGAAGTAAATGGCCAGTCCACCGAATTTCAGCATCTGAACCAATCTCCACACCTTCAGTTCCATGTTTCAATTGTTTGCGGTGGAAGTATACATTCCCCAGGTGAAGAACTATATTATTAAAACAGTGACAGAATGATTTACAATTCTGCAAAACTTCCTACATGTCCTTATTTTTACTAAACTACAAATAAAAACTTTCCTCTTATAATTTTCACAATAATTTTAATTTAAACTGTTGTATTTGGTTAACTATATTTGACACAAAAATACTCTATGACCATGGTAAAATGAATTTTTAGTTTCCTCAAAACAAAAATTGAGAGTTAAGGATGGCCTACCTCTTCAAGCTAACTCAGAGTAATGGTAAGGATCATGTAAATTAACGTTAGTGAACCAAAAATTGTATTAGCAATAGCTATTCTGCCCACAAAGAACTCTTTATTGCTTCAATTTTGTACTAATGATGCCACTTAATGTATCGTTTCTAATGTTCGATTTTACTACTCTCGTCCTCCAAATCAGACATACTTTCATTAATCACCAATTGACTTATAATAGTAATATGGAATTTTCAAATGTATTTAACAAGAACTGGACTACTGATTAACGCATAGAAAAACCAGTCATATTATTATTATTTATGAAACAGACAGGAAAACATGATAAAGAGAAACTTGATATCTCAATATATGACGTCAGAGTGTTTACTATACTTCATTGGCAGAAATTGAATTTTTAAAATCCTTATTTTCTAACAAAGGTAAAAACCTGGTTTAAGTGGGAAGAGGTAATGAAACTATCGTGTTTTATGACTGATGTCAAAATTGTTAAAATTGCAAGGCATGTGCAAAAAAGTGCTAAAATTAAAAATTTTGTTTAAATTAGCAAGTGAATGAGAACAGGATATGTATCAGTAAAAATTAAAGAACTATTTGTCCACAAAATTAAATACTCAAACTACTTCTTAATCCATGTGGCAACTCTCCATCTTGCTGAAAACTATGGAGAGCAACCATTCTATTTGTTTTTTAAAGTAATCATTTTAAGTTGCTATCTAGTATCATTTTCTTTAGCTAATACCAAAATTTTCAGTTAATAAATAGATGAAATATTACTACGAATGTGAAATTTCTCCATACCTGAAGCAAGTATCTTGAAGATAGTGTCCTGTTCCTCTGAGGAGAGACCCAACACTTGCATTGCAGACAACAGTGACTGGAAGTCCTCACCATCGGCTTTACCATCAATTTCAACATTGCCACCCTTTCAAAAATTAAAAATATATTAAAAGAAATCTGCTTGAATTTCTTTTATTAGTCATTAACATGTTACAAAAAAAAAAAAAAAAAAAAAAAAAACTAATACTAATTCAGAAGTATTTTAAAATATAAAATACAAAATATACTGACTTTAGAATTAACTCAAAGTGATACAAGACTGTTTACCTAGTACAAAACTTTTAAGTAATGTAATAGAAGTAAACTCAAATGAATTTTACTTAAAGCAGTTATTGTCCAAAGGAATTAAGAGAAAAACAGATTTTCTGAATAAGGACAAATTTTCATACAGCCATTCATTCTTACAACTGTTTTAATACCGATTTGCAGAGCTAATCATTATTTACCTGATTGAGGTAGAAGTATTTGTCTGGCGCCAACAATCCATATTTTTCTCTTTGGTCAGATGGTAAGCCTCTCAGCATTTCGTAGAATACATGGTAATTCCTCTCTTCAGGAGCCTGGGTTACTATCCGTGATTTTTCTAACAGGTACTCAGTGATCTTGGCTCCAATTATCACACCACTGCATAAATGTGAGTTTTAAAGTTTATGTTAACATCATTATACTCTCAGGAAAAATATTTATAAACTTAATGCATTTCAGAAACTTTAATGGTACATATTATTATTTATAAATCACACAAGAAATGTAGATTCTGCGTTCCTGTTTATAATACAACATATTCTTTTCATACCTCTTAGCACATAAAAGACAGAAAGAACTAACAGTCAAAAAACAGGATTTACAAATGTCATCATTTCTTGATTGCAGTACTGAATAAATCACAGGAAATATTATTCAATAACGGCATAACTGTCAAATACATTTTGAATTCTCAAAACACATAGAGCTTCTTAAACAATAGAATGAGCTGGCTGCCCAGTGGCGTAGCTAGGTCAACAAGAGCCCCGGTGCAAAATAAAATTATTGTGGGCCCTCAGAGCAGATGGACGACTATTTTTTTTTTTTTTTTAATTAGCTCTACCATGTTGCTGGTAGGGGCCTCTGAACAGATCTTGGGTGCCCTCTGAGCTGACGTTGGGAGCCCCTGAGCTGAGGTTAGGGGCACCTGAGCTGCACTTGGGGGCCCCCTGAGCAGTAGCGTGTCTAGGTTCACAAGGCCCCAAGAGCTACAAGAAAAAAGGTGGCCCATTTGCCCTGAAGGCCCTCTGAGCTGTACTTGGGGGCCCCCTGGGATGCACATGGGGATCCCCTCAGCTGCGCTTGGGGGCTCCCTGAGCTGAGGGCCCCGGTGCACTACACCGTCTAGCCCTATGGTAGCTACGTCCCTGTGGCTGCCTCTATTGTTGAAGAAGGTTTATGAGCCCAAATTTTTTGTTTGTTTGCTTATAAAGTCAACCTGAGTATATTGCACTTTAATCATCAGCAAACATTGCCAATGACTAAATAAATAGGGAATCGGTGTGGGAGATGGTAGCCTGAGACCATCCGGTAGCAACAATCTTGAAATTTTTCCAAGATGTAGTGATAACTGGATTAACTTTTAAATATTATTTTGAAAGCAGAAATTACACTGAATAACGATTGGATTAGAGATACCTGTCGAGTATTGTCTAGCATCGCTGTTTACCTTGATGATGGTGGCAAAATATCTTGGCAAGTATCAAAAACACTGAAATCATTGAGAAGCAATACAGATCCTCAGCCCATGAACAAACTGTGCTATACTTGTAGTCTACCATCAGAATGTAGCCATGTGAATTCTCAACTATTAACCCAAGCAAAATTTTTACCCATTTTTCCAGTGGTGATGTTTATGACTTCATGCTAATCTGTGCATTTTGTTATGTAAGGCCAGAAGAAGTACCCTCATGGGATGATGGTTTCTGTACCCACGGTTCTGGATGGTGTGGCTGTTTGTATGTTGCTGTGCACCAGCATGAAATAGCCCAAGTGAACTGTTGTACAGTGGCTTGTCTATCCCCGAGCTAGTCAATGAAGACCCCCTTTTGTCTGCTTGCTTTTACAGGGATGGTTTTATTGAAATTGGCACATTCACAGTACACCCTTGACATAGTGGCTTGTGCAAATCTCAGTGCTTAATGGAATCAACCATTCATCAGGCCCCAATAATTTCACCACAATGAAATTCATTTAAATCATTCATCTTACCCCTCTAGTGTTTCACTATTGCTGATACCATGACAATTGCGATCTTATATTGTGTTATCTCTGCTTACATTATTTCTAGTCACAGGACCATCTACAGAGCCATATTTACAAAGTGCCAGTGATTTTTAATTCAAACGCTTTTTGGTATATTATCAGCTTAGACTGTTCTGATCTTCAGAATAATTTACTACTAAATACATCACAAAAGCAAATAAACTATAATATGTCATCAAATCACTGTCATGAGAGTATTGTATATTTTTCTATAGCCTTAACACCCCCATTTCTGATGGCAAAACTGAAAACATCAAAACAAAATGTTCTAAGACAGTTGTATAAAAGCAATATAAATACCAAAGCCATTGAATATTTGATTACTGAATCAGGTACATAATAAATGATTAGCAAATGTGATGATGGATCAAAATTTAACAATCTACAAAAATATTATTTACCATTATAACATACAATAATTGCGATCACCTTCTATAGTCTAGTTTGATAACTTGTATTGCCATAAGTTCAAAGCTACTAATGTAGTACAGAGAGGAGGAGGAACGAGATCTATACTTTAAATGAAACTTAAGGAAACTTACAGCTGTGTACATTTTTTTAAACACACTGTTGAGAAAAAATTAGGAATGAATTAACTGCATTACCTTTTCTTGTTATTCTATTCTGAAGAAAGGTGCAAGCACTAAAATTTCAGTTTGTGTATGATTACTATCATGGTTTGGAAAGGAAAACAAACAAAGAACTAAGTAAAACTTACTCTTTAAAGTGGACCTCCAGATATTTTCCAAAGCGTGAAGAATTGTCATTTCGTACAGTCTTAGCATTGCCAAAGCTTTCGAGAAGTGGTGACGCTTCAAGAATCTGCTCTGTGATGAGATTGGAGGGTGCCTTGTTGACAGCAGCCAGATACTGCATCACCAATTTAGTTGACTCAGTCTTACCAGAACCACTTTCCCCAGAAATGACAACCACTTGGTTTTCAGGAGGCATACCTTCCTTATGCAGATGACTATATGCTGCTGCCCCAATTGCAAACAGGTGTCTAGAATGTACCATAAAAGACAATCATGAGATACTTATCTCCAGCAATACATTATAAACAATATAAATTGAATGGCTAGGCTAACAGACTGAACAAACGAAATGATTTTTATAACCACCTACCTGCCAATATTTTTGGTCACATGTATCCACACCCCCATATGCTATATATATATGCATGTATATTTATGATAAATAAATGTTAAAATTGAAGTAATGAGTATCATTTACACAGCTAATTTTTTAGATTTGATAATTTTATGGCACTTTTAATAAAGTAATTAAAACTGTTAATTAAAAGGTGATCGTGTATAAGCAAAATACTTACGGAGGTAATGTTCCAAGTATCTGCCCTTCATACTTTTTGACCATATCAAGGCCATAGATGTCAAACATCTTGTAGGGATTGACAGCTACGAGAATACTTCCCGTGTAAGTCTGCAAAGTAAAACAACCATACTTCATGAAACAAGTACATTATACAATAATTTGAAGTATGCATGGATATTAGATATTTTTTAAAGTATATATATATATAAAAAGAAATGCTATGAAAGAGACATGCAAGACAAGCACAGAAGGAAAGGCCTCACTGCAAACCAGTTACCAATCAGAATGAATTGACACAGACAAGAAGTTTACTGTCAAAATCTAGAACACCATTTGCCAGCCATACCGTTTCCCCAAATTCTTGAGCCCTCAATAACTGATTCGCTGTCAGACCCGTCTTAGCATTCTGTGAAATGACATCCCCATCTGAATTTTCAGTGAGTGAGAATTGCTGTACCTACACATAAAAACCAGATAAGCCACTTGGACTAAACATCAGACAATACTTACTTCTCTGCATTACAACCTAATAATAATAATATTTAATTAAATTGCAATGGAGCGCACGATCCAGTGGCAATTTCCCTACCACCCATCTTCCCCCTTCCCTCCACCCACCTACATTTGTCCTCGGAAAATTTTAACTCCAAATTCTTTCAGTATTTTGATATATTTTTCATCATTTCTCTTGGTAATTTATTCCAATCCCTGACACCCTTACCCAAAAAAGAGAATCTTCCTATACCTTTGTGCCTGAAATCGAGTGCCAGCTTGTGGTCATGGTCATCTTTTCCCTTTTATGCAAACCTGGTAAATCTAACAATGTTTATAGAACAATAATCATAAAGATAGGTTTAATAATGTATTCAATTGAAAAACTACTGTCTACCATATCCTGTTGCCACACTTCACAACATAGGACATTTATCTAAAACACTTAGTGCAAATAACTAAATCTCTATAATAATAGTGTACCGGTATGCAAGAAATCTTTAAGTCCCAGTAATAAATTTTATATCAGTAGCTCTTTCTGTAAGAAGATAGGACTAAAACTAGCGTAAGCTACCCTGGTGAATTAATAAACACCTTAAATTTTTTAAATAATTTCTTCATAACTAATTACTTTCACTCATTCAAGATCTGTACATTCTCAGACATTGACAAAGTACCGACATAAAGTCAATGGTTCTTTAAGTACAGTTTCACTTACATAAATTAGCTCTCGATCGTAGCGAATCTTGAGATTCCATAACAGGGAAGCTTCATTCAGGTCACTGAAACAGGACACAGTTTTATTATTGCACGTTACCAAACAATTAGATCCACAATTAGATCCAAACAATTAGAAACACAATATATTATACATAAAGAAAATTTGTTTTATTATGTACTTTAAGTTTTTGGATACCTGTAGCAAAGAATTTATTTGCTGCCGGCCAACAGCATTACAACCATAGCTGAGACAAATTTATTATGATATGAGTCAGGAAGCTTATTTATCTTGAGGTGATTTGTGGAAGTAGGTGGAAATGAAGTATACCTGGGTAGAACTGATGCAGGTCACCACGGTCAGTCATAGTTGAACTAGGCTCTGTGGTGGGTAAATGAAGATATGCAGGTGCTGTTTGGGAAAGAGATGGGTTTGTTACTGTGGTCTAATATTGGCAGACGTTTAGTGTTTTCAACATCTAAGGAGAAGGAAATATTTTGCTAATTAAAACATTAAGGAGCATACTTCCAGTTATGATGGGGTTAAGAAACTTCTGAACTACCATTTTTAAGTTATAACTTGCTGGTGAAAAGATAAAAATAGAAGGCTTAAAGGGCACTGATTACAGATACGCGGTGGGAGACAGTATAAGTACCAAAGAAGTACATGAAGTTGAAGAAATGATAAGAGATGACATTGCAATATGGAGAAGGAAGGTTAAAATGAAAATGTGTCAAAGCTGTGCTGTTATTTGTGAACTGCCGTAGTATAATGAATGTAGTAGTAGAAACTGGTAGCTTAAAGGAGCCTGATGATACCTAAGTGTAGTCTCAGGTTGTGGAAAGAATGAATGATCATGAGGCAGTTCACATAGATTTTTTTTTATGTCTCATCAGTGTTAAGGTTATTAGAGGCAGGAAAGTACTGGGGAGCAAGGAATGGGACAGAATTCAGTCAAGGCTTTTAAGGAACCATCCCAGCACAGACCTGGAGTGATTTCAGATAACCATGGAAAACTGAAATCTGAATGGTCTGACAGGGATATAAGAAGGTTCAGTACACGTGCAGCCAAACTGAAGAGATATTTCAGGAAAGTTTCAGTATGCGAAAGAAGACCACCAACACAGTGAGAAGGAAGTGAGACTAGTCCAGTAGTATTTGATGCTAAAACGGTTGTGTTTTTTAAATGTTATTGTCACTGTTTAACAACATTTCCTCTGTAATAGGTAATCCAATTTGGTACTCATTGTTTGTTGGTGACATTTCTTCTCTTCTTCTAACATTAAGTGAAATTCTTCCCTTGTACTCAAAGCTAATTCTAGATTACGATTCACAGGTTGTATTTTGAGAAATTGTAATACTCATACAAAGGAAATAGCGTACAAAACACTAGTGCGTCTGCATTTGGATTACTGTTCTGGTGTTTGGGATCCATATTGCAAGGGATTGACTGACATGTTAGAGAAAGTAAAGAGAAGAGCTGCTTGTTTCGTGACTGCTAGTTACAGACCTTACGAAAATGTCACAGAATTGATACATAAATTGGGCTGGGATAGTTTGGCAGACAGATGACATCTTTTTCATTTGAATTTATTGGAGAATATGCGAAATTCTTTAATTTACGAGTGCAATGAAATATTTCTTCTGCCAACCTATTTGGGTCACAATGACAGGAGGGATAAGTTTAGAGAAATAAGATGCCGCACTGATTCTTTTATGTATTCTTTCTTTCCTTGTTCTGTTTGGGATCAGAATCACAGAATTAGGATAGGGTTACCAGAATTTTTTCTCCGAATCCGGGGACGCTTCAGCACTTTTTCACCAAAATCCGGGGACGCTTTCGGCATTTTTTGTCCTAATGATGTGTTGCACTTTTATAAGTTATACTATGATTAAAGGTTGGGTTAACTTAAAAGAAACATATTTGTCATTGTTATATATTTTGTATTTTAAAAGATATGGTACCTGATTTTACCTCCAACTTGTTGTCATTGGTATTTCTCAGAAGAATGAACCTTCTTGAGAAGATCTTGTCTGCCGGAAAATTGTCGGCAAGTCATGGAAAAGTTTGTTAATATAGTTAGCGTAGCTTGAACTGTTTCTGTACTCATTCTGACGCTCTGTGATGTCCACATCATGTTCATTAAGGAGAAAACTCTCTTTACAGATGTGTTACTCCCAGGAAGACACAAATACAGTTCTACTAAGTTGCGAAGCTGAACATATGGGACCATTTTGTTAGAAAAATGAAAATAAAGTTAATTCCATCTTGGGCAAACACCAACACTGGATTCATTCCATCCATCTACTTTATCTTTTGACACAAATTCCTTTAGAGAAGAAATTTCATTGTTTTCTTTCTTTAAACGAATACATTAGCAAATCAAGGCTTTTAAAAAGGTATATCTAGATTTAAAAAAATTCTAGGGTCAACACTAAAAATCCGGGGACATTGCGGGGACGAAATCTGTCCGGGGACAGAGAGCTAAATACGGGGACTGTCCCCGGGAAACGGGGACGTCTGGTAACCCTAGCTTAGCACCCTCTGCCACCCACAATATTTGTGAATTGCAGAGTACAGATGTAGATGTAGATTTGCTTGTTCTGTATGTTGATGGAGAGCATTGGTACAGAAGGGAGAAAGAAGGAACACTTCAAGGAAGTACAAAAGAACGGGGGACTGGAAAATGTGACTGCAGGTGCCAGAGGTACATAAGACTCGAAAACTTTTGAAAAGATAGGTGTGAATAGATCAGCACTGGGTTTCAAACTCTCCCTTCGTTTATCCCTCATCCACAACTCAAGCAACATTTTATGCTGAACATACAAACAATCTCTGTCAGTACACACAGCAACACTTATAAACACTGCCACACTTGGGAAGGCAATGGGAAATTACCAGATTTCATTTTCCTTGAACATTACGAAGGGGGAAAAACACATCTCTTGATAAACACCTACGCCAGAATACTGGGTATGGCACACACTTTTACTTGCAAGAATGGTAATTTAAGTGAGTATGGTAGTATGATGACACTTTGTTTATATTTCTACATTTTTAAGATTCTAACTAGATTTTGCAAGAGGACACCTATAGTTAATTTTCCTGTCAATTTTTCCATTATAATAGATTTACTGAAATGATATAAAAGTGAGTAAACTAAATTTTACATAACAGTTGAATGCTTATATTCAAGAAACACATATTCTGATATTACAAGGTTTATTTGTTCTTATAAACTCTGTATAATGGTTCCAATGAAACTGCCATTAGGGAATGAAAATCAGGAAGGATAGAGAAAACAGCCCATCACTTACCAACGGTGGCAGATCCAGGATTTTAGTTTTGGGGGGGCTTGAGCCCCCTAGCTCACCCCTAGATGCACCCCTGCTATACTGATCAAGGCAGTAGAGCCTGACAAATACAATAACATTAATGCACTTCACAATATTTTGGTGAATAGCCTTACTCTTGTAGGAAGCAAGACATATGGCAAGGGGATAGATGTGAACACATCCTGACATACCATATGTATCTGATACTCCCAGCAATCATGAGAATATCTTCCTCTAAAAGGTATTCAGCCAAACCAAAAAGGATAAACTGTACCTAGAGTAGTTTTCTTTGTATGCATGTAGTACCATTCCTTTTAGTCATTTGAGTAGGAGTTCCCAACATTTATTTTTGCACCATGCCCCCTTCCATTAAAATAATTCTACCTACACCCTCCCCCCTCCACATTTTTATTATTAATAAGGTAAATGCTTAGTTTTCAGAACTAATAATGACACATCAAAGGATACTCACTAAGTATTTGATGTTAGAATAAAGGTTTTCATCCCCGTCCGGTCATCCAGATTTGGGTTTTCCATGGTTTCCCAAATCACTCCAGGCAAATGCCGGGATGCTTCCTTCAAAAGGCCATGGCCGAATCCCTTCCCATTCCTTGCCCCCCATCCTTTCCCGTCGCTAAAGACCTCACTGTTAAAAGACGTTAAGCAATTAAAAAAAAAAAAAGGTTTTCATCTCTAAGAGCCAGTAAAGGAGACATAGTACTTATGTTAGTGTAGAGCCAGATTATCGTGCACATGTGGGGTGAAGCTACTGCATCTCCCATCCCCTTGGGGAGGTGGGGTGCCCCAAGGTTGGGAACCTCTACATTAGAGGAATTGAGCTTACTTTACTTCATTATCCTTTCCCCATATCAGCCCACAGACTGATGACATTCTTGCTGAATTACTTTCTGGGATGGTTACTGGAATATGATTTGGCTTTGCTTTTCCTTGAGTTAATATACACTATAGAGCAGGAAATGGTGATATCGACATGGATAGGAAACATAACTTGCCAAAGTTGATAGAAGGGAGGCTGTGGCAACAAAAAACACTACACAAAAGCAATATTTTTGGTATATCCCTAACTGATAATTGTAGAAAAAGAAGCACAAAACTCAAATCACATGAGCACCAGTGGTTAACCAAGCTCATGCGAACCAAACTGTGTGCTTCATCTTCTGCAATCTCAAGTTAGGGCTACACCCATAATATTGTGTTTTTTGTGTTTATGCAATGTTTTTGGTCACCACCTTATTCCAGGCCTTTCCTCCAGCCATCTACAACTCGACCCCCCTTTGGGTCACTTATTTTGCCTCTCCATTTCATATATTTTCCTTGACATTCTATGTTTCTCCATTACCGCAATATATTTGAGTCTTGCTTTCTCTATCCTTTCTTGGAGGTTATGATAACATTCACACTCTTTATCACATCCATTGTTGTAACGTGTATTCTGCTTCTGAGAAATCACTTGCATCTTACCAATATTGTATTCTTTTACAATACAGATATCAGCAGCATAAATGAGAATAGGAACACAGTTCGCTGAATAAATTATTCCCTCTCTTCTCTGTGACACATCCCTGTTTCATATCCAGCTTTTGACACTTCTTAAAAATGTATCTGCCTGCCTCCCTCTTTCAGCTATGTCTCTATCATTATTTCCACTTTCCTCCACACCACTTCACAGCTTTTTCAGCTGTTCTCCTTTACCCTGACTAGCCTCTCCTTCTTTCTGATTGTTAATATCTACTTTCTTATTTAATGTTAAATTTCATGCCTTATTGACCAAGAGCCTCTGTCCATACCTGTAACTGTCACTGGACATCCCCTTACCTGTCCCCCCACATCATTAGGTCATCTCCAAAAGTCATCTGCTCCACAATTACTTGTGTAGTAATTATTGCGCTCATCAGAATGGGAAATAGCAGTGGTCCAAGCAAACTAGAAAGTGACAATCTTTACATCCACCTCCTTTAATTTTGTTTTCTATCCTAACGGTTTGATTCCTACATCTTTAAGAATTTCCTACGTTAACCACTGAGTTTCTCAGTACTCTTTGGAATTCTTAATGATTTCGAAAATGTTAGAAATCAAAATTACAGAGTGTACTTATAAGTGTAGCGAGGTACTAGTTCTCTATCTTTGATCTTAGATGCATAAATCATAAATTAATTGTGTGAAAGCAAAAGATACTGTGGTACTTACGAGAGCTGTATCATGTCATCGATGCCTGTCGAACCCAAATCCTGCCGCCTTCTGACCCCGGCAAGGCTGGTGAGGGTGAACACTTGTGGCTGGAACACATTAAAGGTCACGTAAGCAAATGTGATCCTCCTTAAGTATAAATTAATTTAACTGTCGAAAGTTACTCTGAATAATGAAACAGAAAGCACTGAACCATTATGCAATTGAAGCACATTAATGCCTGTTACGATTTCAAACAAATTCAGGATAAATTACTTCGTACTTAATGAATTTTTTACTGTTTTAAATGTTCATTCTTGTCGAAGTACCGTTCCAGAAGAAATGCAAGATTGTGAAGGAAAACAACCTCTTTGGCTCGTAAAGTTAGGTTATAATTCCAGTGCTTACTTCGAATCCTCCCTCTGCACTCATTCGGCTAACTTTAACTAAATAACTTTGCAACAACTGCTTTCGCAAATTTCCAGACACTACGAACAAAAAAGAAAACTAATATCAGCATTCACATTGCAAATAATGTTCAACTCGTAATCTAATACACATCTGCGTAGAACACCCCCTTGAGAGACATGGAGAATATCGTAGTACTGTATTGTCTGTATTATAGGAAAGTAGCCACTGACCAGAATCGTATTTCATTATACATCAAACTTCACACAGTACTTTACTACTCTGGTAACAGACGAGCCTAGAAACTCTACTTGGCAATTTATCAGTGCCTCTACTGTTTGGTCTTGCGGGATTTTAGAAGTCGCCGTTGAAATCAATTCTTCAGTCATCTGCTATCTATTTGTGAGTGAACCTTTCCTGTATAGAAAACAACGGAAATAAAAATTAATCGAATCCATTCTATTCCATCGCGCCCATTCCCAACAATCACCAAGCGGTAGGTATGCGGCATTTACATTCTCGCCTCCCGCCTTGAAATGTTTGTGCACGAACTACCGTTTACACTCTCGCTAGAATTCATTCATGGATGACATGCAAACCAGAATTATGGTAGTATATATAAATTCAGAAGTTATATTTTTTGCTGAATAGAATATCAAGTTCCTTGGAAATAAATTTGAGGTGTATATAAGCGAAAAGGAAACCATGAGCAGAAGCATCGTTTTCATGCATAAGTGAGTGGGTAAATTTTCTTTCGTGTGGAAAAGAGCAGAGGCGTAGCTACTATGGGGCTAGGCGGTGCAGTGCACCGGGGCCCTCACGCTCAGGGGGCCCCCAAGGATACCTCAAGGGGCCCCTAAGCGCACCTGTAGGGGCCCTCAAGCGCAGTTTAGAGGGCCCACGAGCCTTCACGGCAAACTTTTTTTTTTAGCTCTACCGACGCCTAAGGGGACGGGACCCTGGGAAGACTGGAGTCCCTCACTAAGGACCCTCGCCGCTCGGGGGGGGGGGGCCCAACCACTGCTCAGGGGCCCCTAAAGAACAATTCAAGGGCCCCCATCCTCAGTTCAAGGGGCCCCTACCAGCACACAAAGCAAAAAAAGGTCGCCCGTCTGGCCTGAGGACCCAAAATAAATTTTTTGCACCGGGGCCCTTGATGACCTAGCTACGCCACTGGAAAAGAGTGACGAGTTTGAATAAATTATCAAGGTAAGGGTCGAATAATTTACCAAACAAACGTCGAAAGAAATTAAAATTCTTGAAGGGTAAACGTGTATGGGTGGGGAAATTTACACTCAAAGGATATAAAATAATAAAAACAAAACAAAAAATATGAAGAAGAAAAGGGTAAATAGATTATGTACTGTCGAGGAGCTGTAAAAACCTAAATGGAAAAAAGATGTTTGTTTGGGACGCTTTGAATCAGGAAGTTGCACGTGGGGAGGTAGTTTAGTATGAAACAGGCGGGTTGTAATTAATATCGTCATTTTGTTCGAACATAGTTGACGCGAGCAACATTCCTATACGATTATTATTATTTTTCATGACCAGTTTGACAATTCCTTTGCTACATAAAGTCTCTTGTCTTGGTATAGCCTGATCACTGCTGTCTCTCCTATCATGTTGGAATGCACCAGGTATTGAAAATTGTTTCCACTATCTTGGCTTGAATA
>JARYHS010008074.1:60691495-60773758 GCA_031002005.1 Vandiemenella viatica
TCACTCTTTTTGTGTAACTTACACATACTTGAACTTTAGGAATATTGTGAAGGATTTTGCTTCTATGGCACATGTGGTACGACTTCAGATGTGAGTCTCCAGAGTGAAACTTATTCTCAAAGTTATAAAAGCCGATGTGTTTTACATTATTTAAGAATTTTCTGCAGTGCTTACTACGTGCATCTGAGAGATGAAGAAGGATGGTGACCTTACCTATATTGTAAATATTTCAATATGGAAATTGGTCACTGAGAAGCAAGAGGACTATGTAGAAGTAGCTATTATCTAAAATAAAACACAAAATAGTGTGCATTATATATGAAATATTATAAAACATAACACCTAGCACCTGGGTTATATCTACAACCTCAGTAGTATGTCAAACCATTTGCAGATAATAAATGTAATTCAAAGTTTAACAATCCTAGAAATTAGCACTGCTGCAGAACCTATTTTTTAAAGAACGCATTAATGTAAGAATAAGGTATAATACTGATGGGAAGACTAGGTTTCAAAGTATTGTAATGAGAAAAAAATCATGTTAATCACAGCACATACCATCAAGTTTGCTGAATATAAATGCCAGTTCAGCTGGTATCTCCAGGTGGTTGACTCCTGCAACGGCACGAGAGGCCCTCTCTTGTTCTTCCCTCTGCGCCTTGACACGTGCCCTCTCACGTGCAACCTTTTCAACCTCTGCCCTTCTCTTCAGTTCCTCCTGAGAGAAGTATTCGAGAAGTGATCATAAGTAGTATTGAACTTGAAGCTGTCTGATGACATACTTAAAACCAATCTTTATTTAACAATTACAGAGAAAAAACTTACTACTTTTTGAAATACTTTCTACAGACTAATGGGAATCTTTCTTTTTATTAACAAAAAAAATATTATCACTATGAAAGCAAGAGTGTGTCTAGCAAAACAATGTCAATGGTTCAAATGCCAAATTTAAATTGTTGATGTTTTGATAAATCCACAACAAAAAATATCTACAGTTGCCTGACAAAATGGAGAGTGAGAAATATGTTTTTATGTTCTCTCTAGGTTTTTGCAGTCTTACCTTGAGCTGTCGGTAACGAGCTCTCTGGCGACGACCTCGGAAGAGAGCCTGGGTACGTATAACTCCCCTCCTTACGGTCCTGTATCTTCTGCGTGCTGCCCATCCTCGGACGTGGGCCTGAAGCAGTACGGCGCTGCGTCGCACGGCACGGTAGCGACGGCGGGCCAGCCAGCCTCGGACGTGACGCTGTACGGTGACGGCAGCGGCCTGCACCACACCGGCACGCTCACGTTCCAACCTCCTCTCCAAACCCTCACGCAGGAACACACGTGACGTACCGAGCTGGTAATCCCCGCTGCCACCAGCTGCAGTCTCCAGTATAGCACGGCACAGTTCTCTGCAAACAGTCAACAAGTATCCACATTTTAACACCATATGTTCAGTGTTACCCTTGTTACTTGCTCCATCAGCTTTGGCATCATGATATTCAATCTACAACTGTTATAAGGGTCTCTGAATCAATAATTTGTAATGCCTTATTGGTTCTCTATATCAAGAGATTAATTCCATTACACGTATATAATTTTACAATCAAATGATTCATAAATTACAGGTCTCTGAATCAATAATTTGTAATGCCTTATTGGTTCTCTATATCAAGAGATTAATTCCATTACACGTATATAATTTTACAATCAAATGATTCAAAATTACAGTGTTAAGCTGTACTGCTATATTAATAAATTCTGTGACCCCCATTCTTTTGTTAGCTTGAATGTAAATGTTTCATCACCAATGAGGCTATAATAGTACCCATTGATTCCATCATTTTAGCCAGCTGTACTAGTTCACGAGGATTCTTCTCATTGATTGGGACTATTTGCATAAGTATAAATGCTTGTAAGAAATGGCTTGAATTGGAGATTGATTCATACATGATGCAGAACTAAGTTTTTCACAATAAATCAAAGAAATGTTTCTGCAGAAATTTTATGAATATAAAAATTGTATTTCATATTTGATGTACGGTAGAATACACACTTTGCATGGAGAGATTTTGATCACTCTACAATTCTATGTAGCAAAATTTCTGATCCCTTTCCAAGACTATCTTCATTCGGTGAAAACTAAAAGGGAAGGGGGTGGGAAGGAGATTGGTTAAATGTATTCAAGCAGCATCCAAGCACTACAGCTGTTTTTCCTCTGAAGATATTTCATGACTAGTCACCCACTAAATCATAACCAGTGATGGAAATTCAACAATGTAGTTAAAAAGGTGATATGAAGTTAAAAAGTGATATGCAGTGAGCAAGTAATCTGCTACGACCTCATCTGTGGCTAACTAGGAACTCAAATAGTTTCACAAGAATGTGTGAGTTCTTGAATTGTGACAATAATTTTTCCTGCATTTGTGCTATAAATATTTGATTTGTTTCAACTACTGCTTAAACAAATAATTTAGTCAAACAAAGCTTTAAAATGACATTACAGATATGATTTTAAGAAATATTAGTGTGCTGTGCATAAGTTAGGTCACCACTATGTGTTTTTGTCCAACTCAGCATAGGTATCATATTTCACTGAATTGCACTTAGTCAAGCAGTTTTACAAAATCATACAGTTGACATTTGAAGTTAGTTCAGTGTAGTTCCTCTTTGCTACAATATTATTTTGTCAATTCTACTGTGATGTATAAATATTAGTATTGGCACTTTAAGTGTCATGATTCTTTCCTTCATATTATAAGAGAAAAAAAATTGTTTATGTTTCACACTAATCACAGTTAACTCTAAAAAATGAATTTACCTAAAAATAGTTTAAATTGTTGTTGACATGACACAATATTGCCTAAAATTGTGCCAGAATCTAAAATTACACAACTCATCATTGTGACAAGTTTCGTGTGGTGAATCTGAGTTACACCTCTATGCATGATTAAGATTTTAACTGAAATAATGTGAAGTGTATTCACATTTATGTGTTTGTTGCAGCCTGCCTGTTTTCATCTGTGGTGAGTGATAGGTTTACTTCCTTTATCTTTCTTTACTTTAAAACCATTGTTGAGTAGACAGTCTATCATTTCAGCTTCAGAAGAAAAATAGAGGACAAAATATATTAATGTAAAAAGATATTTACTCAAACTGTAGAAACTAGAAGGCTGCCACTATTACAGTTAAAAGTGTTGTTGATATTAAAATGGGAGAGCAGCTATAGGTTGGAGTGAATAATTTTATGTAATTGCAGATCATTTAGCAAACACTACCATATGTTTTACTACACATTGAGGAAGTCAGAGTAAGTGTTACATTAGAACTTAAGAACTTTCAGTTCCATGTTGTGGAAGTTTTTGTGATATAATTTGCACTGTTATCATGTTTCCTTCAATTATTTAAATCAAAATTACTGCAGGCGTGGACTACCAATAATGCCACCCAGCAAAAAAGTTCTTTAAATGGTAGTAAATCTTGTTCTCCTCCACAGCATACCCTTCCCACCCCTATCCACCTACCAATGAAAAAAAAAGATGTTGGATTGAACCATGCGTTAAACTGGGTTGTGATAGTAAAAAAATGGACTTACATAAGAATCTCACAACCGTTAGTAGAAAGTGAAGATAACAAAATTTGTTAGGGAAATTTCTTGTTTCACAATTTATCTATATTCAAAGGCTGAGAAAGTTTTAGACCAACCTATCTTTGCTGTTTTATTGCCAGAATTAAAATGTTATGTTTTGTGTAATGGTTTTAGGTATGTGTTTATATTTTCAAGCTAGTTCCACGATAGAAAGAAATTAATGAAAATATTTAAGAGAGGCCAAAAAAGCATTTAATTTTTAAAATTTAGAAATTTACCATCCACAATTCGAGAAATTATTTAAAAAAATAAATGACATATTTAATAATATGAGGAAAAATATATAAATTAACAGTTTATTTGAAATAGCTATTGATCAAAAAGAGCCGTGACTACTTTGAAAAACCTATTTTGATTGTGCCAAAACTTTAAAAGAAAGTTCCAAGGGGGGAAAAAAGTATATACTTTCCCATTTAGAATGTAAATTTGTATTCTGCATAGATTACTTACACAAGCCAGCACTATAAAATTTTATCTCTTTTATTTGCTGTACAGTTCAGTGGCATGCCTCAATTTTGCCTCCTTAACATTAATTAATTTATTTATATGAAATTGCAATCTCAAGTAAAACAAATACCTTTAAGAAATGTCATGGAAAACTTAAAAAGAAATAATCTAAAATTGCGCATATGCATTTATTCTACTACAAAAATGCAGCATAGATTAAAGTTTTATCATCATAAATTTTATCTTAGTGCTGGAAAAACTTTACTCACAGTAAGAAAACATCAAAAAAGTGTGATTGGAAAGAAAAAAAGGGGGTGAAAGATGAGGGAGGAAAAAGATTAACAACAAAAGTTTGTTTTAAACAATTTACACACACTTCAGCACTCAAAATGGATGTCCATAATTTTTTTTGTACATATATATTAAGTGATATTCCACTAAACAATCAAATTACAAATTAGTAAATTTAAATTGAAATATTTGTAATTAAAGAATGAAAATCCAAGTCATGCATTATACAAGAACATTACCCATTGAGTTACAAAATAGAAAATGAGAGCACAGAATTAAGAGTAACAAAAAATGAAGCAATAATAATTAATGGAAGTCCACATTACTCTTTCATGGTGTAATCTCTGCTGCAACATTTAAGACATCTTCACACCTTCTTAGAAAGTATACTGAGAGAGCACCAGGTTAAGTTTGAGAACATTTGTTTGTTAAACATTCCATTACTGTGCAACACTGTTTTCATAACATGATAAGTGACCTTGATAATAGCTTCCTGACTAGCAGTAGAGCTGCAATCAATTCATTAATATCTGCACTGTGATATTAAAGAGGCTGAAATAATGTTGCATCTCTTTCACTTAAACTCCCCTCTAATATCTGCACCAGCAAAATTCACATTCATTTTTGGTTATTTACACATCTTTTCATTATATTTTATTAGTCTTATAATGTCCACAATTTACTTAATATTTCAGTCTTACACATAATATCATATTTTCACATTTTATTTTGTAGTGTGTTCATTTGTACCTTTCCTTTATTTTTCCAGTGGTATTCTGATATATAGTATTGAATGCTTCTAACTTTACTTCCCTCTACAGTTTCTCTATATTGGTCCAAGGTTTAAAAATTGTTTTTGTCTTCTCAATGCTCCAGTTTCTTCCAGAAACAGTCAAATTGGTTCTAATTCTCATCTGGTACACTTTACATGCCAAGTCTACTTGAAATAGCTAAATTGAGCAGAGGCATTACATTCTATTACTGATTCCTTGTTGATATAGCTAATTAATATTTAGCATTGCAATAAATACAAGATATCTAGTGTGTATTATATGTAATTAATAGTTTCCTTCTTTTAACAGCTTACTTTTGGAGTTCATGAAGACAGACACACAAAATAATTTGCATACGAATTAGTCGTCCTTTGTACGGCATTTTTAATCTTAGGAACAATCAAAAGTCACTGGAAGCTATTTCAGGACTGTACTGAGGCTGACAGAGTGGTACAACTTTGTGATTTGTCATATATTGCTGCATGAGGTTCAATGCATGTGCTGGAACATTATCATGATGAAGAAGCCAGTCACCGCTTGACCAAATCTGATACCATTTTCTTCTAATTGTGTGATGCAATCTTTTCATAACTTCAAGATAATATTCTCTGCTGATTGTCTGACATTTAGGAGCATATTTGTGGTGCACAACACCCTGATAAAAAAAAACAAGAACATCAGCAACGACTTGACATTGCTCCGACTTTGGCGTGCTTTTTTCAGTCGTGCATCCGATGACAGCTTCCACTGTGACGACTGTCTTTTTCTATCGGGATCATAAGCATAATCCCATGATTCATCACCAGTTATAATCCTTTTAAGCAAATTTTCATCATTATTGACCATTTCCAAATTGTCACAAGCAATTTCAAGGTTAAGGTCTTTCTGCTCCATCGTTAGCAATTTCGGAATGAATTTTGGACACATGCGAACCATTTGCAAATTTTCAGTTCAAATCTTCCAAAAATCAGTTTTTGGTATTCCAAGATAACATTATAGTTCTCACACACTCAATCGATGATCTTAATTAATCAGAAGTCACGCAAGTTCGATATTATCCAGTGTTTTTGTCATCGAAGGCTGCCTAGAGCATGGGTTACTATCAACAGATGTGCAGCATTCTTTGAACAGCTTATGTCACTCTTTGATTTGTAGTATGCTTATACACTCGTCCCCAAATGCAGTTTTCATCATTTCGATGGTCTCCGCACAACTCTTTTTAAGTTTAATGCAAAATTTCATTCAAATTCATTGCTCCAATCTTTCCATCATTTTTTATAATAGCAAAATGCGACAAACGTACAACACACTTAGTAAACAAATGCACACTGCACGTGAACTACGGCATCGTGGTGACAACTGCGATATCTAGAGAGTTCATGAAGCTTTCCTGTTGACACCCATACCTGGCAAATGGCACTAAAACTGTCGAGTGAAGATATGAAGGAAGGTCAGATACTTTTGAGACAGACCTCATATAGTTACTTTAAATATCTGGTGCTGGTCTCCCTCCAGCTTTCAAATAATACTGTTGCTCTCTTCCTAAGTTAATGGAGCAACTATTTTAAAATAACTTAATCCTTCAGTCTCTCCTTTTTCCCACATTATCTGATGACTGTAGTTATGATTTGATATTTTTAATATTTACAGTATTAATGCAGGAATAGGTGTATTAATTTGGGAAAGGAAAAAATTCACAGTATGACATAGCTGAGAGTTTGGTGACTAATCTAAATTCAGAAATTACTTTTTTTGAATAAGGAAATAGAAAGTTATTAATTATTTTTAAATCTTTAGAAATACTGTCTCAAAAACAACTAAATTCACTTTTTCTGTGCCAATTGCTTTTTTATTGCTGTTTTGCCTATCTTCTTTTGGTAGAAATATTCTGTTTATCTGTCTGAATTTAATTTAATGTCTAGAACATAAAATGAAGATTAATGTTTCTCTTACAGTTAAATAAATTCAAGAAGTTTCTTAAACAAATTTACACTTTTTTTCACATGCAATATTAGTACTATTTAAACATCTACAATCCCCAACGTAATATTGATTTTTAACCATACATTTGATTCCACTCAATATTATATGTGATTTAGATTATATTTTCTACTGCCATCAATTGTGGTAATAACTTCCTCTCTGTATTTTGTTAACAGATAAAGAAGGAAGCTGTATCATTAAAGTTTGTAGAATATTTTTAACAATTCTTTAAACATACCTGAATGGTGTTCCACGCTGCACCTTTCGACCTCTGTGAGGCAGCAGATAGCGGTAACGCTCAACAAACTGTGCAAACTTCAAGCGTACAGGGTAGCCCATCTTACGTATACGTATTGTCTCCAGCATACCAGTGTAACGTAACTGCTCAAGGACAATAGGCATGTCGAATTTCATAGGGGCCTTATCATTGTTAGGTTTAATGCAGCGAACAAACCAGGGATTGCATCTGAAGTATGGAAAATGTAAATTAGTAGTAGTAGTAGTAGTAACAGTATTTTAATTGTCCTCTAAATCATATACATGTACTTTATAATTACATTGTTATATGTTTTACTAACTGCAGTGAAGAGTATAAATGGAATAAAACTGATTTATAAATGATTACTAACTGTGAAATGACATCTTAAAAGTAGAAGATAAAAAAAAATTATCGGTTAACAAAAAAAGTTATTACATTCACACACAAGCCTTAATCAAAAGAAATTGTACAACTAAATTGGAAAAATACTATTCCATGAGCTCATGTCACTAGAAAAATTACTGAAGTTTGCACCAAATTGACAGCATTTTCAAAACGAGCTGAGATTATTTTGGAGAAAAATTAATTAAACTGTGTTGATTGTGTAACGTTATAATATGATTTTATACCACCATAACTACTTACTTTGACATGGAGTCTAAGAGGTGCTGCAAAGAATCATGAAAGCGGGCAGCGACAGTAGGTGTTCGTGGTTTCATAGTTACAAATCGACCATTTGCTTTATTGATGGTTTTAGCAGCTTCATGACTAGATCGCTGCTGCTGGAACATCTTGCTTAACATCTGGGAATATATATTATTCGATTATTGCAGTAACACCATGAGTAACAATGAAGTAAAGTAATAAAATACAACATTAACGCAAAAATCATTCAGAAATAAAAGTGAAGAATGAAATTCAATTCATAGAAGAATTCTGATATCTAAATGTATGAATGCTTATGACAGCTCTGTAATCAAGTTTTCTATAAACACAATGCTCTCAAAACAAGTTGAATGGCAAAAAGAGTACCTCTTTGTATGTATGAGATATAGTTGTTGATATATTTTTCATGAAAACATGTTTTCATTCTTTTGTGACAATACCTATGTGGTTAAATAAAAATTATAATGAGGGGCCTTCATACAAATTTGGTTTCATACCATAAAATATATTTGGCAATGCTTATTAGGACAAGCAAATAACTAATATTATTTATGAAATATCCTTCTGTAAGTTCACATTTTGACACTGGCAGTGTCCAATATGATGGTTAGATATTCAGTATTGACAGAAATACCAAGTGACTTATTTGTTTTGCATTAACTCTGCAAAGATGTTTATCTGTAAATTAATGAATAAATGTTATATTCAAAGAATAAAAGCATGAGTGATAGAAATATAGACTATGAATGAATATATCTAATATGTCACAACATGATGGTGTAGCTACGGGCAGCACATGTTGCCTGTGGCTGCCAACTTGAACATGGAGCATTTTGAGGATAAAGAACTGGAATCAGCATTTTTTTTTTTTTTTTTTTTTTTTTTTTTTTTTTTTTTGAGATATGTAATTGACACTTTCATCATACAGCCTCACAGAAAAGAAGAACTTCAAGCTTTCCTGTAGCACCTGCAATCCATCCACAACCAAATACAATTCACCATTGAGGTGGAACACAGCCAACTTACTTCCTTGATGTTCTGGTAAAGAGAAGACCAGGCAGCATCTTGGAAAATGGTGTTTACATAAAGACAACTAACATGGAGCAATATTTGCATGACTCCAGATGCCATCACATATCACAGAGGGAAGGAGTGCTGAATACCCTGGCCCATACAGCCTGTGTGTCTTCTGCAAAACTAGTCCACATCAAGAAGAGTTTCCAGAATTATGGTTACAACAACCGCCAAATTTGGTGCGCCTTCAGGCGGAAGACTGCTCCAAAACTGACAACCAGGGAGGATGAGCCAGAAGCCATGCTGGGAACATATTAAGTAAGGTTGGCAGATTTCAACTTCAACACAACTTCGAGTGCCTATATCACCTGCCAGCCAAGATTACGCTCAGTTAAAGACAATCTGGGACTAAGGAAACCTGGTGTATTCCATATCCTGTGCGAGTGCAGGAAAGCACACTTTGGACAAACCCTTCACACAACTGAAGAATTGTGCACCGGACATAGATCTACAGCAACCATCAAAATTGGCAATTGCTGAAAATTGCCTACAAATAGATCATACTATCAAACATGAGAACACAAAAGTTCTGAAAAGCACATCCCACTTTTAAGACTGTATATATAATGAAGCCATTGAGAGCCAGCTATGAAATAACCTGATAAACTTCTTACTGAGCCAAACATGGAACCCAGCACTGAAAGAGTTGCAATAACAGAAGAACCACAGCACCAGGCATGACAAAGGCAGTGCACAAACTGGCCACAGTTTGATGCCAAGGAACAGGTCACCTGCACCACCACGACTGGTACACCGTGTGGCTTCTGCATGTTGCAGGAGTGGAGAGGATAGAGTGATGGGTATAAATAATGCCCCTGTGGGTTCAGCACAACAGTCACAACTTGCACTGCACTCCTCATATCAGTCAGCAGAAGTAACCTGAAGATGAAGCCAAGTTACACAATAAAAAATTCAGTGAATAACAATCAGTTGATCCATCTACATGCCCAAGAAATCTTTAAACAGCAGATATGCCTGGGAAACTGATGTATATATTTATTTGTGAATGAGATTATGTTTAGTTTTCTTTTTCAATACACCAAAATTTTAAAATAAAAACTTCATTCATTTTGACTGTCAATATTGATAAAATCTAGAAGCAACATTGTTGAATAATGTAAAACTTATTTTAATAGTATGAATCTAAATAACTAAGTGAATCAGATAGTCACTCCAGCACAACAGCGGCTACAAAAGCATTCACAGGCAGAGATCTACTGAGAAAGCATCGTTGGAAAGTCTGTATCTAGTTTGGAGAGTAACTCATACTATTATACATTAAGTGGAAGCTTGCTGATGTGACTCAACACCAAAAATTGTATTTGTTAAGCAATAAAATCTACACCAGTTCCAGACAAGTTGAGTAGGCTATAGAATTTTAACTTGTTGATGGTTAACTTGATAGAGAAAATATTTTAAAATCTGAATTAGTTTAGTCGCATTTTTTCTTCCTTTGCAAATTATAACATAATTTAAGTGATGTTTAAAACTGATCTCTGGTATTCAGTTTGCTGCAAGGTAATTAAAGAAGGAGAACGTACACTCCAGCCAAAGGAAAAAGTGGAATGGAATACTCACAGTTAACTTGCTGCTGATAAGTAATTCAACAACATCAGGCCTTAACGTGTCTCTGTTCTTGTCAAGGAAACCATCCACATTGTACCACACTTGACCAGCATAATGACGAATTCCAAATTCAGACCCAGACATCCTTGGCCTAGAGTATAGCTCATCAAGAGCATGGTTATAATGGCACTTCTCCAGGAATGAGATGTCTGTCGCCTTTGGAAAATTGCTTTCATCATCCAAAAGGTGTAGTATACCAACTGGCTTCTTTGAAATTAGATGTATGACTGGAAGGTTATCCTGTGAAACAAGAACAATGATCATAATAAAGCACTTTCACACAGAGGGCATTAATAATTTGAAAACAAAAAATGTTTTAAAAAAATCACTAATTTTTTAATTAAAATCCAAAAAAATAAGTGACTAACAGAGACGAAACATTTTAATTTTACATATTTTATTTTCATACTGCTGGTATAAAAAGTATATTTTCTATACAATGCATATTGTCCCAAGTGTTAATCTTCTTTAATTACCCTTATTTAAATTATAGAGCAATTATTCACTAAAATAGTAAATGATAAGGCTACAGTATCTGACAATTTTGTAGTAACTCAGCCGTTGTTTTTCTCAAAACTGGAATTATTTAAGCAAATTTCTTAACTTTATTTAAATTATTAGCAATTTTCTATTGCTAATATGCTTCCTTCTTGATCTTCTGTTTAATTTCTTTCAAAGTGATATAAACCCTACAACATTAACTACTGAAGTCAAAGATTGACTTTGAAAAGTCTCATCTAAATTACATGTATCCCTTCTTGGAAGCAGAGAATATTTTAAAATATAAATACAGGGTGCTTCAAAAAAATGTATACACACTTTGAACTTCCATAGAAAATTTATTTACCGTTCTACAAAGTTAAATTTCAGGAAAATAGAAAGCTAAAAGTCCAATGTAAATCAAACATAAACAACAAATGTTAATACTGTTCAAATTGGTGACCTGCAGCATCAATACAATTCTGAGTACGAGTCACCACAGATTCTGTACATCGTATCAAAACGTCCAATGAGATTTCTCTACACACTGCTTGAATCTCATTCCAAAGAATGTCTAGGTTACGTGGTTTACGTTTGTACACCTCATCTTTTACTGTGCCCCACAAGAAGAAATCCAGTGGTGTAAGGTCTGGAGAGCGTGCTGGAAACTCGATTGGCCCCCTGCGTCCTATCCACCAGCCCGACAAATTTTGATCCAGGTAAGCTCGTACGTCCCTGTGATAGTGCGGCGGAGCACCATCTTGTTGAAAATAAAAATCATCATTACCGTATAATGCACGAATGGCAGGAAATATGGAATCAGCAAGCATTGTTAGGTAATTAATACCAGTTACAGTGCCTTCAAATCGAAAAGGTCCAATGAGTCCCCTTGAAGACAAACCGCACCACACATTTACACCTGGCAAATTTACAGCTTTTTCAATTGTAATGTGAGGATTTTCTTCACCCCAGTAAACACAATTGTGCCTATTGACAGTTCCATTAAGTTTGTATTGGGCTTCATCCGACCAAATGATGCTACCCATAAATCCCGGTTCACGTATCACCATCTCCTGAATCCATTCACAAAATTGCAACCTTCTATCTGGATCGTCGTCACTTAGCTGTTGCACCAGCCTTGGAATGTAAACACGATACTTGCCTCTCTTCAGAATGCGTAGCACGCTGCTAGCCCTTACATCACTTTCACGTGCCCCTTGCCTTGAAGATTTGTTAGGAGAGCGTTGAAACAGTTCCAAGACTGCCATTGATGACTCATCACTTGTAGCTGTTCGAGGCTGACCTGAATGACCTTTATGCACATCACACACTGTTCCATGAACTTCGAACTTGTCTCATATGCGTGTAATTGTTAATCTTGAAGGTGGTTCTGTATCATACTCCCTTCTCCACTGTCTTTGAACTTCATTTACATTCTCAAACTTCCAGTACCACTTAATAACCTGCTTACGTTCTTCAAAACTCAAACATACGTCCCCCATGTTGATATTACAAATTCCAACTGATAATATAACATAGAGGGACGATTATGCTGGCACCTGGCGAAGAAATATAACACTAGCCTTGTAGAGCGGGAAAACAACAGTAGTTTAAAGTGTGTATACATTTTTTGAAGCACCCGGTATTATGTTACCTAAGTAATTAAGTTGTTATATAGTTCCCAAAAAAAACTGACATTTTTTTCAGAAAATTTTAATGCAGTTTCTTTTCACTCTTAAAATAACATCTCAAGTCAGTTACACTTTCTTAAAATAATTTAAATGCCTTTTTGAAGCATTTAAAAAGAAAAAGAGGTGCTTCTAGCTTTATTAAAAAAAGTCAAAAGTGCTTTCAGATCTTTTCTTGGACACGCTACACTTACTTTTCACATAAAAGCAGTTTAATTGAATTTATTTGGTTTGGCCAGATATTAATTTTAGAAGTCTCAGTCTGACATCAAGCTGGCAGGAAACATATGGTTCAGTTTCTGTTAATTGTATCATGATGTAACATACACCAAAAAATAGGGTAGAAAACAGAAATGTAGCTTCTCAATGGTTTAGTGGAAAAACTATGCAGTTTTAGATGTCATAAATAAAAAGAAACAGGAAAATTGGGAATTCATAGTACCAAAATTCCAGATAGATAGAAGCAACTTAGGAGGTTGAGAAAGTTTTCCCACCTCATTTTTCTTATAAAAAGGCAGCCATCTTGTCATCAAAAGGACAGTCTTCAGCAGTACTTGGTTGGGGTAGGACATGCGTGCCATGTCTCCATAAGAACTTGGAAGTAATCACCATGTGGGCCGTCTCTAAAGACCTAGTTGTTATAGGAGACGTTAAGCAGTTAAAAAAAAAAAATTAAAAAAAAAAAAAAAAAAACATGTGGGTGATACAATTTGGCTGGAGTTTTTGGAACTTATAAAATTTTCACACGATGTAATGTCATCATCGAATATTTAGCAGTCAGTAGTAAGCTACATCAAACATTACCATGAACTGAAGGGTTTTCCTAAGGCTTTCACTAATTTGGGGGAAGAGTTGTGAAACCTTCATCAGAGACAGGGCTGCATTTAAGCAGGCCCTCACCACAAAAGGGGGTCCTGCACCACAGCCCTGGGTCCTGCACTACATGTATAGCCTAGGAGCCCACAAAGCCTAAACGTGTCCCTGGTCAGAGATGTGTTAGTTGGATCTACCTGTGGTCTTCTTCAATGGATGCACTTGCCAGATGCCTTTCCTTAGGCTCGCTAATACCAGTTAATTTACAAAAGCTTTTCAGAATATACTGTTCATGATGAAGTGATTTTTTTCATTTGAAAGTCCAACCCCTACCTGTTAGCTGTTACAGGTTAAGTTATTAGCATGGCGGCCGATTTTTAAGAAATCCTGCAACTTATGAATCTGATTCAAGTAGAATAAACTGTATCAACAATGTCCATAGCTAATGACTAATCTTCACTCCTCCCCCAAAAAACAGTAAGTCATTTCAAAACTTTTCCATCCAATATATTTTGTTTCATTTGATTTCTAAACATATACGTGTATACACATATTCCATATTTACAATGAACAGGAAGTATTGTTAGTTTTGCTATGGTTTTGGAACATGCACAGATTAAAAGGACAAAATGTATTAGTGTTCTCCATCCATTGCAAATTGCATACTGTACCCTGCTCCAATGTAAAACAGTGCATAAAAGAACCACAAAAGTGATTTAAATAATAAAATAACGTTAAAAATTGCCACCACTCACTGTATAAGTTATAGTCTGCCACTCTATTTTCTCTTTGGCATATTCCTGCTGTTCTAACTTAAATATATGTTTGTTGAAGTAGAACTGGAGATTTTCATTTGCATAATTAATGCACAGTTGCTCAAAGCTATTTTCCTGAAAATAAAGCAAACAAAATTTCTTAAACCTTACTAACAATGTGATGATTAAAACAATAAACCAATAATCAAGCTCAAGCTTTCTGTAATAAATAGAATACAATATGCATTAAAAATATTTTTTTTTGCTTACCTTGAAATCTTCAAAGCCAAAGATATCAAGAATTGATATGGCTGCTGTTCTTTTGGTGCCCTTAAATACAATTTGGTTGATTCGAGAAACCAACCAAGAGAAAAGAGCACTGTACAGAGCTTTTGCAAATGCATCCCTCGCATCCAGTGCCTGGTCAATGCTTAGAGGTGTAAATACACGTTCACCACGGGCTTCCTAGGAGGTAAAAGATAAATCATTTTGGAAAAAATGGCAGAGACTGTATTAAGCTTCTCCTTTTAATGTAACTAGGATTTAAGCAGGCAGAAAATAAACCACAATTTATAAAAATATTTTAGCTATATAGTTCTACATGATAAACAGCTCAGTCCGAGCACTCATCTGATTTGTGTTCTTATGTTATTTATGGCCTCTCTGAATAATCAAAATCAGCATTCTCATCCATAAAATGTGCATTTGACTATTTGTGCTTGTAATAAATATCATCTTTATTAGTACAGCTGGTTGATACCATGTGATTAAAGTAAAACTGAAAAATTTTAAAATTCCTTTCTACATATTAATTGTTCCACCAGTGTGGAGCTTTTAAACCAATTATATGGATAGCATTCAACAGTATTATACTGTATCAAGGTGTTATTCTACTATAGAGGCAGAAAATATTTTAATATTTCGTATCAGCTTTGTGGTCAATGCACTGACGCTATAAATTAATGTTCCAGCTTTGGATAGAGTAATATCAAATTAGACACACAAAGTGTTGTTGGAGCTATTTCAATAAAAAATAATAGAGTCCTGTATGGGGATATTAGACCAAAGGCTGAGAAAGAAAATAGGAAGAGGGGAAAAGAGCCCGGGGGAGGGGGGTGGGGCAAGGATGTCGGTACTATTTTCCAGACTACCAGGCATCCCTACCACAATTTGATCTCACTGAAGAGATACTGGAAAAGATTAGGAGGAAAATCATTTTGATCCACATTATGTAACCATTGTGGCATTCACCTAAAGTAATTTAGCACAAGCCAGGGTACCATACCATTTTTTCAATCTATTCAGTCACCATATTTGGATTGAAATTTAATTTAAGAAATAATGACATTAGTGTTTGCCTGCTGAGTCAATTTCATCAAGTGGATGGCATGGAATAGAGATAAATTTGTACTGTCATATGTTACAGAGAAACAATAGATTTTATAAAAAAAATCAATTCTCTAAATCATTGAAGATATAAATAAACTATACAAAATATTGCTAATTGTTGTATGAAAGAACACAAAGAGCTTAAATACAACATTGCTTGAGAAGGAAGAAGGGTAGAATA
This sequence comes from Vandiemenella viatica, assembly GCA_031002005.1. Classification (NCBI taxonomy): domain Eukaryota; kingdom Metazoa; phylum Arthropoda; class Insecta; order Orthoptera; family Morabidae; genus Vandiemenella; species Vandiemenella viatica. Next base: position 60,707,555 of record JARYHS010008074.1, read on the forward strand.
AGAAAAATCTGAGTAATGTCTCTTTCAATAAACAGAATATTCCTGTAGTGGTGCAGTTAAGTTGAAGTAAGTATAAAAATTTGTGTCACTTTTTAGACCTTGCTTAAATATCATACATTGTTACTAATATTCTGTTTCTGTGTCTTCCTTTTATTTAGGTAAACAAAAAAACTGAAGGTTAATTATGATTACAGGGTGGGGTCAGAATTGTTTGTTGAAGACTTCAAGTGTAAATATCTTAGAATAATGTTTGATAACAAACTCAACTGAGCAGAGCACATTGGGCAGGTGGTAGGAAAAGGTTAAAAAATCCTTCATTTATTAAATAGGGTGATGAGAGGATGTACCAGAGGTGTTGGGGAATTGGTTGAATATGTTGGTGTAGTTTGGAACTTGGTTATCAAATACAGGAGTTGGAGGGTGTGCAAAGAAGAGCAGCTAGATTTGTTTGTGCAAATTATCGCACGATCCACTCAGAAACTGATATGTTAAAGGAGTTGGATTGGGAGTCATTGGAAGAGGGTGAAGAGAGTGCTGGGAATGTACAGGGCATACGTTGGTGATGGGGCCCGGAGTGATATTGGTCAAAGAATTAGGAATAGTGCATGGAAAGGCTGGTGTTTGATTTTATGCATAAGGGAGTGGGAAAATTTTCTTTTGTTGGTAAGGGTGTCAGGAATTCGACCAAATTGCCAAAAATGCTTAAGTAATTTAAAATTAAAATTTGTAAATTTGAAAAGTAAATGGGGGAGGAATTTAACATTCCAATTATAAAATAAAATTTAAAATACATATTTATATAAAAAAAGGGTAGTTAGATGACTATAGGAAATGCCACCAGAGTGTTAACTCGATAAGAATTAAAATTAATAATAATAAAAATACAACTTTCCACCTCATATAACTGCAAATACACATCCTAAAAAATTTCAAATATTATTCTAAAACATGCTGATAAATTAAGTAATAAAATAATATTCATACCGTAGTCTTTGTTGTGAGTGAACGTTTAATTCCGTCTACATTTAGCTGAAGTAAATGGCCGGTCCACCGAATTTCAGCATCTGAACCAATCTCCACACCTTCAGTTCCATGCTTCAATTGTTTACGATGGAAGTATACATTCCCCAGGTGAAGAACTATATTATTCAAACAGTGAGAGAATGATTTACAATTCTGCAAAACTTCGTACATGTGCTTATTTTGAAACAGCATTTTTTACTATACTACAAGTAAAAACTCTCCTCTTATAATTTTCACAATAATTTTAATTCAAACTGTTGTATTTGGTTAACTATATTTGACCATGGTAAAATGAATTTTTAGTTTTCTCAAAACAAAAATTGAGAGGTAAGGATGGCATATCTCTACAAGGTAATTCAATAGTAATGGCAAGGATCATATAAATTAACATCAGTGAACCAAAAATTGTATTAGCAATAACTATTCTGCCCACAAAGAACTCTTTATTGTTTCAATTTTGTACTAATGATGCCACTTAATGTACCATTTCTAATATTCGATTTTACTACTCACGTCCTCCAAATCAGACATACTTTCATTAATCACCAATTTCCTCAAGAGTATAATAACTAAATGAATTAAGATCAATTGACTTATAATAGTAATATGGAAATTTCAAATGTATTTAACAAGAACTGGACTACTGATTTATGCATAGAAAAACCAGTCATATTATTATTATTTATGAAACAGACAGGAAAACATGATAAAGAGAAACTTGATATCTCAATATATGACGTCAGGGTGTTAACTATACTTCATTGGCAGAAATTGAATTTTTAAAATACTTATTTTCTAACAAAGGTAAAAACCTGTTTTAAGTGGGAAGAGGTAATGAAACTATAGTGTTGTATGACTGATGTCAAAATTGTTAAAATTGCAAGGCATGTGCAAAAAAGTGCCAAAATTAAAAATTTTGTTTGAATTAGCAAGTGAATGAGAACAGGATATATATCAGTAAAAATTAAAGAACTATTTGTCCACAAAATTAAATACTCAAACTACTTCTTAATCCGTGTGGCAATTCTCCATCTTGCTGAGAACTATGGAGAGCACATTCTATTTGTTTTTGAAAGTAACCATTTTAAGTTGCGATCTAGTATCATTTTCTTTAGCTAATACCAAAGTTTTCAGTTGATAAATAGATGAAATATTACTATGAATGTGAAATTTCTCCCTACCTGAAGCAAGTATCTTGAAGATAGTGTCCTGTTCCTCTGAGGAGAGACCCAACACTTGCATTGCAGACAACAGTGACTGGAAGTCCTCACCATCGGCTTTGCCATCAATTTCAACATTGCCACCCTTTCAAAAATTAAAAATATATTAAAAGAAATTACAAAAAAATTAATAATAATTCAGAAGTATTTTAAAATATAAAATACAAAATATACTGACTTTAGAATTAACTCAAAGTGATACACAACTGTTTTCCTAGTAGAAAACCTTTAACTGATATAGTGGAAGTAAACTCAAATGAATTTCACTTAAAGCAGTTATTGTCCAAAGGAAATAAGAGAAAAACAGATTTTCTGAATAAGGACAAATTTTCATACAGCCACTGATTCTTACAACTGTTTTAATACTGATTTACAGAGTTAATCATTATTTACCTGATTGAGGTAGAAGTATTTGTCTGGCGCCAACAATCCATATTTTTCTCTTTGGTCAGATGGTAAGCCTCTCAGCATTTCATAGAATACATGGTAATTCCTCTCTTCAGGAGCCTGCGTTACTATCCGTGATTTTTCTAACAGGTACTCAGTGATCTTGGCTCCAATTATCACACCACTGCATAAATGTGAGTTTTTAAGTTTATGTTAACATCATTATACTCCCAGGAAAAATATTTATAAACTTAGTGCATTTCAGAAATTTTAATGGTACATATTATTATTTATAAATCACATAAGAAACGTAGATTCTGCGTTCCTGTATATAACACAACATATTCTTTTCATACCTCTTAGCACATAAAAGAAAGAAATAACGAACAGTCAAAAAAGCAGGATTTACAGATGTCATCATTTCCCGATTGCAGTACTGAAGAAATTACAGGAAATATTATTCAATATTGGGATAGTTGTCAAATACATTTTGAATTCTCAAAACACATAGAGCTTCTTCAACAATAGAATTGAGCTGGCTGCCCAGTGACGTAGCTAGGTCAACAAGGGCCCCAGTGCAAAATAAAATTATTTTGGGCCCTCAGGGCAGATGGACGACTTTTTTTTTTAATTAGCTCTGCCATGTTGCTGATAGGGGCCCCTGAGCAGATCTTGGGTGCCCCTCTGAGCTGAGGTTGGGAGCCTCTGAGCTGAGGTTAGGGGCCCCTGAGCTGTGCTTGGGAGCCCCCTAAGCAGTAGTGTATTTAGGTTCACAAGGCCCCCAGAGCTAAAAGAAAAAAAGGTCACCCATTTTCCCTGAAGGCCCTCTGAGCTGTACTTGGGGAATGCGCTTGGGGATCCCCTCAGCTGCACATGGGGGCTCCCTGAGCGAGAGGGCCCCGGTGCACTACACTGCCTAGCCCTATGGTACCTACGTCCCTGTGGCTACCTCTATTGTTGAAGAAGGTTTATGAGCCCAATTTTTTTTATATATATATATAAACTCAACCTGAGTATATATTAAGAGGCACTATTGCACTTTAATCATCAGCAAACATTGCCAATGACTAAATAAATAGGGAATGGGTGTGGAAGATGGTAGCCTGGGACCATACAGTAGCAACAATCTTGAAATTTTTCCAAGATGTAATGATAACTAGATTAACTTTTAAATATTATTTTGAAAGCAGAAACTACGCTGAATAATGCTTGGATTACTGATACCTGTCGAGTATTGTCTAGCATCACTGTTTACCTTGATGATGGTGGCAAAATGTCTTGGCAGGTCTCAAAAACACTGAAATCATTGAGAAGCCATACAGATCCTCAGCCAATGAACAATTCCCAAAGTAAAAGAGGATTTGCTGCAGGAGTGTAAGAGGCTTGAATCTGTCGATGGTATCCCAGGCATTCTAATGTGGATTGAGGTCTGGTGACCTTGCTAATTAGGGAAGCTAGTTTACACCTGTAGTGATGAATGGCATGATGCATTGCCTTGCTGAAGGAAAAAGTCTCTAGTTGGATGTCACAGACAAATAAATGTAAGCAATTGTTTATCAAGAATATTCTTGTAATGTTGACCTATGAGGGAAGATTTCAGGTGTAGTAGGGAATCCACGTTAGTCCATGATTTTTTTTTTTAACAGTTTAACGTCCCTTTTTAACAACGTGGTCTTTAGAGACGGGAAAGGATGGGGGCAAGGAATGGGAAGGAATTCGGCCATGGCCTTTTGAAGGAAGCATCCCGGCATTCACCTGGAATGATTTGGGGAAACCATGGAAAACCCAAATCTGGATGCCCGGACGGGGATTCGAACCGCCGTCCTCCCGAATGCGAGGCCAGAACGCTATCCGTTACACCACCACGCTCGGTGTTAGTCCATGAAAACAGTGCCAGATGCGAATGTAACTTTCATTAGCTTCAAGGGTACCACTGCTTCATAATGTTTGTTCTATACTTGTAGTCTACAATCAGAATGTAGCCAAGTGAATTCTCAACTATTAACTCAAGCAACATTTTTCCCCATCTTTCCAGTGGTGATGTTTAGGAATCCATTCTAATCTGTGCATTTTGTGCTGTGTGACCAGAAGAGATACCCTTATGGGAAGTTAGTTTCTGTACCTAGTATCAAGGAGATGGTTCTAGATAGTGTAGCTGCTTGTGTGTTACTGTGCACCAGTATGAAATAGCCCAAGTGAACTGTTGTACAGTGGCTTGTCTATCCCCGAGCTAGTAAATGAAGACCCCTATTGTCTATTTGCTGCTGTCGACAGCAGATGGGTTTTACAGGGATGGTTTTGTTGAAATTGACACTCTCACAGTACACCCTTGACATAGTGGCTTGTACAAATCTCAGTGCTTGATGGAATCAACCATTCATCAGGCCCCAGTAATTTCACCACAATGAAATTCATTTAAATCATTCATCTTACCCCTCTAGTGTTTCACTACTGCTGATACCATGATAATGAGCACTACACCTTATATTGTGTTATCTCTGCTTACATTATTTCAACTCTAGTTACAGGATCATCTACAGAGCCGTATTTAAAAAGTGCCACTGATATGTAATTCAAACGCTTTTCGGTATATTATCTACAATGACTGTTTTGATCTTTAGAACATTTTACTGCTGAATACATCACAAAAGTGAATAAACCATAATATGTCATCAAATCACTTTCATGATAGTACTGTATATTTGTCTATAGCCTTAACACCCCTATTTCTTATGACAAAACTGAAAACATCAAAACAAAATGTTCTCAGAATGCTGTATAGAAGCAATATAAATACCAAATCCATTGAATATTTGATTACTGAATCATGTACATAATAAATGATTAGCAAACGTGATGATGGATCAAAATTAAACAATCTACTAAACTATTATTTACCATTTTAACATACAATAATTGAGATCACCTTCTATAGTCTAGTCTGATAACTTGTATTGCCATAAGTTCAAAGCTACTAATGTGGTACAGAGAGGAGGAGGAACAAGATCTATACTTTAAATTAAATGTATGGAAACTTTACATTTATTTAAACATATTATTGAGAAGTTAGGAATGAATTAACTGCATTACCTTTTCTTGTTATTCTATTCTGGAGAAAGGTGCCAACACTAAAATTTCAGTTTGTGTATGGTTACTATCATGGTTTGAAAAGGAAAACAAACAAAGAACTGAATAAAACTTACTCTTTAAAGTGGACCTCCAGATATTTTCCAAAGCGTGAAGAATTGTCATTTCGTACAGTCTTAGCATTGCCAAAGCTTTCAAGAAGTGGTGATGCTTCAAGAATTTGCTCTGTGATGAGATTTGAGGGTGCCTTGTTGACAGCAGCCAGATACTGCATCACCAATTTAGTTGACTCAGTCTTACCAGAACCACTTTCGCCAGAAATAACAACCACTTGGTTTTCAGGAGGCATACCTTCCTTATGCAGATGACTATATGCTGCTGCCCCAATTGCAAACAGGTGTCTAGAATGTACCATAAAAGACAATCATGAGATACTTATCTCCAGCAATACATTATAAACAATATAAATTGTATGGCTAGGTTAACAGACTGAACAAACGAAATGGTTTTTATAACCACCTACTTGTCAATATTTTTGGTCACATGTATCCACACCCCCGTATGCTATATATATGCATGTATATTTATGTTAAATAAATGTTAAAATTGAAGTAATGAGTATCATTTACACAGCTAATTTTTTAGATTTGATAATTTTATTGCACTTTTAATAACGTAATTAAAACTGTTAATTAAAAGGTGATCATGTATAAGCAAAATACTTACGGAGGTAATGTTCCAAGTATCTGCCCTTCATATTTTTTGACCATATCGAGGCCATAGATGTCAAACATCTTGTAGGGATTGACAGCTACGAGAATACTTCCCGTGTAAGTCTGAAAAGTAAAATAAACAACCATACTTCATAAAACAAGGACATTATACAGTAATATGAAGTATGCATGGATATCAGATATTTTTTAAAGTATATACATAAAGAAATGCTATGAAAGATACACACAAGACAAGCACAGAAGTAAACTCACTACAAACAATTTATCCATGAGAATGAATTGACACAGACAAACAGCTTACTGTCAAAATCTAGAACACCATTTGCCAGCCACACCGTTTCCCAAAATTCTTGAGCCCTCAATAACTGCTTCACTGTCAGACCCATCTTATGAAATGACATCCCCATCTGAATTTTCTGTGAGTGAGAATTGCTGTACCTACACATTACTGAAACCAGATAAGCCACTTGGACTGAACCTCAGACAATACTTACTTCTCTGCGTTACAACCTAATAATAATAATATTTAATTAAATTACAATGGAGTGCACGATCCAGTGGCAATTTCCCTACCACCCATCTTCCCCCTTCCCTGCACCCACCTACATTTGTTCTCGGAAAATTTTAACTCTAAATTCTTTCAGTATTTTGATAAATTTTTCATCATTTCTCTTGGTAATTTATTCCAATCCCTGACACCCTTACCAATAAAAGAGAATCTTCCTACACCTTTGTGCCTGAAATCGAGTGCCAGCTTGTGGTCATGGTCATCTTTTCCCTTTTATGCAAACCTGGTAAATCTAACAAGGTTTATAGAACAATAATCATAAAGATAGGTTTAATAATATATTCAATTGAAAAACTACTGTCTGCCATTTCCTGTTGCCAAACTTCACAACGTAGGACATTTATCTAAAACACTTAGTGAAAATAACTAAATCTCTATAATAATAGTGTACCGGTATGCAAGAAATCTTTATGTCCCAGTAATAAATTTTATATCAGTAGCTCTTTCTGTAAGAAGATAGGACTAAAACTAGCATAAGCTCCCCTGGTGAATTAATAAACACCTTAAATTTTTTAAATAATTTCTTCATAACTAATTACTTTCACTCATTCAAGATCTGTACGTTCTTAGACATTGACAAAGTACGGACATAAAGTCAATGGTTCTTTAAGTACAGTTTCACTTACATAAATTAGCTCTCGGTCGTAGCGAATCTTGAGATTCCATAACAGGGAAGCTTCATTCAGGTCACTGAAACAGGACACTGTTTTATTATTGCACGATACAAAACAATTAGATCCACTGGTAGAAACACAATATATTATACATAAAGAAAATTTGTCTTTATTGTTTTATTATGTACTTTAAGTTTTTGGATACCTGTAGCAAAGAATTTATTTGCTACCGGCCAACAGCATTATAACCATAAATAAGACAAATTTATTATGATGTGAGTCAGGAAGCTTATTTATCTTGAGGTGATTTGTGGAAGTTGGTGGAAATGAAGTATACCTGGGTAGAACTGATGCAGGTCACCACGTTCAGTCATAGTTGAACTAGGCTGTGTGGTGGGTAAATGAATATATGGAGGTGCTGTTTGGGAAAGAGATGGTTTTGTTACTGTGGTCTAATATTGGCAGGCGTTAAGTGTTTTCAACATCTAAGGAGAAGGAAATATTTTGCTAACTAGAACAATAAGGGAGCATACTTCCAGTTATGATGGGGATAAGAAACTTCCAAACTGCCATTTTTAAGTTATAACTTGCTGGTGAAAGGATAAAAATAGAAGGCCTAAAGGGCACTGATTACAGATACATGGTGGGAGACAGCATAAGTATCAAAGAAGTACATGAAGTTGAAGAAATGATAAGAGGTGACATTGCAATATGGAGAATGAAGGTTAAAATGAGAATGTGTCAAAGCTGTGCTGTTATTTGTGAACTACCAGAGTATAATGAACATAGTAGTAGAAACTGGTAGCTTAATAGAGTTACACCATAAATAGTTGTAGGGGTAGATTTCTGCGTAAAGGACAGTGTACTAGACAACAGTTACTAGGGTAGATTTTTCGGTAAAATACGGAAGCAGAAAAGGGGGGGGAGGGTCTTGGGTGATTAGCATAGTGGAGGAATGAATGAGGCCTTCGAGAAGTAACTAAACTTATATTTAGAGTTCAGAGATGGGAGTATTTGTGGGGACTTAAAATTTACGGTTGTGGTCGGGGAAGGAAATAAGATTAATAGTTCAGTATAGCAGAGATTGTCAAATGTAATAATAGGGCATGGAGACTTCAAAGCGTTTGATATCTTACAAAGAAAGTCGGATGATACATAAGCATAGTCTCAGGTTGTAGAAAGAATGAATGATAATGAGGCAGTTATCATAGAATTTTTTTTTATGTCTTATCAATGTTAAGGTAATTAGAGGCAGGAAAGTACTGGGGAGCAAGGAATGGAGCAGAATTTAGGAATTCGGTCAAAGTTTTTTAAGGAACCATCCCACCTGCAGTGATTTCAGATAACCATGGAAACTGAAATCTGAACGGTTGGACAGGAATATAACAAGGTTCAGTACACCTGCAGCCAAATTGAAGAGATTTTTCAGGAATGTTTCAGTATGCGAAAGAAGACCACCAGCACAGTGAGAAAGAAGTGAGACTAGTCCAGTAATATTTGATGCTAAAAAGGTTGTGTTTTTTAAATGTTATTTTCACTGTTTAACAACATTTCCTCTGTAATATGTAATCCAATTTTGTACTCATTGTTTGTTGGTGACATTTCTTCTCTTCTTCTAACATTAAGTGAAATTCTTCCCTTGTACACAAAGCCAATTCTAGATTACGATTCACAGGTTGTATTTTGAGAAATTGTAATACTCATACAAAGGAAATAGAGTAGAAAACACTAGTGCGTCTGCATTTGGATTACTGTTCTGGAGTTTGGGATCCATATTGCATGGGATTGACTGACATGTTAGAGAAAGTAAAGAGGAGAGCTGCTTGTTTCGTGACTGCTAGTTACAGTCCTTACGAAAATGTCACAGAATTGATACATAAATTGGGCTGGGATAGTTTGGCAGACAGATGACATCTTTTTCATTTGAATTTATTGGAGAATATGCGAAATTCTTTAATTTACGAGTGCAATGAAATATTTCTTCTGCCAACCTATTTAGGTCACAATGACAGGAGCGATAAGATTAGAGAAATAAGATGCCGCACTGATTCTTTTATGTATTCTTTCTTTCCTTGTTCTGTTTGGGATCGGAATCACAGAATTAGGATTGGTGCTTAGCACCCTCTGCCACCCACAATATTTGTGAATTGCAGAGTACAGATGTAGATGTAGATTTGCTTGTTCTGTATGTTGATGGAGAGCATTGGTACAGAAGGGAGAAAGAAGGAACACTTCAAGGAAGTAAAAAAGGACGGGGGACTGGAAAATGTGACTGCAGGTGCCAGAGGTACATAAGACTGGAAAACTTTTGAAAAGATAGGTGTGAATATATCAGCAGTGGGTTTCAAACTCTCCCTTTGTTTATCCCTCATCCACAACTCAAGCAACATTTTATGCTGAACACACAAACAATCACTGTCAGTACACACAGCAACACTTACAAACACTGCCACACTTGGGAAGGCAATGGGAAATTACCAGATTTCATTTTCCTTGAACATTACGAAGGATGAAAAACACATCTCTTGATAAACACCTACGCCAGAATACTGGGTATGGCACACACTTTTACTTGCAAGAATGGTAATTTAAGTGACTATGGTAGCATGATGACACTTTGTTTATATTTCTACATTTTTAAGATCCTAACTAGATTTTGCAAGAGGTCACCTATAGTTAATTTTCCTTTAAATTTTTCCATTATAATAGATTTACTGAAATGATATTTAAGTGACTAAACTAAATTTTACATAACAGTTGAATGCTTATATTCAAGAAACACATATTCTGATATTACAAGGTTTATTTGTTCTTATAATTTCTGTATAATGGTTACAATGAAACTGCCATTAGGGAATGAAAATCAGGAAGGATAGAGAAAACAGCCCATCACTTACCACCAGTGGTAGAACCAGGATTTTAGTTTTGGGGGGGGGAGCTTGAGCGGATTTTGTTTGGGGGGGCTTGAGCCCCCTAGCTCCCCCCTGGATCCGCCACTGCTATACTGATCAAGACAGTAGAGCCAGACGAATACAATAACATTAATGCACTTCACAATATTTTGGTGTATAGCCTTACTCTTGTAGGAAGCAAGACATATGGCAAGGGGATAGATGTGAACACATCCTGACCTACCATATGAATCTGACACTCCCAGCAATCATGAGAATATTTACCTCTAAAAGGGATTCAGCCAAACCAAAAAGGACAAACTGTACCTAGAGTAGTTTTCTTTGTATGCATGTAGTACCATTCCTTTTAGTCATTACAGTAGGAGTTCCCAACATTTCTTTTTGCACCATGCCTCCTTCCATTAAAAGAATTCTACCTACGCCCTCCCCCCTCCACAATTTGATTATTAATAAGGTAAATGCCTAGTTTTCAGAACTAATAATGACATATCAGAGGATACTCACTAAGTATGTGATGTTAGAATAAAGGTTTTCATCCCCGTTCAGGCATCCAGATTTGGGTTTTCCATGGTTTCCCAAATCACTCCAGGCAAATGCCGGGATGCTTCCTTCAAAAGGCCATGGCCGAATCCCTTCCCATTCCTTGCCCCCCATCCTTTCCCGTCGCTAAAGACCTCACTGTTAAAAGACGTTAAGCAATTAAAAAAAAAAAAAAAAAAAAGGTTTTCATCTCTAAGAGCCAGTAAAGGAGATATAGTACTTATGTAAGTGTAGAGCCAGATTATCGTCCACATGTGGGGTGAAGCTACTGCATCTCCCCTCCCCTTGGGGAGGTGGGGTGCCCCAAGGTTGGGAACCTCTACATTAGAGGAATTGAGCTTACTTTACTTCATTATCCTTTCCCCATATCAGCCCACAGACTGATGACATTCTTGCTGAATTACTTTCTAGGATGGTTACTGGAATATGATTTGGCTTTGCTTTTCCTTGAGTTAATATACACTATAGAGCAGGAAAAGGTGATATCGACATGGATAGGAAACATAACTTGCCAAAGTTGATAGAAGGGAGGCTGTGGCAACAAAAAACACTACACAAAAGCAATATTTTTGGTACATCCCTAACTGATAATTGTAGAAAAAGAAGCACAAAACTCAAATCACATGAGCACCAGTGGTTAACCAAGCTCATGCGAACCAAACTGTGTGCTTCATCTTCTGCAATTTCAAGTTAGGGCTACACCCATAATATTGTGTTTTTTGTGTTTATGCAATGTTTTTGGTCACCACCTTATTCCAGGCCTGTCCTCCAGCCATCTACAACTCGACCCCCCTTTGGGTCACTTATTTTGCCTCTCCATTTCATATATTTTCCTTGACATTCTATGTTTCTCCATTACCGCAATATATTTGAGTCTTGCTTTCTCTATCCTTTCTTGGAGGTTATGATAACATTCACACTCTTTATCACATTCATTGTTGTAACCTGTATTCTGCTTCTGAGAAATCACTTGCATGTTACCAATATTGTATTCTTTTACAATCCAGATATCAGCAGCATAAATGAGAATAGGAACACAGTTCGCTGAATAAATTATTCCCTCTCTTCTCTGTGACACATCCCTGTTTCATATCCAGCTTCTGACACTTCTTAAAAATGTATCTGCCTGCCTCCCTCTTTCAACTATGTCTCTATCATTATTTCCACTTTTCTCCACACCACTTCACAGCTTTTTCAGCTGTTCTCCTTTACCCTGACTAGCCTCTCCTTCTTTCTGATTGTTAATATCTACTTTCTTTTTTAATGTTAAATTTCATGCCTTATTGACCAACAGCCTCTGCCCATACCTCTAACTGTCACTGGCCATCCCCTTACCTGTCCCCCCACATCATTGGGTCATCTCCAAAAGTCATCTGCTCCACGATTACTTGTGTAGTAATTATTACACCCATCAGAATGAGAAATAACAGTGGTCCATGCAAACTAGAAAGTGACCATCTTTACATCCACCTCCTTTAATTCTGTTTTCTATCCTAACTGTTTGGTTCCTACATCTTTAAGAATTTCCTAGTTAACCACTGAGTTTCTCAGTACTCTTTGGAATTCTTAATGATTTAGAAAATGTTAGAAATCAAAATTGAATTACATAGTGTACTTATAAGTGTAGCGAGGTACTAGTTCTATATCTTTGATCTTAGATGCATAAATTAATTGTGTGAAAGCAAAAGATATGCTGTGGTACTTACGAGAGCTGTATCATGTCATCGATGCCTGTCGAACCCAAATCCTGCCGCCTTCTGACCCCGGCAAGGCTGGTGAGGGTGAACACTTGTGGCTGGAACAAATTAAGGTCACGTAAGCAAATCTGATCCTCCTTATGTATACATAAATTTATTTTAATTGTTTAAAGTTGCTTTGAATAAAGAAACAGATAGTACTGAATCATTATGCAATTTAAGCACATTTTAATGCCTGTTACGATTTCAAACAAATTTATGAGAAATTACTTCGCACTGATTGAATTTTTTACTGTTTTAAATGTTCATTTACCACTTGGCGGAATAACATTTCTTGTCGAAGTAGCGTTCCAGAAGAAATGCAAGATTGTGAAGGAAAACAACCTTTTTGGCTCGTAAAGTTAGGTTATAATTCCAGTGCTTACTTCGAATCCTCCCTCTGCACTCATTCGGCTAACTTTAACTAAATAACTTTGCACCAACTGCTTTCGCAAATTTCCAGACACTCCGAACAAAAAAGAAAACTAATATTAGCATTCACATTGCAAATAATGTTCAACTCGTAATCTAATACACATCTGCGTAGAACACCTCCTTGAGAGACATGGAGAATATCGTAGTACTGTATTGTCTGTATTATAGGAAAGTGGCCACTGACGAGAATCGTATTTCATTATACATCAAACTTCACACAGTACTTTACTACTCTGGTAACAAACGAGCCTAGAAACGCTACTTGGCAATTTATCAGTGCCTCTACTGTTTGGTCTTGCGGGATTTTAGAAGTCGCCGTTGAAATCAATTCTTCAGTCATCTGCTATCTATTTGTGAGTGAACCTTTCCTGTATAGAAAACAACGGAAATAAAAATTAATCGAATCCATTCTGTTCCATCGCACCCATTCTGGTAACACTTTCCAACAATCACCAAGCAGTATGCCTCATTTACATTCTCGCCTCCCGCCTTGAAATGTTTGTGCACGAACGTTCACACGAACTACCGTTTACACTTTTGCTAGAATTAATTCATGAATGACATGTAAACTAGAATTATGGTTCTATATATAAATTCAGAAGTTATATTTTTTGCTGAATAAAATATTAAGTTCCTTGGATATAAATTTGAGGTGTATGGAAGCGAAAAGTAGACCGTAATCACAAGCACCGTTTTTATGCAACTGGTTTGCAACTGTTGCCACAAAACAGTCGCGCCGTGTGCGCTGGGCCAATAGGTTCGGGCAGAAGGAAGAGCACAGATTTTTCGCATTCTTTGGATATCCCTTGATAAATTTATTTGTAAAAACTGTAACAGTCGAAACGACGGTTGAGATTTGAGGTTCTGCTAGAACTAAGTGATGAATTGCAAGCACATTTACTTTTGAGGTTATAAGGTACGATACAGTTAAAAAAAATAAAAAAACTGCTCGCGGTAGATTAACATAACACGTGTTAATAGTAAAAACCTACACGGTGTTTCATTAGCTCATCTATACAGTTTATAGTGTCGGATACTTTATAATAATAATACTTCATGCTGTAAATTTAAAGGGGAGCGTACCCCGATCACCGTCTCCCCTCTTCCTCCGCCCCCTCCCTCCCCCACTCCACTGGCGGATGAAGACAAGACGAGGAAGAGGTTTAGAGCAACAGGCACCGTGTGAAAGTCACTTCGACCCTGAACCAGCTGGTAATGTATGTAGGCGTTGCGTAACTGGTAGAATGGCGTAAATACAACCTCAACAACGAGAGCAAACTGTGCGACCCCGTGACATTATGACGCGAGTTCCTTACTGTCAGTAACGGAGAAACCTGTGTCACAGTGCAGCAACATTACAACCATGGCGTCTGGAAATTTTATAAAATTCGCTGAAATATCTCAGCTTATGGCAACAGTGTGATAAAGAGGAGACAAGGGAAGCCAAAAAAGTTATTTGTCTATTATGGAATAAAGAAGGGAATATTCGCTAATAAATGTTGGAATGGGAACAAAACTATACAGTTCTTGTGTCAAATACTGATTTTTGTTTAAAGCTGCTGCTTACTGACCTGCCACGTGCAATACATCTATTAAAGTCATTAGAAATTTCTTTGATGGGGTCAATCTCTTGACTGGTTTGATGCGATTATCCATTTAATTTGGGAGGAGTACATGGCTACGGGCTGTCCTTTGGATCTTTAATGCTTGGCTTCCCGTTACCTTCCGCATACCCATTTCTGATTCATACGCCTTTAGGAACACTTGTCAATCCCAAGGACAAGAGGCTGCTCACTCTCCGCTCTTCCGAGGAATCCAAACTGCGCGATGCCTCGCACTTGTCTAGCTTTATTTTAAATATAATGACGATTATGTTGTAATTCCGTAACCCTTCCGTTGTTAAGCTACGAGCAGCAACCCAAGCAATTGGTTCACGTACATATTTTTTTTATTACGACTACCGGTTTCAATGTTTCACATATTTTTGTAGGGTCATGTAATAACATAGAAGTGAGAGTCGTAATTCATATACATTTCATTGACGTTTGGTATTGATGTTTCATATATTATTGTATGTGCAAACGTATATTCTTAAAAGTTATAAATTGTTTTAATACATGCATTTATGACCACGGCATTGAGATAAAAGTACTTAGTTTTTAACTGATCGGGAAAAGTCAAACTCATCAAGGAAATTCTCCATCCTTAATCGAAGTTACTGCCTTCAAGTGTAAACATACATGAAACTCCAATTGCTCCGCTATGACAAACTACACAGATTTATTTTTTATTCTTTTTCCAACAGTGATATGACAGTCCTTAACCAGCGACGCCATTCCTCCAAATCTCTCTTTTCTCAGCAGTGGCGTAGCTAGGTCAACAAGGGCCCCAGTGCAAAAAATTTATTTTGGGCCCTCAGGCCAGATGAACGACCTTTTTTTTGCTTTCTGTTGCTAGTAAGGGCCCCCTGAGCTGAGGATGGGGCCCTTGATTTGTGCTTAGGGGCCCCCTGAGTAATGGTTGGGGGCTCCCCTGAGAAATGAGAGGGCCCTTAGTGAGGTGCTTCTTGTGTCTCAGGGACCCCATTAGACTACTGTAGAGCTACAAAAAAAAAAAAAGGTCTTCAGTTTGCCATGAAGGCTCGTGGGCCTCTGAACGCGCTTGGGGGCCTCCACAGAGGTGCGCTTGGGGGCCCCCTGAGCGTAGGAGCCCCGGTGTACTGCACCACCTAGCCCCATAGTAGCTACGCCCCTTCTTTTCTGCAACACGGACACACATTAATGATGGAGGATCTAAGACTTTATGCAGCTGCAAAAACGGAAAGGTATTGCAGCAAAATTGTTACCTCGCTTGGTTCACTGCCGCGAAGCTATTCTGAAGGCAACAAAGTCCAGCTGCGATGTATGCATTTAAACCCGAACAATATATACATAAATAAACAAAATGGTGTTTAGAATAGATGTGAGTTTTCATGTGGTCTCATGAATATACAATCTCACTTAATAATGATGACAACGCAGGATTCAGGGCTGATGAAACAAGAATTACGCCGGAGCTGAAGCAGAAGATAATCTCGAAGAATGTTGTCACGTCCACAACAGGATTTCGATCTCTCATTTCGACCTTGTCCTCCGTGAGACAGCAGCGAAAGTAAACTTGTCTCCCTCCCAAGGACGGCTAGTTGTCAACATGCCGACACATCACACCTGCCTCTGGACAGAGTACGTAATAAGGGACCCCATCTTGTTAACTACACTGCGCAGTGGACTGGTACATTAGCATGCTGAAACTGGGGACACTTTGTGACGACATGCTTCTGCTGCCCCTGATAAGGGAGCGTGCACAAACTACGTGGCTCGGTCCAGGCTGGGAGGGGTTGGCTGGAAGGCAACGCTGGGCTACGTGGGGGCAAGGAGGGGGGGGGGTTCCGAGCCAGGCTACGTAGCTTTTTTTTTTTTTTTTTTTTTTTTTGTAACAGTTTAACGTCCCTTTTTAACAACGTGGTCTTTAGAGACGGGAAAGGATGGGGGCAAGGAATGGGAAGGAATTCGGCCATGGCCTTTTTGAAGGAAGCATCCCGGCATTCACCTGGAGTGATTTGAGGAAACCATGGAAAACCCAAATCTGGATGCCCGGACGGGGAATCGAACCGCCGTCCTCCCGAATGCGAGGCCAGAACGCTATCCGTTACACCACCACGCTCGGTACGTAGCTTTCCTTAGGAGGAACAGAACACACAATAGCATGTGAATATTTATTTCCCTCAGTTAATTATCTCCGTATGTAATTTACGATAGTCTGACGAGAGTAAACAATATAAAATGTCTTCTAGAATCAAAATGGAAAAAAACTACCTGCTACGTGGGGGTGGGGGTGGGGGGTGTAGAGGCGAAAGCCACGTAGGGATACGTGGGGGGAGGGGGGTTTCACAGGAGTCCAAAATGGAGCTACGTGGTTTATGCACGCTCCCTAACGGAGAGTGGCGATATTTCCTGCAGCTACACGTGCCGAAGGTCGCCGGTTCGAATCCGGCCGCGGGCATGGATGTTTAAGTGTTGTGTGTCTTTGTGAATGTCCTGTCCGTCCTGTGGTGTCTATACATAGGATGCATAAAACGCACTGGAGAAACTAAAAAAAAAAAAATTCACATGAAGAGATATAAACACATTGAGCTGGCTGAATGGCTTAGTCGCCGAAAGCCATTAAAAAAAAAAAAAAAAAAAAAAAAAAAAAATCCTGCAGCTTCCCCTAGAGCGTCGGAACGGATATACAAGGAAACAAAAACGGTAATACTGAAGTATACGATACCGCTAGAAAATTTTCACGGCGCGCAAAGGAATGATGTCGCAAACATGGTGCATGTGACGTCATACAACACACAGACAAAAATACAAATGCATTTTTTAGTATCTTAACTGCTACGTTTTAAACGTTATTGGTCCAAGGATTATACCAGACCCACCGAGCGTTGTGGGTGAGTGGTAAACACTTCGGCGTCCGGCCATACAGATTTGGGTTTTCCATGGCTTCCCCAAATCAGTCCAGGCGAATGCCTGGATGCTTCCTTCAAAAGGCCATGGTTGAATTCCTTCCAGTTCCTTGTCCCCAGTCATCCTGCCTCTAATGTCCTCGACGTTGACGGGGCGTAAAGCCATAAGTAAGAAAAAAAAAGTATATCAGGCCTTCCCACTTTTCGCTTAAGTATTTAAATTTCTGGTGAGATATCACATCTTTTCCTACTTAATAAAAACAACATTACGTCGCCAGTAATTTTGTCGTTGCACGCAATGGAAAGTAGCAGTACACTTCTCTAAAACCACAAAAACAAGAGGAGCGCAACGTTATAATGCAGACATGAGTGAGAGGATATACAAGATGTAGCCGCCGTGTTCTGTTAGATTAAGCTGTAAGGACGCGAGAGGCAGAGTGAATGCTTACAAGGTGTTCGTGGCAAACATCTCAACCTAACGTTAGTTCGATTTGACTCTCAGGAACCACCTGCTAAACAGTAGCTCAACATGGCGATTACCGAGCGTGGTGGGTGAGCGGTAACGCTCTGGCCTCGCATTCTGCTGATTCGAATCCCGCGCGGTCACCCAGATTTGAGTTTTCCATGATTTCCCCAAATAAATCCAGGCGAATGTCTGGATGCTTCGTTCAAAAGGCCATGGCCGAATTTCTTCCCGTTCCTTATTCCCAGTCCTTTCCCGCCTCTAATGACCTCGACATCAACGATGCATAAAGGCAAAAAAAGTCGATTTCTGTAAAAAAAAAAAAAAAAAAAAAAAAATTAACTGCTTTACGTCTCTCAACAGCGAGGTCTTTAGAGACGGGAAAGGATGGGGGGCAAGGATGGGGGTAAGGTTTTTTTTTTTTATTTTTTTTTTTTTTAACAGTTTAACGTCCCTTTTTAACAACGTGGTCTTTAGAGACGGGAAAGGATGGGGGCAAGGAATGGGAAGGAATTCGGCCATGGCCTTTTTAAGGAAGCATCCCGGCATTCACCTGGAGTGATTTGGGGAAACCATGGAAAACCCAAATCTGGATGCCCGGACGGGGATTCGAACCGCCGTCCTCCCGAATGCGAGGCCAGAACGCTATCCGTTACACCACCACGCTCGGTATGGGGGTAAGGGATGGGAAGGAATTCGGCCATGGCCTTTTGAAGGAAGCATCCCGGCATTTGCCTGGAGTGATTTGGGAAACCATGGAAAACCCAAATCTGGATGCCCGGACGGGGATTCGAACCGCCGTCCTCCCGAATGCGAGGCCAGAACGCTATCCGTTACACCACCACGCTCGGTATGGGGGTAAGGGATGGGAAGGAATTCGGCCATGGCCTTTTGAAGGAAGCATCCCGGCATTTGCCTGGAGTGATTTGGGAAACCATGGAAAACCCAAATCTGGATGCCCGGACGGGGATTCGAACCGCCGTCCTCCCGAATGCGAGGCCAGAACGCTATCCGTTACACCACCACGCTCGGTATGGGGGTAAGGGATGGGAAGGAATTCGGCCATGGCCTTTTGAAGGAAGCATCCCGGCATTTGCCTGGAGTGATTTGGGAAACCATGGAAAACCCAAATCTGGATGCCCGGACGGGGATTCGAACCGCCGTCCTCCCGAATGCGAGGCCAGAACGCTATCCGTTACACCACCACGCTCGGTATGGGGGTAAGGGATGGGAAGGAATTCGGCCATGGCCTTTTGAAGGAAGCATCCCGGCATTTGCCTGGAGTGATTTGGGAAACCATGGAAAACCCAAATCTGGATGCCCGGACGGGGATTCGAACCGCCGTCCTCCCGAATGCGAGGCCAGAACGCTATCCGTTACACCACCACGCTCGGTATGGGGGTAAGGGATGGGAAGGAATTCGGCCATGGCCTTTTGAAGGAAGCATCCCGGCATTTGCCTGGAGTGATTTGGGAAACCATGGAAAACCCAAATCTGGATGCCCGGACGGGGATTCGAACCGCCGTCCTCCCGAATGCGAGGCGAGAACGCTAACCGTTATTTCTGTAAAAGCACGTATGTGAAAGAGAAGGTGATGCAGCTAAATATGTCTTCATCAAATCAGTCTTAAAGAATAGTTCAAGATGGGGATTTCAATTAAATTTTTATTATTATTTTTTTTTTCGTTTTGTCTAGAAGCTAAGGTGTTATGTTTTAACACGATTCAGAGATCGTCATCTTGTCACAAATAATGATGAAACAAAATTATTTGTCTGTGAATAGAGCGGAATTACATGTTGGGACCGAGGGCCTCGCATTCGAAAGGACGCGGGTTCAAACCCCGTCCGGCAATACACATTTCGATTTTCCATGGTTTACCGAAATGAGTCTAGACGAATGCCCTTATGTTTCTTCAAAAGGCTAAGACTGAATTCCTTTCCTATCCTTATCCCATATACTCTCCTACCTCTAACGACCTAATGTCGACGAAAAGCAAAAGAAAAAACAAAAGAAAAACAACGAAGTTAACAGATGTTAGTTATTTATTTGCTCACAGATGATTAAGTTTGCCAGAAATTTCACCCCATTTACAGCTAAAATTAATTCAGACATAATTTAAGAATTTCGTTAAAGTGAAGAGGCTTTGAGAAATGAGAAAATTGAAGCTGGTTACCATCTTTCAATCGTTATCATAATAAAGTGGAAATAGAATTTTATTTATTCTGCGAACAGACATGATTCTACAAACGTATTTTGGCACGCATTGCACCCAACAAATTAAGAAGGCACACAGTAGTTCAGGATTAGAATATAATGGACATTCGAACTTAAGTCACAATATCGAAAAAAATTGCTTTACATAGCATTTGCTATGCTGATCAAAAATTGTTATATTCAATTTTTGATAAAAATGAGTCCTTCACACTTAAAAAATAAATAAATAGAAAAACATTGTATTTTAAGTTGAAGGACTCATTTTTACAAAAATTGAACGTATCAATTTTTCATCAGCACAGCAAATGCTATCTAAAACATTTTTCTTTTTGGATCGATATTATGACTTTACTTGGAATGCCTACTATATTTTAACCCAGAAATTCACTTGCACCCTCTAGTGAAAGCGGCAAGGATACGCAAGAAATTTTTATGTCGTAATATTAAGTAGGATAGGTACTTACGATTGTATAAGGTTTGATTTTGGCATAGGGATGGCGATCTGAGATCGATCTTCTGGACCAAAAAAATAGATTTTTTAAATCGATTTATAGTACTGAATCGATCCAGTGTATCGATGTTTCACCCGTGAAAATCGAATGTGAAAAAGCACTTTCTATATTTAATGCACTTGCACATGAAAGTCAGGGTTTAAACGAAGAATTTAAACACTATTTATCGCAAGCAACTGTGTACCTGAAGTATGATCCTATACTAAACTGGCAACAACAAAAACATCAAATTATCATCACGTTTACTCAACAAGCAAGAAGTATATAGTGGGATCATCAGTACCTTGTATATAGTGAGATCATCAGTACCTTGTATATAGTGGGATCATCAGTACCTTGCAAGCGCCTTTTTTTTATTGCTGGCTACATAGGAAATGAAATATTTTTTTTACTCTTGGCTTTACGCTTCGTCGACGTCGACGTCGAGGTCATTAGAGACGGGATCGGACTGGCGACAAGGAACGGGAAGGAATTCGTCCATGGCCTTTTGAAGGAAGCATCCCGGCATTCGCCTGGAATGATTTGAGGAAACCATGAAAAACCCAAATCTGGATGCCCGGACGGGGGATTCGAACCGCCGTCCTCCCGAATGCGAGGCCAGAGCGTTAACCATTCACCCAACACGCTCGGTCGCAAATGATGAGCGGAACTGCATGGATCCTGATAGACTGCACAGACCGTTGTTCCTGAATAGCTTGGACACTAAGCACTGGGAACTGTAAACTATATCATTTCTAAACTGTTTTATGTAACCAACAAATTTGAGAGATAAATGTCTTTTTGTATAGCTGATAGTTTAATTTAGTTGTAAAAAAAAAACTTAAATTAGTTTAAAAATGATAAAAGAACGATTATTATGGTTTCCTTTTTGTTTTGCGTGATTGTAATTATATTGAAAATACGAACACCAAAAGCAAATCGAAAAAATATCGATTTTTAGATAATCGATCTTTTAGACATCGAGGTTTTTGTGAATCGATTTATTAAATTTCGATTCGAATCGATTCAAGAATCGCTTTTTTTTTGAAAGAATCGCCATCCCTACTTTGGCACTTTGATATAGGGTCGTGAAAAAAAAATTAGATTTTCATCCAGACATATTTTATTTTTATATAATTTAGTATGGAGGACCCATTTTTATCATAAACTGAACATATCAATATTTGATCAGCACAGCAAATGCTATCTAAAGCAATTTTTTGGATCGATATTACGACCTAAGTTCGAAAGTCGAATGTCCGCTATATTCTAATCCTGAACCACCGTGCGGCATGGGAAAGGCAGATAACTAATATACCATTACAAAAAAAAGTCAACATGTTAACAAACAACTATAACATAGATGAAATGCAAAATAATTTCAACGGGAACGTACTCAACAGAATTCAGTGATATGAACATAAAACGGAACAGTGGCTTGTTCACGAAACAACGCTTAATCAAACACACGAGAAATCTTACTTTGTTTTCATTATATTTTAAAACTTAAAGACTTCGACTGCAAGAAGAAATTTGGGTTTCGTTCACTGCGATTCTGTCCGATTGGACGATCGAGATTCGCGGAAAAACTACAGCTCGGGTTTGGATGGGGTTTCGAATACTGAACAGCTCATAGTTCCGAGCCTAAAACAGAATATGTATCTTTTTGATGTGAAATCTGGAAGCTGAGAAATTTAAGATACAAATGTCCACAAATTACTATCCATCTTTCGTTGAACGCGATACTTGCTTGTCAGGTTTATTTACTTTTGGCAAACGTAATGTTTATCGTGGTTTCAGCGTCCCGTTTTACGCCTTGCCGACGTCGAGATCGTTAGAGGCGGGGTGGGACTGGGGGCAAGGAACGGGAAGGATTTCGGCCATGGCCTTTTGAAGGAAGCATCCCGGCATTTGCCTGGAGCGATTTGTGGGAAACCATGGAAAACCCATATCTGGATGCCCAGACGTGGATTCGGGCCGGTGTCCTCCCGAATGCGAATCCAGAGCGCTAACTACTCATTCACCACGCTCGGTTTTGTGTGAACGAAGTTGCGCGCAACAGGTTCGTGTATAAATAAAATCGGACCGAGCGTGGTGGGTGGGCGATTAACGCTCTGGCTTCGCATTCGGGATGACACCGGTTCGAATCCACGTCCAGATTTGGGTTTTCCATGGTTTCCCCAAATCACTACGGGAGAATGCCATGATGCGTCCTTCCAAAGACCATGGCCGAATTCCTTCCCGTTCCCTGTCCCCACTTCTTTCCCGCCTCTAATTACCTCGACGAGGTGTAAAGCCATAAGTAAATACACACACACACACACACACACACACACACACACACACACACACACACACGCATGCACGCGTGCACGCACGGAACATTGGGAGCGTCCATAAACTACGTGGCGTTGTCTAGGGGGGGGGAGGGGTTGGCTGGAAAGCTACGCTGGAGGGGAGGGGGGTTCCGAGCCATGCCACGTAGCTTTTCATTCTTATTATTTGACACGGATAAAATAAGGTATAGAACACACAGCAGCATGTGAATATTTGTTTTCGTCATTTAATTATCTCCATATGTAATTTACGATAGTCTGACAAGAGAAAACAGTACAAAATGTCTTCTGGGATCAGTAGGGAATGAAAGCTACGCGAGGGGTGGGGGGAGGGATAGAGTCAAAAGCCACGTCGGGGACTACGTGGGGGAGGGGGGGGGGGAGAGGAGGGAGGACACACAAAATCGGTTAAAAAAAGATATGGCGTGGTAAGAATTTTTTTTGAATTTTTTTAAAAATGTTCTTTCTACATGACTTAGTATTTAATTCATGAAATTCTCCATCGCACGATGCTATATTTTGTCGAATCAAATCATCTGCTTAAGTATCAAATTTGTCAAAATAACTTATTTAGTTGTTTTGTGAAATGATGGGTGAGGAAAGAAGTTTGTGGAAGAGACTTACAGAAAGAAGAGACAGCCTGGTAGGTCATATTTTGAGACATGCAGGATTGGTTAACTGGAGGGAACAATCGAAGGTAAGAACTGCAGAGGAAGACAGAGATTGGAATATGTGAAGCAGATAATTGAGGACGTGGGCTGTAAAATATATGTTGAGATAAAAAGGTAAGCACAAGATAGGCAGGGATGGAGGATTGCATCAAACCAGTCGAGAGATTGATGACAGCATAAATTTTTTTATATTTTTTTTATCATGTGTGTGTTTGTGTGTATGTGTGTGAAAACGGTAAACTCCAGAAGGATCGCTACGGTTTTCCTGTAGACTTTAGCAGGCAACAATGTAAATTATTTCTGTCGTGTGTCCCACGACAAATTCTCTTTTTATTATTTTTGACTGAGATGAGACTTATGTGTATTTTTTCATTTAAATTCATTCACTATTTGCGGTAAACTGTTCAACACCTCTGTAAGTTACTGTACTACCTGAGTCGTTTCTGAGTCCATGTGTTTATTAAAATTCAAACTTTCGTATTCAAGATGAACCAACTGGCTAAATATTTTTTTCTACTTATTAATTGTTGGTGAGCCATATAACTATCAAAATACACTAAGATTTAATTGTTACCATCTGAAAACTTGGTTCACAAACCAGTATCAACATTCAGACACACTTACAGTACATATTGTCAACATAGAATGTTGACATTTTATAATATGCTTGCATCGTCCAAGTCTTGGAAGCAACTCATTCTTTTCAGAAACTGGTTATAATATTAAATACGAAAACTTTGTGAGTTTTTTACTTCGAAGATATAGAAAATGGCATAAACCCAGATCGATAAAAACTATACGTGGAAGTAGGGGCTTTAACTATTTATGAGCAGCAAAGGTAAGTAGAATCGGGCGACCAGCAATTTTTACAGGTTTTGCCTTCTTAAATGGGTATGTTAGTACGTTCTCTGGTTCCTATTCCGCGTAAAACTTCAACCACTTAAGAGGCGGAATGCGCGTCCAATCGAAAATTTGCACCAGATCGTAAAAGCAAGTAAATTACTACGTCGTTTGATGGAGTCAGGCTACCAACGATGAGCGCAACGTCTTGAGACTTAAGACGCAATGTCTGCATGGACAACAGAAGAAATTGCTGATAGGATTATTAATAAGGCAAGGAGAAGGCTGCAGTTGCGGACTGAAAAGTAAGGAGACTAATGAAAAATTCAGGGCCGGCGCTAGGGATTTTGGGGCCCGGGGTAAGCGTTCTTAGCAATCACGTAACCGTTTGGGGGCCCTTGGCCAATTCAGTGGTTAGGGCCCTCCCTCAGACGAAATCGGCGACCTTTTTTTTTTTAACTCTACAACTTGTCGAGCGGAGAGCCCCTACAGCCGGCCCCATCCAACGGTCGGGCCCCGTACATATGACCCGCTTACCCCCCCCCCCCCCCAACGCCGGCCCTGGAAAAATTACAGGTATATTATTTAACCAACCCCTTACCTCAAACGCTCATAAACCCCTGTCAATTCGTTCTTCACCTCAGTAGCCACTTTGTGGAATAAACTCCGTCTCCTCAAAATAAGAATTAGCGGAGAAATTATCACATTTAAAAAGGCTGTAAAATATTTTTTTATAACAGCATTAGCTGCTTTAATTGTCTACTTCAATGTTTCACTTACTTCTAGCCATCACTAGTTTTAATTTGTGCCGTTTTCTCGTATTTCTTCATCTTTCACAAATATTAGTTTGTTCCGTTTTCATACACTTCTTCATTGTTCAGTAGAATTAATTTGTGTCGTTTACTCTATTTCAGCCTTCACTAGCATTAGTTTATGCCACTAACCTACTGATTCACCAGTTAAGATTTTAGTTATGATTTTGCTTATTAATTTAAGTAAAGTGTGAAATAAGTGTGGCGTACTATTAGTTTATGTAAGGCATACGGAAAGTAGTATAAACTTTAATAAAAACAATTGTGAAAATACGATCTTTAATTCAAAAACATTTATGCAAACAACTGTGTAGCATGGCCAACAACAAAGTAATTATTAGAACACCTCATATTACATTAATTTTAAGTTTCTTACCTTTCGATCACGTAAGTACATCGTGATTAAAATAGCACTCGGTAAATAATGTAAATATACATACGTCGGACGTTCGAAAAGTATGTGATCTTAGACGAAGAAAATACAAGGACTGACCTTGAGTTCTGAAATCCTTGTCCCCTCAAAGTATTATCCTTAAGACAGAACACATGTCTTAGCGTCACTGTTGTTGTCGGAAGCATTTTAGAAAGCTGTCATTTTGAATGCAATACAGTTAAGCTGTCGCTTGTGCTTGAGTGAAATCTGGTCCCAGCATTGGCATTTTTAACTAAAAGTAGGTCGATCACTAGATACCGGCATAGTGGTACAAGTAAAGGTATTCTTCCGTGTATCCAAGTGTTAACTTACATGTTAAATTATTAAGTGTTACATGATGTGTTTATGAGGATGAATTGTACAGAGAGGGTGAAAATCTTCTGCGAATAGTTCAGGCCTACTCTTCCGAAGGATACAACGGGACTGCGGGATTGATTTGATGGAAGAATCATTATCAGCACCTCACTTCATACTCATTGCGAAGGGATTCGGTATCTAGCCTAGAATTTAGGTACACAATGCACTAACACCTTTCCTACCGTGCCCGCCAAGTACTGAACGATGAAAACCTATTCATGCTCGAACATTACACGGGCACCGTGCGAGGATACGGACAAATTTTTTTTTTTGATTTTTTTTTGCTGTCGTCAGTCTTTCGACTGGTTTGATGCAATCCTCCATCCCTTCCTATCCTGTGCTAACCTCTTCATTTCTACATATGTCTTACAGCCTACGTCCTCAATTATCTGCTTCATATATTCTAATCTCTGTCTTCCTCTACAGTTCTTACCTTCGACTGTTCCCTCCACTAAAAAATTAACCAATCCAGCATGTCTCAAAATACGACCTACCAGGCTGTCTCTTCTTTCCGTAAGCTTCTTCCGCAAACTTCTTTCCTCACCCATCATTTCCAAAACTCGTTCATTTCTTACTTTGTCAGTCCACTTAATTTTCAGCATTCTTCTGTAGCACCACATTTAAAATCCTTCAATTTTCTTTATTTCCGGTATTCCTAAAGTCCATGTTTCACTACCATAAAGTGCTGTGCTCCACATAATGAGTTTTAAGAAGTTCTTTCTAATTCCTAGATCAATATTTGAAACTAAAAGGTTTCTCTTTTTCATGAAGGCTCTTTTTGCTAGTGCTATTCTGCTTTTAACATCATTCCTGCTTCGGCCATCGGTTGTAATTTTACTTCCCAAGTAACAGAATTCACATACTTCTCCTATTGCATCCGATCCAATTTTTATATTTAATCTACTAGTATTGGTATCATTTCTACTACATTTCATCACTTTTGTCTTGCTTTGATTTATATTCAGTCCAAAATCTTCCTTCAGTATTTTGTTCATGCCATTCAGTAACTTCTTAATATCCTCAGCCCTCTCTGCTAACAAGACAATGTCATCAGCAAATCGTAGCATACTGATTTTTTCTCCCTGAACACTTATGCCACATGGAAATTTTTCTTTGACTTTCTTCATTGCTTCTTCTACATACAAGTTGAATATTAACGGGGATAGACTACAACCTTGTCTCACACCCTTTTTAACTGATGCATGTCTCTCGTAATTCTCTACTTTTATTATAGCCACTTGATTCTTATATAGTTTATAGAGTATTCTTCTATCTCGATACTTTAGACCTGACTTCTTTAAAATTTTGAACATCTTGTCCCACCTAACATTATCAAAAGCTTTTTCTAAATCAACAAATGCCATAAAAGTATCTTTGTTTTTCTTGATCCGCCATTCAAGTATTGCGTATACCGATAATAACCTCATAAGTTGTGATAAAAAACTTTATCCATGAAAATCAAAAAACTGGCTAAGCGAAATCGAAAAGGATCTTCAGGAAATTGGAATAACAGACGATATCCTACGGGACAGAACCCTATTTAGTAGCATGGTCAATAACCACAAATTTGCTAACAACCAGTATTTTAGAAGGAGGAACACTTGGACGGAAGAACGTTGGAAAGAGCACAGTGATAGGACGAAGAGATATTGAGACAGAAGAAAAGCACAACTGTTAAATAAGTTCATTCTCGCCCCTCAGTTGGGCATAACGAAGGAAGAAGAAGAAAATTCCGCTCTGTTCTTACCGGTAGTTTTATCGCTTCTTTCTCCACAGCATACAATGGGAGGTAAACAGGGTACTCAGTTATTAAAACAGACTAGGAGTGAGAAAATTAACATCTCTGCCTGACATAACTATATTTTTTCTCTCCGCCCTCCATTTCTGTACTAGTTGTAGGCTAATTACTTCCACAAAGCCCGTAAAACGTGAAGGAAATGTTTATTGTTTTGAAGGAGTTCCTAAGGAAAGAATAATTTCACAAACGATTTTTTTTTCCTTTGGTTGGGGGGCGGTGGAGTACATTTCGTGATTTCGTTTATAATTAAGTTTCGTGTAAGCTTTATCTGACTTTCTAATAAAATTTTCTGTTCCTTATCTTCTGTTAAAAGAATCTTAGTTTATATTTTGACGTAGTTCTAGTAACTGCTACAGGCAATAGATCGTAAATACCAGAAGCTCTTCTCCTTACATGAATTCATGTATTTAATCGTTGTAAATAAACGAATAGCAACATGTAAATTTATAAGAACGTCGCATATGGTATATATCTCTGCCTGGCATTACAATGTTTTATCTCTGCCCTTCGTATTTGTGCGCAATTAGTTTTTGAACAGACAATTGTCTTTTAGTCGGCGTCGCAGTTTACACTTGAATTACCGAGCGTGGTGGGTGAACGGTTAACGTTCTGGCCTCGCATTCGGGAGGATGGCGGTTCGAATCCCCGTCCGCGGGCATCCAGATTTGGGTTTTCCATGGTTTCCCCAAATTATTCCAGGCAAATGCCGGGATGCTCCTCAAAAAAAAAAAAAAAGAAAAGGCCATGGCCGAATTCATTCCCGTTCCTTGTCCCCAGTCTCATCCCACCCCTAAAGACCTTAGCCGTCGACAAGGCGTAAAGCAATAAGTAAAAAAAAAAAAATACACTTGAATTAAAAATATGAGTGCAAATAAAATCAAATGCAATTATTTATTTGAAATTTCCTGGCTGACCAAGCAGCGCTGTAGTGGAAACCAGTTTAACCAACACTTCGGCCATTGGGACTAGCCGAAAGTTGTAAGAACAGCAACGGACTGAGAACTGATCCGTGAGGTTAGAAACAGTTACAGCGATTTTCGTGGACTGTCTATCAATTTATGAGGTCAAACGCTCTGTGAAGAAGTTGAACGGCACCTGAGGAATGCAGCAGTTGTACTTTTCCAAACTGCACCCCACCCAGTGTCGACTGTAAAACTATGCTAAATTATGCCATGCCAGCGGTAACTGTACCCCGTGCTGGCGAGAAGTCGTATTCGGCGTGCCTTAAATGCCTGCGCGGTGACGTCCTCGACCTCAAGGACATCGCAACGCACTGCGGCCGCCTTTTTTACCATTCCGTCTGAGCCAACAAGGATGAAGCCCCAGTAGCAACAGCTTTCATCTGCTCTGACCGCGAGACCGTATGAACGACCTTGAAATAAATTGAAGTCAGGGCAGCAATAATTCTTGAAGTTACAGAAATCGGAAGTTTGAATCACGTAAGAATGGAAACTGATAACAATATGACCTTTTTTTCCCCTTGGAAGGCTATAACAACGCTGTATTCAGTAGAAAGGAAAATCGTCATTGGCGCAAGTCAGTTCTGCATATATGTACCGAGCGTGGCGGGTGAGCGGTTAACGCTCTAGCCTCGCAATCAGGAGGACGCCGGTTCGAATCCCCCTTCGGGCATCCAGATTTTGATTTTCCATGGTTTCCCCAAATCACTTCAGGTGAATGCCGGGATGCTTTCTTCAAAAGACCATGGCCGAAATCCTTCGCGTTCCCGACGCCGACAAGGCAGTAGCGTTGATGTGCAGTAGCGTTCGAGAATCTCATTCTGTATTTGGGTTCGATTACCGTCCAGATTTCGGTCTTTGGTGAGGTCCAGAAATTTTTGTATGTCAGTTGCGTGATGAATTGTTGGTAAAGACCGTACCCGAATTCACTATCGTTACTTACCAAGTAATGAATTTTTTGGCGACAAATGAAGGTATACCACAAATATAAAAATAATAAAGACAGCTATTGGAGAGTTAATTTGATGTCGGTGGTCTATATTCAATGACCCATAGCTTTCCGGTAGAGGGAGCCAACGTTTCAATATGACTTTATCAAGGAGACAGCTAACACGGAAAGGGGCAAAGTAGCTGATGGAATAAGCATATTGAGCATACTCGCTTGTTGTTATCATGCTAACAATGTTCGGTAGCTTGTCAGTAAAAAAAAAACAGTACTTGTTATGAATTGCGATAAAGACAAGTTATGTATTTCGTATGTAATGGTTTTTAATGTGACCATCGACAATTTCATTCCTCTGTTAAGATTTTTTAAAAGTTTTATGGCTCGTCGATATTGAGGTCATTAAGGTCGGGAGAGTATTGATGACAAGGATCAGGAAGGAATTTGGCAATGGCTTTTTCAAGGAATTATCCCCATATTCGACTGTACTGATTTCGAAGAACGCGGAAAACGGAAATTGGATGGTCAGAGGGGATTTAAACCCACGTCCTCGCGAATGCCTGATCTGAGCGTTACCGTTCACCCATCTGTGCGCCAAAGAACCAAAGACTATAGAACGGATTTAATCGGTTAACATACAGAATAGCTTTTATGCCGATTAGAACCATAGTTTCCGATGACACAAGGACCAAAACCGCAATTTTTGCCCGTCTGTCTTCGCACTAAGCAACAACTAATGAAGGAATTTCAATGAACCTTACACGGAGTGATAGTTTATGTTATGGTTTAACATACAGGATAATTTCTTATCCTGATAACTTATCTAAAGGTAGGTTTCCATTCTGACAAGTTCCTGGCACATGTCGCGCAACTTGGGCCCGGCACGTTGCACGTAATTGTTCAATTGTTTCAAATTGGCTGGGACATAAGCAACATTTGTAGAGAGGTCTCGAGTTGAAGTTTGTACAGGGAATCGAATACAGTGTTTTCCAGTTTCTTGAGTGAATGATTTGTTGGTTCAAATATTTGAGCGATATGGACAACTCAGCTACTGCAGCTTTTGTTGTAATGGCAGGTGGATACTATGAAATTCTAAAAAAAAAAAAAGGCGAAAACAACCGAGATGGTGGATTAGAAGTTTTCAAGCAAAAAGACATTCGGAAGAAGCTTATAACTCGTTGATGGCAGACCTATGTCTCCCTTAAATATTGGGACATGTTGCGGGACAAATTTGTAGTAATGGAAACGTACCTTAATTGGCTTAAAAACGTAAAAAATCCAGGTATCAGAAAACAGTCTATAAGTGTCAATGAAATGTGGCACAATGCTAGTTCATGTATATTCTAATAAGTTCCTGTTACTCATCGTAAATATTTGCAAGAAAAAAAAATGTGATTGCGGCAGTTGCTTTTACCTTTTCATAGGCACACATGGTTTTCTTACTCTCATACATTGGATGAAATTAAAATCCCAACGCCCAGACAGGAATGGTGGAATTTTCCTTTGTAGATGTATCCGGGACCATACCCAGAACAAATGATAACAAATTAAAATGTATCAGGCTGAGTTTATTACCTTTAGATACAGTTTTCAGTAAGAAGTGCACCCACCTTAAACACTTAAGCATTCGTGGATCCTTGACGGAATTGAATCAATAACTGTTCTAATGTCTTATTGGGGTATATATCTCTACGCCAGCATGTCTTTTGCAGTAAGTTGTTGCACAGTTTGTGCTGGGTGACCATGTGATCTAATGTGTCTACTCCTGGCATCCCGGATATGCTCTACTGGGGACAAATGTGGGGACCTTGCGGTCCAAATTGTGATCGTAACCCCTTGCAAAGCTTGTGTTGTGATGGGCATTGTATGAGGATAGGCATGATACTGTTAGAAGATGCGATTTGGATGGTGGGTATCGCAGTAGGGTGCAGCTCGCCATCCACATAGTGGTGGGCTGTCATTGTGCCTTCAACAACAACCAACTCAGTCCTGCTGTCGATACTGATTGTCCCCAAACCATGTGGCTGCACCTGTGTGACTTTCTGAAATCACAGCAAGGTAAGCCGTTTATCCACTATACCAGCGTACATGTTGTCGATTACTACTTTGCCACAGACAGAATCGAGGCTCGTCTCTAAACACAAATGTATGCCATTCACCTGTCCAATTGGGTTTTGCATTATACCAGGCAATGATATCAGGTTAATGGCAGACATTGAATAGGAGTCAGAGAGTGTAACCAAGCTTCAATCAATTGGTTTACAATCGTCCGGGGGTGACTCTCTCTGTAACCACTGCTTGGATTTGGCTTGCAGTCACCCGTCTGTCAGCAAGACCCACCCACACAATTAGGCAGTCTTCACGTGCTGTTGCACTTCTGTTGCACTGTATAACAAGTCTGTAGACTGACATTACGGCCAATCCCTTCGGGAGATTTCGCGATATGATGCACCTGTTTCAAACACGCCAATTATCCGACCTCTCTCACAGTTAGATATTCACGTGCAGAGGGTCGTGACCTTGGCATACTTAGTCAACACGAACTTGTGGACAAAAAAGTGTCATATTACATCACACTGTTCACCATTTATACGCTAAAAAACATAGCGATTTTGTATAATATATAGCCCCGTAATTCTCAGACTATTACATGTAAAGCTATCAACTTTTATTCGTTTTTTTTTTTTTTTTTTTTTTTTTTTTTTTTTTTTTTTTTTTTACCTTTTTGAATGAAGTATCCCGGCATTCGCCTAGAGTGATTTGGGGAAACCATGGAAAACGTAAATCTGGATGCCCGGACGGGGATTCGAACCCGCGTCCTTCCGAATGCGAGGCCAGAACGTTAACCGTTCACCCACCACCCTCGGTGCCATTTCCGTACACAGATTTTGTATTGAAGTGAATTCACTAGCGAAATTGTTTCGTATAAACTTTATTGAAAGAGAAACTTCTTAAAAAGACACTTTTAAACTGTGTTCATTAATCGTTTTGCGAAATAGTCTTTTTAATGGTTTGTATTTATAAATGAGATACAACAAAAATTACTTGGGAAGAAGAAGTTTTTCTTGAAAATTAATAAATAAGTGAGTAAGTATTCATCCAATTCATAAGATACTACATCGACTGATGTAAATTTTGTCGAGCAAAAAAAAAAGTTGAAAATGAAGTTGGTTAAAACTACAGTATTCCTTTACTTATTTTGAAAAAAAAAAAAAATACAAGGTACAGAGAGATCGCTATAGTTTTTTTTAATAATCTTAAATATTATTACTAAAACAATTTTTGAATCAGTAGCTTCGGATATTAAAAAAATAGTCATAACTTGCAAGAATATTTGCTAAAAATTCGTGAAAATCTTAGAATTAAAAAAAAAATCAAATAATTTTTGTGTCAATGTGTTTCTAGTTTTAATTTGATATTGCTCAAGATTACTTATAATAACGTTTGCCGTCAACCCCTCCCCGCCTCCCCTAAAGGCTATACACTTATTTTCAGTCTCATGATTTTGCTATTTTTTGGTAATAATCCTGTTTAGCGTAGTAAGAATTAAATAGTACGCTGTTACAAATTTGTAAGTTAAGGTGTTAAGAAGAAAAGAAGCAATTAGAGGCTGGGTTTGTTCGAAGTTAACTTCGTGATACCCTGTGCGCTGAACGTGGCTTGCATCTGGCAAGCGGCCGGGCTTCTAGGGTCAGTTAACGGTTGCCGGACAGACTGGGTAGCCAAACCGACTCACTACTCTCAGAGCTGCACTGACAATATCATCAGCCTATAGCACCCCGAGGATCTACGTTTTGACTCTTGGTCCAATTTTTCCTCGTCTTCTGAATTTACCACAGCAATGTCGTCGTCCAAAATAGTAATTCAACAATGCATCCGTCAATTACGTGCGCTGAAATTGGGGAGGGGGTCACCCTCAAGGTCTCACCAAACTTCATTATGGGGGGATGGGGGGAGGTGGGGTGTCGTCCAGATTTTCAGAAAAAAACCGCACGTAATTACTGGATGACCGATAATTTAGGGGAGAAGGATGGAAAATTATTCTTCATAACAATTCCCTACTCTCACTCTTCTATCTGTACCAGTAGTAGTTAACCTGGTCCCTACCGCCCATAAGGAAACTAGGTGGCTCGGTCAAAAAAAAGGGAGGGTTGGCTGGAAAGCTACCCTGAGCTACGTGGGGGGGGGGGGGGCGAGCCAGGCCACGTAGCTTTCCGTTTACATTATTTGACAGAGTTAAAATGAAGTACAGAACACACAACAGCATGTGAACATTTATTTCCGTCATTTAATTATCTCCGTATATAATTTACGATAGTTTGACACGAGAAAATAGTACAAAATGTCTTCTGGAATCAATTGGGGAGAAGCTAAGTGCTACGTGGTGGAGGGGAGTGGGGGGTAAACGCAAAATCCACGTCGAGCTACGTTGGGGGAAAGGTGTTCACGGGAGGCCAAAATGGAGGAACGTAGTTTAAGTGGACGTTTCAGCTTTCATGTAGAGCGGTAGGGATTTTGTCCAATACTGAAACACTTTCATTCCGTTTTTAACTTTTTTTAAACATTATGTAGAGATTTAATGATGCCAATTTTCAGCTTCAAGGAGCTAACAAAACTCTTATATTTTGGCAAAATATTGAGTTATTATTTATTGACAAACTTTAACTACGTCTTTACAACCTATTGAAAAAATAATTTCATCAGTTTGTTCAAGTATCATCTACAGTATAAAAGGTAATGTAACTCATGAGATACTGACAGATTCAGTAGTCCCCCTCAATAAACTTATATTGGACATGGAAAAACAATTTGAAGATATTTTAAAACTGAAGGTGAATGACTGGATAAAAAATCCTTTTACGTCAAATACTGAAGAGGATGATACAACTTACCGAGAAGAACTGTTAGAAATGAAGAATGTAGACATAACTTCTATAGTGATGGATACGAAAACCTGCGGCAAAGTAAATAAAATGCCTGCCATTATCCAAATATATGGAAAACGATGTCCACATTACTGTTACCTTTTTCTATCTGATATCTCGCGTAATCAGGTTTTAGTGCTATTAACCATATTATCACAAAAGAAAGAAACCGCCTGATTATCTCCGGGGCAGTGGCGTAGCTAGGTCAACAAGGGCCCCGGTGCAAAAAAATTATTTTGGGCCCTCTGGCCAGGTGGGCGACCCTTTTTTTTGCTTTGTGTTACTGGTAGGGGCTCCCTGAGCTGAGGCTGGGGGCCCCTGAGTTGTGCTTGGGGGCCCGCTGAGCAGTGGTTGGAGGACCCTTGAGCAGTGAGGGGACTCCCTTAGACGACGATACAGCTAAAAAAAAAAAATGTCGTCAGTTTGCCGTGAAGGCCCGTGGGCATTCTGAACTGCGCTTGGGGGACCCCCAGAGGTGCGCTTTAAGCTCCCAGAGGTGCGCTTGGGGGCCCCCTGAGCGTAGGGGCCCCGGTGCACTGCACCGCCTAGCCCCATAGTAGCTACGCCCCTGCTCCGGGGTTGGCCGAAAAAAGTAGGGAACATATTATACTCCACTGTTTACACCGTTGCAAGTAGGGTAGACTGGGTACGGTTGTGACAGTCGTCATATTAGCCAAACTATAAGGAATACCGGAATATAGAGAGGAGCGGCGTGCCTGTTTGAACGTGACATTAACAATCGTTGAGGCCTACATTACTTTTTAACAGTCGAAATAACATTTAAATATAACTGAAATAATCAACGAAGGATTCGCGTGAATGAAAACCTTTTGCAACTGTACGGAGTCTACAGCACTTGCCTCAGCCTACAAGGAATCGCTCCATTCGCGCGAAAAAACAAACCAGTTTGAACTTCTAGCGACAACAAGCGATTCGCTCGACCAATTCGCTTTTACCGCTTTTACCGCTTTTTTCGCAACCGTAGCCTCCCACCCACCGCGCTTGGGTTGTGCGCTTTGTCACTGTGCGCTTATGTCATACAACCGTCAGGAGATTGGACTGCGCCATACCCAATTGATGTAATACCTTGTTCCATATTATCAAGAGCATGTCCTCAATTAATACCAATGGAAGAGAAATAAAATAATTTGTTGGAAAGATCGCGAATCAATACAAAAATTTTAAAAGATGTAATTTTATTTTAATTTGGACTGGAATGTTTTTTTCCAGATTTTTCTCCATATATTCCAGTTTTTTAAAAAAAATGAAAACATTCAACAGAGTTACTTCTATCCCAGGAGCATAAGGAACAAAACAAGGAAAATATTACGCATGTCCGTCGTTCAATAGTGAGTTTTGGTCTTAAGTTAATACAAAAATCCAATAGAAAAAGCATAGAAAAAGTTTTCCCGGCATCTTTCCAATTTTTTTTCTGTAAAAACGTTATTCGGACTATTACGAACATTTTTTTCCCCTAAGACAGTAGCCAAATCGTTCCATAGAAAAAAAGCACTTCCAGCTTTTCAGGAATTTCCAATTTTCCAGGCAGCTTTTCCAACTATTCTATCTCTAATTACCTTATTCGGACTGTAGTGAACATTTGAAAAATAGCCAAAGCGGTATATAGAATAAAACACTTTCAGTTTCCTACGAATTTTCCATTTTTCTGGGCAACTTCCCAATTTTTCTTTCCAAAAAACATTATTCGTACCACTGGGAACATTTTTATTGGTCCAGTGATGCACTTGCCAACGAACAACTTTCATTTTTACTTATATAGGTTAAAGTTTAATTTTTTCTCGCAGTCGGAATATTTACTTGAATATATATTAATAGCATTGTACTAACATAAGTTTATCCAAATTATTATAAAGTACATCTTTCTTGGTTTTTGTATCAAAAGAATGTTTCTCATATGGTCCTCAGAAGTATTTAATTTAGCCAGGCGGAATGCAGAGACGAATTTGAACTGTCCGTAATTTCATAGTTTTCGTGGCGTGCATGTCGCAAGGTAAATCGCACGTCATTTATCAGCAGGATGTCTTTGAGGAGTCTTTCTTGGTTCTGTTGATGGGTGTGAATTTATTTTTATCAAGTGACGATGGGAAGAATCAGGCCAGTCTAGCACGGCCACTTAAAATAATTTCGATGCACTCCTATATTTATTTGCACGCTCTTTATGACATACATCAGATGTGCTTAAATCCAGTGTTCGTGACCTGCCGTATATAGCCTGCGTCGGCGAACACAAACATTAGGATGACCATTATTATTTAATCGAAATGCCAGTACAACTGTTGTCGCTATATTATTTACTTCGGGCGTGTTTCACTTCTCTACGAGGTATCGGCAGCAATCCTATGTTTTATTTACATTTCTGTCGCAAAGTATACCTTCAACAAGCATACTACTTCCAAAGCTGTAGATGATCAGAATACTGAAAGCAGGTAATCAGTTATGCCTTCGCTAATCACATCAGTTCCAGTGTCAAAATGAAATCCATTACATACGAAGTTTAGATACTGCGTACCGTGATGCGCAGCAGATAAGAATAATCATAGTTTGAATAAATTCAATACGTTACTGTAATATTCTGGGGTAACTATCCGAGTGAATATGCAGTTTACACACGATAATTAGGGGATCAAAACTCAGTCACCATCTCCACAAGGAAATGGTGAGGGAGTTTTTGATAGCTGAAACATCACGTGTTAACACCATGTTTACTCGGATAGCTACCCCAGAACATTAGATTCATTATCAAAGGCGAGCAAAGTTCGTTCCTATGTAAACTGGATACAGTTTGCATCTTTGTTTTCCTGTTATGACGTGTATATATAAAGATTCGTATGAATTGTTGTTACATCTGAGATGTATAAAAAATCAAGCCGGTTATTTCGCTGCCTAAACCCAGCGATAATTTTGACCGATTGTTGGAAAAGTGACACATGTTCAGATCACAAGAAGAATAGTATCCAGATCCAGATGACAAATATAAACACTCTGTCAGGCCGTGTAAGAGTGGAATAACACTGCTGGTAAGAAGACTACGCGATAGTCCCTTGGGGTTTACACAACGATAGAGCAATTTCTTTTATTCTGTAGCCTGCTGTATTAAAAAAAAATTGTTACAAGAGTAACGTGCTTATTTGCTGACGACATACGGTAGCAATGTTTTTCAAAGCTTTCAACCGAGGTGGCTAGAAAGAAAGTAGTTCTATATAGATAAGGTGATTACACGTCATACGGGTGTCATCTAATGTGCCAACTCACTATCATCAACGGAGGAGAAAACAAAGTGATCAAGGGAAAGCATGTCACTAACAGACAGAACCAAGCGAATGCGCTGGTAGAATTATAATTATCGCGTGTGGTATAACTCTTCTGTCACCACTTGACAAATTTAACAGCCATCAGTTCATGTTCCTGCGTAATTGAACTTCTTAAATACTTCTCATTGCTCACTGACCAAAAGTAAGTGTCTTATTATTCAGTTATATTTTTTTTAAATAAATTCTGAGCCATGTTCCATTTTATGTAGTAAAAATTAAAATCTGGGCAACTAAAATTAATGATACTATTCGCTTTCACTGCGCGTTCTTTGACATGCAGTGTTGGCTAGAAATGATGAAAATATTTTGTGTAAAATACTTGTCTTTTTGTCACGAAACTGAAATCGTTCAGCGTTGGTTCGTTTGTTTACAAACCTCATCGATGTCGAGGTGTTTAGAGGCGCGACAGGATTGGGGACAAGGAACGGGAAGGAATTTGACTATCGTCTTTTCAAGCAACAACCTCAACATCCGCCAGACGTGATTTCGGTAAACCATGGAAAACTAAAATCTGGAACGCTGGTGGGGGACTTGAACCCACGTCCTTCCGAATGCCAGATTTGTGTCTCAGAGGACGATAAAACGAAGTTACTCAGAAAATCAGGCACAGTGAAAATTTTAGGCACGAATAGGCAGCAAACAATATCAGGGGGTTAATGAAAGTAATTAATGTTGGGAACCGACTCTGCTGCATTCGTAAGCGGTGAATACATTCGGTAGTAAACTATAAGCATACTATGTTAATAACCACGTAAAGATGAAGGTAGCACTGGTAAAGACTCGTGTGGTCGTAGTGACCTGGTGATATGGTTTTCACTAGCTGCGCTTTCCGCCCCCTGTCGTAGCCACCTTAACCTATTTTTTTTTTAACTTATGGCTTTACTCCTCGTCGAAGTCGAGGTCATTAGAGGCGGGATGGGACTGGGGACAAGAAACGGGAAGGAATTCGGCCATGGTCTTTTCAAGGAAGCACCCCAGCATTCGTCTGGAGTGATTTGGGGAAACCATGGAAAACCCAAATCTGTATGGCCGGACGGGGATTCAAACAGGCGTGCTCCTGACTGCGAGGCCAGAGCGTTAACCGCTCACCCACCACGCTCGGTACCTTAACCTAACCCTGGGTGTAGGGAAGCTACAGTCTAACGTGCAATCCGAACCATGGAAGCGCTCTGGCTTACTTCCCTTCAAACAGCAAGCTGTGCTAGAGATGACGGTCGGGTAATCGACAGTTGAACGTTCTCTCTGATGCAGGGATTCGTTTTTTTTTTTTTTTTTTTTTTTTTTTTTTTTTTTTTTTTTTTTAAACAGTTTAACGTCCCTTTTTAACAACGTGGTCTTTAGAGACGGGAAAGGATGGGGGCAAGGAATGGGAAGGAATTCGGCCATGGCCTTTTGAAGGAAGCATCCCGGCATTCACCTGGAGTGATTTGGGGAAACCATGGAAAACCCAAATCTGGATGCCCGGACGGGGCAGGGAT
The DNA here is from genome assembly GCA_031002005.1 of Vandiemenella viatica. Classification (NCBI taxonomy): domain Eukaryota; kingdom Metazoa; phylum Arthropoda; class Insecta; order Orthoptera; family Morabidae; genus Vandiemenella; species Vandiemenella viatica. The sequence continues at coordinate 60,747,352 of JARYHS010008074.1, forward strand.
TCGAGTCGGGGACCTTACAATGTCCAGTTAAACACCTTAATTACTGAGCCACAAGATCGCTGAAGACTGGTTTGAAATAATTTCTACAATAAAGTGAAGTAAAATTCATATTAAACATTTTCATTTAAAGTAATCTTATCATCATAGTCGAGAAACTTAATTATTCATACTCTAGTATGGAGTAATATCCACCTTGAGTCATTTAGAACTTGTAGTTTTCAAGTTCAACGCATAATATTCCGAATAACACCACAATGAGTTGCAAACTCGCGGCTGTCTGGTAGGAGCGGTAAACATTACATACAGGGTGTTACAAAAAGGTACGGCCAAACTTTCAGGAAACATTCCTCACAAACAAACAAAGAAAATATGTTATGTCGACATGTGTCCGGAAACGCTTACTTTCCATGTTAGAGCTCATTTTAGTTTCGTTAGTATGTACTGTACTTCCTCGATTCACCGCCAGTTGGCCCAATTGCAGGAAGGTAATGTTGACGTCGGTGCTTGTGTTGACCCCGGTACCAAATGTAGAGACTCTTCGTGCTCGTATTGTGGACGGCTGTGATACAATACGCCATTGTATCAGCGCATCAGGGATTCCATGCGACGGAGGGTGGATGCATGTATCCTCGCTAACGGAGGACATTTTGAACATTTCCTGTAACAAAGTGTTTGAAGTCACGCTGGTACGTTCTGTTGCTGTGTGTTTCCATTCCATGTTTAATGTGATTTGAAGAGAAGTAATAAAATGAGCTCTAACATGGAAAGTAAGCGTTTCCCGACACATGTCCACATAACACATTTTCTTTGTTTGTGTGTGAGGAATGTTTCCTGAAAGTTTGGCCGTACCTTTTTGTAACACCCTGTATATCAATTATGTCACCGGTTTTAAATCAGTTTAAGACATAGCGTGATTGAGTGGTTAAGGTGTCTGGCTGGAGCTCGATAGGTCCCCGGTTCGAATCTCGGTCTTGGTGGGGCTTTTCACGACCATCACCGTTGGAACAATCAAATGTGAGGTATGCCACAACGCTTCCGTGGTTCGGATTTCTCGGTATAGTTTAAGGGGGCTAGGGTAGGGGTGGACCATGTCATTACGACCACACAACCATTTGTCTAACCTTGGAGATGCTTAGTTTCGTATAAGGTGCGTCACTTTGATCAAGCCTACACAACATCTAAATATTAGTAGCAAATAGTAATAACAGAAATTTCAATTATATCAGATCTCTGACTTAAAGAAAGTATTCCTAAATATTCTGACTTTTCAGCTAAACTCGGAAGACAGCAAACCGGTTCACTTGTTCCAGGCGAAAGTTCATGCGGTGTGTGCGGTTTTTCAATCGTTGAACTGAAGCGAGTAGCATCAAAGGTGGCGCAAAAGTCAACTGTAGCTTTTTTTTTTGTATTTGAATTAATTAATCTTAAAATCAGGGAGGGATGGAATGCAATCATAACTTTTTGCCCAGGCTCAGAAAATTTGTTGATCCCTCACTGAAAAGTAGGACCGACTCACTTGAGATAATTACAGAAAACTCTAATAACTGAATGCTACAGAAACTTTCGGCAGAAGGATCACGAAGTGAAGGAAACCGCGCTGGATAATATTACATATTCTGTCTATCCTTAGGATCTTAGTCAAAGTTGAAATAAAGTCTCACACTTGTAAAGTTCCACGTTTTTTTCCGGTTCAGCCCACTGTTTCCGGAAATGAAAACTATGTAGAAGCCATACGCGGAGAAGATTAAATTCTTGCATCAAGTGAGAAATAGTTTTCATTTTCATGTGACGTCAAAAGTTGAGAAATTAAGAAAAGTGGACCCAAATTATTATCTATTTAAAATTGAATTATTTCTCGCAGTCCGAATATATGCTGATATATATATCAACAGCATCAATAGCAAGTCTTGAACTGTAATTAGTATCAATTCAGCTTGTCATCTCGAACTATCGATATTTTTCCGATATCTGTATATATTATTTTAGAAATATGTACGTAAATCAAGTAATAAATTTGAGGCAGTTTATTGAAAATAAATTAGGTCTGCAAATACTAAGCGTCAAAAGATTCCGAGAACGTAGTTAGCTTAACCTTTTCGCGTGAACTCCATTCCTAGGTTGAGTGACAGTGGTTCCTGCCTGTGAGAAGAGGCCTTCAGATGATATCGACGAGGCTACTTTGAGTAAATGATTAATTGCAATTTTGAACATATCTTAATCCAACTAGTATACCAACTATAATTGATTTCAGTTTAATATTCCAACAAAAAATGTATTGTAATCTCCAATAGTCGGTGTTATTCTATAGGTAACAATAAAAAATGCTTCACACTTTTCAACACAACTTCACAACTTTTGAATTTTTTTCATCAATTTTTGTTTTGATAGTTCCACGTAAAGGGATTTTGTATAATGTTGCTATGTGTTTCATTAAAATTTAAAACCTTTGCCATTAGAAGGTCTATTATTAACACAGATAAAATAAGAAGTTTTATCGGTCAGGCGGTCATATTTTTTACCCCCTTTACAATATTGTAATACGTTTCAGAGAGCAACAAGAACTAACGGACGCAAATGCAACGCAACTGATTAAATAATAAAACGGTGAACGTAATGAATTACGTGCACGAAATGTAGTGGAACCACAATGTAGCAAAGGACGTTATCGAGCTAAATCAAAGTTTAGCATAGTCAAGTTTGGTCATTTTCACCCACACATTTATTTGCAGGACTTTTTTAGCCCGAAGGGGTTTGTAGTTTTCGATATTTCACTGCATCATATCGATATTATCGAATCGACCATTTAAAAAGACCAATATTTTTGGACCGTTATATCGTCGCAACCCTAGTTATACCAGCAACATACCTTTGAAAAGTCTGTTGGTGGGTGTGATTTTCCTGTTACCAATTTTGTACTGCCAAAAGCCAATGATGTTGGAAGGAGAGAAAACAAGTCCCCAACAGACAGAACCCGGCGCAGCGGTTGCACTAGTATATTTCTGACCGCATGTAATATAAGTCTTATGTTAGCAATTGAGCAATTTAACAGCCAACTGTCCACGCCCCTGCATAACTGATCATCTCATATTTTCCTCATCGCTTTTTAACAAAATGTATGTCTTATAATTTTTGTATACAGGGTGTTACAAAAAGGTACGGCCAAACTTTCGGGAAACATTCCTCACACACAAACAAAGAAAATATGTTATGTGGACATGTGTCCGGAAACGCTTACTTTCCATGTTAGAGCTCATTTTATTACTTCTCTTCAAATCACATTAAACATGGAATGGAAACACACAGCAACAGAACGTACCAGCGTGACTTCAAACACTTTGTTACAGGAAATGTTCAGAATGTCCTCTGTTAGCGAGGATACATGCATCCACCCTCCGTCGCATGGAATCCCTGAAGCACTGATGTAGCTCTGGAGAATGGCGTATTGTATCACAGCCGTCCACATTATGAGCTCTAACATGGAAAGTAAGCGTTTCCGGACACATGTCCATGTAACATATTTTCTTTGTTTGTGTGTGAGGAATGTTTCCTGAAAGTTTGGCCGTACCTTTTTGTAAAACCCTGTATATAAATAAGATCACATTATCTGCTTTACATTAAACGCGCAGTATCCACTCACCCGATTAGTCACGCAGCCTGCATGAAATGGTGGTAAATAAGGTAAAAACCATTTGAGTGGGTGAAAAAGTGATTTCCTGGATAGAAGAATTTTTAAAAGGTAGAGGGCAAAAAATCATGATAGGAAATGCAGTATGAAAAGAAGTGGAAACGAAAATGATAGTGCTAGAGCATGGTATTTTGGGACCATTGCTATTCGTTATTCTAATGAATGATGGTTTACTGTCAGGAACTGAGTTGATAGGAGATGACGTAGTGTTATATAATAGTATCAAAAGGATAGAAGAAGGTCAACAGCTGCAGGGTGATCTGGACAGAATGTCTATCTGGGTAGGTGAACATGGGATGAAGATAAATGGAAAAGGCTTCAAAATCCTTCACTTGTCGGAGAGAATGATGAGGGGATGTGCCAGAGAAGTAAGTGAATTGTGTTACAAGACTTTTGTCAGACGATTGCTTGAATATGGTAGTATTTGACCTGCATTTCGGGCATAAAATACGCGAGTTGGAAGGGGTGCAAAGAAAGGCTGCTAGATTTGTTTCTGGAAATTATCGCAGAACACAATCAGTAACCGATATGATAAAGGAGCTGGAATGTGATTCACTGGAAGACAGGAAAAGGGTAAAGAGATTCGGGGGAGTGTACAAAGCGTATTTTGATAGTGAGACGTGGAAAAATACTAGTGTAAGAATTAGTAGTAACGCATGGAAGAAGGCCATGATCACAAGCTAGCACTCGATTTCAGTCACAAAGGTGTGGGAAGATTTTCTTTCATAGGTAAGTGAGTCAGGTATTGAAATAATTTACCAAGAGAAATGAAGAATAATTTACCAAAAACGCTGAGAGAATTTAAGTTAAAATTACTAGATGGTAAAAAAGGCGGGTGCAGGAAAGGGGGAAAATGGGTGCGTAGGGAAATTGCCACCGGAGCGTGCGTTCCATCGCAATTTAATGAAAATAAAACGTCATCCTAGTTGAGCCCTGGATGACGTATAAACTACATAATTTGGATGACTATTATCGATGGTAAAATCTGCTTCTACAATGTGTTGTTTTGAAATACACTGTTAGTCGTAAATGATGAAAATACTTCGGTTTGACACAAACATAAAATTGTTCTCCGCAGATTCGTTTTAATGGTTTTGCCCTGTCAATTACGAGGTCTTTTAGAGGCGGTACAAAATTGGTGACAAGGAACAGGAAGGAATCAGGCCATGGTGTTTCCAAGTTAATGTTTTTTTGGGGGGGCTGAGGGCTTTAGGGTGCGTCGACAGCATGGTCATAAGAAACCATCTCAGGATTCGTCTGAAGTGATTTCAGAGAAACACGGAAATAAAAAATCTGTATGGTCGAACGAGGATTCGAACCCACGTCCTTCCAAAATGCGAGATATGTGTCTCAGTGGATGATCGAAGGAAGTAACTCGGAATATTACGTTAATCGGAATGAAACTTTTTAGCAGGAACAGGCAGGAAACAATATCAAGAGGTTAATGAAAGAAATGAATATCGGGAACCGACTCTGCTTCAATCGTAAGCGAATAAAATATTCGCTTGTAAACTCTAAGCATAGTATGGTAATTACCCCGTTAAGATAAAGGTTGACCTGGTATGTTCCATTGGGTTGGATTTGCGGTGCATAGATGAGCATTCCCTTCAATGCTCTCTGCAATGTCGTAGAGGTGATAAGCGCAGCACGAACAATCTAGTAGCTTCATTTAGCGAACGTATGCTTCCCATCAGGAGGACGGAGGTAGAATCCAGATCCGACTATCCTGATTTCGGTTTTCCATGATTTGGCGGAATCTCTAAAACCTAATGCCGGAATTGTTCCTTCATAATGTTATGAACGAATTTATTCTCGTTCCTTGCCCCATTATCTTCCAGGTTGTGATGACCATGACGCCGACGACCCGTAAAGCTAAAATAAGACACTAAGGAGATATCCATAAATTACGTCAGGTGTTTTTCCGGATTTCCGGACCCCCCTCCCCTCTGGTGAGATTTTGTGAGATCTGGCCGGACCCCCCCCCCCCCCCTCTGGTGAGATCTGGTTCGTGAGACCCCCCCCCCCCTAGTAATCGCCCTCGAAACTTCGACCTTTTTTTTTAGGTCTCACCATTCAAAATCCGGTCACAACCCCACTTTTAGACGAAATACCCCTCTAAAATCGACTTTCGCACAATTTGTAGACCTTTTTTTTTTTTAGCTCTACAGTCCAAAACATTTTTCCCAAAACCTCACGTGAGGTTTCCGTTGGCCCCCCCCCTTTTGGTGAGATTTGGTGAGATTTCGCCAGACCCCCCCCCCCTATTTCACCTCACGTAATTTAGGTATGCCCCCTGAGTTGAGTGGGTTTGTACGACATTTTTGGGTGTTAAGTTTCCATAAATCATTCTTTATTCGGTATTCCATCCCTGTTTATATAGTTCACAATCAGTGTCTCTTCTGAATGAGTCAATTCGTGACCCTTAAGCCCATGAAGACCTTGAAATGTTTTGGCCGCGCTTCCTACTTTTCACCATAGTCCTATTTGAGAGAGTTTTTTTTGTGTGTTCGTTAGGTTATTTTTAATTCTCTGTTTTGTACGTGTTTGTGATTTTCCAACGCTTCACTGACCAGACAGTTAATAACAGGTAAAAAGATTGGCATGTCCCTGTAATACCAAGACTGGATGTAAGACACCAGTGCGTTTTGCAATTGGCATAACACAAGTAACGTGTTCGATACATGGTCTGGGAACGCTGATTACAACCGAACTCCAGAGAGTGTACTTGTAAGTACCGTTATCATGGAGTCCTATGACAGGTCGAGTCAAGTCTTTGACCAAAGATCTAACTTTTAAAGTGTGTAAACGGTGACGATGTTTTCTTCATAATGGAAACAAAAAATCAATTGCAATGGAGTTTTCACGGACGAACAGCCGGATTCTGGTACACCCCTAAAGACTTTTTTGCAATCATACGCCGCAAAAGTTTGGTTCTTACAAAAAAAAAAAAAATAATTGTCCATAACACCGTGTCGCGTATCCAGAATAGCCTATAGGGGAAGCTGACGATAGATTTCTCTTCTCGGACCGAAAATTTAAACTGCTGGAGTAAGTGCCTAATACACGAATGCTTACCATTGAGCGCTTGTAAAGCATTGGAGAAAGTGAAGACCTGTACGTTTCGTGACTGAGGCGTTTAGTCGGAAAGAAAGTATAAGAGAAATCACTTAAATTGAGAAGGTATCGTTCGTGGAACATTCTAAATGACAAAATGCCGAAAAGTTTCTACGGAAAGATTGAAAAGATTCGGTTGAAACCGACAATGATGTTTCACAACCACAGAGTGCTGAAATGACAGAGAAGAAGGTCAGGTGTCGGGTGTCGGCTTTACCTGTCTTCTTTATCGGGGAGACTAAGGGATTGTAACAGAAGTGATACGGCACCCGAGCGTGGTGGGTGAACGGTTAATGCTCTGGCCTCGCATTCGGGAGGACGCGGGTTCGAATCCCCGTCCGGGCATCCAGATTTGCATTTCCCATGGTTTCCCCAGATCCCTCCAGGCGAATGCCGGGATGTTTCCTTCAAAAGGGCCATGGCCGAATTCCTCCCCGTTCCTTGTCCCCAGTCCCATCCCGACTCTAATGACCTTAGCCGTCGACGAGGCGTAAAGCAATATGGAAAAAAGAGATACGGCACATAGTTCTCTGCAAGTGTTACATTTAATTGCCAGGTTTGGCTGTATTGATATCTGTTTTTATTGGATTACTCCTTACAGACGCCGCGATAGTTCATGTAAATTACTCCATGCAAGGTTCTCTTCTCCATCCAACATATTGCCTTAATTTCGGTACAATACACCAAAGAGTCGGAATAGTCAACCACTGAAATGTTAGCGACAATGGACAAACCGAGCGGGGCGGTGTAACGGTTAGCGTTCTCGCCTCGCATTCGGGAGGACGGCGGTTCGAATCCCCGTCCGGGCATCCAGATTTGGGTTTTCCATGGTTTCCCCAAATCACTCCAGGCGAATGCCGGGATGCTTCCTTCAAAAAGGCCATGACCGAATTCCTTCCCATTCCTTGCCCCCCATCCTTTCCCGTCTCTAAAGACCTCGATGTTAAAAGGAGACGTAAAGCAGTAAAAAAAAAAAAAAAGACAATGGACAAGAATAGGATCAAGTTTTTTTTTTTAATTTGACGCATGTAATCAATGCTGATCACGATATAACAAAGATATCATTTAATTCTTTGATCTTATCAGAGCGAAAGCTTATGTAATTGAGGCAAGGAATTACTGGGTTTTTTTCTGGATCTTTAATACAAAAAAAAAAAAAATCCAATGGTAGTAACTTAATCGTTGTCGATCAAAAAAGTGTCTATTGAAATTCAAGAGACTTCTGAATTGTATGAATTGCAGTCGAGATTAAACAGTAATAATAGAGAAACAGAAAAGAATTTCGCTTTCATAAAGTACTGTACCCTGTATACATAGTTTTAGAAAGATCTTTCTCGATCGTAGATCAATGTACTAATAATCGTTTTGAGAATCTTTTTCCAGTTTTTTCACGATCGTTCTGCCTTCGACCGCCAACTGCAATTTTGCTTCGTATGTAACATAACTGTTGCTTTTTCTGTAACATCTGAACACATGTTTACATTTAGTGTACTAATATTGTTATTATTTCTATTATATTTCACGACGATTGTCTTCTTTGATACATATTTTATCCAAATTCTTCTCTCAGTATTTTGTTCACGCGATTCCGTAATTTTTCAGCTGCTAACAGGACAACGAAAACTGTTCTCCATGAACACGTATGCCAAATTCAGATTTTTCATTTGATTCCTTCCTGAAGTTGAATTTTGCTAAGGCTAGGTTACAATAAATAAATAAAAAATTTAAAAAAAATAATTTCTCTGTGCAAACCAGGAGCACTAGCTTATTAGATTTCAGCCAACGTAACAGTGTGCGGAACGCCAGATGAATGTCTTAACACCTAGCCGATTTTGTTTTGGCAACTACTCTACTACAAGATTTTCATCGGAGCCTATGCTGTGTGTGAACATGATTCTTCAGATCTCGGAATAAATCCAATCCACCAGTCGAGAGAGGGATTTAACAATAACTGTTATTATGTTGTTGATAATCAGAAACCGAGCATGGTGGTGTAACGGATGGCGTTCTGGCCTCGCATCCGGGAGGACGGCGGTTCGAATCCCCGTCTGGGCATCCAGATTTGGGTTTTCCATGGTTTCCCAAATAACTCCAGGCAAATGCCGGGATGCTTCCTTAAAAATGCCATGGTCGAATTCCTTCCCATTCCTTGCCCCCATCCTTTCCCGTCTCTAAAGACCTCGCTGTTGAGAGACGTAAAGCAGTTAAAAAATAATAATAATAATAATAATCAGAACGCATTCGGGAGGACGCAAGTTTGAATCCCCGGTCGGGCATCCAGATTTGGGTTTTCCATGGTTTCCCCAAATCACTCCTGGTGAATGCCTGGATTCGTCCTCGAAAGGCCATTGTCGAATTTCTTCCCGTTCCTTGCCCCCAGTCCCATCGCGCCTCTAATGACATCGACGTCGACGAGGCGTATAGCCATAATAATATTAATAAATAAACAGCAAACCTAATTACCATGTCGTAAAAATTTCTGTAGTCTGTGGGAAGGGATCTTCTCAGTTGAAACAGCAGACCAAAGAGGTTAGAAGACAGATCTATGGCGCAATAAACCGCTACTTTTTCTGTAAGCAATAAAATGCTGAGAGAAGTTATAAGTGTTTTTCTGGGCACGGTTATGTTAGCAACGTAAAACTGGTCGGTGCTTACGATCTCAACGTGATCCTCCAAAAACAGACGGAAAAGTCCATAATAATCATCAGACATTTTGTTGCACACCAAATGGGACAACTAAGACGGAAAGAGAAACAATCGGTGTAGTTTTGGTAACTATCGGCTAATTCAGTCATTCAGATGTGAGTTGTGCTAAAGCCACGAACCCAGTTACTTCCAAGTTAAAGTATGCGGAGCTTAATGAAACTGGGTGAACTTCCAGTAAAATAAAATGTCAAGCGGGAGAGCGTAAGATTCGTCTGGACATTGTAAGTTGTGAATTGTATTGAACTATACAGGGTGTTACAAAAAGGTACGGCCAAACTTTCAGGAAACATTCCTCACATACAAACAAAGAAAATATGTTATGTGGACATGTGTCCGGAAACGCTTACTTTCCATGTTGGAACTCTTATTGTGGACGGCTGTGATACAATACGCCATTCTCCAGGGCTGCATCAGCGCTTCGGGGATTCCATGCGACGGAGGGTGGATGCATGTATCCTCGCTAACGGAGGACATTTTGAACATTTCCTGTAACAAAGTGTTTGAAGTCACGCTGGTACGTTCTGTTGCTGTGTGTTTCCATTCCATGTTTAATGTGATTTGAAGAGAAGTAATAAAATGAGCTCTAACATGGAAAGTAAGCGTTTCCGGACACATGTCCAAATAACGTATTTTCTTTGTGTGTGAGGAATGTTTCCTGAAAGTTTGGCCGTACCTTTTTGTAACACCCTGTATATTAACCGCGTAGCCGAAGTACATATTTGGGTGGTGACAGGAAACAGGAAATCGTAATCAAGATTGCCGGTATTATTCGTCATACCTGATCTTCGAGTCTGTGGCTCTTGTATTTGCCAGATTCCACTACGACCGCAAAACGGAATTGATTCTCCTGGCTGCAAATAATCAGTCTATTTCTTGTGATATGCAACATAACCGTCATTAGGTTGAGCCGACATAGATCTGTAAATGTTTTGAATCACGCTTCGTTTATAATGCTTCGCTATAGCTATATTTTTTTGACGTCTACGAGCTTGCCATTCGGATTTAAGTTTTTCATGATTTCCCAAAATTACCCAGGCCGGGTATGTTTTCTTCATAAAGACATTTGCCCGAAAAAAGAACAGAATTTTTATTTCCGATACTGTCCAATAGACGAGGTATAAACTAGGGTTGTAACGGAAGTCATCTTTACAGATGCGGATGTTCAATGGTTGACATCCGCGAATGCGGATGTTTTGCGGAAGTGGAAGTGGAAAAATAAATGTATAATTAATTAGATTTTAATATTTTATCAGAAATAAACCTAAAATCAAAACAAGTATATTTTTATGCTAAATTCTACATTTTTCAGAAGTAACGTCTATTTCTATATAATACTGCCACATTGATTTTTTTTTGTCTCATCTTTCAACAACAAAAAACATGGGATGATTTCAGAAGTGAATTAAATTATTTACATAACTACGCACGCGTCAAAAATCAATCTTTGTCGTGTGAACTTCTCAGCTCTACTAATTCAAGCACAATGCCACGCCACCAAACATCTCTGTGCCCGCAACCCGCCTTTCCACCACTCTAGAAGCCCATTTACAATCCAACTTGTAGGACGTTCGATGATCCGATTTTCGATAAATAACTCTTGATGGGCCGTGAAAGGGGTTAGATGATTACATGCAGGACTTGTTGGATACCGGGACTCTCAAATAAAGAACACGGGCCTTGTTATCCAACAAGCTGTGGCGTTGGATCATGATTGGAGAAAAACGAGTTTGCGGTAAGGACGCATGGTGTGCGGCGAGAAAGTACGATTGTAAAAAATTGCTTGGAACATTTTGTTTGACTCCTTTTATTAGCGTGAATGAGTGATCACATTCTATTATACTTCTACACGGATGTCCGATAAGTTGAACAGTGAAGAAGCCGCTTTACTTTACATACAAGTTCAAACTTGTAAATTCGTCGCTTAGGTAATGACAACGTTTAGTTCATAGTCATTTTTAATGCAAGATCATCAGAAAAAAAACACCCCCGTTATTGTTAGCTAAGCGACGATGGGCAGAATCCCGTATAAAGAGAAAAGAATAATACTATATATATTTCAATGTAAACAAAACATCCACTATACATCCGGAATAAATATTTCGGATGCGAAAGCGGATGTAGGATTTCACTCGAAAGTTCCGCACTTGCGGATGCGGAGATCTATTGCGTCCCTAATATAAACCATGTAGCTAGTGCTGTCTATCAACGATAGCTTCTGTAGTAGTCCGTTTTCCAATTCTCGCACATTGGATTGGGTGTTGTGCAATTCAGCCGCAGCGATGATTGCTTATCCTAATGAACAGCGTCTCATCAGCGAGCGGCGAACGAAACCTTGACTCCACGACCTATCGATACCTTGATTAATGGCGACGAGAAGTTCCACAACCAACGTTCTTGTGGCATTGCATAAGTATCTAGCAGCTCAATTTGCTTTTGAGCTGAACCTAAGTGGTGGTAAAATTTCTTCTTGTAATCCAATTAGCGTTATTGTCGGACGGATCCTGATGTTTGGTTCGTGTTTAATGTATGTTATGTTGCATAAATTGGTATGATCCCTGTATCAATAGCGTGCCGGGGCGGATCCAGTAAGGGGGGCCTAGGGGGGCTCAAGCCCACTAGCCCCCCCCCCAATCATTACAGGTGTTGACTTTGTCGCATGCCGATACATAGTGATCATAATAAAATCACTTAAGAAAGTAATTTACAACTCTATGAACACAAAGTAAACATTCGGACTGATTCCTGTGTGCATTTCACTAATGTTTGCGTGTATTATTAACTACGATTAAAAAATAAATTGTAATTGCATCTACTCGATCTCGACGTTTTTGATTTGAAAAATGTTAAATTGGTATTGTATCTAAAAAGAACATTGCAACAAATTCCATTGCAATTTTGTCAAAAAATAAATAATTTTTTTTTCCTTTCATCTGCCTCTCGACTGATATCATGCAATCCTCCATCCCTTCCTATCTTGTGCTAACTTTTTCATCTCAACTTATCTCTTAACACCCACGTTCTCAATTATCTGCTTCATATATTCTAATCTCAGTCTTCCTCTACAGTTCTTACCTTCGACTGTTCCCTGCACACTAACAAATTAACCAATCCTGAATGTCTTAAATTATGACCTACCACCCTGTCTCTTCTTTCTGTAAGACTCGTCCACAAACTTCTTTCCTCACCCATCATTTTCAAAGCACATTCATTTCCTACTTTACCTGTATACTTAATTTTCAGCTTCTTTCTATAGCACCACATTTCAAATGTTTATTTTTCCTTCTTTCCGGTATTCCTAAGGTCGATGCTTGGCTGCCTTTAGTGCTATGCTCCGCCCATAGAGCTTAAAAAGTTCTTTGTAAGTCCTAGATTAATATTTGAAACTTAAAAATTTCTGTTTTTCATGAAAACTCTTTGCTAGTGCTATTCTGCTTTTAACAACATTCCTGCTGCAGACATCGGTTGTAATTTTAGTTTCTAAGTAGCAAAATTCACTAACTTTCCTATCGCATCCGGCCATATTTTTATATTTAATGTGTTATTATTGGTATTATTTCTGCTTACATTTCATCATTTTTGTCTTGCTTTGGTTTACATTTAGTCCAAATTGTTCCTTCAGTGTTCATGACAGTCAATAACTTCTCAATATCCTCAGCCTGTTCTGGTAACAAGACAATGTCATTAGCAAATGGTAATACACTGATCTTCTCTTCTTGAACACTTACGCCACAATTAATTAAAATGTGACACGAAATAAGCATACGCGCCGAAGTGCTGCGAGTAAGCGGATTGGCAGTTCTACAATGGCTTCGCTTTGACATTAGTCGAATCTTTTCGATACTACAAGCAAAGGTTTAATTACGAAATAAAGCCTATGAAACTATTACTTTCCTGGCCGTACATGTATTTCACAAAATTACTCAGTTTTTGATCTCTGCCGATTCAGCCAGGCCCGAAAGTTGTCCTCTACATAACCCTATAGCCAGATTTTCCCCGATAAATACGGTTAGTAACAACTTGTGATTTTAATAATATAGCTATACAATTTTCAAAGCTGGCATTCCAGTTAGATAAAGTCGTTACCTATACATGTTAGTGAGACCCTTATGATCAGATAAGAGGGGATATAGCTCCGTATTCCGTTTACATACCTCGGTACGAGAGCGGAGCTAAGGGGGCGTCCATAAATTACGTGAGGTGAAATAGGGGGGGGGTCAACGGAACGGAAATCTCCCGTGAGTTTCCAGTGTGGGTGTAACCGGATTTCAGAGCGTGAGACCTAAAAAAAAGGTCTCAAAAACTTGCGAGGGCAAAATCTAGGGGGGGGTCTCACACAGAGCAGAGAGGAGGGGGAGGCGGAACAGATCTCACGAAGTCTCACCAAAGGGGGAGGGGGGTCCGTGAAATCCGGGAAAACACCTCACGTAGTTTATGGATGCCCCCTAACGTGTTTGGTTTCAAACTCCAGCCGATGTACCGCACCTACGACGAAATTTCGTAGAAAGTAGTAATTTCACAGCAGTCTGCATGGGCTGCGAAAATAAATCATCATCTTTGTAATAGATTCGATCCAGTACACAGTTCGCCGCTATGCAGACTCACACTGCATCGCTTATTAAGTTGTATAGCACAGGGCAATCAGAGCACTGCGTGCCGATGGAGTCTGCCTGTATATCCGGGCCGCGCAGACTAAGGAGCTCAATGAGCCCATGCGCAGTCTGCGCGTCTCCCAAACAAGTAGGTCGCCCAGGCGGCCGGCCCTACTGTGTCGGACGCGTCAACATTATCGTTCCCACTAGCCGGTCTCTATAGTTGTAGCCTACACGCGACTAAACATACGGCTGACGGCACACTTCAGTTGCCACAGTATTTGCTGAGTGTGAGAACCATGAACGCTCATTAACTGGCATCACAGGCCGCTGTCAGTGAAGACGAGTGAACCAGCGAATTCGGACACCTGCCGAGTACGGTACTCAACCAGAGGTTAAGTCAGACTCGTTGTCTCAGTGAGATCTGAACAGACTTACAGTTATATCGAAAACTGTACAAGATTGTACAGCAGGGGCTTCTTGAATCTACAGTACATCAGCGACTACTATCAATATTTTGTGTAAGTTCTATCAATTGAAGTTTAATGTGTATGATAAATAACCAAAAGATAATACATACGTTCAGGAGAAAGATTGTTCCACTTTTTATGAAATGTCGTAGTATCGCCCCAGACATGTTAAAATGTGGTGTAATCTGCCGATTTTCACTTTTTCACTAACATAGAGTTATCTTTAAGTATCCGAATTTTTCGAAAGCAACGTATACAATCTTCTACATCTACATCTACATCTACATCCATACTCTGCAAATCACAAACATTGTGGGTGGCAGAGGGTGCTCAGCACCAATCCTAAACCCGCCCATTCCAATCCCGAATAGTGCGAGGAAAGAAGGAATACATATAAGTATCAGTACGGCATCTTATTTCTCTAATCTTATCCCTCCGGTCATTGCGACCTAAATAGGTTGGCGGAAGAAGTATTTCATTGCACTCGAAATTTAAATTTTTTCGCATATTCTCCAATAAATTCGAACGCAAGCTACGTCGTCTGTCTTCCAAACTATCCCAGCCCAATCTATGTATCAATTCTGTGACGCTTTCATAAGGGCAGTAACAACAAGTCACGAATCTAGCGGCTCTCCTCTGCACCCTCTCAACTGAGTCAATCAGAACCTTGCGATACGGATCCCAAATCCCACAACAGTAATCCACCGTAGAAAATAACAAGAAGAAGACATTTACGCTTTAATTTTTCAGTTACTTCATCCCTCGATTTAACAATTTTAGGTCTGCGATGCAGCTTGTGGCTGTTCCGATTGTACGGAGCGATTACGCAGCACGCTAATAATAGACCGAGCCTACTGTCAGGCTCGAGCTTACGTCCAGGCTCGGTCCTCTGTACTGTATTTCCGGCATTTAGCCGGCAGAGGTCGCACTGGCAGCGACAAACCGAGTGAGCCTAGACAACGTTTACTCGAGTCCATACGAACACATCAACGAACATTTTCCATCTTTTCCAAACAAGCTTTTATATTTTTGCTGATAATATGGGGACGTGCGTAAACCACGTAGCTCCATTTTGGCCTCCTAAGTATCCCCCCCCCCTTCCCCACGTAGCCCTACGTAGCTTTTGCTCTACCCCCCCCCCCCAACGTACTACGTAGCTTTTTTCCATTTTGATTCCAGAAGACATTTTGTACTGTTTTCTCTTGTCACACTATTGTAAATTACATGCGGAGATAATTAACTGATAGAAATAAATATACACATGCTGTTGTGAGTTCAGTTCCTCATTTTAACTGTGAAAAATGTTATGAAAGGAAAGCTACGTGATCTGGCTCGGAACCCCCCCCCCCTCCCCCCACGTAGCCCAGCGTAGCCTTCCAGCTAACCCTCCCCCCCCCCCTTGGACCAAGCCACGTAGTTTGTGCACGCTCCCTATTAGAAGACTTACAATTCCTCATCAAAAATACGGCCACATCACGAAAATAGTTGCCATAAGTCCTTATATTTTCGTAAAGAATGTCTCAGTCAGATATATCACTTGCTATATTATTAATAAATAAAATAAGTTTTACAGATACCTTCTATCATGAAAATTATTGTTGCAAAGTGATTTGTCTCTTTAATTGCGTACTGAATCGGTTCTGATGGTATCAGCTAAGTTTCAGTTTGGCATTTGGAAGCACGTGGGTCGATTAGCAAATTTATCCAAATTTCTGGTTACTGTTGTTTTGCGAAGTCGCTCTAGGTGAATGCCGGGACGGTTTCCTGATTAAAGGCAGCAGCTTCTTTCATTCCCATTCCTTATGAACGTTCCTCTCGTGGATCTAATGACCTTTGTCTTGGCTACTCATAATACCTCTATTAAAAACACACAAAAACTAGTGAAGGCATTCACTCTATGCTACCATTAAGTGGAATAAAGTATATTAGCAAAACTCAAAATTTTAGTTTAAATTTTCAAACTATTCGCAGCCGTCATAGCAATGAGAGAGACAATCTCTGGAAGATTCAGCAGGTGTCGAATACCTATGAAAATAATGTGGAGGAAATTTGGTGCAGAAACAACTTGCAAAGTATTTTAATTAATACAATTCTTTTATTCATTCGTTCTCAAACTTAGCGATATTTTTAATGTTTATTGAGTGTATCGTTTGGGTTGCATTTATTAGTTTCAGACTGGCTAGTCAATTTGAATTCTCAAGGAGAGAAATTTAAGTTTCAAGAGAGACAGTTACATTAACCTCCATTTTACTGTCCCAAACTAAAGTTTTCATTCTTCATGGGAATTTACAAGGAAATCGATCCACATTGGTAACCGAATACTTTTTTTTTTAAGCAGCATTGTTCTCTGACGATAGAACAGACGGTTAAGAAAAGAAAAGACCAACGTCGAAGATATTGTTCCGAGTTAAGGGAACGCAACAGAATGTGAATTTCAAAATCGAAAGGTATATTTCCTTCAAATGTTTTTGTATTTTACAGTGGACACGAGAGAAAAAAAAAAAAAACAATGTATAGTTTTTGTCACATATAAAAAATACGAAAAAGAAACATTCACTCGTAAGGTCCTTGAAAACAAGGTTCCTGCGTAGAGATAAGGCATTGCAGTTGAAAAACAGGATAAAAAAAAGCGAGAGAGTGGGCCTATGTAAGGAATTACAATCGTTAAAGATATATAGGTTAATTTTGTAAATAAATCCGTCGAAAACAACTGGTTTGGTGAATTTTGTTTTTTATTTAATTCCCCAGACGCGTTTCGCCCTTGTGGTGTAGGGCATCTTCAGTGGAGATATAATGGTATTCCTTTACATGTCGGTCTTGAACAGGAATACCATTATATCTCCACTGAAGATGCACTACACGACAAGGGCGAAACGCGTCTGGGGAATTAAATAAAAAACAAAATTCACCAAACCAGTTGTTTTCGACGGATTTATTTACAAAATTATTGTTCAACAACTGCGGGAAGATGGCCTATCACCATATTAATATTATACAGGTTATGTCATAGTGACTTCCTAAACAATTTATCGTTAAACCGATTTGCAACGAAAGCTGAAGTTATTGATCTATCGTTCCGAGACTCCGACTGAGTCAAGGCTAAGCAGTACATCCTGGAACCGCTTAACTCGTGAGAGAAGATGATAACAATCCAAGCTCCATTATAAGCAAGGAGCGTTTTAAGAGAACTAGTTATGAGACCAGCTGAGAAGCCTACCCTTGGGAACAGCTGGGGCTGCAGGATGTGAAATCAGGCTTCGTAACTGGATGGATCTCATTGCTCGAGTTACACACGTCGCCATTAATGAGTTAGTAGATAACTGAACGCGAAAATAACTTCTGTTTTCCTCATATATCTGAAACAATGGATGTTGTGTCAGCTTTAAGCAAAAGATTTAGTTATAAAAATAAACCCCACTAAATTAGGTTTATTTACTATTGTTAACCGTTAATTCAGCTGTAGTCTAAATAGTCTAAATACCAAAAATGGTAGAGATATAGGGATACTAGAAAACTAGAAAAATTAAAACAATTCAGTTGTGTATCGAGGAGACTATAATATATATATATATATTTTTTATCTGCTTAACGTCTTTCTAACAGCGAGGTTTTTAGAGACGGGAAAGGATGGGGGGTAAGGAATGGGAAGGAATTCGGCCATGGCCTTTTGAAGGAAGCATCCCAGCATTTGCCTGCAGTGATTTGGGAAACCATGGAAAACCCAAATCTGGATGCCCGGACGGGGATTCGAACCGCCGTCCTCTCGAATGCGAGGCCAGAACGCTAACCGTTACACCTCCACGCTCGGTAGGAGACTATAACAAATGCCAAAGTAAGAGATGATTTTAAAAGAAGATTAGCAAGAGAATATTTTTCAGCAATAAAACCATTTCATATTAAACAATGACGTACGAGTCACATACTTTGATATGTGCTATCAAACGTTTTTTTTTAAAAAAAAAAAAAAAAAAAACCCTGGAAGGATCGGTAAATGATTGGTGAACGAAAAACGGCGTGAAACACTTTTAGAGAACAAAAACAGATCTTGGCTTAAAAAAATATGGAACCGATTGGAAGTTGCTAATAAGGGGGATTCGAAACACAAATTTATATACTTTTTCTTATAGCTTTACACCTCGTCTACGTCGTGGTAATTGGAGTTGGGAAGGGACTGGGTAAAAAGATCGGTAAGGAATTCGGCCATGGCATTTTAGAGAATATCCTGGCACTAGCCTGTTGTGAATGGGGAAAGCCATCGAAAACAGTAATTTGGATGACCGGACGGGGATTCGAATCCGCGTCCTCCTGAATGCCAGGCCAGAGCGTTACCACTCAACCACCAAGCTGGGTGATTTCTACTAGAACGAGAGTACGTGAAACATATACTTAAAGCTGTAAGTTTTTGTAGGGTGAATAGGATAGAAAGAGGTGGAAGACCGCTATGTTGAAAAATAAATCATCCAGTTTAAGGAAGCACAATGGTGTTGGCACCAGTTTGCCAATAGTGTATGCCTATACTAATCGATGTGTTATTATTTTTATGAGAAACGTCCAATACCGTGAAATCAAATCTCCAAAAATCATCAAAGGCAGACGACCAGTAATATTGGAAAAACATAGTGAAAAAGAAGAAAAGACGTCCAAGACTGCAAACAACCAACTATTAAAGAATAAATAAATTGAAATCTATTAGCAGTATGGGTGAAGCAATGAACAAAGTCAAAGAAAAATTTCCATGTGGTATAAGTTTTAAGGGAGAAAAAATCAGTATGCTACGATTTGCTGACGACATTGTCTTGTTAGCAGAGAGGGCTGAGGATATTGAGAAGTTGCTGAATGGCATGAACAAAATACTGAAGGAAGATATAAATCAAAGCAAGGCAAAAGTGATGAAATGTAGCAGAAATGATACCAATACTAGTGGATTAAATATAAAAATAGGATCGGATGCAATAGGAGAAGTAAGAGAATTCTGTTACTTGGGAAGTAAATTACAACCGATGGCCGAAGCAGGAATGATGTTAAAAGCAGAATAACATTAGCAAAAAGAGCCTTCATGAAAAAGAGAAACCTTTTAGTTTCAAATATTGAAATAGGAATTAGAAAGAACTTTTTTAAACTCTTTGCGTGGAGCACAGCACTTTATGGACGCGAAACATGGACTTTAGGAATACCGGAAAGAAGGAAGATTGAAGCATTTGAAATGTGATGCTACAGAAGAATGCTGAAAATTAAGTGGACAGACAAAGTAAGAAATTAACGAGTTTTGGAAATGGTGGGTGAGAAAAAGAAGTTTGTGGAAGAAGCTTAAAGAAAGAAGAGATAGGCTGGTAGGTCATATTCTGAGACATGCAGGATTGGTTAATTTGTTAGTGGAGGGAACAGTCGAAGATAAGAACTGTAGAGGTAGACAGAGATTAGAATATATGAAGCAGATAATTGAGGACGTGGGCTGTATGGGGTATGTAGAAATGAAGAGGTTAGTACAGGATAGGAAGGGATGGAGGATTGCATCAAACCAGTCGAAAGACTGACGACAGCAAAAAAAAGCAGTATGGGTAGTAGCTTGGAGGCGGGTGCACTGATGGATTCAGATTGTATTACAAGTTACTTAAGAAAGAATGACAATGCAATAAAATGCTAATTTCGACGCTTGTAAGGCAATGATCTTCGCAAGCTTTAAAAAAAATCAAGTAGACATTTACTTTTGATTTCTGTGCCCTCAAAAGATCCCTAGACGATAGTGAAGGATTGGCAGATAGCAAATATTCTTATATTAACTGTCACTGCACTTAAAATAGCTTTTAAAGAAGAAAAGAAAGCGAATAATATTGCTTAGACAAAGGTAAAATGAGAAACAGCCTTCAGTCATTAGAATACAACTTTTATTGCATTACACAATGCATTTCGGACCCTGTGGATCCATCTTCAGGTGACTATGGTATTTACATTTGGTTTTGAATTTTCCTTAAGCGAGATTCGTGCCTAGTAAAGTTTGTTCCTGCGCTGAAAAATGATTTCAAGTAAGTGTCGTGAACACGTTTTATTATGAGGGAAAAGACTAAATATGAAATGACATCATACTCAGTAAAGAACACAAATGATTTAGCTACTAAAATTAAAAATATAGTTTTCATATTTAGTCTTTTCTCTCATAATAAAACGTGTTCACGACACTTACTTGAAATCATTTTTCAGCGCAGGAACAAACTTTACTAGGCACGAATCTCGCTTAAGGAAAATTCAAAACCAAATGTAAATACCATAGTCACCTGAAGATGGATCCACAGGGTCCGAAATGCATTGTGTAATACAATAAAAGTTGTATTCTAATGACTGAAGGCTGTTTCTCATTCTACCTTTGTCTGATTAATACAGTCACGTCAATATAGAGAATTATGGATAAAATTGTGGCGGAAACACATCGTTACATTAACAGTTGTCAGCGCAGTTCCGTCGTTGTCGCGGCGGCTGCTAACGCAATATCAACGATACTCGCTGACCATAACCGGGGCAACGATGAAAACAACCAGAGAGAGAGAGAGAGTACACCGTTGGCGAGGCGTGCTAAACACGGAGTCTACATTGCCGCCAAGCTGGAAGTATTATTATCAACATTCGCACTGATTTGTTATTTTAATGTAACGTGCATATGTGTATGTGTTGTTTATTGGTTGCATTAAAGACATGAGAAGAGTTTTGTCTTACAAATCGTAGAATACGATATTGTTTATATGGGTAACGTATCCCCATAAAATTAAATTAGAATAATTGCTTGCTGATGATAACAGGATTTTTCATATATTCACCGAATTTGACGATATCCATCCAAAAGGAATTTGACTCGATTTTCGACTGTTGTTAACCGTATTTATCTATCTACAAGAAATTAAGCCGATATTTCCTCCTCCCCCCCCCACCGGAAAAAAATGGATGTGCCATATTTTTCTCCGTCCTTACCCTTCAAAAAATAATAGGTCTGGCGAAATGCGCCTACCCTTAGGGGGCGTCCATAAATTACGTGAGGTGAAATAGGGGGAAGGGGGGGAGGTCCGGCGAAATCTCACCAAGGGGGAGGGGGGCGCCAACGGATATCTGACGTAAGATTTTTGTGGACTGCAAATGACGCAAAAGTGGATTTTATGGGGGGGGGGGGGGGATTTCGTCGAAAAGTGTGAGTGAAACCATAAAAAAAAGTCTAAAAAAGTCACGTGGGTGGTTTCTAGGGGGTCTAGGGGGTCTGGGGGGGGGAGGTTTCACGGACCAGATATCACCAGAGGGAGATCCGGAAATTCGGAAAAAACTCCTCACGTAATTTGTGAATGCCCCCTTATTTGGCTAAGATTAACTCCATTATGTATTTAGACTGAACGCACCGAGTGTAGGATTGACACCCTGGCAAGGCAATCACGTTGCAAGAACCCATATGGCTACTTTCTAATTGTACTATCTTAAAAAAATGCACACATATTACTGAAAATTTACACTTGTATTTATATGAGTGTATAATATTAATTTTATGAATTATTTATTTATTTGTGTCATGCAACAAAATAATTATAAAAATTATTAATACTGAGTTTAATATCTATACAGATGAAGGTGAGATAGACGAGTCAATGACCGAGCATGGTGGTGTAACGGATAGCGTTCTGGCCTCGCATTCGGGAGGACGGTGGTTCGAATCCCCGTCCGGGCATCCAGATTTGGGTTTTCCATGGTTTCCCAAATAACTCCAGGCAAATGCCGGGATGCTTCCTTAAAAAGGCCATGGCAGAATTCATTCCCATTCCTTGCCCCCCATCCTTTCCCGTCTCTAAAGACCTCGCTGTTAGAGAGACGTTAAGCAGATAAAAAAAAAAAATAGACTGAACTCGACTTGAAAGCGTAGAGTATTCGATTTATCGGGCCTTACTTTGTACACATAAAGTCAGTAATTTAAAGACATTGTGTGCATGCGTGTGTTCCAATGGGAACTATGAGAAACAGCCTGGAGAGATCGGTCGGACGCTGGCTGAGCTTTAATACTAATGTATGATATTGGACGCGAGGCGGAGGAAAGATATGAGTGATTACAGCGAGGTTGACATGAATGAAGGCTAGCTTCTCGTGGACCGGTTGCGGTCTGCGGTTAGCGGTACCCGTGGGCGCCCTGTTACCTAACGGGTAAGTGGCTGGCTGGAGACCTCGCAGTCGGAGAAAGCTACTCCGAACCTCCAGCGCTCGTACAGCGGCGTAACGTCGAAAATCAATTCCCTGCTAAAAATCACAAAAGTGGTTCCACGTACGCATACCACAAGGCTGCGTATCTTTTATATCAAGATTACGTTCTTCTCAAGCTTTTGTACGAGCACATTCTTCTAAATTCCAATTTTCCAATAAATAAGTTACTGATAATTTTTTTAGGGATATTTAACAATCTTTCTTAAAAACGTTTGGATAATTCGCTCAGAAGATAGTAACTAAACAAATACTCCCAGTTACGTTATATATATATCAATTTTCAACTCGTGAAAAACATAACTTAGTTATGATGCAAATCTGGTTGTAGGCCATCTTCCGCAGTTGTTGGATAATAGATTATAAATCAAAATTCCGTCTGGAACAACTGTTGATGTTACTGTTTTCTTTATTCCCATACGCGTTTCACCCTTATGGTGTGGGGCATCTTCAGTGGAGCTAGGGTGATGGTATTTACATGGCGATCTGGAACAGCACTTTATGCATCTACAGATAATCTTGTACATGACAAACCAAACAAGAAGTTTGCAGTTGCAATGGATACAATGCCAGTGTTTATTCAGTAATATGTGTAAAACAGTTTTTATAATTGTGAAATAGAAGATCTGTAAGATGCATAAAGTGCTGTTCAAGATCGCCATGTAAATACCATCACCCTAGCTCCACTGAAGATGCCCCACACCATAAGGGTGAACGCGTATGGAAATAAAGAAAACAGTAACATCAACAGTTGTTCCAGACGGAATTTTGATTTATAATCTAACTTAGTTATGTTTTTCACCAGCTGTTAGTTCGTTGAAGATGGATATTAATTACATGAGGTGAAATGCGGGGGGGGGGGGGAAGGGGGGTAGGTGGACGAAAATCTCAAGTCATCTTTTTAAATTCTTGAAGCACAGCAAAATAAAAAGTTTAAAAAAAATAAGAGGTCGGACACCAGGAGGGGTGGAAGGGGGGAAATCACCTCAAAATCTCACGTCATCTTAGGGGGGTGGGGTGCTACCAAATCTCACCACAGTGGGGGGGATCCTGAATTCTGGAAAAACACCTCACGTAATTAATGGACGCCCCTAAATGAAAATTTTCCATTTTTAAATATCTGTTCAACAATTCTATACCCGATGGGAAATTCAAAAAAAAAAATGTGAGGAGGTAGCCTAATTTTTTAAATGACATTTGTCTATGCACCCTTTTCGCTGTTAATAAAGTGGCTGAGATAATTTTTTTCCAGATTTTTCAGTCATACAATACGAAAAATAGGGAATACATTATTAACTACTGGAGGGGGGATGGAGTCATATCTCGTAAAATATACAAACGAAAAAATTGTTTCATTACAACATGGATGACATTTTACAATATCTATTCAACGATACTGTACTGGATGGGATACGCAAAGAAAATAATTACCTCCAAATTTCTTAGCAACTGTTGTGTCACGAGTTTAAGTAACCATTACAAAGCTATGAGGGGTCTCCTGAAGAAGGAAAAAATGACCGTTTAAAGGTATCTTTATAGAACAATGCTGAAAATTGAAAAAGACTATGAAATACAAAATAAAATCATTGAGATTGGCTTTAAAATCCTTTCACGATGGTGATAACGGGGTGTAATAGGTAAAATGCAAATTTTTATTTCTTTGTATCAGTTTTTTCCTGCGTGCTAAATGGGACAACCGTAGACAAAACTTGAGGTAAATGGTATGGAAAATATCCAGATTACTAATCAGGAATAACGTTGTCTATTTTCATTAGATTGTATGGTTTTTAAATTGATGTAATTACTTTAAAAAACTACAGGCGACTGCATTTCCCACACAAGGAATTGCGAATAGTATCCATTATAATAATTAATTCGCTCGATCAGCTGTGGAATAATGACTTAATTTTTTAATGTTCATAAGGTTTATTTGTGCTACCGATCTTTTTATCCGTTTTTTTTTTAAATGCAAAATTACTTTGGGTTCATTGGTTAAATAGTCAGACGAAACAGCATTTCGACGTTTCAACTAAGCTGACTTTTATAGCCATTCGTCTCAGTTTTACAATTCAGGGACAACTGAATACAGACAGAATCAATTCAATCTGCCCAAGCCTGAGGCCGGTATCGAAAGGGCAACTCCATGGAATCAGCATCACTCTGACCAAAAAGTAGCAAGCTGTGTTCGGGCTATCAGAATAGCATTTTCCATACACGAGAGTTAGCCCCGAAGAAAATGTAGGACAGGAATTCTCGTGTCTAGCAAATATTGACAAGAGTAGTTCCGGCGAAAGCAGGATGTTAACACGGTACGGTTAACAAATCTACGACAGCTAGTTACTACGAATTCTGACTTGCAGTCCTACTTCTTGTTTTCTCACTGCGGTATTAATTGTTTACAAAACAAACTGCCGGAACTCTTTCACCAAACAACTCATTGTAGTGCTTGGAAATTATGCCTAAGCAATGTTATAATTCATCTGTCTGCAAAATCTCTGTACTGAACTCAAGTTTAGTGATTTTGTGATGAAATGTAGCGAACTTCCTTGAATTGTACGTACGGGTATTAACAAAGCATTAAAAACAAATGTTGGAATAGTAATTTAAAATGCAAAATAGCCCTACGCCAAAATAGATCCGAGTATGTAAGTACTGAAAAAGTTAAGTAAAAAGTAGGTTATATAATACTCCAGCTACATATACAAAAAATGGTTATCCTTTACTATCAATCAATAGCATCAGAGCCTTATTTTAGATTTAGCTCCATTTTCTTAAAATTTGTCACGTTGTCTACCGATGCCAGAAATTTCGAATTTATTTTTGGAACAGTAGTCGTAACTGAAAGCAAAAAATCGTCTTTACTCTATTGCGTTATCAAATGTAACACTGTATACATTGTGGAACTGCAATATACCTAAAATGATATGCGACCCAGTGACAATCTATTATGGTAAAGATACCTTGAAATTTTATAAAACAATGGGCAGTTACTGCTCTTTTGCGAGATGCCTATATTGGAATTTGTAGCGTAAGAACTTTTTCGATATGTTTAGATAAAGCACTGAGATCTCTAGTAAGGAGAGTGACATAACGACTTTTGTTTTAAGCAAGATATCTTACGCCAAAAAAACCTGTGGAACCATATACCCGATAACAGTTTTTGTGTAAGAAAAGGAGTTTCTCCGAATTTCAATTCCCCACTAATGTCATTTTTGTCTCCAGTGCATCAGCTGTAGCGAGTGGTGACAGTATGGCAATTAGTTTTGAGACAACAGTACCTGGTTCACTCCCGGGCGGGAACGGTGTTTATTTCAATAAAATAATGAACAATTCTGATATGCAAACGAAATACCAAACTTATCGGAAAATTGTTTATGAATGTGAAATAAAACTTCTATTAAACTGGTTTTATAACAAATAAGTTCACTGGTAAAACGATCCCTAACAACTGATTCCTATTTTAGTATGCCTAGGACAGCAATGTTCCTTCACTGATGTTATGTATGAATTAGAGCTAATTATAAGTTATGTATGTGTAAAACAACCCCATGTTTGTATCATCATGGATACGGCAAAGTCGCTACGCAGATGTCAAAGCTAACTGTAATATCTTACTTCTGTAC
>JARYHS010008074.1:60774758-60810120 GCA_031002005.1 Vandiemenella viatica
TGTTAACCGTACCGTGTTACATCCTGCTTTCGCCGGAACTACTCCTGTCAATATTTGCTAGACACGAGAATTCATGTCCTACATTTGCTTCGGGGCTAACTCTCGTGTATGGAAAATGCTATTCTGATAGCCCGAACACAGCTTGCTACTTTCGGTCAGAGTGATATAAGGTGGGAAAGAATTTCTTGCTGAAGACTTGAAAAGTAAATATCTTGGAATTACTTTTGATAACAAACTTAACTGGGCAGGACACATAGAACAGGTGGTAGGAAAGGGTTTCAAAGTTCTGCACTTGTTGGAGAGAGTGATGAGGGGATGTACGAGAGAAGTCAAGGAATTGGGTTACAAAACTTTGGTCAGACCATTGCTCGAATATGGTAGTGTAGTATGGGACCCTCATTTTACGTATCAAATACAGGAGTTGGAGAGGGTGCAAAAAAGGGCTGCTAGATTTGTTTCTGGAAATTATCGCAGAATGCAATCAGTGACGGATATGATAAAGGAGCTGGAATGGGATTCATTGCAAGACAGGAGGAGGATGAGGAGGGTCATGGGAGTGTACAGGGAATATACTGGTGATGAGGCATGGAAAGATATTGCAATAGGTATGAAAAGTAGTGCATGGAAGGGAAAAGATGACCATGACCACAAGCTGGCACTCGATTTCAGGCACAAGGGTGTGGGAAGATTTTCTTTTTTAGGTAAGGGTGTCAGGGATTGGAATGAGTTACCAAGGGGAATGATGAATAACCTACCGAAAACTTTGAAAGAATTTAAAGATAAAATTTGTAGAGGGCAAATGTAGGTGGGTGCAGGATAGGGGAAAGATGGGTGTGTAGGAAAATTGCCACCGGAGCCTGTGCTCCATTGCAATCAAAAAAACAAAAAAAAATTCTATGAAGTTGCCCTTTCGATACCGCCCTGAGGCTTTGGCGGATTGAATTGATTCTGTCTGTATTGTCCCAGAGTTGTAAAACTGAGACGAATGGCTTTAAAAGTCAGCTTAGTTGAAACGTCGAAATGCTGTTTCGTCTGATCATTTAACCAATGAACCCAAAGTAATTTCGCATTAAAAACAAAAAAAACGGATAAAAAGATCGGTAGCACAAATAAACCTCATTAACATTAAAAAATTAAGTCATTATTCCACAGCTGATCGAGCGAATTAATTATTATAATGGATACTATTCGCAATTCCTTGTGTGGGAAATGCAGTCGCCTGTAGTTTTTAAAGTAATTACATAAATTTAAAAACTATACAATCTAATGAAAATAGACAACGTTATTCCTGATTAGTAATCTGGATATTTTCCATACCATTTACCTCAAGTTTTGTCTACGGTTGTCCCATTTAGCACGCAGGAAAAAAACTGATACAAAAAAATAAAAATTTTATTTTACCTATTACACTCCGTTATCACCATCGTGGAAGGAGTTTAATGCCAATCTCAATGATTTTATTTTGTATTTCATAGTCCTTTTCAATTTTCAGCATTGTTCGGTAAAAATACCTTTAAACGGTCATTTATTCCTTCTTCAGGAGTCTCCTCATAGCTTTGTAATGGTTATTTAAACTTGTGACACAACAGTTGCTAAGAAATTTGGAGGTAATTATTTTCTTTGCGTATCCTATCGAGTACAGTATCGTTGAATACATATTGTTAATTGTCACCCATGTTGTAATGTAGTGTATTTTACGAGATATGACTCCCTCCCTCCCTCCAGTAGTTTAATGTATTCCCAATTTTTCGAATTGTATGACTGAAAAATATGGAAAAAATTATCTCAGCCACTTTTTAACAGCGAAAAGGATGCATAGACAAATGTCATTTAAAAAATTAGGCTACCTCCTCACTTTTTTTTTTTTTTTTTAATTTCCCATCTGGTGTAGAATTGTTGAACAGATATTTAAAAATTGAAAATTTTCATTTAAGGGCGTCCATTAATTACGTGAGGTGTTTTTCCCGAATTCAGGATTTCCCCCCCCCCCACTGTGGTGAGATTTGGTAGCACCCCACCCCCCTAAGATGACGTGAGATTTTGAGGTGATTTCCCCCCTTCCACCCCTCCTGCTGTCCGACCTCTTAGTTTTTTAAAACTTTTTATTTTGCTGTGCTTCAAGAATTTAAAAAGATGACGTGAGATTTTTCGTTCACCTACACACCTCCCCCCCCCTCCGTTTGGAGAGTTTTCTCCGGATTTTCCCCCCCCCCCCCCCCGCATTTCACCTCATGTAATTAATAACCATCTTCAACGAACAACAGCTGGTGAAAAACATAACTAAGTTAGATTATAAATCAAAATTCCGTCTGGAACAACTGTTGATGTTACTGTTTTCTTTATTTCCATACGCGTTTCGCCCTTATGGTGTGGGGCATCTTCAGTGGAGCTAGGGTGTAGCAGACAAACGAAACAAGAAGTTTGCAGTTGCAATGGATACAATGCCAGTGTTTATTCAGTAATATGTGTAAAACAGTTTTTATAATTGTGAAATAGAAGATCTGTAAGATGCATAAAGTGCTGTTCCAGATCGCCATGTAAATACCATCACCCTAGCTCCACTGAAGATGCCCCACACCATAAGGGCGAAACGCGTATGGAAATAAAGAAAACAGTAACATCAACAGTTGTTCCAGGTGGAATTTTGATTTATAATCTATTATCCAACAACTGCGGAAGATGGCCTACAACCAGATTTGCATCATAACTATGTTATGTTTTTCACGAGTTGAAATTTGATATATATATGACGTAACTGGGAGTATTTGTTTAGTTACTATCTTCTGAGCGAATTATCCAAACGTTTTTAAGAAAGATTGTTAAATATCCCTAAAAAAATTATCAGTAACTTATTTATTGGATAATTCGAATTTAGAAGAATGTGCTCGTACAAAAGCTTGAGAAGAACGTAATCTTGATATAAAAGATACGCAGCCTTGTGGTATGCGTACGCGGCTCCGCTTTTGTGATTTTTAGCAGGGAATTGATTTTCGACGTTACGCCGCTGTACGAGCGCTGGAGGTTCGGAGTAGCTTTCTCCGGCTGCGAGGTCTCCAGCCAGCCACTTACCCGTTAGGTAACAGGGCGCCCACGGGTACCGCTAACCGCAGACCGCAACCGGTCCACGAGAAGCGAGCCTTCATTCATATCAAGCTCGCTGTAATCACTAATATCTTTCCTCCGCCCCGAGTTCAATATCATAGATTAGTATTAAAGCTCTGCGCAGGAGTTCATCAGCCAGCGTCCGTCCGATCTCCAGGCTGTTTCTCACAATTCCCATGTGAAAAATACATAGGCACACATGCATGCACACAATGTCTTTAAATTACTGACTTTATGTGTACAAAGTAAGGCCCGATAAATCGAATACTCTACGCTTTCAAGTCGCGTTCAGTCTATTTTTTTTTAAAAAAAAAAAACTTCTTTACGTCTCTCAACAGCGAAGTCTTTAGAGACGGGAAAGGATGGGGGTAAGGAATGGGAAGGAATTCGGCCGTGGCCTTTTTAAGGAAGCATCCCGGCATTTGCCTGGAGTGATTTGGGAAACCATGGAAAACCCAAATCTGGATGCCCGGACGGGTATTCGAACCGCCGTCCTCCCGAATGCGAGGCCAGAACGCTAACTGTTACACCACCACGCTCGGTGCGTTCAGTCTAAATATATAATGGAGTTAATCTTAGCCAAATAAGTGGGCATTCACAAATTACGTGAGGAGTTTTTTTTCCGGATTTCCGGACCGCCCCCCCCCCCCCCCCTGGTGATATCTGGTCCGTGAGACCCCCTAGAAATCGCCCACGCGACTCTTTGAAACCTTTTTTTTTGTTTCACTCACACTTTTCGACGAAATCCCCCCCCCCCCATAAAATCCACTTTCGCGTCATTTGCAGTCCACAAAAATCTTACGTGAGATATCCGTTGACGCCCCCCCTCCCCCTTGGTGAGATTTCGCCGGACCTCCCACCCTCCCCCCTTCTCCCTATTTCACCTCACATCCATTTTTTCCGGGGGGGGGGGAGGAGGAAATATCGGCTTAATTTCTTGTAGATAGGTAAATACGGTTAACAACAGTCGACAATCGAGTCAAATTCCCTTTGGATGGATATCGTCAAATTCGGTGAATATATGAAAAAACCTGTTATCATCAGCAAACAATTATTCGCTTGCTTTTTTTCTTTAAAAGCTATTTTAAGTGCAGTGACGGTTAACATAACAATATTTGTTATCTTCTAATCCTTCACTATCGTCTAGAGATCTTTTCAGGGCATAGAATTTAAAAGTAAATGTCTACTTGATTTTTGTTAAAGCTTGTGAAGATCATTGGCGTACAAGCGTCGAAATTATTGCATTTTTATTCTGTCTTAACTAGATTGTAATACAATCTGAATCCTTCAGTGCACCCGCCTCCAAACTACTACCCATACTGCTAATAGATTTCAATCTGTTTTCTGTAATACCTGGTTGCTTGCAGTCTTGGACGCCTTTTCTTCTTTTTCACTATATTTTTCCAACATTACAGGTCGGCTGCCTTTGATGAGTTTAATTAATCGAAGATATAGTCATTTTTGGAGATTTGATTTCACGGTATTGGACGTTTCTCACAAAAATAATAACACATCGATTAATATAGTCGATAGGACTGACTGTGGACCTCTGGTTCAGAGCCGTGTTGAGGGGCTGAACCAGAGATTACGGCGCTTCTGTGATAGTCATGGCTGCAGATTCCTTGATCTTCGTCCTGGGGTTGAGACTTGTAGGAATCCCTTGGATAGATCAGGGGTGCACTACACACGGGAATCGGCTACACGGGTGGCAGGGGCCGTGTGGAGTGCATTGGGGGGTTTTTTAGTCTGAGGGAGGATGACCCTGAGGAGGAAATTCAGTTGCGGACAGCCAAGATAAATTCAGCACCGCCTGTTAGGGGTAGACTAAAAGAATCCCGAACATTAAAAGTTCTAGTAGTTAACTGCAGAAGTGTTTGTAATAAACAGCCTGAACTCGAAAACGTTATTCGTAGTACAGATGCTGATATCGTAATAGGCACAGAAAGTTGGTTAAAACCGGATATAAGTTCCGGCGAAATTTTTAATAGTAACATGAACATTTTCCGTAAGGATAGGTTGCATTCCCAAGGAGGTGGTGTATTTATAGCTATTAGTAAGCACCTCCCATGTAGCGAAATAGATGTCCATACTGTCTGCGAAATCATATGGACCAAGCTCAACGTAGCTAGGACAAAACTTGTGATATGCTCGTTCTATCGTCCACCCGATGCAACCGTAAATATTGCCGAGGCCTTGAGAAATAATGTAAATAATATAGCACAGCAAATTCCGGACCATACAATAATGCTAGGAGGTGACTTTAACTTGCCAGATATCGACTGGACTAATTACGTTCACGTTACTGGGGGCAGGGATAAAGCAGCTTGCGAAATCATTCTAGACCTCTTCTCAGATCACCATCTTGAACAGCTCGTAACTGAACCAACGCGATGCCTCAACGGTAACGAGAATATTTTAGATATAGTTGTTACAAATAGGCCCGAACTATTCACGGATATTACTACCACCGCAGGAATAAGTGATCACAAAGCTGTAATTGCTACAGTAAAACTAACAACCACGCGCAGAAAGAGAAAAGAGAGGATCGTTTACAGATTCGAAAAGGCTTCAAAAGAGTGTTTTGGAGCGTATTTGAGGCGTAATTACCACACCTTCTCAGTAGCAGGAGGCACCGTTGAAGAGAGGTGGCATCGATTCCTACATATACTCGGGGAAGGTATGAACTTGCATATACCGAAACGGACAATCAGGGAAGAGAACGATCCCCCATGGTACACACGGGAGGTTAAAAGGTTACTCAAGAAGCAAAGGAAGATACATGCACGATCAAAAAGGACGATGCATCGGACTGATTTAGATAAGTTAGAGGAGATAAGGGGACGTGTTAAGAATGCGATGCGTGAGGCATTTAATAACTTTCGTGAAAATTCTCTCTCTAAGAGCCTCACTTAAAACCCTAAGAAATTTTGGTCGTATGTGAAAAAAGTTAGTTGTAGTGGGAACAATAAGCCAGTTCTAATAAAAGACGGACGGGAGGTTGAAGACAGCCGCGGCAAGGCTACCTTATTTAACACCGAATTCAAAAATTCATTCACGCAAGAAAACATGGAGAACATCCCCACTTTACCACATCTTGTGGAATTAGAGATGGATCCGATAGAAATTGATAGCGTAGGAATTGTAAAGCAATTAAAACTCCTGAAGTGGGGTAAAGCGCCGGGTCCCGATGGTATACCGGTAAGAGTATTTTCTGAATACGCGGAGGATATTGAACCATTTCTGTCAGATATATTCCGTAAATCACTAGAAGATAGAAAAGTACCTTCTAGCTGGAAAATAGCCCAGGTACTTCCCGTTTTTAAGAAAGGAGATCGGTGTGATCCTAGGAATTATCGACCCATATCTCTAACATCGGTCTGCAGCAGAATTTTGGAACATGTCATATGCTCGAACATAATGAAGTTTCTAGATGAGAACGAGTACTTACACCATGTCAACACGGATTTCGGAAGAAGAGATCGTGTGAAACACAATTGGTGCTATTTTCCCACGACATAATGAAAGTTATCGATGCAGGTTCGCAAGTTCATGCGGTTTTTTTGGATTTTCAGAAAGCTTTTGATTCTGTGCCACACAACCGACTTTTAGCGAAGATTCGAGCTTACGGTATTTCGGCTCAGATTTGCGAGTGGATACGTGATTATCTAACTGGTCGATCACAATATGTCGTTGTTGACGGGGAAGCCTCTTCTAAGATAAATGTTACTTCGGGCGTTCCTCAAGGAAGTGTAATAGGTCCACTTCTTTTCTTAATATTTATAAACGATCTAGGTGACAACGTCAAATGCTGGTTGCGATTGTTTGCCGACGATGCGGTTATCTATAGGGAAATAAGGTGCTCCGACGATTGCTTAGAAATTCAGCGTGATTTGGATGCTATTTTCGATTGGTGCCGTAAATGGCAGCTTACACTTAATTGCAAAAAGTGCAAGGCAATGCGGATAAGTAACAAGAAGAATCAGGTTGTTCACGAGTACAAAATAAACAATTCACCTGTTGACACGGTTGATTCCGTGAAGTATCTGGGGGTGATAGTACAAAGCAACATGAAATGGGACATGCACATAACTTCCGTCGTAGGCAAGGCAAATTCTAAATTACGATTCATAGGTCGTATTTTGAGGAATTTTAATGCTCAAACAAAGGAGATAGCGTATAAAACACTAGTGCGTCCGCATCTGGATTACTGTTGTGGGGTTTGGGATCCGTATCGCAAGGTTCTGATTGTCTCAGTTGAGAGGGTGCAGAGGAGAGCCGCTAGATTCGTGACTTGTTGTTACAGCCCTTATGAAAGCGTCACAGAATTGATACATAGATTGGGCTGGGATAGTTTGGAAGACAGACGACGTAGCTTGCGTTCGAATTTATTGGAGAATATGCGAGAAAATTTAAATTTCGAGTGCAGTGAAATACTTCTTCCGCCAACCTATTTAGGTCGCAATGACCGGAGGGATATGATTAGAGAAATAAGATGGCCTACTGATACTTATATGTATTCCTTCTTTCCTCGCACTATTCGGGATTGGAATGGGCGGGTTTAGGATTGGTGCTTAGCACCCTCTGCCACCCACAATGTTTGTGATTTGCAGAGTATGGATGTAGTTGTAGATGTAGAATATAGGCATACACTATTGGTAAACTGGTGCCAACACCATTGTGCTTCCTTAAACTGGATGATTTATTTTTCAACATAGTGGTCTTCCATCTCTTTCTATTCTATTCACCCTACAAAAACTTACAGCTTTAAGTATATATTTCACATACTCTCATTCTAGTAGAAATCACCGAGCTTGGTGGGTGAGTGGTAACGCTCTGGCCTGGCATTCAGGAGGACGCGGAATCGAATCCCGGTCCGGTCATCCAAATTTCGGATTTCGATGGCTTTCCCCATTCACAACAGGTTAGTGCCAAGATATTCTCTAAAATGCCATGGCCGAATCCTTACCGATCTTGGTACCCAGTCCATTCCCGCCTCTAATTACCACGACGTAGACGAGGTGTAAACCTATAAGAATAAGAAAAAGTATATAAATTTGTGTTTCGAGTCCCCTCTATTAGCAACTTCCAATCGGTTCCATATTTTTTTAAGCCAAGATCTGTTTTTGTTCTCTAAAAGTGTTTCACGCCGTTTTTCGTTCACCAATCATTAACAGAACAAGTTAATTTCGTCCTTTACCGATCCTTCCAGGTTTTTTTTATTTTTTTTATTTTTTTTTATATATATATAACCGCCTGATAGCACATATCAAAGTATGTGACTCGTACGTCATTGTTTAATATGAAATGGTTTTATTGCTGAAAAATATTCTCTTGCTAATCTTCTTTTAAAATCATCTCTTACTTTGGCATTTGTGATAGTCTCCTACCGAGCGTGGAGGTGTAACGGTTAGCGTTCTGGCCTCGCATTCGGGAGGACGGCGGTTCGAATCCCCGTCCGGGCATCCAGATTTGGGTTTTCCATGGTTTTCCCAAATCACTCCAGCCAAATGCTGGGATGCTTCCTTCAAAATGCCATGGCCGAATTCCTTCCCATTCCTTACCCCCCATCCTTTCCCGTCTCTAAAAACCTCGCTGTTAGAGAGACGTTAAGCAGATTTAAAAAAAAAAAAAAAAATTATTGTCTCTTCGATAGACAACTGAATTGTTTTAATTTTTCTAGTAGCCCTATATCTCTACCATTTTTGGTATTTAGACTATTTAGACTACTGCTGAATTAACGGTTAACAATAGTAAATAAACCTAATTTAGTGGGGTTTTTTTTTATAACTAAATCTTTTGCTTAAAGCTGACACAACATCCATTGTTTCAGATATATGAGGAAAACAGAAGTTATTTTCGCGTTCAGTTATCTACTAACTCATTAATGGCGACGTGTGTAACTCGAGCAATGAGATCCATCCAGTTACGAAGCCTGATTTCACATCCTGCAGCCCCAGCTGTTCCCAAGGGTAGGCTTCTCAGCTGGTCTCATAACTAGTTCTCTTAAAACGCTGCTTGCTTATAATGGAGCTTCGGATTGTTATCATCTTCTCTCACGAGTTAAGCAGTTCCAGGATGTACTGCTTGGCCTTGACTCAGTCGGAGTCTCGGAACGATAGATCAATAACTTCAGCTTTCGTTGCAAATCGGTTTAACGATAAATTGTTTAGGAAGTCACTATAACATAACCTGGATAATATTAATATGGTGATAGGCCATCTTCCCGCAGTTGTTGAACAATAATTTTGTAAATAAATCCGTCGAAAACAACTGGTTTGGTGAATTTTGTTTTTTATTTAATTCCCCAGACGCGTTTCGCCCTTGTGGTATAGGGCATCTTCAGTGGAGATATAATGGTATTCTGTTCAAGACCGACATGTAAAGGAATACCATTATATCTCCACTGAAGATACCCTACACCACAAGGGCGAAACGCGTCTGGGGAATTAAATAAAAAACAAAATTCACCAAACCAGTTGTTTTCGACGGATTTATTTACAAAATTAACCTATATAACTTAAACGATTGTAATTCCTTACATAGGCCCGCTGTCTCGCTTTTTTTTATCCTGTTTTTCAACTGCAATGCCTTATCTCTACGCAGGAACCTCGTTTTCAAGGACCTTACGAGTGAATGTTTCTTTTTCGTATTTTTTATATGTGACAAAAACTATACATTGTTTTTTTTTTTTTTTTTTTTTTTTTCTCTCGTGTCCACTGTAAAATACAAAAAACATTTGAAGGAAATATACCTTTCGATTTTGAAATTCACATTCTGTTGCGTTCCCTTAACTCAGAACAATATCATCGACGTTGGTCTTTTCTTTTCTTAACCGTCTGTTCTATCGTCAGAGAACAATGCTGCTTAAAAAAAAAAGTATTTGGTTACCAATGTGAATCGATTTTCTTGTAAATTCCCATGAAGACTCGAAAACTTTAGTTTGAGACAGTAAAATGGAGGTTAATGTAACTGTCTCTCTTGAAACTTAAATTTCTCTCCTTGAGAATTCAAATTGAGTAGCCAGTCTAAAACTAATAAATGCAACCCAAACGATACACTCAATAAACATTAAAAATATCGCTAAGTTTGAGGACGAATGAATAAAAGAATTGTATTAATTAAAATACTTTGCAAGTTGTTTCTGCACCAAATTTACTCCACATGACATTATTTTCATAGGTATTGGACACCTGCTGAATCTTCCAGAGATTGTCTTTCTCATTGCTATGACGGCTGCGAATAGTTTAAAAATTTAAACTAAAATTTTGAGTTTTGCTAATATACTTTATTCCACTTAATGGTAGCATAGAGTGAATGCCTTCACTAGTTTTTATGTGTTTTTAATAGAGGTATTATGAGTAGCCAAGGCAAAGGTGATTAGATCCACGAGATGAACGTTCATAAGGAATGGGAATGAAAGAAGTGCTGCCTTTAATCAGTAAACCATCCCGGCATTCACCTAGAGCGAGTTCGCAAAACAACAGTAACCAGAAATTTGGGTAAATTTGGTAATCGACCCACGTGCTTCCAAATGCCATGCTGAAACTTAGCTGATACCATCAGAACCGATTCAGTACGCAATTAAAGAGACAAATCACTTTGCAACAATAATTTTCATGATAGAAGGTATCTGTAAAGCTTATTTTATTTATTAATAATATAGCAAGTGATATATCTGACTGAAACATTCTTTACGAAAATATAAGGAGTTATGGCAACTATTTTCGTGATGTGGCCGTATTCTCTTGATGAGGAATTGTAAGTCTTCTAATATTATCAGCAAAAATATAAAAGCTTGTTTGGAAAAGATGGAAAATGTTCGTTGATGTGTTCAGCGTGGTGGGTGAGTGGTTAGAGCTCTATTTGGGTGGACGGTGGGTCGAATCCCCGTCCGGACATCCTGATTTTGGTTTTCCATGAGTCACTGCCGAATTCCTTCCCGTTCCTTGCACTAGTAATTTCCCGATTCTAATGACCTCGCGTCGACAAGACGTAAAGCCATATGCAGAAAAAAATAAAATCAGAAGTATAGCGCGGATAAGATGATTGTATCAAACCAAACTTCTTTTTTTTTTTTTTTTGCTGTCATCGATCTCTCGTCTCCTCTTCATCTTGTAGCGTATCACCAGGGGGGGGGGGAGAGAATTATTAATTAATTCTTAATATTTTACGCTATACAGGGTACTATAATTGAATATCAAAATGTAAATTATTCAAATGAGAAGTGGATGACTTTGGGATTTGAAAACTGTCACAAAAAGACGTTTTAATAAAGATTTCTACAATGGCATCTACAAATCTGAGCGTTTCTACCATTACGTTAATAAACAAGAGGTTTTGCAATTTTCTAAGCAACGCTCAGACGTACAATGAGCCCTTTAAATGCAAGCAAACAAGTATAGTTGTACTTTAAAAATCTCACAATTATTCTAATACAAAGTATGTTTACCAGTTATGATGATAGCAAACAGTAATGAATATTAATGGGTAGGGACGCCACGAATGATATTTTTTTTTTTTTTAACTGCTTTACGTCTCCCAACATCTAGGTCTTTAGAGACGGGAAAGGATGGGGGCAAGGAATGGGAAGGAATTCGGCCATGGCTTTTTTTTTAAGGAAGCATCCCGGCATTTGCCTGGAGTGATTTGGGAAACCATGGAAAACCCAAATCTGGATGCCTGGACGGGGATTCGAACCGACGAATGATTAACCTGTCATTCGAAAGTTACACAGTCTAGCTCAGTGGTTTTATCAGATCAGAGCAAGGATCTTTATCTCAGATGCGCTTAAGGGTACAGTTTCAAGAGAGTTGCAGGCTGAATGGCTTCGTAGAAACACATTACCGTTCTTCATCCACGGCAAGTAGAGCTGAGCGGAGATGACCACCTGGTCGATCGTCGTAACTGGCCACGCCAGCAGTACGCGGCAAGTCGCATGTTAGAAGTGCGCCTCAGATGGTCTCCAGGACACAAGTCAGCCCAGCACACATGGACCCCAAGTCGCCGGTGACTCGTCTGAGCTCCGGAATGGACGTGATCTTGGCTGCCCTTCGGACTGGAAGGAAGTGTCCTCCTCCTTTTCTGCCGCCACGGAGGTAAACTCTCACTCCCCCTCTTGTGGCTCGAAGACGACATAGAACATAAAATTCCCCGAATCTTAGTACTATGTTCCCTGTGATTGGCTGGCCATCTGACGTCATGTGATTCTTTGGCTTCTCTTGGCCACGTTAAGTTTCGGCAATCCTCGAGAGCCGATGTCTCCTTCGGGAGGAAGGAATTCTGTTTACGGCCTGCCCGACAGAAATCCCTAATCCTCTTACCACTCTGCCAAAAGGAGCCAGCCAGACTGCCCTTCACTGAAGCGTAAAATCCGTGCCTTTCACCCTTTCATGCGCATCTTTCGAACATACAGTGGACATCCCAAGAAATGGAAAAATATTCTAATCCTTTACTTGATATACAATAAAAAGTGATATGTAACGGGGAGCTTAGCGAATCGTTACAATCTCAACGTATCCCCAGCAAACCACGTCCTCAGTTGTCTGCTTCTTATAATATAATCTCTATCTTCATTAATCTCTATGTTCATCTACATTTCTTACTTTCGCCTGTTCCCTCCACTGACAAATTAATCAGTCCCGCATGTCTCAAAATATGACCCACCATCCAACTCTTCTTTCTGGTAGGCTCTTCAACATGCTTCTTTCTTTACCCACAGTTTCCAAAACACGTTCATTTCGTATTTTATCTGTTCACTTAATTTTCAGCATCCTTCTATAGCACCATATTTCAAATTCTCCAATTTCCTTCTTACTTCCTGAATTCAGATCTATATTCGAAACTAAATTTTTTTTTCGTAAACGTTCTTTTTGCTAGTTTTATTCTGCTTTTAACAACATTCCTGCTCCATCAGTTGTAATTTTACTTCCTAGGTAGCAGAATTCATTACTTCTCCCATCACATCGCACCCGATCCTATTTTTATATTTAATCCACAGTCATTGTTATCATTTCAAATCAAGCATATAACTGGTCAGTCTGTTCACATCTCACTAAGAGCACTAGTCTGATTTAACCTCTGGTAGAGTACCGTACTCGGCAGGTGCCCGAATTCACTGGTTCACTCGTCTTCACTGACAGCGGCCATGAACGAGATACCGCCAGGGATGAACGTGATAATCAAGAAGAGTGGCAGACCATTTCCGAAATTCAAGAAAGCACACCGATGTCTACATCACAGAGAGCAGAAAGCAAGATGACTGTAGCTGCAACCAGGCCCGAAGTCTCGAAGATGATGACGCTCAACCTGCAACATCAGAAGAGTCAGACAGCCACAGAGGAAGGCGAAAAGTGGGGAACACTTTACCTCAAAAAGTGTGACATGGTGGTTGTCATCACGATACTACAGGAGGAAGGTATCATGTACCAAGAGAAAACGCCTGAAACCCAACGCTCAAGCCCACAAGCCAATATGAACGACAAGACAGCTAATACGAACGACAAGTCTGCCGATAAACATATCAAGAAAAGAAACTCTGGAAATAAGACAAGCATGCAGCAGTGTTACAGATGCCAAAAATTCTGGCACTATGCTAAGGACTGTCGCGCTGAAGAACGCTGTGTCCGCTGTGGAGAACGACATAATGTCAAAAACTTCAGCAGATCCAGAGACGCTGAAGCAACATGTGCAAACTGCCTAGGACCGCATTCAGCAGCGTACCCAAGCTGCCCTGTACGCCGCAATCTGCGAACAGCAATTGCCGCCAAACGTAGAAACAACAATGCCAAGACCATCTCTACGGGAAAAGATAAGGAGAGCAGACAAGATGCAAACAGCGGCAGACGCAGCCGTGACTAGAAGAACGCCAACCCAAAAGAAGGCTCCAGGAAGGCAGAAACACGGAACTATGCAGCACCGAGACAAGACTGGGTCCCGCCTGCATGGAGCCACCAAGTCAAATCCCGATCCCACCAAGAACAGGAATGCGGCAGTGTTCAACACCAAGGACTACACTACCAAACTGAGGGAGGCAAGATCCACCAGATGACACAACTTATAAAATTACTTTTAATATCAGCACTAACCCCCCAGTGGGGACTAAACCCATGAAAAATAAGGACGTTAAGTCTACAGAACCAGCAAGACATCATAATACCATTTACCAACAACCCAAACTCAATAAATGTAATTTAATGAACCCCAAACTCAATAAATGTAATTAAATGAGGCAAATAAATTAAAACTTAAAAAAGAACCTTATCCTAAGGCCGAAAAGAGCTACCGCTCTCCAGCGGCCCGCCCCCAGCCTTCAGCTGGGGGAGTGAAACATAATTAAAAAAAGAATAAAAAAAATAAAACAAAGAGACAGCGGCCTGTGACGACAGTTAATGAGCGTTCATGGTTCTCTCACTCAGCAAATACTGTGGCAACTGAAGTGTGCCGTATGTTTAGTCGCGTGTAGGCTAAAACTATAGAGACCGGCTAGTGGGAACGAGAATGTTGACGCGTAGGGCCCGGCTGCCTGGGCGACCTACTTGTTTGGGAGACGCGCAGACTGCACATGGGCTCATTGGCTGCTTAGTCTGCGCGGCCCGGATATACAGGCAGACTCCTTCAGCACGCAGTGGTCTGATTGCCCCTAAACAACTTAAAAAGCGGTGCAATGTGAGTCTGCATAGCGACGAACTGCACTCTGGATAGCTGGGATCGAATCTGTTGGAAAGATGATGATTTTTTATTTTCGCAGCTTTGCCTGCACAATGGCTTCCGCAGCCCAAGCAGACTGCTGTGAGATTAATACTTTCTACGAAATTTCGTCGTAGGTGCGGTACATCGGCTGGAGTTTGAAACCATACACGTTAGGGGGCATCCATAAATTACTTGAGGTGTTTTTCCGGATTTACTAACCCCCCCCTCCCCCTCAGGTGAGACTTCGTGAGATCTGGTCCGCCCCCGCTCCTCTCTGGTCCGTGAGACCTCCCCCCTAGATTTTGCACTCGCAAGTTTTTGAGACCTTTTTTTTATGTCTCACGCTCTGAAATCCGGTTACACCCACACTTTTCTCGAAAAACCCGCCTAAAATCGACTTTTGCGTCATTTTTAGACATGTTTTTTTTTTTTTTTTTTTGCTCTACAGTCTGACAAAAATTTCCAAAACCTCAGGTGAGATTTCCGTTCCGTTACCCCCCCCCCTTTATTTCACCTCACGTAATTTATGGACGCTCCCCTTAGCTCCGCTCTCGTACCGAGGTATGGAAACGGAGCTCTATCCGCTCCTATCTGATCATAAGGGTCTCACTAACATGTATAGGTAACGACTTTATCTAACTGGAATGCCAGCTTTGAAATTGTATAACTATATTATTAAATACACAAGTTGTTACTATCCGTATTTATCGGGGGAAAAATTCTGGCTGTAGGGTTATGTAGAGGACAACGTTCGGGCCTGGCTGAATCGGCAGAGATCAAAAACTGAGTAATTTTGTGAAATACATGTACGGCCAGGAAAGTAATAGTTTCGTAGACATTATTTCGTAATTAAACTTTGCTTGTAGTATCGAAAAGATTCGAAGCGAAGCCATTGTAGAACTGCCAATCCGCTTAGTCGTAGCACTTCGTAGTACTTCGGCGCGTATGCTTATTTCCTGTCGCATTTTAATTAATTGTGGCATAAGTGTTCAAGGAGAGAAAATCAGTATACTACCATTTGCTAATGACATTTTCTTGTTATCAGAACAGGCTGAGGATATAGAGAAGTTTCTGAATGGCATGAGCAAAATACAGAAGGAACAGTTTGGACTAAACGTAAACCAAAGCAAGACAAAAGTGATGAAATGTAAGCAGAAATGATACCAATAATAGTACAATAAATATAAAAAATACAGCCGCATGCGATAGGAGAAGTCAGTGAATTTAGCTACTCAGGTACTAAAACTACAACCCATGGTGGAAGCAGGAGTGGTCTTAAAAGAATAATTGCACTAACAAAAAGAGTTTTCATGAAAAACAGGAATCTTTTAGTTTCAAATATTAATCTAGGATTCAGAAAGAACTTTTTAAACTCTATTTGCGGAGCACAGCACTAAACGCAGGTAAGCATGGACCTTAGGAATACCGGAAAAAAGAAAAATTGAAGCATTTGAAATGTGGTCTTATAAAAGGATGCTGAAAATTAGGTGGACAGACAAAGTAAGAAATGAACGAGTTTTTGAAATGATGGGCGAGAAAAGAAGTTTGTGGAAGAAGCTTACGGAAAGAAGCTGGTAGGTCATATTTTGAGACATGCTGGATTGGTTAATTTGTTAGTGGAGGGAACAGTCGAAGGTAAGAAATGTAGAGGAAGACAGAGATTAGACTATATGAAGCAGGTAATTGAGGACGTGGGCTGTAAGGGGTATGTTGAGATGAAAAAGTTAGCACAAGATGGAAAGGGATGGAGGATTGCATCGAACCAGTCAAGAAAAACATGACAGAAAAAAAAATGACAAAATTGTAATAGAATTTGTTGAAATGTTATTCTTAGATACAATACCAATTTAACATTTTTCAAATCAAAAACTTCAAGATCGAGTAGATGCAATTAGAATCTATTTTTTAATCGCTGTTAATAAACCACGCAAACATTTAGCGAACATAACCGCAAATGCACAGCACACAGGAATCGGTACAAATGTTTACTTTACGTTCATAGTGTCGTAAATTACTATCTTAAGTGCTTTTACTATGTACTAGACGACCCGTGCGAAAATTTCGCAAATAAAATGCAATCAATAGTGAGGTAGAGTATGATGTCACCAAAGCTGAGTCATTACTCTTCATACTCCTACTTCATTTATCGATTTTGGTTAGAAATCCAGGGAGATAAATGGCTCGAAACACAAAATACGTATTTTATAAATATTGACATTTTTGCCTTTTAAGGGTCGAATTACGAAAAATACCTCTCTTAGATTATAATGTTACCACGGCGGAAACTTTAGTCTTTAATATGATATCTCATTTATTTATATCGGTTAGATATCAAGGGAGATAAATAGCTCGTGACACAAAAATGCGTTGTAGAATCATTTGTACTTTTTCCCTTTAAGGGTTGAATTCCAAAAACTTGTTTATTAAAATATGATTTCGCCAAAGCTGAGACATTATTCCTCATAATCTTACTTGATTTATCGATTTTTGATAGATATTCATGGCGATAAGTGGCTCGAGATACAAAAAACGCATTTTAGAAAATTGACGTTTTTGCCCTTTAAGGGTCGAATTACGGAAAATTCCTTGCTTAAAATATAATGTTACCACGGCGGAGACCTCAGCCTTTAATATGATACCTCATTTATCTATATCGGTTAGATATTAAGGGAGATAAATCGCTCGTGACACAAAAACGAATTGCAAAAATATTGATACTTTTTCCCTTTAAGGGTCGAATTCCGAAAATTTCTGTCTTAATACATGACGTCACTAAAGCGGAGATCTTAATCTTTAAGTTGATACTTCATTAAACGATTTTAGATAGGTATCCAGAGAGATAAATGACACGTAACATAGAAAACAGCATTTTATAAATATTGACATTTTCGCCCTTTAAGGGTCGAATTCCTAAAACTTCATTTCTTAAAATATGATGTGACCAAAGTGAAAACCATAAGCTTTATAATGACACCTCATTCATTGATTTCGGTTAAGTGTGAAGGAAGATACAGGCTTGTCACAAAAAAAATACCTTTTAGAAATAATATATATGATGATCATTCTGTATCGGCATGCGACAAAGTCAACACCTGTAATGATTGAGAAGCAGTTCAATCGCTGGTTTTAGGTCTACGTAAAGCCAGTCGTGCATTGCACATGAAATTTCTTAGCGACATTTCTTGGGTTGTGTTTGTCAAGGATGAGTGTAAAACAAAGCTAAGGAACATACACCCTTGAAATAACAACGTAC
The DNA here is from genome assembly GCA_031002005.1 of Vandiemenella viatica. Taxonomy (NCBI): domain Eukaryota; kingdom Metazoa; phylum Arthropoda; class Insecta; order Orthoptera; family Morabidae; genus Vandiemenella; species Vandiemenella viatica. Next base: position 60,792,802 of record JARYHS010008074.1, read on the forward strand.
CAAATGCGTCATAAGATGTAATGCTCTGCGAGCAGTTGTAGCCATTTTATTTATCTGTGACGTCAATCTTAGACACTGTTTTGACACGGTAGCCACTTTCTATGTAGACTGCCTATTTCGTAAAGTTTTTTGGTTACTTTATACATGTTATCAGTGTCGGATACAGGATTTTGGTTTGGGAGGGGCTTGAGCGGAATTTGATTTTGGGGTGAGGAGGGGCTTGAGCGGATTTCTTATGGGGGAGGGTGCTTGAGCGGATTTCGTTTGGGGGGGGGCCTTGAGTGGTAAGGATAGGCTTTATAGTTAATGCCGCTCTCCCTTAAAATGTCAGTAGAACTAAAAAAAACTCCAAATCTAAAAAATTACTGTGTCAGAGGTGGAACTAAATACTTTCGGGGGGGGGGGGGGCTTGAGCTCTCTAGCCCCATCCCCTCCCTGGATCCGCCACTGCAAGCTATTGATACAGGGATCATACCTGTTTATGCAACGTAACATACATTAAACACGAACCAAACATCAGGATCTGTCCGACAATAACGCTAAATGGATTGCAAGAAGAAATTTTACCACCACTTAGGTTCAGTTCAAAAGCAAATTGAGCTGCTAGATACTTATGCAATGCCACAGGAACGTTGGTTGTGAAACTTCGCCGCCATTAATCAAGGTATCGATAGGTCGTGGAGTCAAGGTTTCGTTCGCTGATGAGACGCGATAGTGGCGCCGCACATTGCTGTTGGTTGGGATAAGCAATCATCGCTGCGGTCGAATTGCACGTCACCCAGTCCAATGTACAGAAGGTATCGTTGCTAGACTGCACTAGCTACATGGTTTATATTAGGGATGTAATCGATCTCCGCATCCGCAAGTGTGGAACTTTCGCGTGAAAGCTTACATCCGCTTTCGTATCCGCAATATTTATTGCGGATGTATAGTGGATGTTTTGTTTACATTGCAATATATATTCATCTTCTCTCCTTATGCGAGAATCTGCCCATTGTCGCCTGACTAACAACAACGTGGTTGCTTTTTTTTTCTGATGATCTTGCAATAAAAATAACTATGACCTAACGGTGTCATTACCTATGCGATGAATTTACAAGTTTGAACTTGAATGTAAAGTAAAGCGGCTTCTTCACGATTCAACGTATAGGATATCCGTGTAGAATTACATTTTTTTTTTTTTTTTTTTTTTTGCACACATTTTTACAGCCTAGTATCTAGAAACTAAAATAGGCCTTAATTTAACACAACAGTTTTACATTTAATATTTCAACAGATAATTCCACAATGAATAATTTCAATTTTTGTTATGTATTGTATTGGCAATATCTGTACAGTCTTTTCTTGTTGGCACGATACATACGATTGTTTCGCTGTTAACATATATTATAACTTTCTAAACTTGCTGCATTTTGTCATAATTGATTTATTACAGTTTTCTAGTTTTGTATGGTGTCTGCAGTTTCCTGTCCACTTTATGGTTAGAATTTTTAATATTTCACTATGTCACTTTGTACGTCTACCACTGCTACTATTACTACTATCTACTACTCTGCCATCTAGGAAAGCATTAGTACAATAGAATGCGCTCACTCATTCACACTAATAATAGGGGTCAAACAAAATGTTCCAAGCAATTTTTTACACTCGTACTTTCTCGCCGCACACCATGCGTCCTTACCGCAAACTCGTTTTTCTCCAGTCATGATCCAACGCCATAGCTTGTCGGACAACAAGGACCCGTGTTGATTGTTTGGAAATCCAACAACATCCGACACGTCCTGTATGTAGTCCTATAACCCCTTTCACGGCCCATCAAGAGTTCTTTACGAAAATCGGATCATCGTAGGGCCTACAAGTTGGACTGTGAATGTGCCGCTAGAGCGGTGGAAAGGCAGGTGGCGGGCAAAGAGATGTGCGGTGGCGTGACCTTGGGGGGCATCCACAAATTACATGAGGTGTTTTTCCGGATTTCTGGACCCCCCCTCCCCCCTGGTGAGATTTCGTAAGATCTGGCCGGACCCCCCCCCCCCCTCTCTGGTTAGATCTGGTCCGTGAGAACCCGCCCTACAAATCACCCTGGAAACTTTTGTAGACTTTTTTTTTTAGGTCACACCCTAACTTTTTTGACGAAATACCCTCCTAAAATCGACGCAAATTGTAGACTTGTTTTTGGCTCTACTGTCCCCAAATTTTTCGCAAAATCTCACGTGAGATTTCCGTAGACCCCCCCCCTCCCTCCTTGGTGAGTTCTGGTGAGATTTCGCCGGACCCCCCCCCCCTATTTAATCTCACGTAATTAATGGATGTTCCCTTGTGCTTGACGCTTGAACTAGGCGAGCCGCGAACTCCGCAAAGTTCACATGACAAAGATTGTTTTGTTGACGCGTGCGTAGTTTTGAAAATTATTTAACTCACTTGCGAAATTATCCCATTATTTTTTTGTTTTTTTTTTGTTGAAAGATGAGGGGAAAAAAATCAATGTGGCAGTATTGACGTTTCTTCTGAAAAATGTAGAATTTAGCATAAAAATATATTTATTTTGATTATAGGTTTATTGTTGATAAAATATTAAAATCTAATTAATTATACATTTATTTTTTCACTTCCGCTTCCGCAAAAATTCGCTTCCGCGTATATCAAACATTGAACATCCGCATCCGCAAAGATGACTTCCGTTACAACCCTAGTTTATACCTCGGCTATTGGACAGTAACGGAAATAAAAATTTCTGTTTTTTATTTCGGGCAAACGTCTTTATGAAGAAAACATACCCGGCCTGGGTAATTTTGGGAAATCATGAAAAACTTAAATCTGAATGGCAAGATCGTAGACGTCAAAAAAATATAGCTATAGCGAAGCATTATAAACGAAGCGTGATTCAAAACATTTACAGATCTATGTCGGCTCAACCTAATGACGGTTATGTTGCTTATCACAAGAAATTGACTGATTATTTGCAGCCAGGAGAATCAATTCCGTTTTGCGGTCGTAGTGGAATCTGGCAAATACAAGAGCCACAGACTCGAAGATCAGGTATGACGAATAATACCGGCAATCTTTATTACGACTTCCTGTTTCCTGTCACCACCCAAATATGTACTTCGGCTACGCAGTTAATATACAGGGTGTTACAAAAAGGTACGGCCAAACTTTCAGGAAACATTCCTCACACACAAACAAAGAAAATATGTTATGTGGACATGTGTCCGGAAACGCTTACTTTCCATGTTAGAGCTCATTTTATTACTTCTCTTCAAATCACATTAAACATGGAATGGAAACACACAGCAACAGAACGTACCAGCGTGACTTCAAACACTTTGTTACAGGAAATGTTCAAAATGTCCTCCGTTAGCGAGGATACATGCATCCACCCTCCGTCGCATGGAATCCCTGATGCGCTGATGCAGCCCTGGAGAATGGCGTATTGTATCACAGCCGTCCACAATATGAGTTCTAACATGGAAAGTAAACGTTTCCGGACACATGTCCACATAACATATTTTCTTTGTTTGTGTGTGAGGAATGTTTCCTGAAAGTTTGGCCGTACCTTTTTGTAACACCCTGTATTGTTCAATACAATTCACAACTTACAATTTCCAGACGAATATTACGCTCTCCCGCTTGACATTTTATTTTACTGGAAGTTCACCCAGTTTCATTAAGCTCCGCATACTTTAACTTGGAAGTAACTGGGTTCGTGGCTTTAGCACAACTCACATCTGAATGACTGAATTAGCCGATAGTTACCAAAACTACACCGATTGTTTCTCTTTCCGTCTTAGTTGTCCCGTTTGGTGTGCAACAAAATGTCTGATGATTATTATGGACTTTTCCGTCTGTTTTTGGAGGATCACGTTGAGATCGTAAGCACCGACCAGTTTTACGTTGCTAACATAACCGTGCCCAGAAAAACACTTATAACTTCTCTCAGCATTTTATTGCTTACAGAAAAAGTAGCGGTTTATTGCGCCATAGATCTGTCTTGTAACCTCTTTGGTCTGCTGTTTCAACTGAGAAGATCCCTTCCCACAGACTACAGAAATTTTTACGACATGGTAATTAGGTTTGCTGTTTATTTATTAATATTATTATGGCTATACGCCTCGTCGACGTCGATGTCATTAGAGGCGCGATGGGACTGGGGGCAAGGAACGGGAAGAAATTCGACCATGGCCTTTCGAGGACGAATCCAGGCATTCACCAGGAGTGATTTGGGGAAACCATGGAAAACCCAAATCTGGATGCCCGACCGGGGATTCAAACTTGCGTCCTCCCGAATGCGTTCTGATTATTATTATTATTATTATTTTTTAACTGCTTTACGTCTCTCAACAGCGAGGTCTTTAGAGACGGGAAAGGATGGGGGCAAGGAATGGGAAGGAATTCGACCATGGCATTTTTAAGGAAGCATCCCGGCATTTGCCTGGAGTTATTTGGGAAACCATGGAAAACCCAAATCTGGATGCCCAGACGGGGATTCGAACCGCCGTCCTCCCGGATGCGAGGCCAGAACGCCATCCGTTACACCACCATGCTCGGTTTCTGATTATCAACAACATAATAACAGTTATTGTTAAATCCCTCTCTCGACTGGTGGATTGGATTTATTCCGACATCTGAAGAATCATGTTCACACACAGCATAGGCTCCGATGAAAATCTTGTAGTAGAGTAGTTGCCAAAACAAAATCGGCTAGGTGTTAAGACATTCATCTGGCGTTCCGCACACTGTTACGTTGGCTGAAATCTAATAAGCTAGTGCTCCTGGTTTGCACAGAGAAATTAACATTTTTCTAATTTTTAATTTATTTATTGTAACCTAGCCTTAGCAAAATTCAACTTCAGGAAGGAATCAAATGAAAAATCTGAATTTGGCATACGTGTTCATGGAGAACAGTTTTCGTTGTCCTGTTAGCAGTTGAAAAATTACGGAATCGCGTGAATAAAATACTGAGAGAAGAATTTTGATAAAATATGTATCAAAGAAAACAATCGTCGTGAAATATAACAGAAATAATAACAATATTAGTACACTAAATGTAAACATATGTTCAGATATTACAGAAAAAGCAACAGTTACGTTACATACGAAGCAAAATTGCAGTTGGCGGTCGAAGGCAGAACGATCTTGAAAAAACTGTAAAAAGGTTCTCAAAACGAATATTAGTACATTGATCTACGATCGAGAAAGATCTTTCTAAAACTATGTATACAGGGTGCAGTACTTTATGAAAGCGAAATTCTTTTCGGTTCCTCTATCACTGTATAATCTCGACTCCAATTCATACAATTCAGAATTCTCTTGACTTTCAATAGACACGTTTTCTTGATCAACAACGATTAAGTTGCTCACATTTGGACTTTTTTGTATTAAAGACCCAGGAAAAAACCGTAATTCCTTCTCTCAATTACATAAGCTTCCTCTCTGATCAGATTAACGAATTAAATGATATCTTTATTATATCGTGATCAGCATTGATTACATGCGTCAAAATAAAAAAAAAAACTGCATAACTTGATGCTATTCGTGTCCATTGTCGCAAACATTTCAGTGGTTGACAATTCCGACTCTCTCGTGTATTGTACCGGCATTTAACGCAGTATGTTGAATGGAGAAGAAAACCGTGCATGGAGTTATTTACATGAATATCGCGGCGTCTGTAAGAAGTAATCCAATGAAAACAGATATCAGTACAGCCAAACCTGGAAATTCAATGTATCGCTTGCAGAGAACTATGTGCTGTATCACTCCTGTTACAATCCCTTAGTCTCACCGATAAAGAAGACAGGTAAAGCCGACACCCGACACCTGACCTTCTTCTCTGTCATTTCAGCACTCTGTGGTTGTGAAACATCGTTGTTGGTTTCAGCAGAATCTTTTTAATCTTTCCGTAGAATCTTTTCGGCATTTTGTCATTTAGAATGTTCCACGAACGATACCTTCTCAATTTAAGTGATTTCTCTTATACTTTCTTTGCGACTAAACGCCTCAGTCACGAAACGTACAGGTCTTCACTTTCTCCAATGTTTTACAAGCGCTCAATGGTAAGCATTCGTGTATTCGGTACTTACTCCAGCAGTTTAAATTTTCGGTCCAAGAAGAGAAATCTATCGTCAGCTTCTCCTATAGGCTATTCTGGATACGCGACAAGGTATTATGGACAATTAATTATTTTTTTTGTAAGAACGCAAACTTTTGTGGCGTATAATTGCAATGAAGTCTTCAAGGGTGTACCACAATCCGTGAAAACTCCATTGCAATTGATTTTTTTGTTTCTATAATGAAGGAAACAGCGTCACCGTTTACACGCTTTAAAAGTTTGGATTTAGATCTTTGGCCATAGATAGTTTGACCCGTGATAGGACTCCATGATAACGGTACTTACAAGTACACTCTCTGGAGTTCGGTTGTAATCAGCGTTCCCAGACCATGTATCGAACATGTTACTTGTGTTATGCCAATTGCAAAACGCACTGGTGTCTTACATCCAGTCTAGGTATTACAGGTATATGCCAATCTTTTTACCTGTTATTAAGAGTCTGGTCTACAAAACGTTGGAAGATCACTATCACGTACAAAACAGAGAATTAAAAATAACCTAACGAAACCCAAAAAAACTCTTTCAAATAGGACTATGGTAATAAGTAGGCAGCGCGAGCAACAATGTCTTCATGGGCTTAAGGTTCACGAATTGACTCGTTTAGAAGAGCCACTGATTGTGAACTATATAAACAGGAATGAAATACCAAATAAACAATGATTTCTGGAAACTTTACATCCAAAAATGTCGTACAAACCCACTCAACTTACTGTCTTAGCGTTACGTATCGTCGACGTCATCGTCATCACAACCTGGAAGATAATGGGGACAAGGAACGATAATAAATTCGTTCATGACATTATGAAGGAACAATTCCGGCATTCGGTTTGAAACAATCCGCCAAATCATGGAAAACCGAAATCAGGATGGTCGGATCCGGATTCTACCTCCGTCCTCCTGATGGGAAGCATACGTTCGCGAAATGAAGCTATCAGATTGTTCCTGCTGCGCTTATCACCTATACAACATTGTAGAGAGCATTGAAGGGAATGCTCATCTATTCCTCCGCAAATCCAACCCAATGGAACATACGGGGTCAACCTTTATCTTAACGGGGTAATTATCATACTATACTTAGAGTTTACAAGCGAATATTTTATCCACTTACGATTGAAGCAGAGTCGGTTCCCGATATTCATTACTTTCATTAACCCCTTGATATTGTTTCCTGACTATTCGTGCTAAAAAGTTTCATTCCGATTAACCTAATATTCTGAGTTACTTCCTTTGATCATCCACTGAGACACAAATCTCGCATTCGGAAGGACATGGGTTCGAATCCTCGTCCGACCATACAGATTTTTTATTTCCGTGGTTCTTTGAAATTACTTCAGGCGGATCCTGAGACGGTTGCTTATGACCATGCTGTCGACGCGCCCTAAAGCCCCCAGTCCCACCCTCCCCAAAAAAAACATTAACTTGAAAACACCATGGCATAATTCCTTCCTGCTCCTTGTCACCAATTTTCTACCGCCTCTAAAGACCTCATTATCGACACGACAAAGCCATTAAAACAAAAACGAATCTGCGGAGAATAATTTCATGTTTGTGACATACAGAAGTATTTTCATCATTTACGACTAACAGTGTATTTCAAAACAACACATTGTAAAAGCAGATTTTAGCATCGATAATAGTCATCCAAATTATGTAGTTTATACGTCATCCATGGCTCACCTGGGATGACGTTTTAATTTAATTAAATTGCGATGGAACGCACGCTCCGGTGGCAATTTCCCTACGCACCCATTTTTCGCCTTTCCTGCACCCGCCTTTTTTGCCCTCAAATAATTTTAACTTTCAATTCTTTCAACGTTTTTGGTATAATTATTCATCATTTCTCTTCGTAAACTATTTCAATACCTGACTCACTTACCTATGAAAGAAAATCTTCCCACACCCTTATGCCTGAAATCGAGTGCTAGCTTGTGATCATGGCCATCTTCCATGCGTTACTACTAATTCTTACACTAGTATCTTTCCACGTCTCACTATCAATATACGCATTCTACATTCCCAAGACTCTCTTCACTGATTTCCTATCTTCCAGTGAATCACATTCCATCTCCTTTATCATATCGGTTACTGATTGTGCTCTGCGATAATTTCCAGAAACAAATCTAGCAGCCCTTCTTTGCACTCCTTCCAACTCCTGTATTTGATGCCCAAAATGCAACTCTGATACTACCATATTCAAGCAATCGTCTGACAAAAGTCTTGTAACACAATTCACTTACTTCTCTGGCACATCCCCTCATCATTCTCTCCGACAAGTGAAGGATTTTGAAGCCTTTTGCATTTACCTTCATCCCATGTTCACCTACCCAGCTAGACATTCTGTCCAGATCACCCTGCAGCTGTTCACCTTCTTCTATCCTTTTGATACTATTATATAACATTATATCGTCTGCAATAAACTCAATTCCTGACAGTAAACTATCAACACAATCATTCATTAGAATAACGAATATCAATGGTCCCAAAATACCACGCTGTATCACTATCATTTTCGCTTCAACTTCTTTTGATACTGCATTTCCTACCAAGATTTTTGCCCTCTACCTTTTAAAAATTCTTCTATCCAGGAAATCACTTTTTCACCCACCCCAATGGTTTTTACCTTATTTACCACCATTTCATGCAGGCTGCGTGACTAATCGGGTGAGTGAGTGGATACTGCGCGTGTAATGTAAAGGAGATAATTTGATCTAATTTAAACAGGGTGATTATAAATTAAGTTTCAAAATGCTCTAAAAAAACGAACCACTGATTAGAATGACGTGAAAATTGAACGACGTATTATTGAAGAAGGGGGAAAAAAACATGAACGGTGATTCTGCACCAGTAGCTCTGCAGAAGTTCAGGACCCTCAAGGGTATGAAAAAAGGCGTTGGACCGATGACTGCCATGGGTCTGGTGAAAATGATGAAAAAATTCGAAAATTCCGGTTCGTTTGATGTGCAGTCTGGAAGAGGAAGGGTAAGATGTGACTCGGCGGTAGTTGAAGAAGTGGCCACAGCAGTTCTGGAGGCGTCGAGCGGTGGTTTTTTTTTTTTTTTTTTTTTTTTTAAATCGCTGCCTCTACGGCTGTTGTTGAAGTACCACTACCTTTGGTAGTATAACTTCTGGGTGTCAGTTGGGTGTTGTTTTGGGGACACATTTTTATTTCACTTTTGGGGGAAAATGGCTATGGACGCCGTAGGCGTCCTTATATTAAAACCCCCTACTGGGTTCGTGTTGTCAGTTGGGGATCATCACCGTAATAAACTGCGTTAGCAACTGGACGATTTTCCCCAACTGATTTTCACGTTTTGGTTCATGGATGCAGCATTGATGCACGCGCTGGTCACTTTTGTCGGTCGGCGGATGGTTTTTGCCGCGGCTTGACGCCCTTTTCTGTGGGCCGCCCGGTCCTACGACTGTTCGGGCATGGCTGGGTTGATGTTGACGTCTTCCGATGGCGGCTTGGGTGTGCAACCATGCAGTGTACGGAGAATTTCCCGGACATTGGACAGGCCTGTGAGCACGGCGCATAACATTATACGAAAAATCCTGCAATGCTATCCGTACAAAATTTGCCATGTGCAGGAGTTGTTTTCTTCTGACCTGCCAACAAGAGAGGGTTTTGCTTTGGAATTTCTTGCTGGCGTGGAAGTGGACAATGATTGGCCGCGGAAAATTCTGTGGACAGAGGTAGCCCATTTCCATCTGACGGGATATGTTTTACGATTTGTCATTTGTAGACGAAATTTTGATGCTTACAGCGCCATCTGTTGCTAAAATTTGTAACTTTTTTTCCATGTTCTTTCCCCCTTCTTGAATAATACGCCGTTCAATTTTGACGTCTTTCTAATCAGTGGTTCGTTGTTTAGAGCGTTTTGAAACTTAAACCTTAATTATAATCGCCCTGTATATACAAAAAACTGCAAACGATTACAAGACATACATTTTGTTAAAGAGCGATGAGGAAAACATAAGATGTTCAGTGGCAGGTGGCTGTTAAATTGCTCAAGTGCTAACGTAAGATTTACGTCACATGCGATCAGAAATCTACTAGAGCAACCGCCGCGCCGGGTTCTGTCTGTTGGGGACTTGTTTTCTCTCCTTCCAACGTTATTGGATTTTTGCAGTACAAAATTGGTAACAGGAAAATCACATCCACCAACAGAACTAAAACACAGACTTCTCACAGATATCCTGCTGATAAGTGACGTGTAACTAGGGTTGCAACGATATAACGGTCCAAATATATAGGTATTTATAAATGGTCGATTCGATAATAGCGATATGTTGCAGTGAAATATCGAAAACTGCAAGCCCCTTCGGGCTAAAAAAAATATCCCGCAAGTAAATGTGTGGGTGAAAGGGACCAAACTTGACTATGCTAAACTCTGATTTAGCTCGATAACGTCCTTTGCTACTCTGTAGTTCCACTACATTTCGTGCGCGTAATTCATTCCCCTTCATTTACGTTCACCGTTTTATTATTTAATCAGTTGCGTTGCATTTGCGTCCGTTAGTTCTTGTTGGTCTCTGAAACGTATTACAATATTGTAAAGGGGGTAAAAAATATGACCGCCTGACCGATAAAACTTCTTATTTTATCTGTGTTGATAATAGACCCTCTAATGGCAAAGGTTTTAAATTTTAATGAAACACATGGCAACATTATACAAAATCCCTTTACGTGGAACTATCAAAACAAAAATTGATGAAAAAAATTCGAAAGTTGTGTTGAAAAGTGTAAGGCATTTTTTATTGTTACCTATAGAATAACACCGACTATTGGAGATTACAATACATTTTTTGTTAGAATATTAAACTGAAATCAATTATAGTTGGTATACTAGTTGGATTAAGATATGTTCAGAATTGCAATTAATCATTTACTTAAAGTAGCCTCGTCGGTACCTTGTGAACGCCTCTTCTCACACGCAGGAACCACTGTCACTTAAACTAGGAATGGAGTTCACGCGAAAAGGTTAAGCAAACTACGTTTACTGGATCTGTTGACGTTTAATATTTGCAGACCTAATTTATTTGAAATAAACTGCCTCAAATTTATTACTTGATTTACATACATATTTCTAAAATAATGTATACAAATATCGGAAAAATATCGATAGGTCAAGACGACTAGCTGAATTAATACTAATTACAGTTCAAGACTTGCTATTGACGCTGTTCATATATATACCAGTATATATTCGGACTGCGAGAAATAATTCAATTTTAAATAGGTAATAATTTGGGTCCACTTTTCTTAATTTCTCAACTTTTTACGTCACATGAAAATGAAAACTATTTCTCACTTGATGCAAGAATTTAATCTTCTCCGCATATGGCTTCTACACAGTGGAAACAGTGGGCTGAACCGGAAAAAAAAAACAAGTGTGAGACTTTATTTCAACTTTGACTAAGATCCTAAGGATAGACAGAATTTGTAATATTATCCAGCGCCGAAAGTTTCTGTAGCATTCAGTTATTAGAGTCTTCTGTAATTATCTCAAGTGAGTAGGCACTACTTTTCAGTGAAGGATCTTCAAATTTTCTGAGCCTGGGCAAAAAGTTATGATTGGATTCCATCCCTTCCTGATTTTGAGATTAATTAATTCAAATATGAAAAAAAACGCTGCTGTTGACTTTTGCCGCGTCCTTGATGCTACTAGCTTCAGTTAAACGACTGAAAAACCGCACACACCGCATGAACTTTCGCCTGGAACAAGTGATCCGGTTTGCTGTCTTCCGAGTTTAGCTGAAAAGTCAGAATATTTAGGAATACTTTCTTTAATTGTATAATGAAAACACAGCCAAACCTGTTGCAAATATTCAATGAATTTATTGACCGGTTTCGACCCGCCTTAAGGGAGTCTTCTTCAGAAACCTGTAGATATTGTACATTATTAGTGCATCTGATATTAAACTTTAAATATATGCATGAAAATTTGTGGATACTCACTAGTTAAAATATATTACGTAAACCTAAAAACACTTTTCAATAAAATAGTACACTTTTGTACTAAAGTCACACATTAAGATTTATTATCTGGCTAACCATCCGGCATCCAGCGTCTAATCTGGGCGGCAGCTTACTGCCGACTGGCCTGTACATTGAGGCGGTAACTAGTTTAATGGCAGATGGCGCCACCTGCGACACACGTATGGATGCAACAGATGATACTAAAATTGAACAGCGTCTCGTTATACAAATGTTTGACATGCACAAAATAGAATTTTGAGGAGAACAATAGTTGTCTAACCCGTCATATTATTGAGTTATGAGTTTGGGTGAGAAACTTTCAAAAAATTGCCTGTTGGCGAGGTAGATCTGATCATTAAGTAGATTATTATCTTTATGTATTAAATGTTTGCAAATTTCAAGTTCTTCTTTTAGATCTAATTTCCGGCCCTTGCTTTCTCTGTATCTTCCAATTTGTTAGGGAAGTGATTCTCTGATTGTAAATGTTCGGCAAAGGTGGATTTAATTATATTATTACATTTCTTTTTAACCAGGTGTTCTTTGTACCTTACTTTAACTTGCCTACCTGTTTGTCCTATGTAATATTTTTGGCAGTTACTGCATTTTATTTTGTATACGCCTGAACACGAAAATGGATCTGCACTAGTATCAATGTTGTGTATTAAATTTTTCTTTAAAGAATTGTTTGCGGTAAACGTCACTTTGCAACCGTATTTCTTTGTTAAAAGTTTTTTTATTCTATACGATACATTACCTAAAAAGGGGATCGAGATAAACTTCTCTATAATTTTATTTTTTGGAGAGTCGTAACTTAGTAGTGTAGAATGTTTTTTAGACGTTTTCTTATTAAGGATGGCGTCTACAACAGTTGATGTATAGTTGTTGTTGATAGCTATTGTTTTTATGAGTTCGATTTCTTTCTGCAAGTTTGTAGGGGAAAGTGGTATGTTCAGCGCGCAATTGATGGTTGCGTGAAAAAACGCTTGCTTGTGGGCTATCGGGTGAGTTGAATCGGCCGGAATAATACTTTCTTTAAATCAGAGATCTGATATAATTGAAATTTCTGTTATTACTATTTGCTACTGATATTTAGATGTTGTGTAGGCTTGATAAAAGTGACGCACCTCATACGAAACTAAGCATCTCCTAAGCTAGACAAAGGGTTGTGTGGTCGTAATGGCATGGTCCACCCAGGCCCGCCGTAAGCGGGCGTGCAACGCGTGCGCCGCACGCGGGCGGCACATCGAGGGGGGGCGGCAAAACGAGCGATCGACAGTCGCCACCCCGCGATAGTTGCCACTCCATTGTCGCCGCGACGAAATTTGCAGCGTATTATGTAAGGGGCGACCTTTTTTTTTTTTTTTTTTTTAGCTCAACAGCTGCTTCGGGCGGCCGGCGACACTCGGAATGGCAACAATGGGGGCGGCAAATAATGTTTGAAGGGGCGGCAATCTCACAGTTTTCTGACCACTGGCTAGTTAGACAGGGGGCGGCATAATCGGTATTGCACGCGGGCGCTCAAACAGCTAGCGGCGGGCCTGGGTCCACCCCTACCCTAGCCCCCTTAAACTATAACGAGAAATCCGAACCAAGGGCCGACCTCGGTAGCGTAGGGGTTAGAGCACTAGCCCCGCGTGCCGAAGGTCGCCGGTTCGAATCCGCGCCCGGGCATGGATGTTTAAGTGTTGTGTGTCTGAATGTCCCGTCCGTCCTGTGGTGTCTATACTTAAGAATCATAACATACTGGAGAAAACTAATTCAATGGATGACATATAATAAGCACATTGAGCTGGCTAAATGGCTTAGTTGCCAAAAGACATTAAAAAATACCGAACCACGGAAGCGTTGTGGCATACCTCACATTTGATTGTTCCAACGGTGATGCTCGGGTTAACGGCCTGTGAAAAGCCCCACCAAGATCGTGATTCGAAATGGAGACCTATCGAGCTCCAGCTAGACACCTTAACCACTCAATCACGCTATGTCTTAAACTGATTTAAAACCGGTGACATAATTGATATATGTAATGTTTACCGCTCCTACCAGACACCCGCGAGTTTGCAACTCATTGTGGTGTTATTCGGAGTATTATGCGCTGAACTTGAAAACTACAAGTTCTAAATGACTCAAGGTGGATATTACTCCATACTAGAGTACGAATAATTAAGTTTCTCGACTATGATGATAAGGGGGCGTTCATAAATTACGTGAGGTGAAATAGGGGGGGGGGTCCGGCGAAATCTCACCAAATCTCACCAGGGGGGAGGGGGGGGTCTACGGAAATCTCACGTGAGATTTTGCGAAAAATTTGGGGATAGTAGAGCCAAAAAAAAGGTCTACAATTTGCGCCTAAGTCGATTTTAGGAGGGTATTTCGTGAAAAAGTTAGGGTGTGACCTAAAAAAAAAAAAAAAAAAAAAAAGGTCTACAAAAGTTTCGAGTGCGATTTCTAGGGGGGGTTCTCACGGATCTGATCTCACCAGAGGGGGGGGGGGGGGTCCGGCCAGATCTCACGAAATCTCACCAAGGGGGAGGGGGGGGTCCAGAAATCCGGAAAAACACCTCACGTAATTTGTGGATGCCCCCTAAGATTACTTTAAATGAAAATGTTTAATATGAATTTTACTTCACTTTATTGTAGAAATTCTTTCAAACCAGTCTTCAGCGATCTGGTGGCTCAGTAATTAAGGTGTTTAACTGGACATTGTAAGGTCCCCGACTCTAATCCCTGCATCAGAGAGAACGTTCAACTGTCGATTACCCGACCGTCATCTCTAGCACAGCTTGCTGTTTGAAGGGAAGTAAGCCAGAGCGCTTCCATGGTTCGGATTGCACGTTAGACTGTAGCTTCCCTACACCCCGGGTTAGGTTAAGGTACCGAGCGTGGTGGGTGAGTGGTAAACGCTCTGGCCTCGCATTCAGGAGCACGCCTGTTTGAATCCCCGTCCGGCCATACAGATTTGGGTTTTCCATGCTTTCCCCAAATCACTCCACGCGAATGCCGGGATGCTTCCTTCAAAAAGGCCATGGCCGAATTCCTTCCCGTTTCTTGTCCCCAGTCCCATCCCGCCTCTAATGACCTCGACTTCGACAAGGAGTAAAGCCATAAGTTAAAAAAAATAGGTTAAGGTGGCTACGACAGGGGGCGGAAAGCGCAGCTAGTGAAAACCATATCACCAGGTCACTACGACCACACGAGTCTTTACCAGTGCTACCTTCATCTTTACGTGGTTATTAACATAGTATGCTTAGAGTTTACTAGCGAATATTTTCACCGCTTACGAATGCAGCAGAGTCGGTTCCCAACATTAATTACTTTCATTAACCCCCTGATATTGTTTGCTGCCTATTCGTGCCTAAAATTTTCACTGTGCCTGATTTTCTGAGTAACTTCGTTTTATCGTCCTCTGAAACACAAATCTGGCATTCGGAAGGACGTGGGTTCAAGTCCCCCACCAGCGTTACAGATTTTAGTTTTCCATGGTTTACCGAAATCACGCCTGGCGGATGTTGAGGTTGTTGCTTGAAAAGCCGATAGTCAAATTCCTTCCCGTTCCTTGTCCCCAATCCTGTCGCGGCTCTAAACACCTCGACATCGACGAGGTTTGTAAACAAACGAACCAACGCTGAACGATTTCAGTTTCGTGACGAAAAATATTTTCATAATTTCTAGCCAACACTGCGTGTCAAAGAACGCGCAGTAAAGGCGGATAGTAGCATTAATTCTGTTTTTTCCAGATCCTAATTTTTACTACATAAAATGGAACATGACTTAGAATTTATTTTAAAAAATTATAACTGAATAATAAGACAATTACGTTTGGTCAGTGAGCAATGAGAAATATATATGAGGTTTAATTACACAGGAACATGAACTGATGGCTGTTAAATTTGTCAAGTGGTGACAGAAGAGTTATATCGCACGCGATAATTATAATTCTACCCGCGCATTCGCTTGGTTCAGTCTCTTAGTGACTTGCTTTCCCTTGATCACTTTGTTTTTCTCCTCCGTTGATGATAGTGAGTTGGCACATTAGATGACACCCGTATGACGTGTAATCACCTTATCTATATAGAACTACTTTCTTTCTAGCCACCTCCGTTGAAAGCTTTGAAAAACATTGCTACCGTATGTCGTCAGCAAATAAGCACGTTACTCTTGTAACAATTTTTTTTAATACAGCAGGCTACAGAATAAAAGAAATTGCTCTATCGTTGTGTAAACCCCAAGGGACTATCGCGTAGTCTTCTTACCAGCAGTGTTATTCCACTCTTACACGGCCTGACAGAGTGTTTATATTTGTCATCTGGATCTGGATACTATTCTTCTTGTGATCTGAACATGTGTCACTTTTCCAACAATCGGTCAAAATTATCGCTGGGTTTAGGCAGCGAAATAACCGGCTTGATTTTTTATACATCTCAGATGTAACAACAATTCATACGAATCTTTATATATACACGTCATAACAGGAAAACAAAGATGC
This sequence comes from Vandiemenella viatica, assembly GCA_031002005.1. Classification (NCBI taxonomy): domain Eukaryota; kingdom Metazoa; phylum Arthropoda; class Insecta; order Orthoptera; family Morabidae; genus Vandiemenella; species Vandiemenella viatica. The sequence goes on from JARYHS010008074.1 coordinate 60,809,374, forward strand.
AAACTGTATCCAGTTTACATAGGAACGAACTTTGCTCGCCTTTGATAATGAATCTAATGTTCTGGGGTAGCTATCCGAGTGAACATGGTGTTAACACGTGATGTTTCAGCTATCAAAAACTCCCTCACCATTTCCTTGTGGAGATGGTGACTGAGTTTTGATCCCCTAATTATCGTGTGCAAACTGCATATTCACTCGGATAGTTACCCCAGAATATTACAGTAACGTATTGAATTTATTCAAACTATGATTATTCTTATCTGCTGCGCATCACGGTACGCAGTATCTAAACTACGTATGTAATGGATTTCATTTTGACACTGGAACTGATGTGATTAGCGGAGGCATAAGTGATTAACTGCTTTCAGTATTCTGATCATCTACAACTTTGGAAGTAGTATGCTTGTTGAAGGTATACTTTCAAACAGAAATGTAAATAAAACATAGGATTGCTGCCGATACCTCGAAGAGAAGTGAAACACGCCCGAAGTAAATAATATACCGACAACAGTTGTACTGGCATTTCGATTAAATAATAATGGTTATCCTAATGTTTGTGTTTGCCGACGCAGGCTATATACGGCAGGCCACGAACACGGGATTTAAGCACATCTGATGTATGTCATAAAGAGCGTGCAAATAAATATAGGAGTGCATCGAAATTAAGCGTGCATTGAAACTGGGCGTGCATCGTAACTAAGCGTTTTTTTTTTTTTTTTTTTTTTTTTTTTTTTTTTTTTTTTTTTT
>JARYHS010008074.1:60811120-60994557 GCA_031002005.1 Vandiemenella viatica
ACCTTTGTTTCCAATTATCAAAATTGTTAGTTTGAAGAAGAGCCATACTTATCTACTTCTTAAAGCAGATTTCAACTCTGGTTCTCTAAATTACGTTTCATCAATAATGACAACCTGTTACTTGAGACTGTTTCCTTCAACAGAAACCTCTGTTTTCAGTATTATTGTAATGTCCTGGGATTTCTTTTTCTACACGCTTGTCAAGCAATGTTTAGCACCTCAACTGCAGTTTCTTTTAAACATTATTTAAAAAAAGAATTAGGATGATTTGAAAAGCCAGTAGTTGCCATACTTCCTTGCATGCCACTTGTGATTTCCATTAGCAAAGTCTAATACAAGTTTCACACTTTGCTTATCAGTCGGAGTTCTTGGTCTAGGATCATCACTTTGCTTTCACACCTTTTACGTAAGTGGTAATCCAAATGGGAACTTTGTGCATGCAAAGCTTTTTGAATATCTATTGAGCTGTTGCGATGTAGTGTGTTAGTCTTTTTGTAGACCTTAAAATTCCAACAATCGTGGTACCCAAGGCATCTGCTGGCACCATTTCTGATATCTGTTTAATGAGAGGCATGTACACTTTGGAAGAAAAATGGTGCTCACTCCTCAAGTCTTGAATATAAACTAACCTTGCTTACACTTTGATTGCATCTTCTGTTCCACAGTATCTCCAAACTGTGAATTATTTAGATATTCCTTGATAAAGACTTATCTTACTCAGGTTATTTAAAAATAATAATGATTGTTTAAAACTTTGGTAAAATTCACATAAATTTCAACTTCTGTTAATTGAAGTTATTACTGTTGACTGCTGCATATAATTTACAATCAATTATAGACCTTATGAATGTTAAGATTATTTGTATGCTTCATCTCTTTCCTATACTATACATGCAAACACTTCCTCAGTTTTTGAAAGTGTAAGAATAATAAAACAAGTATAAACTCTCTCATTTTAAATTTAGAACAAGTATATTTTTTTAATATACTTTCTATAGTTAAATCTGACAGTTATCCATTAGGTTCATACTTAAATAGTACTCCATCAAATAACAGGAACCACAGGGCAGACCTTGTTATCTACCATCCATTGATAGTAAAAGGAATTTCTCCAGTCCTGTACTCTCCCATTCCAGTTTTCTGCATGAACCTCTTAGAACTCCTTAATGCAACTGATTCCTGGCCCTTAAATATCACCGAGCATGGAGGATGAGTGGTTAACACTCTGGCCTTGCATTCGGAAGGACGGCGGTTCGAATTCCCCTCTGGGCATCTAGATTTGGGTTTCCATGGTTTCCCCAAATCACTCCAGGTGAATGCTGGGATGCTTCCTTCAAAAGACCGTGGACAAATTCTTTCCCATTCCTTGTCCCCAGTCCCATTCTGCTGCCTCTGACTTCAATGTCGACAAGGCATAAAGCCATAGGTAATATAGCGCTTAATATCACTCTCATTATCTGGCAAATTAACTTCCACTGCAACAGAACACACTATAATGCTCACACCATGTATATCATCTCAGTACTGGAGAGTTTCGCCATTAACGCTGTGCCACCAGTGCAACTTTACGTGTCATAAACTAGTTTACTTGCTACGTCTGTCTTGCTTCTTTCATGGGTCTTAACTACATAATTGTCAACATGACTGATCATAAACAAAATATGTACATATCTAATTCTGACCTTTTGCTCCCTGCAATTCCTACTCAGTACAATGGCTAGTTAGCTGCTAGCTGCCATCATGCTGCAGCTACCTCATTCTACTGTTGACAAAGTGTCATAAACCCAAAAATTACAATACTCTATGTGTGTACATGTCAGTCTGTGTTTTGACACAGTTACTGCCTTCAACTGTGGTAAGCAGTGGTTATTCTCCCTTCTAAATGTTTAACTTATCTGAGCTCATAGTGCCTTTGTTCCTGTTTCGCAATCCTATTTTGTAATTCCTTTTTGTTACTTAGCACTTGTTTATATATATAAAAATAAACAATGAGCAGGAAAAAGCTTTAAGGTATATATATAGGCAATTTTGGACCATCTACTGACATCTAACGCATTTCTGTGGTGGGTTACTATGGACAAATTTCTTATTTTCTGATTTATGCCTTTCTACCCCCACCTTCATTTCCCGCCTTGTTGTTTTTCCCCTCACCATGAGCTACTGTCCTTGTTGGCTAACTCAGTTGGCTGTCAACCTCCAGCATGCAGCCATCTCACTCTCCTACTGAAGAAGGGCTATAGGCTTTGAAATTTTGCTCTATGTTTTTACGTGTTTTTTCCGTGTCTTGATGCCACAGGAATCCTCTTCTATGATAAGTAGTGGTTTTTCTCCTATCCATATGTTTAGTATATATATATATCCCACTGTTTAGCAGATAAAATATTCCAACACTATGTTTTGCAAGGAAACTAAATAAGTTGGAAGTGTCTCCTTTTTGTGTGTCAACAATTAGAGTAAGCGGTGCTTTATTTCCCTATCCTAATTTATATATATACATATGATTCACCAGTCGGCCGTCTATGTGTACACATGTGATGGCGCCTGGTGCTTCACCTTCTGCACGTTTAAGGCTGTTGTAGGCCGAAATATTGCGCTTCTCTTGTGTTTGTTTTTTGTTCGTTGTCCCAGCCGCCTTCATGTGTGGTAAGTGTTGGGTCATATTTCCCTATCCTTCCTTAATTATATATACAATATATATATTAAACATTTGGATATGAGAAAAACCACCATAGAGGAGGTTTCCTGCGGCGTCGAGATATGGCTATAGCCAGGGGCGTAGCTACTATGGGGCTAGGCGGTGCAGTGCACCGGGGCCCTTACACTCAGGGGGCCCCCAAGCATACCTCAAGGGGCCCCTAAGCGCACCTCTAGGGGCCCTCAAGCGCAGTTTAGAGGGCCCACGAGCCTTCACGGCAAACTGGCGATCTTTTTTTTTTTTAGATCTACCGTCATCTCTAAGGGGCCGCTGAGAACACTCAGGGGCCCCTAAAGAACAATTCAAGGGCCCCCATCCTCAGTTCAGGGGGCCCCTACCAGCACACAAGCAAAAAAAAGGTCCCCCGTCTGGCCTGAGGGCCCAAAATAAATTTTTTGCACCGGGGCCCTTGTTGACCTAGCTACGCCACTGGCTATAGCCCTTCTTCAGTAGTAGTGAGATGGCTGCATGTTGGAGGCTGTCAGACATATATATATATATGACTTGGTTGAATTAATTTTTGTTTTTGTTTTTAACTAACTGGCACATTTATGTTCTGTATTTTTCATAGACTGGCAGCCAGTTCACTCTGAAAGGAATCTTGTGAAGGTTGTAGGTGGTGTTCCCACTCCTCAAAATGAGAAGCATCACCTTCCTCATGACATAGATCATCATGCCTTCACCAAGTTTACAAACATTTACTTTAAGGTGAGTGACTTTAATAGCTATTGTTACTCTTGATTTTTTGTAGATTTACTCTATCCATTAAAACACTGGTACTATTACTTTTTAATGTCTTCTTCTGGAGGAGATTCAAATTATTTCAATGATACTTCAAGCACAAACAGCTTGAATACATTAGTTTTTTTCTTCTTCCTTTGTTTTCTTTCACAAAAAAAAACATAGTGATATGTAATTTCTTATTGCATTCTTAGTGGTAGCTGATAAAATTTTGTCATTTAACAATGTCATCAAATATTGTGAAAAAAAATTATTGTTGCAGTCTCATCTTTGGGGAATGAAGAGAGAGCCCATCAAAACACCATTTCTTGCCAAGTCGAAAGATATTGATTACCAGGATTCGCTGGCTATCTTCAAACTCATTCTTCGATTTATGAATGATAATAATCTAAGTGGCAAAAAGGAAGTTGCACTTGGAGATTATATTGTAAACAAGGTAACTATAATAGTATAAGAAGTTTTGATAATTGCTAGATCAAAGATGTCTGTTTACATTAAACAGGACTTTTTATACACTGGCAGCGACATCAGTAATGTAGATTTATTCAATACACAATATATCATTTCATCAAAAAATACCCTACATATGCTGAAATAAACTTGTCAGCAGATTATTTCACAATGAAATTTTTTATCTATAAAAAAAAATCTATACCCAGTTTGAATCTACAGACATACAAAGTATTTCATGTAAAATAAAATCTATGGAATTATTTGATTTCTGTTGAACTACTGTGGAAATGCCTTTCAAAAATCACAACTTTCTAATACTTTTAGCTTGCAGCAAACACTGCAATACCTTTTTGGTATATATACGTAATCACTTCTGTGTTCATATATTTTACTTTTTTATATAATGCTTTTAGTAAAAGAGGTATAATAAGTATCATAATCAGCATCATAGTTATTACATTATTTAATTTGAGTAATATAATATATTATAACAGAGATTATTAAATATTACTTCATTTTCTTTTTTCAGGGCATTATCAATGAAAAAATGAGAGATGAACTTTTGTGTCAACTTTGTAATCAAACTTGGAAGAATGATAATGATGCTAACAATGAAAGAGGGTGGTTGTTGATCGCTAACTGCCTTTCAGTATTCCCTCCTTCAAAGACGCTGTACAAATATTTGCTGAAGTAAGTGAGACAGATATTGCCACCACTTCCCCTACACTGGAATTTTTTCTTACAGTTTGATAAAAAAAAAAAAAAAAAAAAAAAAAAAAAAAAAAAAAAAAAAACAATATTATCATAGGTGTAACATTTTTGTGTCTTCTGAATTTGACTTTATCAGTACCAGATGTTTATTATGCAATAAATCTGTAAAATGAATTTGCCTTTTGCAGATTGAAAATTTTCTCACCTTTCAACATTTTAACCTGGATCATGTTTTTCTAGTTATTGCAATTATTAAAATAGATAAAAAAAAAGTACTGAATGATAAACTAAGAGTAAAAGTAGAGTGAAATTTAAATTTTCATCTCCATTTCCTAATAAGATGTGTCACGAAAGGGTGGTATTACTGCTCTGCAAGTTGTCTTAGGTCAATCTGTGGATTGTTTCTACTAACTGTTTCACAGTTTAGTATTAGGAACATTGATTCATGCATGCTGCCAAATTTACCTAACATTCATCGCTACTGAATTTAAGGAAATTGTTATCCTAAGTGTTTGATGATGAAGTAGAATAAACTCACATTGGAGGAGGCACAATAAAAAATTCCATTGAAGGAAAGATGAAGTAGACCAGCCATTTACCAAAGTTGCAGAAAGGAGGTCTGTGGCAACAAAAAACACAAAAACAAAATATTTTATGTGCACCCTTTACTTGTGATAATAGAGGTTGAACCACATGGCTCATTGAATACCACCAGAATGATTTGGTGGGTGGGTGCCAGTGCAAATTCAGCTATTTGATTTAAGCTTTCATTACCCTCTACAAAGTAAGGGTCACACCCAAAATATTGTGTTTTTCAAGGTTTCTTTTCCTTGATTGCTGCAGCTCTCACTCCTTTAACTTTGATAAATGATGGTGTACTTATATTTCCATACTGAAGTGAAAACAAGAAATAACACAAAACTGGATGATGATAAAAATTAACAATATTCAGTTTTTCACCCTGATCTGTGCAATTTTTCTTTCATGTTGCTAAAAAATATTGATAAGTACCTGAATGGTTTGTCACCACCACATGTACAATGTTGATTTATAATGAGTGTTGACATCTTCTTAAATATAAAATGTGAAAACTGTTTCTTTCAGTATGGATGCTTTCTGTTATCTGATTGGAAGAATCTTTCATCATTTACTGGTTACACAAAAGAATAATACTGAAATGTTTTCTGAATCATACATTCTCGATAGCAATGGTCTGATTCTTCTGTTGTTCCCTGGATCCTCTACAGGTGATGATGGTTGATTAAAAAATGTCATAAAACTTTTCACTTGTTATTTGTCTAGAATCCTCTTCTGTGTGGGTCATTGGTTCAAATAACCATACTACTTTTGAGACTCATGCTTAATATATCTCTTTCGAGAGAATTCAACAATCTTTTAGATCATGGAGTAGTCTTAGATTCCCCTTGTATAGGTGAAATCTGCATTTGTTTGTCATAAATGAATTCTTCTTTATTTTGGGGGGGGGGGGGGAGGATCATCATTTTACAACAAACATGTATCTATTGTATTGTTGTTGAAGTTTGTATATACAAACTTCGCTACCTCTCTTTGCTCAGTGATTGTTAGTCTAAATGGATTAAAACAAGTATAGACATACGAATTCATCATTTACCTGTACTAATGCCAGGAGTGGTGCAGCAACAGAAAATAAAACAAACACAAGTAATCAACAATATTTAACCGACTTCAAAAAAGGAGGAGGTTCTCAATTCATCTGATTTTTTTTTTTTTTTTTTTTTTTTTTTTTTTTTTTTTTTTTTTATGTATGTTCAGTGATATCTTCGCCAATTTTGAACCGATTTAAATGAAATTTTTATAGTGGATAGAGTATACCTCCAAAGTGGTCCCATATGAATTTCATTGAGAAACCACCCCTTCTACCCCTTTACATCCCTTAACATTTATACAAACCCACACTTTCTATCCGATTTTGATGGAACTTTGGAAATGTATAGTAAAAAATAAACAGAAAAATACTGTCAACTTTTGGTTTGAAAAAACCTAACCCCAATCCGCCCCTTAATTTTTACCAATGTTCTTTATACAGAGCTAAAGTCGACACCATTTAACTGATCTCCATTAAAGTTGGCATATACATGTAATTTATCATGGAAAAGGTTTCTGACCCCCAAAAATTAAAAAACACCCCTCTCTCCCTTTACCCCCTTAATTTTTTTGTGAATTTTTAAGCATTTGAGAGAATATGAGACACAGAGTAAGTCTAAAATGAATAACTACAACTTATATGCGTGTTGTTATTTGAAAACAATAATTTCGTGTCTGCTTCCTTTCAAAATAAATATGTACTGATTAAAAATCCAATGTCTCTCTTTGACTGATGGCTGTTATTCTAAATGAGTTTTAAAAAGGCAAGACAACTTAAAGAACACTACACATAGGAAGAAAGGATTTTTAAACTGAAGAGCCAACAAATAAAATGTGTTAAATCCATTTTTTCTCAAAATATTGCTTTTATGTTGTATTCTGGTGAATACTACATGCTTTCCCATTTTCATGGCAAAAATGTGTTTACCTTATGACATATTTTCACTTGAAAATTTTGGATAAATGGGTTTTCACATATATTAACAGTCGTGAATTAAATCAATTTTCTGTAAAATAATGAGAAGTGGACTTAAGAAGTTTTATTCATTTGTTCTTCATTTATTTATAGTGTGTTCAGTATTGTTATCAATACTTAAAAACATGTTAGATACAGATTCAGAAAATTAATGTACTCAGAATTTGTATATGTTTTAATTTGCATTACAGATATGTATCAGATAACGGATATGATGGATACAAAGCACTGTGTCAACGAAAATTGCTGCAGTCTGCCAGGATAGAGAGCCAGCTGGCTCGAACGTACCCACCGTGTTTATTGGAGTGGCGTGCGAATCGTAAACGTGTTAACATGGCCCTCACTCTGCACTTTGCTGATGGTGAGCATACGCATTTCTTTCAACACTTTTTAGGCAGCCTGAATTACTCTCATACCAGAGTATTTGTTGCTATTTACGGCTTCTTTACATATTGAAATATTTTTCCTTATCATGCAGATGAAACAAGAACAGCTGCTGTGGACTCCTGGACAACATGTGAGCAACTTGCAGCTGGTGTCGTACGTGAGAGAGGAATCCCAGAAAGTTCCGGCTGGACTGTTGCTCTGGAAGGAGGCACTGGTGGAAATGGCCTTGAATATGCTCTAGATCTCATCTCAGAAATGGAATTGATGCCAGCTTTCCCTGCCTGCCGGAATTCTACTGTTGGAGGACCACCTACCCCACGGCAGAATGTTAACAAGGTATAAAATTGGAATTAATTTTTATTATATGTCATTTTCACCCAACTAGGATGCAACTAAGGAAAATGGAAGCGGCTTCTAGGCGATATAAATAAGAAAAGGAAGGGAAATTAACCCACCACATGACCAGTCATTAGGTAATGTTCGTTGTGTACACACGTTCTGAGCCTAATGGCCCGTTTTTCTACTTGTGAACAAGGCAGATGCCGAAATAGTGTGTAGTTGTTTGTCAGCATAAGTGTTCCCTCTCATCGCATCCGTCCACTTTGGTATGTGGTGGGTTAATTTCCCTTTCTTTTCTTATTTATTACACCCAACTAGGTCTGTTAACAATATTGTACTACTGCTGATAACGAGAATTAGCCTTTCATTGTAAAACACTCACCCATTTGTACTTAATTCTTCTACTTAAATTTCATTTCATTAATGGTTTAATCACTGGATCTGGAAGTCTTGCATTGTTGTAACTGTTAGTGACTGTATAGCAGTATCTTATGTGAAATAGAACTTCATGCAGTTTTAGAGGAAACAACATTAGGTACTTACAGCACCATGGCACACAGTAACGATGGTTGTGTAACCATTGCTATCATCAGTATTTCAATTTGTGTTATCTGTATTTATAGAATACATCTGTAACCAAGCATGATATCATTCCTGGAATCAAAATGGCTCTCTTGAGAGGAAGATTCAAAGGTCAAGATTATAGTGAAATGAGCCCATTAGGAGGATGAATGATGGAAGAGTTTTAAGGAAAATGCATTATCTGAGATTGAAAGTTATGACATCTTGATGAAGACCAGTGGATAGATAGCTAAAGCAAATATTAGAAAGTGTGCTATATAGAGGAGTGAAATGGGCAAGGGCATATGAGAGAAATTGAGGAAGGACAGAAAACACTGAAGATGCATTTGGTGTAGACCATAGGTGTCAAATTCAATTTTGCAGAGGGCCGTATAATAAATTTAGAATGTGTAGGCGGGCCGGATTCAAATTAAAAAAAATGTAGTGAATTATTATAACATTTTATTTATTTAATTGTATCTATAGCTCTAAAAAACATGATTCTTCTTTCTGTGTCACATTGCGATTGCGGGCCGTATTGATAGGGCCGTATCTTTGACATCACTGGTGTAGACAATTCAACCATTGTGTGAAAACTGTTCAAGATGAAGAAAAATAGTTATAGCTATTTTCTGGTTTGTTCCACATCAATCTATTAAGAAAAGTATCTATGACATAATAAAATTTACAAAACAACAAGCTCCAACTTTCTGAGTATTTTGATGAAGAAGTACTTTGAACCATTTGGTGTACCAAAGTCCCTTTTTTCTAAAGCAATATAGACACCAAATCTCTTTGCCACTTAAGATATAGCCACTAGGACTACCAGTACTTAAACAAGGATAGCGTGGAATAAGAATGTATGCAGCTAAGAAGAATATTTGTAGATAATGAATATGAATGAGCTATGGCTGATAATGATGTGTAATCGTAAGTTTTCCCGGCGGATGTGTTGCTTGAAGATTTCTCGGGCATGCAGCCAGGTCAATTGATCGCAGATGTACGAATTTTTGATGGTGTAACATGTCATCATCTTCAGGTAGCATCCACTGGTCAGCGTGAGGAGTGCAGTCGTGTCCTGCACTGCGCTCCTCATGCCGACCAGTGGACGCTACCTGAAGATGATGGCATGTTACGCCATCGAAAATTCATACATTTGCGATCAATTGACCCGGCATAATAATGTCTGCCTTGTGTGAAATCCTGGGAATGATAAGCTTACATTGTGGCTGCTGCATACTGGTAATGCCATGTATGAGTCATTACAAAGTGGGCCTAGTTTTAAAAGAAGTTTAACATCTGAACAATATATGATGCCCTGCAAAAATTCAGTAGAGTATTTGGAAAAGTCAATGATGACCTCTACAAATTGCAAGCATCTATGAAATTCCTTGTAGTTGTGTAGAAATTTTTTTTCTGTACATGAAAAACTGCAGGAGCATATAACAGTACTGGCAAATCGTTAGCTATCACAACACACTCTGAACATGAGTCATACTATCTGTTTGATAACATCAGACCGATTTAAAAACTTCACAAACAGCAATTGCAAAGAATAAAAGAAGCTTTAGAAATATCCAGATGATCTCACAGTTTTAATAGCAATTACTGGATGCTTGTTGCTCGCTCTTCGAAAATTCTCGCTACAAAGAACACTGATGCAAGTTACATGACACAGCCCATATGGGTATTCAACCAAGCGGTGAAGAGGGACCCACCAATTGACCAAAAAACATTGTGTGGCCATTAAAACTCTAAGGATGTTCATAAAATGAGGACCAAAATATTAGTTACTAACAAGTCAACATGGCACTATCTGGAACGTGAATGGAACACCAACACCAGCCAAGGAAGTCTACATGAACGAGGCAAAATGTAGTTACGCTTCCAGAATTTGTTTATCTATTTTGTCTGTGAGTTATAGCAGGAGCAGTTCCAGCTTACATTTATTGTGAAAAACTACAGGAAAAATTTCTGTTCATCTAGCTCAAAGGGACACAACATCACTAAGACTGCTTCTTCTTGAATCCTCAAAGGACTGAGCATGATGCTCCTCATTCCTACCCATTAACATCAGTTACTGCTATGACACTTTGTGCTTTGTATCCCCCCTTCCTGCATCATTTTCTCGACATTCTCATTCACAGTAATATCATTGGTGAAAATGTTCTCCCTTGTAGTTGTGTTATGAGTACTTTAGAACTATCATTTTGTTTACTTAGTCAATGAATGTGTGAAATTCTGTTCATTTTTCAGTATTTTTAGTAAAAGAAATCAGAAAATAAATTTGATATGCAATACGATCATCTCGCGTGTCCAGCCAAATGGTATCATGTAAACACAATGCTACTACAACTGGCTCTGCTGTCATCATCAGTTGTCAGGTAGCTTCTAGGTGTTGCAAGCTGGCTGTGACTGGCTAGACTGCCTTAGCCTCATTTCATACTTTCTTATATTTCCTCAGATAAAGCACAAAAACTAGGCTTTTTATGACACTAGCTTCCTGGCCACTCGTATATGGTCGCAATGCCTATAGTAAAAGTATAGAATATAGGGGGTCAAATTAATTGTAGTACACCTAATGCCTCAGTTTTATTCCTCACAGTTCATTTATTTATTGAAAATCGCAAAAAATATATATATATATAAAAAAACCATTGTGAAATATACCCATAAGAGGGTGTTTTATATTTATTTTCTTCCATCACTGAATAAATTTTGTGACATATTGAGTGTTTGTCATGAGAGAACTCTAAATGAATAAGTTTTACTTGCTTTCTGTGTTGCATTTTCTGTCTCTTGTAATCAAGTATTCATTTAACTCAATACACCTCACATACTGCCTAATAAATGTTTTTGTTTCATGGTTGCGTAGCTGCTTTGCAGACTGTTCTGGAAGGCAAAATGCTAACTTGCACTTTTGGAATAAGAACTGAAAACACTTTACCTCACAAAGAGTGACACATCTATCTTAAAAGATTTTCCTTTCTGTTCAGTTAATAAAACTTCAGTTCATCTCAATAACTTAACATGAAAAAAAAAATGAAAGAGTGACATTGAACATTATATTGCATACAAAATATATATGTAGGGTGTTACAAAAAGGTACGGCCAAACTTTCAGGAAACATTCCTCACACACAAACAAAGAAAATATGGTATGTGGACATGTGTCCGGAAACGCTTACTTTCCATGTTAGAGCTCATTTTAGTTTCGTTAGTATGTACTGTACTTCCATGGCTCCCCCGCTCTCCTGCCCTCAACTCTCTTGACTTCAATTTATGGGGGCATTTGAAAGCCCTTGTCTACGCAACCCCGGCACCAAATGTAGAGACTCTTCGTGCTCGTATTGTGGACGGCTGTGATACAATACGCCATTCTCCAGGGCTGCATCAGCGCATCAGGGATTCCATACGACGGAGGGTGGATGCATGTATCCTCGCTAACGGAGGACATTTTGAACATTTCCTGTAACAAAGTGTTTGAAGTCACGCTGGTACGTTCTGTTGCTGTGTGTTTCCATTCCATGTTTAATGTGATTTGAAGAGAAGTAATAAAATGAGCTCTAACATGGAAAGTAAGCGTTTCCGGACACATGTCCACATAACATATTTTCTTTGTTTGTGTGTGAGGAATGTTTCCTGAAAGTTTGGCCGTACCTTTTTGTAACTCCCTGTATATATATATAGATATATATATATATATGTATTTATATATTTAACCAGTCGGTCATCTATGTGTACGCATGTGATGCCACCTGGTGCTTCACCTTCTGCACGTTTAAGGCTGCTATAGGCCGAAATATTGCGCTTCTCTTGTGTTTGTTTTTTGTTCGTTGTCCCAGCCACCTTCATCTGTGGTATCCTTCCTTTTATATATATATATATATACATACAAAAATGAAACATAAATTATGTCAATTTAGAACTAGTTAAAAATATTTAAAAAATTAAGGTGCACATCTGATTGTTTGCTTCATAGGTAGTTACGTCTACGCCAAATGCGAGCCCTGTACCAGCTGAACTGGAGCCACCTCCCTCTCCGAGAAGGCCTGCTGTGCCACCTCCAGAGCCTCCTGTTCCTAAACAACCGGTCAGTACAATGTTCTGTCTAATTGTTTTATTGAACTATCACCTTTTTCTCTGTTAACAATGTTGTGTACACCATTTCCATTCTATTGTCATTACTGCTTTAATACCTAAAATTTATAATAAGAGTAGAGAAAGTAAAGCCATCACTCATCATAGTGGAAGACATGAAGCTGTTGCAATCCTAGGATACCTTTTTTCAGATCTTACGTTCTTTAATCATAAAGGTTCACGCAAAATACTGTGTACTTTCAATTTCTTTTTCTCTCTCTCTCTTTTTTTTTTTTTTTTTTCTACCTGTCTTCAGCCTTAGGAAGTGATAACTATTGCTCTCAATCCTAACCCAATTAAAGTTATGTTAGATGCTGCTTCCCACTCTACTGTGCTATTAAATTGTCTCGTTTAATTCCAGCTTTGGTTGTTCAAATCACATAACACTCATTAAAACTTCTTTCTTTCATTCCTTATAAAGCTGTTAATATTATCAAGTCAGAACTGTTGCTTACAACAGATGATATGAGGATGATACAGGCACACAAAATGCATGATTTCCTGTATGTTTCTTTATTAGTATTTCCTAAACACAATCAATACTATTTCATTTCCATCTAATTTATTATTATTTAACGTATGTTTAGTGTGCTACTAATGTTTAGAGTTCTCAGGGAAAGGGTCTCATGTTATTACCAGTATTATGAAAATTTCATTTAAATATTCTGTATTTAAGAAATATTATCTTCAATTGTGATGATAATGAGGCAGAAAATTTGTTTACTCAATCTGATAACAAGTATAGGTAGAAAAATAAGCCTGTCGCTTATGAAAGATGGAGGTAGGAGGTAGGAAAACAGTGAGAACACAAAAAAGGAAATGTTATTCACTTTATCTATGTGTACAGTATAATAATTCATTTTCCATAGATCCCATTATAAGAGACTGACTCTGTGAGATGTGGAAAGGAGTCAATATACAGCAAAGTAATTACATAACAAACAGAATTATACACTGGAAGAATCACTGTCACAGAATAGTATCTTTACCCTCATTCCTGCCTTTTTCTTTTGTAAAACCTGAGATTACTTTCAATATTCTTCATTGTTTTTAAAAGCAAACTGCAAAATTTTAGATTTTTATAGTTCAAATATTTTCACTACATTCATATTGTTTTATGTTATGAGTAAGATTATACGAATAAAGTGGTAGCAAATTTTGAAAATATAAATATGAATCTAGGAAAAACACTTGTTACAGTATATATATTTCTAGAATGTATTTTTCATATGATATATTGTTCTTGGGTGACTAGCCAAGTGAGCAGGGTGTTTTCACATGATATTTCGGTGATGAGAATCTCTGTTGCCAGAATATGGTGACAGAGAGTCGGCTAGTCACCTGAGAATATTAATTCTCAACACCAAGAGAAACATCAATCTCATATGGTTTTCTCACATAAATTGACTTAAAATATCTTCTATTAATATAGGTGCACGAGGTTCCAACTCCTGCTGCACGCCGGGAGGAGACTCGAGTTCGGTCCCAGTCTAGGGACCACTCGGTGCAACAGTCCGGGCTCTCCCGCAAATCTGCACTCAATGATCGCTACTTTGAGGACAAAGGACGTAGCCGCAGCCTTGATAACCTTCTTGAACAGGTCAGACAATCCATAATATTTCTTCTGCAGCAGTCCAAATACACTTTTATATTGTGCAAAAATAAACTGCATTATATAATTTTTACTGCTGGGTTTACAGTCTGGATGTGGAGTTATGTTCTCTTCTGAAATTTTACAGTAATAAAATGATATAAAATAGTCGATAAGCATAATAATTTTATATAAAAATAAATATATAATTAGTAGGGGGTTTGAATCCTTTGGACAAGTCATATTTTTCCCCTGCCTTCGTTTTGAGCTGAAATGCTGAGTTAAACACTTATTCAACGTTTCTGATTGTATTTAAATGTATTTTATTTAGCATATAAATGTATATTCAGACTATTTTCGTACTTTTGGTCATATTTCGATAATATTTATGGTCATTTTTGGGGGAAAATCTGGTAGTGTTTTTAACAGTATTGGTACTTCACTACATATAGATAAGAAGAAATCAAGATAATTATTCACAGAACTGTACTTGTGCTATACAAATGGGAAAAAACAACTAATTTTAACGGTGATCAGAATTCGCCAGTCAAAAATTAAAGTTATACATTATTGTCACTCTCTAAACGTAATGTTCTGCCCGCCTTTTAATCCTAACAATGCAGCAGAAGCATGCCTGTGTCAATTAATATCTGAATGAAATATCCTCAGTCATAGTCAAATCTGCATTGGATCTGTGAGTAGACCTATCACCATGCCGAAGATAAAATTTTCTGAAGTGCGAAGTTACGTAAGGGAATTTAGAAAAGAGTATTTTATTACAGATGAAAGAGTTCTATTCTGTAAATTATCTGAAATTAAAGTGACTTCAACAAAACGATTTAAAATTTAATTTCCCAATGGTCCAGCAAGTGCACGAAGCAAATTATGCTGTCTACATGAAAGCGACACTACTAGATAAAATAAATGATGTATAGTAAATTTAAAGGTTTGGTCATATTTTGTCATTTTTAGGTCATATTTACCCATTTTAAGGTCATATTTGCCTTCATATTTCTCTATTTTTTTGGTCATAGAGATCTGAACCCTAATAATTAGTGTAGCAATTTGTTTTGGTCTTATTGTGTTTTCAAACACACATTTGCAGAACAATGTACTACTATTTTCTTGGTTCTCCAGGTGGAGTCAGTTTTTTGAAACCTGATGTTTCTTGCTGTGGCTTTCGTCATAGCAGTCTTCAAAGTTTCATGACATATGTGCTGTGACTATTATGCTCTCATTTTTGTGAAACATTGTGACCCCAGTAGCTCTCTTTCTTCAATGTACGACCTCTTCAAGTCTCCAGAGATCTCAGACCTGAGATCCTCAATGAAATGTTGGAAGAAAGTGGGCGCATAATAGATGCTTCACATATCATATGATGCATTCGATAACAGGACTAATTACCAGTTAGCAAAGGGGGAAGCAGTATCTACCGAACATAGTTTTTTAGCATTATTCTTAAAATAATAATAGAGGGTTGTCTTTAAAGTTTCTTGTGTATTTATTCTTACAGGATGTAGCTGTGGCACCTGCAGTGACACCCAACAAACTGACAAGTCTGGGGCTCTCCCACAGTCGACTCAATGAACGCTATCGTTCTGTAGAAAAGGTTGATTCAATATCCACAGAACCTGGAATGAGTATGGTGAGTCATATGATTTAAAAATCATCATATTTTTCAATTATCATGAAGAATAATTTTTTCCAAATGTTGGCTGCAGTAAGTGATTACAAAAAGATGCCAATGCTACCAATCAGTTAAAAGTTCTCTTTTAAGCAAACTATTATAGGCTTGATATTTAATATTAACTGTAATGTGTAACATGATTTTTCATGATTGCAAATAATCAGCATAAGCTGTCCTGTCAAACTCTATAATTGCAGTAAATGAACCAGTAATAGTTATTTTGATTCTGTCTCTATACACTGCGTACCTTGCTTAAAGAAATTTGAATTAGTTTCGTTAGAGCTTATAGCAGTGGATTGTTGCTACATATCTAATGTTTTGACTAGATTTGATCTGAAGCTAGTAATCTATCTGTAGCACACTTTATTATTATTGAATAATAAATTTTAACTCTTAAATTCTGCCTATATATGAGATGACTAGTTCATTATATCTGTTGGCAATTTATTATAGTTCCTAGCTCTTTTGACTGTAAGAGAATTTCCAACTCCCTCATGCTTCAAATTGAATTCTAGTTTTTTTCACAGCACTTTCGTTATCTGTCTGCAGACCATTTTTAAAAAAATAAAAATAAATAAAAAAAATGACATCATTGTTGAGGTCATTAGAGGTAGGAGTTTGTCATATCAGTAACTGGCTGTGTTCTATGGTAATGTTCATTGCAAACAAATCTAGCTGCAGCAATGGTTTGACAATGTTTTGTATCCCTAGTACTTCACATCCCAGTTAAATTCCCTCATTGTCCTCTCCAGCAGTTTGAATCCCTTGATTAATACCTGTTCAATGTGTCCTACCCAGTTGAGTTTATTATCAAATTATATTCCAAGATATTTACTCTGTGCCTTCAAAAGCAATTCTTCCTCCTATATACTTCTATTTCTCTATCCATGTGCCAAATAAGATCACTCTTTCAACTTAGTTATCTGAAATTTATATTGTATTGTTTACTTGTATAAATGCTACAATTACTTTCCTTTTGGGTTCTCACTGCAATTGTAGTACAGTGTGTTCTGTAATTTTAATATGCTCTGAACAATATCTATTCAAAGTTAGTTTGACCTCTTAAATGATTGTATGAATTAAATTGTAGAAACAAAAATAATTTGCTACCCGCATTTTGTGATTTTTAATTAAAGTAAACAAATACAATGACTATTTACTCTCCAGGTTGTAAACATTTCCTCTAGTACCAAATTTTATTTTATTTTATAATATTTGACTACATAAAAAATGTTGTGAAGAGCTCTATATAATTTTTAATTGATCGGCAGGTGCTGACTGCTGTTTCTAATAAAGAGTACATGACAAAGTCAGAGGCTTTAATGGAAGAGAACATGGAGTCTGTATCTCAACGGGGAGAGAATACTCGAAAGTACAGTCATAGTGGCAGGTAAGTTGACAATGTTACAAAGTTATACATAGTTTTCTGTGCTGAGGCAGGCAGGGCCACATTTAAGCAGAGGCTACCTTGGGGCCCACACCACAGAGAGGGAGGCCCACACCACAGCCAGAGGGGCCACCGATGATCGGTCAGAGGGTCCCCCACCTAGGACAGTAGTACACCTAAAAAAAGATAACCCATAAATTGCCGACAGGGGCCCGCAATACATGTATTGCGGGCCCACACAGCCTAAATGCAGCCCTGGAGGCAGGTATTCCATCATGCTTGATTTTTACTTATGTTAGTATAATAGAAACAAACCATCCCACTGAATGGGTAACTGAAGTATGGAATAGAATCTTAGAATGAAGCTAAAAGAGAGAGATTAAGACTTTATTCAACAAAGGGATATGTACAGAATATGGAAAGAAAATTATATCCAGTAAGTAAGTATCATATAAGACGGGAATGATGGATCTTATAATGTTAACAAAGAATTGAGGAGGGTGGGCGGCAAAATTGTGGAGTAAATGATAGAAACGTAATTCAGAATACTGGTATCTTATTTGTGATATACAATCATTTATTTTCATGTTTTTTCTCTCTTTATATATTTATATTTATTATATATTATTATTATTATATTATATTTATATATTTATTTTTGCATAATCTACCACTTTTTAATTCATTATTTAAATTCTCTCCATCTTTTCTGTTCAACCATCCGACACTTTAACAAGTTTTATCTCCTCGTGTGAAACGTTTTACTTCTTTGCTTTGCAGTCACAGTTTAGAACATCCTACCATCAACTACTATTATGTCTAATTCAGGTAATTGAAAGTTGATCCAAATGTTGCATGAACTGATTTCATCTAGGAAACATCCACCAAAATATCTGTTACTTTAATCTAAAATATTACATAGATATATGCAATCGAATGCCTCAGTTTTTATTGTTATTTCCTAATGATTCTTAGGCTTCACTCAAAACCTCTTGCCTGAGCTGGAAGTTTTAAGAACTTTTAGGCAGGTCTTTATGTTTGGTAAATCTGTGCCTTGTTCATGTGAAGTGTGCTAAGATGCTTCACAGTCTGGATTCTGCACAAGACTATATGTTCCCCTTCCACAATATTAATGAGATAATTCAAGGTGGAATGCATTGCAAATTGAAACGCTGTCACTTGGCAGCTAAATGGTAGATTGGGGATGCACGCCAACTGTAATATACACATATTATTTGGCAAACAGATATTTTTTTCAATATTAATTGAGAGTTTTAATACTTAAGAACACAGTTTTTCTCGGTGTTGAGAATAGAAAAATTGTTCTCGGGTGACTAGCCGAGTTAAAGGAGTTTTATAATTAAACAATATTTCGGCGATTTGATTCACTATCGCTATCTTCTTCACCACAATCAGATCGCCAAATTATTGTGTAATTGTAAGTGTAAATATACCACTCCTTTAACTCAGGTAGTCACCCAAGAACAATACTTACATAGTTTTAATACTATTTTTAACATTAATAGCTTTACCAAGTATAATTTTTAGTTTTTTATACTTCTCCAGAAGTCAGATAATTTTACCTTTTGTAGCTTGAGACTGTTTTCACTGTGTTATGTATTTTTGCTGATATCTTCAGTTTGTAATATTCTTTGCAATATTTGCTTCCCAACAATTATTCCTGCTACTGATTATAATTCTGAATACCCTGATTTTGTCAAGTTTTTATACTCATTTTATGTTTTATATATACTCTTATTGCATCATTTCATTGTGTTTTTTTTTTTCTGATGTGTATGTTTAATTTTAATACAGCTATTAATTTATTTTACTTCAATTATTTGGAATGAGTTCTAATGTGCCTAGAAACAGAAAGATATTACATAATTTAATGTGTCATTTGTGTCCACTATTTGCTACTGTTTTTTTTATTTTTCTAAAATTAAAATAGACATTTGTTGCAAGTTTTTTCAAGTGTTTCAAAAATCTTTTCAGGAAATATAGAAATTGTCATTTTTGTAATAATCCTTTTCTTTGCGATACCTTACCTACTCTATTTAATCGTGCTGGTATGTTCTTTATTTTTTTTATCCTTGACTCTTGATTCAGAAAACATTCTCTTTTAATCCTTGAGTCTAATCTTAGCTGATGTGTAGGTCAGCAGATATGAATGGTAGAGGTGGATCATCGGCTGAGTTGGACAGACTGCCTTCAGATTTACTAGATACACCACGTGACCGTGATGAATTACCAATTGATTTTGATTACCATGACCTTGTGAGTCAAGCTCGCAGCGAGGATGACAAAGGAAGTTACATGCGACCAGGACACCCAAGGTAATCATCTGGTGCTTTTACTTATGATTTGATTTAATCTCTCTTTATGTCATTCAGGTAAACAAAAAAAGAACAGAAATAATTTCCTACCATAGGTGATGCAAAAGCAATGGAGAAATTCACACATGAAAAAAAAAAAAGGATTGAACTTAATGAGAATTACAAAACTGTTTAGTCTTCCTGCCACTGGTGGATAATTGTGGAGTCCATTTCTGATTTACCCTGAAATGTTATAATCTTTTTCTATCTCGTATAACCCCCATATTTCCATCCTAGAGTCACACAACTGCTTCCTTGGCATGTCCATTCTTTCGGAAATAAAATCACACTCTAAACTGCTGGTTTGTGCTAACCTCTCCCACTTTATGTTTTTCTTCCATACAAATGAAGGCATATCCCAAAAGGTCTTAGCTGTCACTGTCTTAATATGTTCTGTGCTTCTCTGCATTGGTGTTCCCAATTCTGGTAGGTGATTATTTTTCTTAGATTCAACATTCATCACCAATCGTGCTTCTTTCGTGCATTTTTATGTACCAAGCGTGGTGGTGTAATGGTTAGCGTTCTGGCCTCGCATTCGGGAGGACGGCGGTTCGAATCCCTGTCCGGGCATCCAGATTTGGGTTTACCATGGTTTTCCAAATCACTCCAGGCAAATGCAGGGATGCTTCATTCAATAGGCCATGGCCTAATTCCTTCCCATTCCTTGCCTCCCATCCTTTCCCATCTCTAAAGACCTTGCTGTTAAGAGACGTTAAGCAGTTTAAATTAAAAAAAAACAAAACAAACAAACAAATATTTTTATGTCTCTTTTTTTTAAGTTTATGTGTAGTTCAAAATTAGTAGTTAGATATGAAAGAAATATTGCAACTTTTTGTTAGCATTTATGCTGAGCGTTCTGGAAATATGAATGGCATATGTCTGTTCTCCCGCAATCTATTTAACATCGCTCTCCAGCACTTTTCCCTTTCTCTACTTTTTTTACACTGAATGGGAGTAATTGTAGCTTTTGTTGTGATCATATCCAATCATTCATCTCTGGGCTATGCCCTGTTTCTCACATGTGTGTCCAACAATTTTAATAAGTTAATTTGTTTCTGTTGTAGCTGATTTTTTTATCAGAGAGATAAATTTAACAAAAAATAGTATTGACAGAGATTGCATGTTTGCGACTTTTGTAACTTCAGTAAACAAACATAAAAATCATAAACAGTAAATAAGATTAAACAAACCTGACAAACGCTTATTTACATGGAAAAGAAAGGGAAAATACACCCAACACTCACCAAAGTTGAAGGGAGGATGGCAGCAGCAACACAAAACAACACAAAACCAAAAACAAAAAACAATATTTCGGGTGAAAATCCCTTTTTCAAGTGATTTCAAGGGATTTTCACACAAAATATGGTTTGTTTGTGTGTCCCTTCAACTTTGGTGAGTGTTGGGTGTTTTTTCCCTTTCTTTTCCATGTAAATATTGCCTTGCGCCATTTCTTTCCTTTCGTTGTTACCTATAGATTAACACTTATGTTATTTAACTATTACTAACTATAATATATTTACAATTAACCAAATGTAATGACTATGTTTCTTAATAGGTTCATCAAGTCCCAATACACTGGTAAGAGGGCAGCACCAGGCAGTCATTCAAGCCGCGCCTACATAGAAACTCGCAATTCGGAGAAATCTGAATATGGTGGCAAGTCCTCAGCACTGTCTGACACCAGTGAGGCGCCATCACTTGGTTAGTATAAGAGTAGCTCACATCTTATTTCAGCAGAGTAAAAATATCATCGTGATCTTGTTTTTAGGGTTCCATACCCGAAGTGAATTGTTGTCTCTCTACTTTATTTCTATCAATTTGTTTGTTTCTACAGATCTCTAGCTGATAAACGGATAAGTTACAGACTTCAAATTTACATATAATAAGTATTTCCTAACTGAAAACCAAATATTGTATTTAAAATTTTGTTAAATTATATTCTACGGAGAGTCCAATACAAGCAAAATGGTAGGAAAAAAATAGTTTTGTTTGTACCCCACTGTGTGGTGTATCATTCTTAAGAGCATCAATTAGAGCAATAAGATATTTTCTTAATATTATACTGAAAAATAAAGTTGTGAACATATATCAAAGTTGTCAATTACGGACCATTTTTGTTACCAGATCAATCTGAAAATGCGATCATCTAGGAACTTGAAATTTGTTTCCAGTATCCCATATTTAAATAACAATTACTAATAGTTACATCTAATATAGATTTAAGTTATAATTAAAACAGTTGAAAGTTTATATTTTGCAGTATATGAATACGATTTTATTGAAAGTGCGCTTTTGAGTGCATTACACCCTAATTGATTCAACAGATGATATCAAAAGTAAATGCGATTGAAACTGAATAATATCAGCAGTGATGCAAGTAGCAATATAATGAGTCATTAATGGCTTTTGGAGCAGAGTTCACTGCCTAACCTGAAAATATGTCAGGCTTTGTCCTTAGAGTACCGAATCCCAGTTATTCAATGCTCATCACACCTGCTCAGTTTGTAATGTTGAGTTGTCTTCAGTCATAATTATAACTATGAGTCAATTGAATTTAATACTATTTAAATCCTTATGTCCAAAATTATATAAAAAATGGCACAAATCTAGAAATCACATTATTTTACATATAAATTCTTCACAGTATTAAGTAAGACATTTCTTTGTCCTCATTATGTTTCATAAAATGAAAAATTGTGACTTTATTAGCCAAACCTGGTATTCCCCTCAATGAAACTAATAATTTAGGATTCATTTGCATTAATCGTAACACAGCTATTACTTTGTTTTAATGTTTGCAGCCTCGCACGTACGTCGAGTGCGAGTTCCTTCACAAGCTTCAGATGTTGATCAATTCTTGGATGATCTCTTCATGCCTGTGCTTGACGGAAGTTTGGACGAGTTGTCAGATGCTCGTTCTTTGGCAGCATCGATCAAAGGTGGAGGTAGAAACATAAAGGAAGAAGATTCAGATATGGATGATTCCGACCAAGAAGTCGCTACTCTAACAGGCCATGGGAACAGGTGCAGTAATATGACTACTGTTAATTTTTTCCATTTATTTTATGCTGTTTGTTTCTATATAAGAAAGGTTACATTCGTTATGAAAACATTTTTATTTTAGGAGATATCAAGAAAATCATTCTATAGATAATGTGGATGACTACATAACTGATCTGTTCAAGCCAATTTTCATCAATAGCAGCCTCCGTGGACTGACCAAAGTATCAGCAGTAGCTGAAGCAATCAAGGAGGAGGTGGTATGGAAACACAACAGGTGAATATTGTTATTATTATTATTGTTTATAAATCTATATAGATAAATTTGAAAGAGATATAATAATCCAGTTTACTTATAGAGGTAGGAAAACATATTCGTTAGTATAATTATGCTATTGACAGAAAATATAACTGTAGCAGAAATTGTAATAAGCTATACTTCACAGCATAATACATCAATAATTTTTTATTCAAGGTTTTTCAATCAGTGAGGAGGGTGTATACAAGGTGTGACCATTAAATTTCAAAACTAGTCCCATGAAATGAAACAAAATTATCTGACTTAAATTTTACTGCCACCCCTTCAAAGTAACCTCCTTGGCTATACACTGATCCATTGTTTTTACCATTTTGGAATAGCCTCTCATTGTTCTCTAGCAATGTTCTTGAAAAATCAAATGTCACTCAAAACTTCTGGCCCAGCTCATTGCTTTATTTCCACCAGCTTGCATTAATGATCCATGTGTTTCTGTTGCCTTTTTCTGAAGTTCCACACAGAAGTTGATCTGGACTCCAAGTCCATTATGATCTTGTATCTACACATTGAGACTTTGTGCCAGGATGGCTATGCATATGTCAATCAGGTGATCCATTTGCCACAACAGAAACAGGCCTAGAAATTAATTATCACACCTAATACGTGGTTTTTATTCTGTGGTATGTATTCGAAGGAAACAGAGGGTAACCTACAGGCTAATTTTGTGGTTAAGGTGTGATGGTTGCATGTGTGATTAAGGAAGGGGGGTGACAATGGAGACATTCAAGCTGTTAAATTAAAAGCTTCTGTAATCAGTTTTCCCTGCTGGGAGGGACCTCCACTTATATTTATTGATTGCCTTTGTATAAATTAAATGAAAGTGTTTCAATTTGAATTTTATGTTAGATGTGTTATTGTTCAAAGTTTTTCATTTTTGTAAACCTTCTCTTCCAATTGTCATCTGTATACTGTTGCCGGTGCATTAAAAAAATCATTAAGTTTAGTGTGTTGATTCTTGTAACTTATTGTACTGTGTAATAGACATCTGGACTTTCTGTGATGACTAGCAGAAATGAAGAGTTCTGTGTTTTGAGTTTTTATTGGAAACATATTAACATTTAAACTTGAGATTACTTGTGATTTTCTTTGCACAACAGACTGCAGCGCAGCCACAGTCAACTGCTGCCTTTGGCTTTACGCCCATCACAAGTATGACATCACCGGCTCCTGTTGTCATGTCTGGAATGATGTCACCCCCACCTGTGATGATGCCTTCCCTGCCCATGTTTAGTCCAGGTACTGATGAAAGATTTATGAGAATGTTTGTGATCTAATACTTCTTGACATTTGCTATTGCTGTGTCAATCAACTAACATGGGAATGTTTCTATTTTTTTGTAATTTCTCCCTTGTTTATAATTCTTCATTTATTCTTCTGCTTTCTTTGGCTTTTCTGTCATAAGCTAAAACATAACTTCAGTAAATAATTTAGAGACTCAGCTGGATTTTTTTATCCACATTTTTTCAATTATGATTTCTATTTCTCTGATATGTGTTAAAAATGGATCCATTAGCCTCAATTGTGTGGTGAACTATATTCAAGTCTTAAGGTCTGTGTCGGCAGTTTCTTTGTTTCCTTTATCCAATTGTTGCCTTACGGCTTCCTTCTTGTTTTGTCCTTTTTTGTTCCTATCTCGGTGTTCTCCGTCTTTTTATTTCCATCTTTGCTCTTTGTGTACTTGTATTTGCGTATTCCGTCCTTAGAACTTCGTTTTAATGTACATTTTTCCACAACATTCACATGCCTTTTAAACGTATGCGTATTTCCGTTGTATTAGTAACTTTTTGTATCACATTAACTGCTTTTGCTCAGGTGTAAAAAAGTTTTCGCGTTTTTTTTTCGTAATATTTATTTTCTTCCCGCTCTTACGGTTACCGCGTGTGTTTCAGTTCTTATTTCGATTCATTTCCCGGGTATTGTTGCCGGTTGGGCTACTAAACAATACACATATATATATTTTCTTATCCTTATTCTGTGCTTTTCCCGGTATTAGTATCAATACTGCCGGCGCCGTTCTAACTAACCTCACTTCTTTTTTTTTTTTTTAAATCGGCATTTCAGTAAACACACTTTTTTTCACCGTTTTCACTATCTGCCTGCTCAGTTTATTGTCGGTGTAGTGATCAAGCACTACATTTCTTATTGTTTACTGGTTTTATAATTTTTCTTATAATAATTTTTTTTTTTTTTTTTCTTTTCTTTTTTCCGGCGATTTTTGGCACCGCTTAAATAATAAAATTGATTTTTCTGTTCTGCCTGTGGCCACTTAAATTGAAATTTCCAAATATTCCTCCCCCCATTTTTATATTTATTTTTATCTATTTATTTATCACCCTCTTCATTGTGGCTCTCTGACCTACTGACCATTATCTTCCTAACTGGTGGTGTGCTGTTGTTCTTTCCATAAACTTCTCTAAAATCATGTCTCCAATTTACCATTACTTGAAACAATTCCGTTTTCATGCCATCCACCTCACTAGACTCCACTCCCATATACTTTTCCTTCAATCATGCCTCTCTTTCAACCTACCCCCCAATGGCCTGACAATAAAACTACCAGTCTCCGGTTGCCACCCACAACTCCACCAAACTCTCCATGCTTTTCGTTTCACACAATCGCTTACTCTCACCCATATTGTTCTCCAGCAATATCTACTAAAAGCCCAGCAACATTCGATTCAACTTTCGTCTTTCCACAAGATTCTTTGTCTAATGCATCCCTCCCCAACTCAACATCTTAAACAAATTCTCACAGAGTGCAGACAGTTGCAACAGAAATGTGCACAAAAACATCTGCTAAAGCTATCAAATCTATTGAAAAGTTACCTTGTTTTAGGCCTGTCTCTTCCTTACCAACATCCTTCACATAGGCAGCACACACCACCTCCTCCCCTGGTTGCCAAAGTCCCATGTCTTGCCCACATTTTTAATATGCCACACCCACCTCCATTACCACCCATCCCTCGTGCCACTGCCCGACCTGTAGACACACCACAACGGTCAGTGGTCAACCTCTCGTCCACGTCCTTGTCTGAACCACAACTCTCTATCCTCTCCAAGGGACTTTCCTTCTCGCCTATTCCTAAGTTCGACCATGCTGCTCTGGTCCGGGACTCGCTTGCTTTCTGCCGCACACTCCGCTGGCGGTATCACTTTGCTACCACAACGGAGAGTGACAGCCGCCGAGGTGAGATTGAGTCCAGCTTAGAGCAGTTCAAACCACCATCCCAACTTGACCCTCCTCCACTTCCCCAAAATCATCCCCTCCTCCTGTTCCAAGACTTCCTCACATCGACCTTATCCTCAAAATCTTTCCTCAACTCTATTCCCAACTCCAATAACCTCAACCCTACTGAAATCCGGGCCATGAGAGAACTGTCCAACAACAAAAATATCATTATCCTTCCAGCAGACAAGGGCTCCACCACCGTGGTCATGGACCGCAGTGACTACGATGCGGAGGCCCTTAAACAGCTCTCTGATACCAACACCTATCGTCCACATGCCACAGATCCCACCTCTTCCATCTGCCTCGAAATTCGCTCCTTCCTGGACCTCCTAGGCCCCTTACAAGGTCTTTCTTCACAATCCTTATCCCTTCTCACCCCTCAAAATCCCCGCACACCTACTTTGTACCTTCTCCCCAAGATACACAAGGCTGGCAATCCGGGACGACCTATAGTTGCGGCCTATGGTTCCCCCACTGAACGAATTTCAGCCTTGGTGGATCAACACCTCCAACCTTTTGTGCAGAACCTTCCATCTTACATCAAAGACACACCACATTTTTTTGGAACGTCTGTCAAAAGTCCCCAGTCCTCTACCACCAGACTCCCTCCTCGTTTCAATTGACGTAACCTCCTTGTACACCAATATTCCCCACCTTGAAGGCCTCAGTTCCCTTCAGCACTTCTTGGATATGCGCCCTCCAAACAGTCTTCCCAGAACATCCTTTCTCATATCCCTTGCCAACTTTATCCTCTCCAAAAACTATTTCTCCTTCAACTCCCAGATTTACCACCAGATACGCGGCACTGCCATGGGTACCCGCATGGCCCCGTCCTATGCTAACCTTTTCCTGGGCCGTCTGGAAAATATTTTTCTGAAGAATTCCCCCCTCAGTCCCCTCGTGTGGTTCAGATACATAGATGATATATTTATGATCTGGACCCACGGGGAGGACCACCTCCTAGACTTCCTCAACTCACTAAATGATAATCACTCCATCAATTTCACATGGTCATATTCCCACACCTGTATCACCTTCCTTGACGTAGATATCACCCTACGACAGGGGACCCTCCATACCTCAGTACACATTAAACCGACCAATTTACAACAATACCTACACTTTGACAGTTGTCACCCCTTCCACATAAAACGTTCCCTCCCATACAGCCTTGCAATCCGTGGCAGACGCATCTGTTCTGATCATGAATCAATCTCCAGTTACTCCCAAAAACTATCCCAAGCCCTTGTTTCCCGCCAATACCCCCATGATCTGGTGGAAAAACAAATTTCCCGTGCCATCACCCACAATCCTCGTTCTGCACCTCCTAAAGCTGACCGTGGTCCAACACTTGTCACCCAGTTCTTTCCTGGCCTGGAATCTGTCAACCAGATACTCCGCCGTGGGCATGATTTCTTACGTTCCTTCCCTGAAATGCGTCTCCTCCTTCCCAAAATCCTACCCACTGCTCCCCGCACTTGCTTCAGCAGACCGCCCAATCTGTACAACATCTTGGTCCACAAGTATTTACCTGCCGACTCCCCTAGACCTCCACAGGGATCTTTCCCGTGTAACAGACCCCGCTGTAAAACTTGCAGCATGCACCCTGCCACCACTACTTACTCTAATCCTGTCACAGGCGAATCTTTCCCAATAATTGGACATGCCACATGTGCTACCACTCACCTTATTTACCAACTCACCTGCATCCACTGCACTGCCTCTTACATTGGTCTCACCACTCAACAACTTTCCTACAGAATGAATGGCCACAGGCAAACAGTTTATACTTCCAACCCAGACCATCCCGTGGCAATTCATGCGAACTTCCATAATTCAAACAACCTCAACACCTGTTTCACAGTCAGAGCTATTAGAGTTTTTCCAAATACCACCACCCCTTCAGAACTCCGCAGATGGGAACTAGCCTATCAACATATCCTTGACACCAGACACACCCCTGGCCTAAACCTACGTTAAACCTGTCACTTGCCATCTCTCATTTCATTTTACAGTCGGTTATTTTTTTTTTTATATATATATATATTTTTTTCCCTTCTTTATTTATTTATTTTATTTTTTATTTTTTGTATGTATTTATAACTTTTTGAACTAAGCTACACAGACATTATATTTATTTGTTTCACTTTTATCGCTGGTCAAGCCTGTTCCCCCCCCCCCCCCCCCCTCTCGACAATTCTTCCACTACCACGCGTTTTCCGCCTGTGCTTCATTCATGTGGCGGGCTCGGATGTGACCACATCTTTCCCCCTGCCATATGTCTCGCCTCCTACATGAGTAAGACTGAAAAGTCGAAATATTGTGTAATTCTTTTGTTTTTGTGTTTTTACGTGTTTCGCCCTCCTGCCTTCATCTGTGGTAAGTGACGGGTAACTGTTTATTTTCCCTATCCTATCTTATTTTCATTGCCTCGCGGCAGTTTCTTTGTTTCCTTTATCCAATAAAATATTGATAAGTGATAAATGTTTTTAACGATACATGATGACATGAAATATAGGGATATTTTTTTATGTTTTTTGTACAGAAAAGTGTCCTTACAGACCAATGGTTATTTGGTTTGAATTTAGATTTCCTCCTCGTAATCAAAATTTTGTCATTCTTATGGCAAACTGAGTGAATGTGAGCCTTCACTATTGTCATGATTTTTACAATGAGCCTATCTGCCCAGAACCTTGTGGACTACCATTGTACTGCAATTACTGTGATATCTGAGCACCAGCTCTTTCACAATAACAGTTACAATGAAAATATTGTCAGGTGCATGTCTTACTTTCAAACATAGATATATATCGAAAATTGTAAAAAGTGTGTTTGTTAGTTTATCACAGTCCTTTTACCTTTATCTGTGGCAAGCGATGGGTATATTTTTCTCTATTTTAATTTTCAGCTATTTTGAATGCAATAGTAATAACTGTAGGTATTGTACAAAATATGTAGTAATAAAATCACCATCTCCAAAACCTGTTAGGGAAGGCATCTGATTTCTAATTAAGAAAGCTCGTGGTGAGCACTTGATTTTGACTTAAGACATTTAAGGCAGACACTACTGAGCTTTTGTAATTTACCCCTCTATGATAATCTCATTTCATATGTGGCTATTTTATGGAAATTTCTTTCCTACCTGTTTTTGCCTGTAATAAGAATGTGGGAGTGGTAATTATTTTTGCACTTTTGCCCAGAAGAAAAATGCAGTCAACAAATGGACCATCAGAACACTTTCTGGCTTTATTTCTTTCCTAATTACTGATCTGTGAAATGATAAAAATAACTAAATAATCTGTGTTTGAACTGTTAACTAGATATCTTGATTCAGATACACCTCAGGATCATTAGAATATATATTAGGGTTACCAGATGTCCCCGTTTGCCGGGGACAGTCCCCGTATTTAGCTCTCTGTCCCCGGACAGATTTCGTCCCCGAAATCTCCCTGGATTCTTACTGTTTTCCCCATTTTTTTATTTTTTTTTTTTTGAAAGAATACAAAGAAATACTAGGTTACAGTAAAATTACGCGGCTTTCTCTTCTAACAGTTATCTGAAGAATATGTGAAATCTATCCTGCTCTCAAAGCGTTCTTCCGATCTGAAGATAAATGCCCAGTAATGCTCAAGAAGTAGTTTGATGATCTCTGCACCTTCTTGTGGATGAATTTTGCAAACTCAACTTTGCCCCTTTTTCAGGATGCAATAATACTAGCAGAAGGCACTAATGTCACAGCAATTGAGTCTTCCATGATACTGAGTAATTTAGTGAAGAAGCTAACTTCATGGAAAGAAGAAAAGTTTATTCCTTAGTTTACCATTGACATTTTGTTGAAAATGAGGGCTGAGATAGACGCCTTCGAAACCTCCCACAAGAGTGACATATTAACACAGCCGGAAGCCCGAGAAGAGTTTATTTATATCCAACGCCGTGAAAAACTTTGATCTTACATGACTACATATGTTTCTTTTAAGTTAACCCAACCTTTAATGATATAACTTATGAAAGCGCAATGCGTCATTAGGGCAAATGCTGAAAGTGACCCCGGATTTTGGTGAAAAAGTTCTGAAGTGTCCCCGGATCTGGAGAAAAAATTCTGATAACCCTAATATATATGTTATGGAAAAAGAATACAATTGTTTATAAGATAGGATAGGGAAAATAAACAGTTACCCGTCACTACCACAGATGAAGGCAGGAGGGCGAAACACGTAAAAACACAAAAACAAAAGAATTACACAATATTTCGACTTTTCAGTCTTACTCATGTAGGAGGCGAGACATATGGCAGGGGGAAAGATGTGGTCACATCCGAGCCCGCCACATCCAATTGTTGAATACAATTGTTTCTAATAGAAAGGGAATAAATATTAAATTGTCAACTGTGTCCTGGTTATTGTATTAAATAGTGCATCTTACTTGCAACTCTCAAAAGGGGTAATTGAATATAACTCCAGAACTGAATGTTACAATTAAGAGAAAACAATTTTTTTTTTTTTAGGTTGTCATTGAATTTTTCAAACAAACAAACCTTGTAATTTTGAAATGTGTTATTGGAGGGTATTTAACGGTTACAAAGACAACTACTCCCCCACAATCTTTTTTTTCTTTTTATTTCTTTCTTAACTCTCCCGAAGAAGTGGCTTATAAAGTAGATTCTTCACATGGCTAAAAATGAACCAAAAAGTAGTGCAATGTTGAATGGTGTGTGGGCAGCCGCAGCTTCTGTGGGCAGCGTTCCGTACATGATGCCCGGAGGATTGGCAGGGGCATCTTTCTATCCTGCAGTTCCTGATGCTCTGGGGCAGCAGCAGAACTTCATGCCTGTGCCCATTTACAACATGCAAGGTATGAACAGGGGACAGAGGATATTTGGTGCCAGTCTGCTTTTTTACCACAGCTGCAAGCAGCATTTAATCTTAGCAGCACTGACATCTGGACATTGGCTTTTCAAGGGAATGGATGCGTGGTGGCTGTTGCGGTCAATAATACCAGAACACTCCTATTTCGATTAGCAGGCTTGGATGGCGGAAAAATGAAATATACTTACTTTAGATTAGAACTATCACAAGTATAAAGATAGTAGTTTCAT
Organism: Vandiemenella viatica; assembly: GCA_031002005.1. Lineage (NCBI taxonomy): Eukaryota > Metazoa > Arthropoda > Insecta > Orthoptera > Morabidae > Vandiemenella > Vandiemenella viatica. Next base: position 60,842,429 of record JARYHS010008074.1, read on the forward strand.
TCACTTTATTAGTCCATGTTTACTTAATACTGCTTTGATTCAGCTCACAAAATAACCTCTCCTTCACTAGGCTATTAATCTCCCTGTTTTCTTCAAGCACTTAGATCTATTTATTATATCCATGTGTTGGTCTCTTTCTGCAATTCTTACATCTTGTTCTAAGTAATTTAACGTGTGTAATACTGATTTATTTTAATCAAATGTTGCTGACCAAAACTTCTTTAATTGCAACAGCATAGTGTTTCCAATATTCCAACTTTCTTATCTAAAATAGTTTCAAATTCTAAAATTCCCTGGCTTCTGCTCTTTTTTTAATTCAAGTTTTTCTTCAATATAGAACTATACTCCCAACATTTTCAAAAAATACTTTTAATATTCAAGTCTATATGTTGTAAGAACCTTAGAATTTTGGCAAATTCTAGTTTTGCTTAGGCGGGACTTCGAAATTTCGAGAAGTGCAGTTTTCAACTTTAAGGAATTTCCCTGTAATCTTCCCCACAGTTACAATTTGCCATAAAAATCATTTTAAAGTGTATTTATCATATCGGGAAACGTTTAGTTTAAGAGATATTCCCGTTTGTTCAAGTTTTGAAACACGCGATCAAAAAAGTAGAAATTCTAAGACTTGCAATAACTTTAAATCCAGTAAAGCGACAACTGAACTTTTATCACCAGCTATAGTCAGCACTATCCCCGATATTTTGGCAGTAAAATTAAGTAATTTGGTAAAATTTAATTAGCAATTTTAAGTAAGAGAAAAAAATAAGCTTTTTTATTAAAAGAGATATTAATTTAAAAATTACATCAGCAGATAGCGCTAATTAAGATGATTTCGTACATATATTAGTTGCCATAAAAAGTTTTAGTATTTGTCTGGTAATCAAGTTTTTGAAAATTGATTGTCTGGTGAGAGTTTCGGGAAAGTCCATAAAGTCCGCCAAGATTGGTCACATGATGAGTTTAGTGTTAAGAAGATAAAAACCTTTTGGAATAATAAATTAAATTAAAATAGATAGAACATGATGATAGAAAGTCCCTGTAAAAATCTCAAATTAAACCATCATATACTTTTGAAGATATTAATTAAAGAAAGATTTGCCAAGGTCATAGGCGCGCGCCGGGCTATAATAGTTCGTGCGGTTAGCACACGTCTCATTCTTATGCCGGGAAGTGATCGAGCAACTACGCGCATGACTTGACCAGTGATTTGTAAAATCAGAACTTAGAAACTGTAGTCTGTCGCTTCTTACTTTCGGTTTCCTTTGATCCGTACTTCGGTAAAAGTATGTGAAGTAACATTACATCGGTTTTGTCCCGGGTCGTGACTTTTTATGCTGGTCAATGAACTGTTTTCGACCATGTTGGGTGTCATGTCATATCGTAACTTTAATGACTGCTAGAAACTTTTAAATTCACTAAAGGGGTTCGGTCGGTTAGATTTCTCTCCACAATCTGCAACCTTTGGAAAAGAGTGTTCGATTTGCCAAATCAACTTTTAGAATGCTATTTTGAACTTTTGGTTTTCATTTGAATAAATTTGAAGAATTTAAAAAGTGAACTGTTGTTATTTCGTAGTTAACCGATAACCTTTCAGTATTTGTGGGTCAACAAATATTGTGGCGACCTGAAGCATTCAAGTTGAACTATCCAGGCTTCATGGTCAAATCAAAATTATTTCGTAAGTTTTACAGAGAACTGTGAGTCACCATCAAGAGTGTAAGTTGAGGCACTAAGGCTATACTCAACCCCCGTATCAGCCTAGGTCCTTACAATGTGTCGATAACAAAACTCTCTATTCCATAAATATTTGTTGCTTGTGCCAGTGTACATTTCATAGCCTATTTTCATTTGGAGTCATTTTATAGTTTACTACTTAGATGTATGTACACCTCTGAAAGGATTATTTTGTCATATTGCATGGACTTATCTTTGCCAGTTTATTTGAGGACTCATTTATATATTAGGTTGCTTTGAGAAGAAGTAGCCCTTGATCATATATGGCGATGCTATTGACAAAGTTTAATAAAATTTTGGCCATCAAATGGCCAATCAAAATTTCTTATTTGGGTCTCTAAATTTGTATCTCATTACAACAGCTGGCTTCTGACTTTACACCTCATTGGTGATGAGGTCAGTATAGATCATTAAAATATGTAGTAATATACTATGGTATCTAAGGTCAGTGCTGATAACTTTTCAAACCACCCTCATATATCATGCTTTTTAAGTCAGTTTTCAAGGTTGCACTTTAGTTTGAAACTATAGTGTCATTAGCAAACCTGTTTAGTTATGGCAGTTTTATGTGTTTTCTGTCTGTTTTAAATATATATATTCAATCTCCTCCTCTCCTTTTCAATTTATGCTTTAATTACATTTGAGTACTTCGTATGCTTCTATCTCTCCTTGAAACTAGCACCAATTGTTTATGTTTATGTTTTTTTGATAAGGCATAAGCACACTTCGTTATCCCTGCCATTGGTTCAAATAGATTGCTTTATTTGTATTTGTTGTGATATAAAATTTGTAACAGAAGTCCAACACATCATCCCTGCATATGTACCTCTTATCGTGGTTGGCATTTTGACTGCAGGGCATCTTCTTCAGACACTATTAAATGGATATTCAAAAAGTTAGTTATTGGCCTCTGTATTCTAATCAGAATAAAAAGTAACTTATATGTTAACTGTTGATATAATCTATTACTGTGCTAAATTTCATTGAAATTCATTCATTATTTTTTATGAGAAGATATACAAAAAAAATGAGAATTAGCAGTTTTGGCCTTTGTGACATGGGTATATCCTAATCGTGGCATGATCTATTACTGTGTGAATTTTCGTTGAAATCCATCCATTAATTTCTGTGAGCAGCCAAATAATAATAAAAATCTAACTTTGTATCAATGGGAATTTGTAATTTATCTGGCTAAAAAATATTCTACATCCTGACTGACAACATAGCTACCAATATAGTTAAGACATGTTCATCAGTTTCGTGTGATGCACGAATATACAGACAGTTGGAAATTCCTAATTTTATGGCTTTTCCTTTTGTATCATCTAGTACACATTGCAAATACTCTTTTAAAAAAAAGTTAATGTACAGACAGAACTTACCTACAATTTTATTAAGTAGTATAGACAGTTAATTAATAAGTATACAATTTAAAAATTATGAAACTTGTAAAGAGTAATTGTAAGCTGAATCTTTACCAGTGCCAAGAACATGAGTTTAAAATATTTGTTAACTTTAAATCGTATACATCAGAATATAAATTGTTTGTATTTCTTGATCACAGGTGATTGCAAGATAGAGGAAAAAGAAAAAATTCTTACTTTTTCTTGGCTGTCCTGTAACCTGCAATAAATGATGGTTCCTCTCTCTTTCTGAACGTATATTTGTTGATCAACACAATTGTTTTCCATCAATCCCAAAGCATATATATTTAATTATGGTGTCCTTATGGCATCTCACCCAGAAATTAGGCAATTCTGTATTTACCTTTTCCATTGTTATTAAAAACAAAACTGTACAAACTGTACGAATATTAACAGTTTGAGTAGACCCTACATCTTTAGTGAAGTGACATATATCTAACTTAAAATGTTAAGAGGTTTTTGAAACTTAGTAGTATACGGTATGTATAAACATTGTAAATACAAACCCAAAATCTTCATACCTGCCAATATATGTTTTAGGCAAATAAGTTGCTTCCTGCTTTCACATCAAACTGCATGTCTCTTTCCTTGATATGGTTCCTTGGTTTTCTGTTGATGTTCACCCTCGGTGCATGTCTTGAAAATATCCTTTACAATTTATGGTGAGTTGCAGCAGGAAATCGTGACTCTTCTGAGTGCTTCGTTATTGCATGCCATGTCAGAAATTTAACAAACTTACTTCAGGACTTTATAAATACTTAGTTGATAGTAAAAATATTTAGCTGTTAGTGTCCAGTTCCTCATAAATGTCATAATATGAGGTATCTCAAAATTAACTTACAGGATTTATTGTAAAAAGTGATAGCAGCATAATATAACATAATAATCAATTTTCACTTTTTACAACAAATAAATCATAAAATCACAATTTCTTTCCATATGTTATACATTACACAAACAAATTAATACAAATGACCTCAGATTATGGCTTAGTTATTTGATTGACAGATGACTGCTCTTGAATGTGTCCTTTTTCATTCCACAGAATCTGTCATTAATTTTTTAGATGCATGCATTTAAATTGCCATTGTCTCACAGCATTGGATGTTTTATTGTGTAAAATGAATTTTTATTTTGTCTCAGATATACTTGCATTCCTTTAAACCTTCGAAATATGTGTATTTTATGTTACAATTTTTTCAGTGTTGCACTGTTTCACCGTATCAGTTTATTTTGAAGCAAAATTTGATATTTTAATCTGCTTGTTATAAGTATAAAAATTTATTGATTTTTTTATGATTGCAATTAATTTATTGCTTGGCTGAGTTTTCAGTTCATATACAGTTTTTGTGATTCTTGTTGCTCCAATAATAGGGCATTTAGAATCTTTCACACTATTTCAGTCTTTTCTTCTCATCTTAAGGTGTGTATAACTTGTGACACTTATTGCAGAATCAACTTGTATATCTGTTTACATTAAGGCAATAACTGTTGCAAGTTACTGTGTGACATTCTGAGAGAAGTGTTGTTTCTACTCTCAGAAAAAATGTCACACGTGTTTAAACGGTTCACTGATGTAGGTACCGCAACAATTAAGAACAGACACTATGTAGTAAAACATGTCATCCGGTATAACCAAATTTGCTGCTGCTTTTAAAGTTCTGTTATTTCTGTCAAAGCAAAAAAAAAAGTATGAGAAAGAAGGACTAAAGAGTGGATACTATGAAGGAGTGAGCTAGGTTTTTATCGGAGAATATTATCTGCGTTGAGTTGCAGGATTCAGGACAAAAACGGCAGATGATTTTGAGTACTTAATTAGTAGGACTAATGATAAAAAAATACACTAACATGCTGGAGTCTATTATAACAAGAGAAAAGTTTTATATGAAACTGAGCTTTTCAAATACTGGTAAGATATCGGTTAAATTTTCTGTTTCACTTTATTGTATGTGAAAAATTATTGGTACAGGCGAGAAACTGCTTGAAGATCTCTCGGGCATGCGGCTGGATCAATTGAGCATAGTTCAATGAATTCTTGACAGTGTAACATGCATCTGTTGACCGGCATAACCTGAAGATGATGGCACATTCGCCATCAAAAATTCGTTGCTCTACAATCAATTGATTCGGCCACATGCCCAAGAGATCTTCAAGCGACAGATTCGCCAGGAAAACCTACAATTACCTATCAGGCAAGAAATTGTTTCACTGTTCACTGAAACCTTTCCAGGACTGAGTCTCCCAAATGCATTTGGTGGTGCCACCTCAGCAGCTGCTGCGACTCCTGCTGGCTTAGATGCTGGCATGGCTGTAGCGTATCAGAGAGCTTTTCTGCAGACAGCCATGGCACAGAACATGCAGATTCAGCAACAGCTTCTTGCACAAAGCCAAGCATTGCAGCAGATGCTGACACAGCCTCCACCACAGGTGCAGGTGCCTCAGATGCAGGTGCAGATGACACAGCAGCAACAACAAATTCCTTTGCAACAGCCAGTGAGTTACATTCAACACATTCAACAGGCTCTCCTATCATTAGTTTTAAATACTATGAGGTAGCCAATATGTTAACATATGTTTTACTGATAAAGTAAAATTACAGAAAAAAACTAATAAATTCTCTGTATTACTGCTTATTGAATGGGTGATTATTTAAATAGAATGGGAATGTTTGACATACAACATTCTCAGTAAATATGATGTCACACTTACATCTACTAAAACACTTTGTTTGCTGATACCATTGTACCAGCATACATCCATGTTTTTTATCTATGTGGAAAATGTTCCGGCACTAGAGGAAAGTATTTCCACTTTGTAACAAATGTACCAAATATTGACTGAACTATGGCAAAGTACTTCAAGGAATCTGTCATATATCTAATATCTTGTTATCTTGGTTGTCCGGGTTGAACGGCGTTACTTTATGAAAACCTAATGTTACGGCCAATGGCTGAAATGTTAGGTTTTCATAATTTGATGCTGTTCAACCCAGATGACCAAGATAACACCAAAAATGACCACGGAAGTCTGCGCACATATCTATTATCTTGCCTAAACAGTTTAGCAGGAGGCCTATTACACATAATGCATGTAGAAAATAACTTTTATAATCATTTTTAAATAGTAAAGCACTCTTCAGTTCCAGTTACAATGAATTTTGTTGCATTCATTTCCACTAAGAAAGCATAGAATGACAATCATTTTCAGGTGTACTTTGTATGCTCTTAAAATTATATTTAAGGAGATATTTCAAAAACAAAGAATTTGAACTTTTTAAGTAAAAGACCTAGGAAGATAGAAGTAAGTTTAAATGAGAGACAAAAATCAATTAATAATAATAATAATATAACAGTTTAGCAGGAATTCCAGGTTTAAAGGGAGAAAAATGGAATTTTAGTTTCAAAGTCTGATAACATGACCATCGCCATGTGTAACTTTTAAAAATTATTAACTCTTAAATGAGTAAACTTATGAGAAATTTGTCATGACTTAAAAGATTCGAAATAAATTAAACTAAGACATAAAATTTTGGAAGAATATCTGAGAAAAATTAGTGTACCACGAGAATGGGGGATTTTGGTACTTCACCAGAGACTAGTATTTCCCTGCAGGAAGACACCATTGTTCTATGACGAGTCAGCTAAAGATTAGCCAAAACTATAAAAAGCCAACCAGCATTCCCTTGGGGAGACAGTATTAAGCAGGCAGTTGAGACGAGAGAGAGCTCCGTGATGGGCAGCGAACTATGAGGATAGGAACTTTGAAGATTTTTAGCAGTGTTGAAATGGAGAAATTAGAAAAATTCTAGTTGTTATAAACTTTCTATTAACAATCAAGTCAGTGGACTCTGACTGTCTTTCAAATTTTGGAGTTATTTTCTGAAAGATTGCCATCAGTGTGTGATTGACGTCAAACTGCAACCTGAATTCATGGAGACGATAATATTGATGCCGTATTTTTCTGATACCATCTCTTGCACTACTCAGAATTCAAGAATATAAACTTTGTATAAGCAAGAACAGTTTATTCCATAACCCTTTATCTGTTGGGGATAATTACAATGGTTTGGCGGCCGAATAACAAACCCATGCAAGCATCTTTTAAAGGTACCAACACGATCAAGTTCGGTAGTAATGTTTGAATCCTCAGCAAACATGGCTATACGACAAGTCTTTTTATAAGAATGGAGACTTATCCAATGTGTATTTGTGAATTAAAAGAGTGTGTTGTGAAAACATGGTATTTTAGTGGGCATCAGGAATAACACCTTCTGTAATGATTGACAGAAGATGTCAATTTGTCACACATTGGATTACACCTGTAGCTAATAAGCAAAATATTGTGTTTTCATAATTCTATCTTGTGTTGCTCATGTGAAGAATTCATTGGAAACATTCTTCTTATCTTCCCTGTACTACAACACAAAGCCAAGTCCACCATACATTTTACAAATCAGTTACTATCATCGTGTTGACTCCAAAGTGTTTTAAGAGTTCAGAAAAGATTTGGCAGTTCAGTTGGAAGGCTCACTGGTATGATTGGTAAACTCATCCATTACTAAAAAAAGATATTTTTGTATTATAGGTAACAATGAAAGGAAAGAAATGCCGCAAGGCAATATTTACATGGAAAAGAAAGGGAAAATACACCCAACACTCACCAAAGTTGAAGGGAGGAGGACAGCAGCAACACAGCACAACATACAAATAAAGAAAAAACAATATTTCGGGTGAAAATCCCCTTTTTCAAGTTAACAGAGAGGATGCTGGTCTTGCATTAATTGACCAACAGATCTGTAGAATTTTGAAAATTATTAACTTAGATTTTTTCCATTATTTTAGATGTCAACGATATTAATAAAGGAAACTTATGACAATGTCAATTTGAACATGGATAGAGAAAGTTAATCCTTCCCATACCCAAGCTGAATGCAAAAGGACTGTAACAGCAAGAAACAGATTCACAATAATTCATGTGGTAGAGTAAATTTGCCATTTGGGAAGCCACACAAGAGCATGAGATTAAGTATGTTGATGACTTGCAATGAATTACACACCTTGAAAAATTGCACTTTTTTGTCTCTTTTCGGGTTTGCGCTATGTTTTTTTTGCTGATGTACAGGCAGGAGACATTTAATATGTGTAGGGCGAACCCGAAAAGAGACAAGTAAGTGCAATTTTTCAATAATGATGCCCGCGAAAAGTGTGAAATTTTAAATTACACACCTCTTTACCCTCTCACAATATTAAGGTCTTGTTAGAAATGCTGTCTATTTGTATTCAAATGCTTCTTGTTACTGTGGCTCTATTTGATTTCAGCTCTGGTAAGTGATGAGTTTTCTGTCTATTTCAACATATGAGTTCTGATGCTTGTAATATTATTTGTTTTCAGAGTTAACATTTGTTTGATAATTGTATTTAAGTTATTTACTTTTGTGATTTTAATATGAAGTATTCTACCTTTACAAGCAAGTGCACTTTTATTGATTCATATTAAGTATTATTTTAATATATTAATGTTTTTACCCGCAACTGTACAAACTTTTATCTGTAGTTTTCAGAGTATTGTTTCTTAAAAATATATCACAGCTCTTCAGGAAAGGAGAGGAAGCCACAAATAACCAGAAGCAAAGAGTGGGTGGGAGTTTCTACATGTCCTTCACAATCATTGGGCATACAGCTTATGATTTCTTTTATGTGTGCATGCATGCTTCAGTAACATTTTACAATTTCACACTTGTATTTCTTTTCATTTGCTGAGATCTCACAAACTTCACTTCAAACTTTTCTGTTCTCTTTCACAGTTATGGTGTGAAACTTAATATACTATAATGTAAACCTGTGATCTTTTTCTTTTGGTAATTGGTGGATTCCTCTCAAGTTACATCTTTAATACTGTACATAACACAGCATGTTGTCTGCAATAATGGCACTTTCTTTGATTTGGTGAACTTTATAAAAACATGCTCTGTGCAACTCATTTCATCAAAATTAACTAGACTTCCAGTAATGAATGCAGTAATTAAATATCCACCACATTTCTTCAGTAAGATAGATGTGTGATGAATATTCTGCTATTACTGTTTTGCTCTGTGAGTAAAAGAAATCTAGAACATTTTATGGTGTAAATTACAGCACTTTGTGTTTGCATACGATGTATATAAATAAAAAAATCTGAAGTCTGCAAAGCAATGGCTGCTTTGGTTCAAACCTCATGTCTTACACATTTTATTACGGTGTTAAAAGTAGTTTCAGTGTATTCCATCTTTGAATTATTGAAGCTGTACAAAATTTAAATATAATTATTATAACTGGATTTCTGAGTAGCAGTTATGTTATTGTTGTTGCATTGTTGATATATAAATTATGTAAATTTTAGCTGAAATCAAACAAAGTTGATGATTTATGAATTTTTTATTTTATTTTATTATTTCAATAGAGGAAGGTTACAAACATTTAGCCTCCTACACTGTGCACTTCACATCCTAGTTAATTGAATCCGATCACTTTAAAAAAATTCAGTACAGACGTTTGAGCAGTATGCTCAAGTGTTTCGATAGACATGAGCATTACAAAAGCCACCGAGTCAGGTTTCGACAACAACAAAAAAAAAGTGAGAAAGAGAAACTTTGGAACAGTTCAAACTCCAAACATCACTTCTTTTGTGCTTGAAAATATTTTGGTTATCAAAATTGAGAGCTCTCAGTTATGAATTTGTCTGATGTCTCATCTCAGAGAAAAATTTGATGTGGGCAGTTGTATGATATCTTGTACTATCTAAATGTGAGGCCAACGAGAGCAGCTTTTGCAGTGCAGCAGCTTAATGGTTGTATGGAGCATGTCCCGCTAACCTTGCACCGTTCCAGGCCCCTCACCAAGTCGTACCTGGACTGCATCATTTCCCGGCACCTGGGCCGGCTTCTGCTTACGATTCTCTAGACAGGAGTTCCAAGGTACTACTGTATTTCAGTTTTCCCCGTCAAATGGCTGGCCAGAGACATTTATTTGGTTACTTCCCAAACCACACACATGATTCGACATAAGGGTGTAACTATAATCTCTTAAATCCAAATACAGTATTTATGTCACATATAAATATTCTAGTTCACAATCATTAAAATTAATTGTTTCACTAGTGGTTAAGTGTTATTTGTATAATTTTAATTATAGAACACAAACTACCCTGCATGCTGGTGTAAGGGTTGTTATCCCTTTGGTAGTGCTTGAATAAACTGTGTCACATAGTAATTTTTACTATTATATAATAAACACACTGCATCATTTTCACAAATCTTTTAGTGTAGTTCTGTTGTACAATTTTCTGTATATAGTAAATTGTAAAGATTTTAAAAGAATTAGGAAAAGTGCATGGAAGGGGAAAGGCGACCATGACCACAAGCTTGCGCTCGATTTCATGCATAAGGGAGTGGAAAAATTTTCTTTTGTTGATAAGGGTGTCAGGGAATGGAACAAATTACCAAGTTTAGCATCACATTTTCCAAAAACGCTTAAGGAATTAAAATTAAAATTTGTAAATCAGAATAGTAAATGGGAGAGGAATTTAACATTTCAATTCTAAAAGAAAATTTTAAAATGTATAGGTTATTAGGAAACAAAGGCATTGAAAGCAGATTTATTAAACATTTGGATAGAAGAAAAACCACTGCTAACCATAGAGAAAGATTCCTTCGGCGTCGATACATGGAAAAAACACATACACAGATAGAGTAAAATTTATGAGCCTATAGCCCTTCTTCAATAGTAGTGAGATGGCTGCATGCTGGAGGCTGGCAACCCTTCAACATGCAGCCATCTCACTCTACTGCTGAAGAAGGGCTATAGGCTCAAAAATTTTACTCTATATGTGTTCGTGTTTTTTCTGTGTCTTGACGCTGGCTGCAGGAAACCTCTCCTCTATAGTAAGCGGTGGTTTTTCTCCTATCCAAATGTTTAATGTGTATACATATATGTATATATATAAAAGGGGTAATTAGATCACTAGGTAATCTTCCACCGGAGTGTTAGCTCCGTTGCATTTAAATTAATAATAATAAATAATTGCATTAACTGATGCTCTTATTTAATATGTAACTTAATCTCAACTGGGGATGGAGGGGCCATTAATTGCTTCCAGGCCGATAGTGTCTTCAAAAGTTTAAATAATATTGAAGAAATACTCTTCATTTGGGTAGATGAAAAGGAAGAGAGGGCATCACAGTAAGGCTTAACAAAGCTAGGGATTTTTTGTAAGTATGCAGAGCTGTTAGCTGTTTTATCAGCAACTAGTAACTGAATGATAGTGCTACCTTACACTTTGTAAGATGAATTATGAAGAAATGTGACCAGTACACAAAAGAAATGGCGTTGAAAATTCATGTAAAGCCTCATTTACTAATGTATTAGTCTCTGAATGACAGTAAATGAGGAAAAATTGTCAAGTATGTGGGATAGTTTAGAAAACAAAACATAATTTTTGTTCAGTCTTGTTAAATGATGGACAATCTTCACATTTCATTTCAAATTATGAGTATATCCCTCTACTGTATGCAACAATTAATTTGACCATTGACGAAAGCGAAAATAAAATGGGGAAATTAAATGTTGTGTGTTACTTATGTGTATCCAATTTGTCACTATAAACTTATGGACTAGAGTGTATATGACCAACTTGAGACTGTTTGATCATAGTTTCTTCAAGTACAGATGTGGTTTTGTTGTTCTCGTCATTTGTTTTCAAACTCCCGAGTTTTCTTTTGCAGTGTTGTGAAATTGTGACAATTTCATTATCAGTTTTTTTTGTTTTTTGTTTTTGTATCAAGTAAATTATAGATTTCATTATTATCGCTCTAAATGGCATGTTAATTGATTAAAAAAAGCTTTTTTTTCACACAGCAGTAGAAAACAGTTTCTTATATTTAATTTTGTAAAAGAGAATAATGAATCAATGCTTGAAATAAATCTGTTTATACAGCGTGTCCCATAAATAAAAGTACAAACTTTAAGAGAAGGTGGAGAACATTACAATTATTCAGAACTGCATAGGAACCTATGACCGAAAATGTCATGCAAAAATGGCAGCAGAGGAACAAGAAATGAAAGGACACAAAACAGATATCAGGGGAAAAACATTTATTACAGTTTATGATGTTAATATATTTAATTAAATTGCAATGTAGCACTTGCTACAGTAGCAATTTCCCTACCACCTATCTTCCCCCTTTCCTGCACCCACCGACATTTGCCCTCGGCAAATTTCAACTTTAAATTCTTTCAACATTTTTGGTGAATTATTCATCATTTCTCTTGCTAACTTATTCCAATTCCTGACACCCTTACCCAAAAAAGAGAATCTTCCTACACCTTTGTGGCTGAAATCAAATGCCAGCTTGTCATCTTTTCCCTTCCTAGCATTAATTTTAATACTTACACAAATATTTTCCCATGCCTCATCACCAATTTGGGACTTGTACACTCCCATGACCCTCTTCACCCTCCTCCTCTCTTGCAATGAATCCCATTCCAGCTCTTTTATCATATCTGTTACTGATTGCATTCTGCGGTAATTTCCAGAAATAAATCTAGCAGCCCTCTTTGCACCCCTTCCTACTCCTGTATTTGATACTCAAAATGTGGGTTCCATACTACACTACCATATTCAAGCAATGGTCTGACCAAAGTTTTGTAACCCAATTCCTTTACTTCTCTCATACATCCCTTCATCACTCTCTCCAACAAGTGCAGAATTTTAAAATCTTTTCCTACTACCTGACCAATGTGTCCTGCCCAGTAAAGCTTGTTATCAATTGTAATGCCAAGATATTTAAATTGCAAGTCTTCAACAAGCAATTCTTGCCCCACCTTATAATCATAATCAACCTTTACTTTTTTGTTTGTGTATGTAATAGGCTGACTCTTCTTTGCATTTATCTTCATCCCATGTTTACCAACCCAACTAGATATCCTGTCCATATCACATTATAGCTGTTTTCAGTCCTCTACTATTTTGATCCTTTTATATAGAATTATATCATCTTCAAACAATCTAATTTCTGATAGTAAAGAATCAACACAATTATTCATTAGAATACACTACCCTGTGGCACTCCCATTTTTACTTGCTTTTTTAAATTTCCACCATTACTTTTGATGCATGCATCACACTGCTGGACCATGGATTAGTGGATGCAGTAAAAAAAGTTGGGATTTTCTTGAATATCAGCAAAAGTGCAGACAATTCTTACAGACAAATCCATTTTATAATCGACACGTGTTTCATACACTTCAGCCTTATGTGCACCCCACAAAAAGAATTCCAGGCTACTTAAATATGGAGATCTTGGCAACTGGCCAATCAGTCACTGATCAAATGTCAACAAGCATGTACTCCATACCGGAGAGGCCTTCGATCATGATGCATCTCACATTTTGTGGCAAATCTTGAAGAAAGCCTAGATGTCTTGCTTCCAAAAAAGATGTGATAAGTTACTGATGTCGTATGTGATGGTAACATGTAAGACCCAAATAAGTGGTCACTGACCGAACCAGCCCAAACATTCAATGAGAAACAATATTATGCAACATGTTGTCCCACACTGTGGTCGTTCTCCCAGAATGTGCAGTTTTTACTAAATATGCCATCTTGTAGGAAAGATGCCTCATGAGCAGTGTCATGTAGTGATAAAGGGTGACATTTCCAGTCATGAATTCTTTTGCAGTTCCGAATTGTTTTGAAGCTCCCCACCATCTCTTAAAATGTGTGCTTTTATTTATGGGACACCCTGTACTAATAAATGTGTGTGAGTGCCTGAAGATGTTCACTTGTTAGTCATAGAAATAGGAATTTAAGGTACTAAATCACCCTTTTTAAAATAGATTCTGTGCAGTGTTTAGAAGGATAACAGTGTGCACATGATAGAAGTAGGAAACAAAAATATGAGAAAAATTTGAGTCATTATATCATTGTCTGAGACCTGTGCTGTAAGAAACAGTCTGAGTGACTCATATAGAAGCAAGTATTGCAAGAAGTTGTTGAGTGCAGTAAAATGCATAACCTTTCATTTTTCATAATTTATAATATTCTTGCAGAAAAATCTGTTTCTTCTGTTACTAATGTTTGAAGATCTAGTAGCTTCATGCTGGATGTCTCTCATATGCATTTGTGACATACTTGTCAATTAACTGCATGCTAGGGGGCAAATGGTTTAATGTATAAAACATGAAGCTTAAATAAGCTTAATCATATGTTTAATTCACTAAATAAGCAAAATATTAGTTGACCACATTATATACAAGTGAAGTAAAACAATCTATTCAAAATGATATCATATGGCTTTTTAATAAAAAAAAATATGAAGTAGTTGTGATGTTGTTTTCTCTGTAAAACAAAAGGTGCTGATAAGTAAGTTTAAATAAAGGTTACGTGATATCACGATAATGATGGTATACAAAACGCTTTTGGACCTCCATTCAGGGGAGCACGTACATTAGTTGCGATGTTTTATTTTCTGGCAAAGTGTTGGTTACCTAGTATGGCTGTCCTTGTACGAGGTGTGTTCAGAAAATAACGGGAATTTTTAAATTTCGCGGGTTTCGAGAGTCCAATTGTCAAAAAAAATTTATTATGTTGGTATACATGCCCTGGAAATATGATAAAATTTTCAGCTGTATTCATTGCTTACTTTGTCTGTGGCAGCCGCTAAGGTTAGACGTGTTTTTATGAGCTCGGCGATTTTCGTTTGTTAAAAGAAATGGATCAAAGAATTTGTATCAAATTTTGCGTAAAAAATGAAATAAAGTGTAACAAAGTGTGTGATATGTTAACAAAGGCCTATGGTGAGTCTGTTATGAGTAAAACAAGAGTTTACGAGTGGTATAAGTGTTTCCAAGATGGCCGTGAAGACGTTGAAGATGACGAACGCCCCGGACGCCCCAGCACATCAACAACCGATGAAAACGTGGAAAAAGTGAAAGCAATGGTTATGAATGATCGCCGAATCACAATCAGAGAAGTTGCTGATGATGTTGGCATATCGATTGGCTCATGCCATGAAATTTTTTCAAATGTTTTGGGTATGAAACGCGTGGCAGCAAAATTTGTTCCAAAATTGTTGAATTTTGAACAAAAACAGCGGCGAATGGAAGTTGCTCAGGAGTCACTAAATGAAGTCAACGACGATACAGAATTACTGAAACGTGTTATAACAGGTGACGAAACATGGGTTTACGGATATGACATCGAAACTAAGGCTCAATCGTCTCAGTGGAAGCATCCTGGCTCGCCAAGACCGAAAAAGACTTAACAAGTGCGGTCGAACGTGAAGGTTATGCTTACGGTGTTCTTCGATTTTAATGGCATAGTGCATAGTGAATTCTTGCCATAAGGTCAAACGGTAAATAAGGAGTACTACCTACAAGTTCAACGCTGTTTGCGTGAAGCAATCCGAAAAAAAACGTCTGGATTTGTGGAAAAACAATTCATGGCTTTTGCACCACGATAATGCACCAGCTCACACTTCGTTGCTTGTTCGTGAATTCTTGGCCAAAAACAATACTGTAACAATGCCCCAGCCTCCATATTCGCCAGACATGGCTCCGTGTGACTTTTTCCTATTTCCAAAAATAAAGCGAACCTTAAAGGGCCGTCGTTTTTCAAGCATAGATGACATTAAAAGCGCATCGCTGAAAGAGCTAAAGGCTATCCCAAAAATCGAGTTTGAGAAGTGTTTCGACGATTGGAAGAAGCGCTGGCAGAAGTGCATAATATCTAATGGGGACTATTCTGAAGGCGACAACATTAATGTAGACAAATAAATAAATATTTTTTTTCAAAAAAACGAAAATTCCCGTTATTTTCTGAACACACCTCGTATAACACACACTGGTCACTGGTTCACAGTAATATCATAGCCATGGGCACAGAGTGCCTCTCCATGTGGAGCTGATGGGCAGAAGCAAGGTGGGGTAAGCTGAGAACAGGGGTGGGGATACATGCTGTAGAGTCTCAAACCACCTTGATGGCTCTCTCACATTTAACTGACTATTAGCCGTCATACTTTAACAATCAGCCTTTACAGGGAGGAAAAATTACATGTTCATTTTAGTTTTAAAGGAAGAAAATAGACCTAAGCTTTAATGTTACCACTTTTCTCACAATAAAAAATGAGTATGCTGTAACTGTGTTAGATTTGCTTTGCCCTTCTTCATGATTTGATGTCAATAGATTGTACATCTAAGACGTCCACTACCTATTAAAAAATCGTTAACTCTTTTGTTCCAATCAGTACGCATCATATGTTAAGCAGTCTGTTTGGCTTGTCCATCTAAAGCTTGACTGCAGAATATGGATTTGTATTTTGTACATTTCTGAAGTTACTTGCTTTTGAATGTCATTGTAAAAATAAATCATATAAGTTTGCACAGTTCTATCACTTTCCACTTTGCAATAAATTAATGTTCATTGCAAAGCATGTCTTTTTTTCTTTAGATTTGAAACTTACAAGAAAGTATTAGCAAACTATACCTGTCTGGGATGAGAATCACTGATGTTTCTGTCAGAAATTTACTTTAAAAATGTTGCAAATGCTCCAAAAGTATCAATATACAAGGAAAAAATTTAAAATGTCATCAAATCCATTACACAAATGTTAATGAGATGTAGGCAATGTAAATGTTGAAATTCTCAGAATTCTTTGGGTGCATTGATGTACTGTATTCTTACATCTGTATCTCTATTGTATAAATTTTATGTGTATTACTTTATGTGTCTGTTGGAGATAGGTTAAATATCTTTTGATTATTTATCTATTTATGTTTTTTCTTTTATATATTGTATCATATCCTTCCCTTTATTACTTTTCTCACTTCTGCAATCTAAAAATATTAATTACTAAAAAATTAAAATGTTGATTCTCCAAACTCACTTTCCCTCACTTTGCCTGGCTTCAATTGTCATCAGCAATTAAACATTCCTTTCTGATGTATCTGGTGCTTATTGTGATGTATAATATAAAATCTGCAGTGAAGTAGTCAGTGTCTTTATATTAGAATCCTCAGACATTATCCAAACCGTTAAGATAAATCTCGCCAGTAAAATGGTTAGGTGTCAATGGTTTCAATTTATCACACTACACTCAGATGCTGCTTGTCTTAAAAGCCATCCAGCTGTATTGATTGTTTCTGAATGACGTGTGTTTATTCAGTTGCTGCCTTGAGGAACAACTGGAAACACTTTCGTTAATATTCATGTTATGAAAATTGTGGATAACATAAGTCATAGAAACTCTCACCTACCGTGCTTATAGATGTATTGTTGAAAAATAACAACATAACAATTATAATAATAACAATGAGCAAGAAAATGCTTAAAGCAATAAAACTAAGGAAATATATGGAAATATGACCCAATGCTTACCACAGATGGTAGTGGCTGGGAATGATGAACACAAAAGACAAACACAAGAGATGCAATAATTCAGAGGCTATCTTTATTCTTGCCAGAAGTGAGACACCAGGAGGAGCCAGATTTGCACACACCAAAGGCCGTCTGGCGATTGCAGGTTGCAGGGAATGGCTGGCCAAAATGGTTATATAGGAGGGGTGGGGGGAGGAGGTGCAAATACTAAATTGATAATCACTAGAGCTCCTGAAGTGGGGGAAAGCACTGGGCCCGGATGGAATTCCAGTAAGAGTATTTTCAGAGTATGCGGCGGAAATCGGGCCATTTCTGTCTGATATATTCAGTAAATCATTAGAAGAGCGAAGAGTACCTTCAGACTGGAAAATTGCGCAAGTAACTCCGATTTTCAAAAAAGGTGATCGAAGTGATCCTGGGAACTATCGTCCCATATCTATAACATCTGTTTGTAGTAGAGTTACGGAGCATATTATATGCTCGAACATCATGAATTTTCTAGATGATAATAATTTGCTTACAACAAATAATCACGGATTTCGGAAGAAAAGATCATGTGAAAACACAGCTGGCCCTATTTACACACGACGTAATGAAAAGTTATCGATGCAGGTTCACAAGTAGATGCAATTTTTTTAGATTTCCAGAAAGCCTTTGACTCTGTGCCACACAACCGCCTTTTAGCGAAGCTTCGAGTGTACGGTATATCGGATCAGCTTTGTGAATGGATAAAGGATTTTCTAACTGGTCGGTCGCAGTATGTTGTTGTTGAAGGAGAAATTTCTTCTAATCTAGATGTTACATCGGGTGTACCTCAAGGAAGTGTAATAGGACCACTTCTTTTCTTAATTTTTATAAACGATCTCGGAGACAAAGTGAAAAGCCTTTTTAGATTGTTTGCTGATGATGCGGTTATTTATAGGGAAGTAAGAAATTTGGCCGATTGCTTAGTAATTCAGCGCGATCTGGATGTTATTTTGGCATGGTGCGCTGAGTGGCAACTTACTCTAAATTGTAAAAAGTGCAAGACAATGAGCATAACTAACAAAAAGAATCCGATTGTTCAGAAACACGAGGTAAACAGTTCAGTTATTGATATGGTTGATTCTATTAAATATTTGGGAGTAACAGTACAAAGGAACATGAAATGGGACATACACATTAATTCGTTAGTAGGTAGATCAAATTCTTGGCTGCAATTCATAGGTCGAATCTTGAAAATTTTTAATGAACAAACAAAGGAGATAGCGTACAAATCTCTTGTGCGTCCACATTTGGATTATTGTTGTGCCATTTGTGACCCGTTTCGTAAGGGATTGATCAAAAGTATAGAGAAAGTACAGAGAAGAGCCGCTCGATTTGTGAACGCTTGCTACAGTCCTTATGAAAGTGTCACAGAACTGATTAGTAGATTAGGTTGGGAGTCTCTAGTAGATAGACGACACATGTTTCGTTTAAACTTATTGGAAAACATGCGTACTCCCACTTTCACTTTTGAGTGTAGTGAAATACTTCTTCCACCAACCTATTTGAGTCGGAAGGACAGAAAAGATAAAATTAGAGAAATAAGGTGCCGGACTGATTCTTATATGAATTCTTTTTTCCCTCGTACCATTAGGTTGGAATGCACAGCAAAGAGATTAGCTTTGGTGCTGAGCACCCTCTGCCACCCACAATTTTGTGAATTGCGGAGTATATATGTAGATGTAGGTGTATATTATGTTTAATATACCTTTATCTTTAATCTTAATCTTTAATACACTTTAAGCATTATCGATTTAGTATTTGCACTTCCCCCCTATACCACCATCTTGGCCAGCCATGCCGTGCAACCTCCATTCACCAGATGGCTATCAGCGTGTGCACTTCTAACTCCATATGGTGTCTCACTTCTGGCAAGACTAAGCGTAGCCACTGAAATATTACATCTCTTGTGTTTCTAATTCCCAGCTGCCATCATCTGTGGCAAGTGTTGGGTCTTATTTCCCTGTCTTTCTTTAGTTTCATTAACATAGTAATTATCTTTGTTTCAAATTTCTTTATCGTACTTTATGGAAAAAAAAAACTTCAACATTATCATTGTATGACTCACAAAATACATATTATATGGAGTTCTAAGTAAAGAACTGTGTCTGGAACATATATTGTTAGTGACAATCATTATGTTTGTACCATTAATCTAATTTCTTGCTTCTGGGGAAATAGGTGTCGTTCCGTGAACCAGAAAATGGTGAACTTTGGTCGACAGAGAAACGTCAGACCACTTCAAATTACACTGTCACTTCAAATTCGGCCGCTGTCCAACCGAGTAAGCAGCTGCCACGACCACCGCAGGTATTTTGCTGTAATAGCACAAACAAACCCACCTGTGTAGATTAACTTTAATTTGACATTGTGATAGTTGGAAATTTACTTGGAAGGGGCTTATAAAATTATACTTGATATATTAAAGCAATTTTAAATTGAATTACTCCTGGCAATATTTTAATTTTTCTGAAATAATAAACTTTTTAATGTTATTGTTTAGATAGTCAAAATAAGAGATCATACTAATTTCTTTTAAGTATTTCCTATTTATTTACTAACAGCATTGCCCTTTAATTATCTCTAGATGACATATTTTCAAATCCGTGTGTTGATAGTCAAAATTACGCTTGATGTCACACTAAAAAACAGTAGTAATTGCTGAGGAGCTGAAGAAGTAATTGATCTCATTATCTGACATATATCATACAACTGCATATAGCAGATAGGGAGGTATTTACTGAATTTTTATTGAAATCTGGAAACAGAAAAATAGGATAGGGAAAGGGAAAACACATTGGCTCACTATATGCCCACTAGTTCTCTCATATTATGAATTTTCTTAGTACCTGTTGCCATCAGGAGTTAAAACTTCAAGTACTGCTACTTTCAAAGAAACAAAGTTTCTGTAGAAATATTGTATCTGATGTTTCAGATGCTGCAGAGTTCTCCGGTAAAAGAATCTGGAATGCCATCCAGAAAAGTGAGTCCTACTAAGAATCCACAAACAGCATTCACTAATGTCCTATCTGAGCTCAAGAATAGAAAGAGTTCTGTTGAATCATCAGCATCATTCACTAAGGTAAAAGGGTTTTGAATCTGGCTTGTGAATATTGTTTACACTTGGATGAAAAGATTCTGAGATCTTGTACTTTGAACTATGAACTTTCTAGAAAATCATGCGACTCCTCACTTCCAACAGGTGTATTCACTCACTGTTTTTGAAGTCTACATTTTATCATAATGGGATCATAAATGGAAAAACAAAGTGCTGGAAGTTTATATATCAAAACAGGCAGTCTCTCTAAATGTATACAGTAGTCCATTCCTGGTTTCTTGTAGGTTACCAGCATATTGACACTGGAAATTAGACCAAATTGAAACTGGAAAAAATACCACATCTCAGTTATTTTTTCAAAACTAGTAATTATTGTATCTAAATCATACATATGTTTGACTGAAAACAAAAGGTGTTCATCATCATCACCACCATTTCTTCTAGAACACTTACCTTTTTCTAGTTGTTTCAGAGCCTGTGCTTATTTTCAAAGCAAGGTTCCATGTACTATCTGCTTGTAAGGTCTGTGTAATTATGATGTGGGAATGCACAAGCATCATCTGCTGTGAAACATGTAATTTGTATTTAGTGTTATAAATGTCTTTATGTTTATGAAATTTTCAGTTTACAAGATGGAGATTGTGGACTATCCTAGCATTTCCCTAGACACTGGCAGGAGACTGCCTAAAAAACCGCAATCAGGATAACCGATAGGTGACACCTAATATTTGAACATGTGCCTGTTATATTTCTCAGTTTTGTGGCATTTTGTCATGCAGCCCACACTGGCTGGTACTGAAAAAAATGTGTTAATGAGCAAAAATAAATGAGTCAAGAGCAAGAAACTATTCCTTATTGCAAGTGACAGTAGCACAACACTGAAACAGAGATAAAAATGAACATAGCACAATTCTGAATTATGATTTTTTTTTTCAGGCCTTACAGCTTGTCAACATCAAAAATACTAAATCTGGGAGAGAAGAAGGGGCAAAGGGATGTGAAGGAATTTAGCCATGGCCTGTTTGAAGGAACTATTTTAGCATTGACTTGGAGTGATTTTGGGAAACTGTGGAAAAATTAAATCTGAAGTGCTGGATTGAAACCCTTAACTCCTTAACTTTCATTGAACCTGCTGTCAGTTGATATCTAACTCCCATCTTGTAAATTCGGTGTCATTCTGCTGTCAGAAGGGTTTAGACCTGAAAGTTTCTACACTGACGTATATTCATCTGTTTTTCTGCTTCAGTGCCATTGTATAATCACATCTGTAAAATATGGTTACTCCATTATTTATAAAAAAAAAAAAAAAAAAATGCTGGACAGCAAGGGAAATAAGCCACCACTTATCATAAATGTCAGCATCAACACACAAAAAAAGAGACAAACACCCCTGAAACATTGTAATCATTATTGGATATATACTATAAACGTGAATTTTAAGAAACAGTTAATGAACATAATTCAACAGAACTTCTCACAGTGATAACCTATGTGATCAGTTAACATGCAAGACACTTTCTGTCGTAATTAGTGTTGTATTTCATCTGTGATATAAAGTCCAAAACCAAAATTTTTTTCATGCATGCACACAGATCAACCAAAAACTAACCATTTTAATCAAATTGTGCATAAGATTATATTGTATTAGTGTATGCTTGTGTTATTTTTCAGAGTAACATGAAGACACTAAGAAATAAAGAAAAAAGTATCTGCTAATTTAACTGTTCTGAAATAAAGTCTATCATTTTAATATTGTTTGGTACAATCATTTTCAAAGTTGAAATATAAAGAAGTCGATTGCATAATGTGAGCAGTGGTAGAAGAGGCACAGGCATACATACAATAATATTTTGCAGTTTATGTACTTTTATAAATTATTTTCTTAGAGGAAAGGAACCAAAGTCAGAACCCCATTTTGTTTATTACCTGTCTCATCTGATTTAAGTTAAGTATACTTTAATGTTAAGGGAATACCTTCATTATTATGTTTTCAAATAGCCTGCATGACGGAGTTTAGTAAATATGTGATCATAGTCTTAAAATTTATTTTTTAGTGAAAGGTTGCAAAAAAAGTCTCTGAGAAAAATGTAGCCAAGTCCATTAAAATTAAAAATAATATGAAAGCATTTTATTTTAACATTTGACCGTGTGGTATGAACAATTTACCTTATTTGACCTTCATAATATTTGATAATTTACGATCTAAGAAAAAAGTAGTTTCCACACTAACAAGTTCTTCCACTAAAATGACAAAAAATCACCATATTTTGTCACCAAGGTTTCTCTTTGATTGGCCATGTAAAACAGCACTCCAAATCACTTGACCAAATATTGATATGAATTATTGGGAGGGGGGGGAGGGATCTCACTTAGGGCACACAATGTGGTCCTACATAAGAAATCTCTGACTTGGCAGTTTCAGGCATTTAAAAAGAATGTTTGGTGGTTGTCAAAGTAAAAAAAAAAAAGACATTGTGATAGAGACTAGTATTTGCCAAATACACAGCAGTATTATCACATTTGCCATTTGTGACACTACAGAAACACTATTCAATCCAATTATGCAATAACTTTCTCTCTTACAGAAGTCACTAGTATCATCCCTGGTTAGATACTTGTGTCTGCCTAACCCTGCAAACTCCCAAATGTATCATTTCTTCTGATACCTACGTGTTCAAATACATGCTGCCAGAATGCAGCACCATACAAGCGAGATAAAATGGGACTTACAGACCTTGATCTTGGTTTTGTTACTTTCCTCCATTGATTTTTATCCTTGATACTGAATCATTAGATCATTCGTATCAATTGTTCAAAAATTATTAATGAGATATTATGACATATGAAATTATGTGTGCTAAGTTTTCTCTATTCTCAAACAACATTTTATTGATATTCTTTCCTGATGTTGGTTCATCACAAAATTAGTGCCATTTGCAATAAATTAATGGTGGTAATTTAAAAAGTGATGAAAAACCACCTTAGAATTTCTTTACTCCACTTGGACAAAGTCACAAGCACTGTTAGTTTTTTTAAATAAAATGTAAAATTATTTTATTTACATTTGCTTTTGGCACAAATAGCTTTTGTTGGAACATTAAATAGTTTTGCACCATTCAATGCATTGCATAGTTTCCTTTATGTAAGACCACTCACCATCCAGAAGTCTCTATACGACCATCAAGAATTCTGTCAATAAGAACACATGATGTTTCTAAGTGTATTGAATCTCCTTTTAGTTATTATTTTAACTGTATTTTTCTTGCTATTTTGCATTACTTTGCTAATCCTGAAACATTTGATACAAAGGGAAATAATTCATAATTTACTTTCTTTAAGGCTTCGTCACCTGGAATGGCTCCACCTCCCCCACCACCAATGCCACCTCCTCCAGATCATTCAGATCCATCTGAAGCGAGGCCATTTCTGGATCCTTATGGGCGAGCAAAGACAGTGCGTATCGGGAAGTGGAGATGGCCACCGCCGAAGAACGAATCAGAAGATCCTAATGACAGTTTCTTACAGTTCAAATTACGTCAGCATCAGCGCAAAAATACACCACAATCTCAGCAGCATTATGGCCAGGTAAATTCCTAACAGTTGTTGTACTTTTTCATATTTGGTAGGTTCCATATTTTTTTCATAATATTAATTCAATTAGTTGCAGTTGTAAAAAAATTTAGTTGCTATATATCATTTACCTGTTTCAAAATAAATTTGTAGTGTTTTAAAAAATAGAAGGAAAAGCAGTATCTACTTCACTTTCTTAGTAAACATAGCATAGTAACATAATGTGTTTTAAGTTGCCAGTGCTACTCTTTAACACAATTAAATGATCAACTGAAGAAAAAAAAAAGGTCTTGTTTATTATCATTGTAGCTCCGTTACCTTCAACTTTTTTGAGGAATTAATTTACATTCTCTTTCCTTTTTAGAATTCTATACATATATCTGTAGAAAATTTGTCCTTGACTTTTGATGGTGCTGGGGAAATTATTTTAGTTGTGAAAGCTGCATTGTCATCAGTGTAACATACTGTAAGATATGAATTAAGTAACTATTTCACAGATAAAGTAAAGTTAATTCATATGGTCTTGCGACCTGGAGAGAGAATTTCGAATTGCCGTGCTTACTGCCTCTGTCATGACTGGACCTACAGCCAGGGCCGGCGTTAGGGGGGGTAAGCGGGTCAAATGTACCCGGGCCCGCCAGCTGATGGGGGCCCCCGATTACTGCAGGGGCCCCATGCCTCGAAGCCAAGAATCCGCCCATTGTCGCCCGGCTATTTTGTAGAGCTAAAAAAAAAGAAAAAGGTCGCCCATTTTATCCCGGGCCCAAAATTCCTAGCGCTGGCCCTGCCTACAGCTTAGTTTGAAATCTAATCCATGTAACATACTTGTATAGCTCATATGATTAAGTAAAATCTTTAAAAATTTGTACACCCCAGTGGAATTTTAATCAAGGACCCTGAGTTTTCAGATCAAGCGTCTTAACCACTCAGCTACCAGACTGATCATTTTACAGATGAAAACCTGAACATAACTTGATAAACATAATGATAAAATTTTTATAGAATTTTTATGAATTTTGCAAGAAATTTGAATTGAGATTGATATTGCAAATAAATTGCACATTTTGTATCTGCATACCTTTTTAATTAACATAGAGAAAAAATAATCATTTACAAATACCCCATGTGTTACTTCTTTGCAGGAATTTGGTGAAATGAATGAAGGAATAGAATGGGAAGAATTTGAGATACCAGAGAGAGGTGGAGTGACACCTGGTGTTACTAGAAAAGACAGTCATGTTACTAAGCCTGTAGAAGTCTCGCCTAAAGAAAAGTCTCCTCCCAAGTAAGTTCATTTCATACAGAATTGGTATTATATTTATTAAAAAAGTGCTACAACAGTTTTTACTTATTTGTTGAGAACCACATTGGTGCGAACTGTCTGAACTTAAATTGAAATTCACGCTAGTGAATAATTTGAGTGTATGAAAGGATAAAAGATATTGCTTGTGGAAACTAGATGTTTGACGGGAGAAAAAAGGGGGGGGGGAACGTTGGTGATTGCACAAATAGTCTTCTGATACTAAATTCTCTTGTTTCATGTGTTGTTGTTGATCTATTCTGCCAAATGCTTCATAGATCTGTCATTTTCCAACACAGCATGTGTTTTAGTAAACATTCCTCACTCGTCCTTGGCATGTGCCTATATCTTAATAGGTGTTTGGTTCTTATTTATTTTGAGACCTTGTATGATGCTTTCATTATGCATCTAACTGTGGCATTTTTTATGCTGTCCAGCTTGTGTGTGTCTATATATCTTGATCAGAAGTCTTTATCATCTTTGCAGTCATACTTTTCTTGAGTTGCCATACTTCACTTTCGTGATAATGTTCCATATTTCTTTCTTGTTATTTTTTGTGTGAAATTTTGTTCACTTTGCGAGTTCCCTTTTATCGATGAGTGGTTTTCTGTCCTCACTTTGTGTCTTCATGCACACCTGATGATATTCTTTAAAAATTGTGGCTACCACATTTGTACTGAAAACATTTTTTAATTGCTGTACTATTTTGAAGAAACAAGTCATTCTGCTGTCCACCTATAAGAAATCATTTCATTTTTGGTTGTAATCACTGGAGGAGGGAAAAAAAGAAGAAGAATGAATGTCTTCGAGGTTCATGAGGAGAGAATTGCTCACCAGTTATCAAGAATTTCAGTGTTATAGCTAATCTTTCTTTAGCTGTTATGGCTTTTCAAAAATTTGTATCAATCCTCGGAATTTTATCCTGAATTGATTTTAATATGATATTGGGGAAGACCAAGAGATGGATGGCTGAAAGGAGTGGAGGAGGGTGTACGGAAGAGAGGAGAGGAATGGAACAAGGTGGTGACAGAGAGGTGGTGGGAAGAAAGAAGGAAATGGAGAGGCTTGTGCAAAATGCAGACCCAGCCAGAGGCCGGAAACTGTTGAGGATGATGATGATGATGATATTGGGGAACAACTCTCTTTTTTCTTCAGTTATATTATTTATAAATAATTACCCATGAGTCAGTTAACTGTTTCAACAATGTCCAGTTGTGTAGCTGTCAATCACTATTATTCTTTCTCTTTTTCCCTAAACTAGCTATCACTATGCAGCACTAGCCACTATTAAACTGTATTCGTGTTCCATATTCACACTTCTGAGCACTGCAAATTCATCAGAAAAGGGGAAGGATGGATTAGTTGTTTCGTTTTGTACCAAAGTATACAGAAAAGACATCTGTTAAGCTTAGACTTGACCGCCATTCATATGTTGCCTCGGACATACACGTACCCACTTTTACACACAGTTGAGTGTAGTTAAACATCACCACTACTTGATTTCTTTCATGCAATTTGTTTTAATTGCATGAATAAATACATTATGGATATATATATGATATCTCCTTCCATTCCTTTAGCAGCATGTTATCACAATACTGGTCTGTTTTACGTATTCTGAAGGTAAAAGCATCTTCTTTCACAATGAAGTAACAACCTACTGTGCTTCATCACAGATATGTTTTATGCAGAAAAGACAACCAACTGGTGAGCAATCATATGTTGTCATGTGGCCTGATTAAGTTTCATTTTGTTTCTTTGAATACAGTTGTAAATGATTGTTACTGAACGCCTTTTAACTGACTGTTAATATTTTATTTATATCCAGCTGGCACTGTACTGCAGAAGCCAGTTACATGTTAACTGATGTTTAATGTGAAATATTTATCCTTAAAATAATATGGTTGATAATTTTAAGATAAAAGCATATAGCTGTAACATTTTTACTGTTGGACTTTCAAAAACTATTGTTGAAATAGAATTAATTGAACTAGTCATAAAATCTTATTTCGCAATACATCTCGCCTAAAGTAAAAAACTGTTCTAATTTATTATGTTTTGAGAAAGTTCTTAATAATCTGTTACATTTTATGTGTTGTTTGAAGCAGGTATGTTAGTTCAATCCTACTCTTTCTATTGAATTAGGGCTTTTGAAGTAGGTGCATCACGTCCTGTTCCTGGAAGCATAGGCAAGCTGCGTATTAGCAGTGAGATGCGCTCTAAGCTGGAAATGGTAACAGCAAATCACAGCATCAGGTATGGTGATATTGCACTTTTATTTATCAGAGTTTAATCTAAATCAAAATAATTATGAGTTATTTGGGGGGGGAGGGTGTTTAAATATCTACTTTTCTGAAGGTTTGTTTTTAAGGCTTTTTGAAGGACTTGAAAAATTCTTGGGAATCATGTAGAGTAGCATATCAGTTTTCTCCCAATCTTGAAGTCCACTGTTCAAGCATTTGATCTTCAAAGCCATCTTATTATATCATTTTTGCTTTGTATTTATATTTAATTCCAAACTGCGTTTTGTATCATGATGCATAAACAGAACCATAATTTCAGTGTAACTATTGGTGCAGAAAACAGATAGTTAAAATTGACATCAGGATGTAACAACTATGACCACCAAAAAACCCTTAATCTTACTAACTTTAAACGAGATATTCTGTGGGAGTATGGACTTCATTTTGCAGTTAGATTTGTTGAATGATAATTTAATTTTGTTGTGAAATTGATATCACAGTTCAGCACCTATGCATACAGCTACAACAAAAATGAAATGTGTTGTTTTAATAATCTTATAATAAAAAAAGTTTAAGGCCTTTATATTTTTTTACTTCTCAGGATAAGTTTTTATTAATGTTCTGATGTTTCAGTGGTGGTAGTAATTCTCTAAGTCAGATTTGCTCCTACCCAGTCCATAATGTGTCTTTACTTTGATAAGGGGAGTTTCACATTCAAATTTTGTATTTTTGCCAGTCTGTATGAAAGTTTTATATCCCTATTAAGAACTGATTTCTTGATCTGCTTGTATTCAAAATTTGAACTCAACATCTTGTTAATCACAACCTTTTTTTTTATCAGTCTTGACTGGTTTGGTACAGCACTCGCTTTCAGACACAAGGGTGTGAGAAGATTTTCTTTTTTAGGTAAGGGTGTCAGGGATTGGAATGAGTTACCAAGGGGAACGATGAATAACCTACCGAAAATGTTAAAAGAATTTAAAGTTAAAATTTGTAGAGGGCAAATGTAGGTGAGTGAAAGTTAGGGGGAAGTTGGGTGTGTAGGGAAATTGTCACCGGAGCGTGTGCTCCATTGCAATTAAATTTAAAAAAAAAAATCTTCCACATCTTCTTGCTGTCTGCTAGATTATTCCTCTTCACTCAAGCATTGTAACTTAGATCCGCTGGCATTGTTATATACCTACTTTAATCTTTGTTTCCATCTACAGATTTTTCCCTTCCACTTTACTGCTATTAACACTTATTGGCTAGTCATATTTTTTCAGAATACAATTCACTATCTTAATTCTTCTTGTAGTAAATTGTTCTTATTTAGCAATTTACACAGTGTACTCATT
Source organism: Vandiemenella viatica (assembly GCA_031002005.1). Lineage (NCBI taxonomy): Eukaryota > Metazoa > Arthropoda > Insecta > Orthoptera > Morabidae > Vandiemenella > Vandiemenella viatica. Next base: position 60,871,528 of record JARYHS010008074.1, read on the forward strand.
CCTTATTTTAGCAAACCATTTATGTAATTTTAGGCATCCTTTTATATCACCCAATATCAAACGCTTCTAACTCCCTCCCCCCCTTTTCTCCACATCCTTTCCTTTTCTCTAGACTTCTCCATGTTTCACAACCTGAGAATGCTGAAAATCATATTTACATCTTTAGAAAACTCCTTGAGTACCACTAAATGGTCAACCTTTTGCAGAATTTACTTTTTACTTTTTTATATTTTACTTTTAATGAATGCACACAAAGAGATGGGACATTAAAGTAAAGTATAATTATTTGTACAGAGCAACCAACAAACCAGAGAAACCTGCAGTATTGCCATCCAAACGTGAGGATGTTCGTCCTGTCAGGAAACTGGAAGACAATCGCAGACACATGTTGGAGCAGCAGCTTGGTAGGTGGACTAACATATGCATTAAAAATGGTTTACTTTATACAGTCATCGAAGAACATACAATCTAAATTTTCTAATTTAGGTAAGTATTGCTGTGAGTTCTGTTTCATTATGAAGAATGTTAAGGATAGAGGGTGAAGCCATTGATGATGATAGCAGAAAAGAAGAGAATAAGAGATGTGTCATTGGTGAGGTTCTTTGTTAGGAAAAAGATTTATGTGGTCATGCTACCGCAGATGCAGGATGAAGTATAGTATGGCAAGAGGGGATGGAGAGTATTTCTATGGAGCCATTTGGTGAATGGAGGATAACCTAAAGGATGAATTCAGAGAGGAGCCTTTTTCCGCCCCTTGCAACCTAGAAAAACTGATAAACTTTCTATATAACTGAAGATATGTACTTAAATATGGCATAATTATGGGAAAATGTTTTTACGAGGGCGGTCTGAAAAATTCTAAGCCTACAAATATAAAACCAATTTGATATTTACCAAATCATTTTTATTGGTCAATATAGTCTCCCTGAACTCAGATACACTTAGTCCAACGATGTTCCAAGTTCATTATACCATCCCTGAAGTGGCTTTCTGAAAGGCCTGCAAAATATCCATCTATAGCTGCAATCACCTCTTCATTTCAAGAAAAATGCTGACCAGCAAGAAAGTTTTTGAGTTTTGGGATTAGATATAAGTCGGAGGGAGCCAAATCTGGGTAATAAGGTGGATGCTGCAACACGTCATAGTGCAGATCTCTTAATTTTCCCATTGCCAAAAGACTCTTGTGGACAGGTGCATTGTCCTGATGAAACATGATTTTCTTCTTCCTCAAAATGGGCCATTTCTCACGAATTTTTTCATCCAGAATGTCTAAAAGATCGGGATAGCATTGTCCAGTTATTGTTTTACCCTTTTGAAGGTAATCAATGAACAAAACAACTTTAGCATCCCAAAAACTGATGCCATCACCTTCACTGCCGCTGGAACCGACTTGGCCTTCTTTGGACCTGAACAACCAGCTTCTGTCCTCTGCTTTGACTGCAGTTTTGATTCTGCCATGTAGTGGTAAACCCATGTCCCATCCATAGTTATGAATCGAAGCACAAAATCAGTTTTATTTTTGTTGAAACGCTCCAAACACTGTTCAGAATGTCTCATGCGGATGCGCTTTTGATCAACAGTGAGCAAATGCGGCACCGATCTTGCACAAAGCTTCTTCATATGCAATACTTGATGAAAAATGTATCCCACACGTTCTTATGATATCCCTACGGTCTCAGCAATCTCACGCACTTTCATTCATCGATCATCCAAAACCATATCATTCACTTTCTGGATGATTTCTAGAGTTGTTACACTTTTCGGACGTCCTTCGCGTTCATCATCTTCGACACTGCTACTTCGACGTTTGAACTCAGCAGCCCATTTCTTAACTGTCGAATATGAAGGAGAAGAGTCCCCATACACTTTTAAAAATCTTCCTTGGATCTCGGATGGCGTTAAACCTTCTTTTACAAAGAATTTATAACTGCTCGATGCTCGATTTTTTCCATCTCTGGTAAAACTCCGCACCGTGCCTGCATCAAACAGCTGTATAGACCAAACTACAATGCAGAATGAATTGCAATTTCTTTCAGGCATGTCTGGCACATGCACCAACTTGCACGGAAAAAATCACATGGGTAGTGCTGCCATTTATGGTCGAGGCCGAGAACTTCTCAGATAGCCCTCGTAACTGCCTTCTAAAGTGTGATCTTTTGCCAGAATTTCAGCATTTTTCATTATTCTTTCAATCAAACTTTGAGATGAAAGAAACTAAGAGATGAAGAACTATTGCCAGAGTTAGTTCAGCATTTATAGATCATTACTCACTGTGTCTGTTTTACGATGCAGATATTTGCCATAAACCTATTGAAGGATGCACATATACCAGTAGGTAACCATAATATGTAGGAAGCCATGTTGTATTCTCTGTGTACTTCTATCAAATGTGTGACTCACAAGGCTGTCATGTTGTTGTACCTCTTGATTGCTTCACTTCAGGAAGACAATGGAACCATCTGTCAGAATGTTGCATTTTGATGAAATTGTTTGGCCGGATGCCCATGCATGTTATATTTCAGGTACATTCTATCTCTTTCCACGTGAGAGCCAGAATTCTGTTTCGAATGTATTTCTATACTGACGGTTATTAAATTTTTGCATTCATGCAGCCCAATATTTGAACTTTGAATCCATAAACCCAGAACTGTTTGTGTCAATTATAACTACAAATCCTAAGCAAGAACTTAAATAATACAATATCCTATTTAATTCCTTTACTATATTTTCTCATTCTACTTTAACATCATTCGACTGATATATAACATTATAAATGCTACAATTTTGAGTTTGAAACTGTGGGTATTAAAAATGATTTTTTAACACTGATTCTTTAGGATGCAGAAAATTTTATCTCTTCATCATTGAAGTTGACCACAATTTATAGGCATTTCTTATAAAAAAAAATCTTGTTATTTGTTAATTAATTCATTTTGCTATTCAGAACCCAGTACAGTGCATCCACATTTTGTGTGAGATCCTTCATTACTATAAGAAGAAATATAATTTTTATGGAGTACCAAACCCATAACTAAAAGTTGTGTTTACAGTTAATGATTTATTGGTGTTAGATTAGGCAGTTAAATATTTTATAGTCATTTATTTGATACTGCCTTTGTGATTAATTTGTAACCGTTTGATTCATACACACAGCCGGCAGATGGGATTCAGTGGATTCAGTTGCAGATATACGTGGCGTCACAAAAGAGGACCGCTCAGAGGTACAGCAGACCAACATTGTCAGGAGTCAGGTATTCTAGTTCATATGAATGAATGTTTACAGTTTTTAAACTGTATGCCACTAAATTTTGAAGTATTTCTCCTACTGTTATGTTAAGTTATCAATAATATATCAGTTTTTGTTTCGTGAAACATTGTGCACATTCTTTTAGATTTTTCTATATTTTTCCAAATTGATGTTTTTTTAAAAATTTACTCATTTGAAGTTATACATACTAAAAATTAAATTTTTCATTACTTTAATATTTAATTTATACAATTACCAATGTTCCCTGTTAGAAAATTATAAAAAAGTTTTAAAAATAATATGCCTCCAAGGGTGTCATCATTATGATTGGCAATAAATAACATCTGCTAATATTGATTATATACAGAAGTTGCATTACTTACTTCACTAAATGCAAAGGTACGAGATAGCAATATCTGTTATAAGAATGTAGTGTCCTAAAGAGGAAAACCTGTGAATATTTATTGAAAGTATCTCCTATAAATGGAAATTGAACAATCATAAATGCCAAGAAAATTTCCTTTCATAACATCATAAACAGTATTATAGAATTGCTTCAGAATTTTGTTAGCTGTTGATACATTGAGTTAATGACATGAAATACTTCCAGCATTTTTGGAATATACCAGAGTCTCGCTAATCCGAACCCCGGTAATCCGAACATGACAAAAAATTAGTAAAATGGTAAAACACAATTAATGAAAATACAGTTCATACTGTATTTAATTGTGTGGTTAACTGCTGTACATACACACAATTTTAATGTACACAGTACACAAGTATGAGAAAAAATAGCAAGAAAAGCTGTTCAAGCTTCACTTGGTTCTTCTTCCAATCACAAATGGTTGTCTTACCAACACCCAGTTCCGTTGCCAGTTTAGATACATTCTCACCATTGTCTAGCCGCTTCAAAGCATCCATTTTTTCTCTGAGAGTCAACGTTGTATGTTTCCGTTTACTCTTGACGATAATACACTACACCCGAATGCATACAATACAATTGTCAAGCGTGCCAGCAATCGATTGGTAACATTAACTGAGCAGTTTGCGAGCCAGCTGACAGTGCACTGACCTCAAACAGTTCAAACGTCTCAATAACAAAGGGAGGGAGTGATAGTGAGCCATTGTCCTCCTCCCCTCCCCCCTCCACACACACAGACTTGTTCCCAATTGTTACCATGGTGTACTAACTTATATGCTTGGTATACTTCATTCTAGAAATTGGCCACTGTAATTCCGGTTAATCGAAACAAATCGATAATCCGAACAAGGCCCGGTCCCAATTAGTTTGGATTAGCGGGACTCTAGTGTACCAATTTTTTGATTTTCCCCATATTCAAAGAAATACAATTTTCAGCAGAAAATAATTTGTAAGAAAACACTTTATTGTGTAGATGATACATTTTCCTCTCCTATATGCAGTTTTTCTGCTTATAGACAGAGTTCATATATATTGGCTTTTTTAGGTGGAGCGAATGGAGAAAACTCCAAACAGGTTTGAGGAGAAACTAGTCATGGCCAACGGCTGGGACCGTCCAAGTGCAGCCATTGCTGCTGACAAGGCAGCGTGGGAGAAGGGTGTGGGTATGAGCGGCTGGGAAACACCTAGCTGGGAGCGGGAGAGAGGTCCCTGGGACAGGTCTGGTCCTGCGTGGGATACCAAGCCACCAGGAGCAGCTCCATCAGCAGCAAGCAGTTGGAGGCCTGCTCCTCCACCACCACCAGTCACCCCACACTTCATTGACACCTCTCCTGCATCAAGGACCAGCAGCTTCTATTCACAAAGGTAGGGATATTACCTCAATAACACTGCCATACTTAAGCTCACATTTCCATCTATATAATTCTGAACTCATTGAAAAGTAGTCTGGTGGCTGGATGGTTAAGGCATCTGACTGGAGATCGGAAGGTCCCCAGTTCAAATCCCAATATCTTTGAAGATTTTCATAGGCCCTTAACCCAACCTTCATCCCTAGCACAGTTTGCTGTGTAATGAGAACTTCGCCAAAATGCTTTTGTGGTTCAGATTCCATATTAAGCTGTAGGTCTCCTGTATCTGGTAGGATTGCCGGGTTAGGTTAAGGTGGCTACGACAGGGATGCAATGCTCAGCCAATAGAAACCCTGTCACCAGGTCTTTACGACCACACGGAATTAATATTACTATAACTCATAGAATTTGTCTGGTCTATTGTGTTTGCTTAATTATGTTCGAGACACAGAGGAAGACAAACACTTATCACAGAAAGCGTGTGGCGACAAGGAAAAAAAAAACACAAATACATGAAATTTTTGGGAAAAGCCTTTCTTCACTCCCCATACCTAACTGCCTAGTCAGTTGCAACCTATCTAAGTCACTGTAATGATGTAGGCCCATAAGCATCATTTACACTGAAGACCCAAAGAAACTGGTATAAGCATGCATATGCAAACAGAGATATGTAAACACTCAGAGTGCGGCGCTGTGTTTGGCAACGCCTATATGAGACAACAGGTGTCTGGCACAGGCACTAGATCGGTTACTGCTGCTACAATGGCAGGTTATCACGATTTAAGTGAGTTTGAACGTGGTGTTATAGTCGACGCACGAGAGATGGGACACAGCATCTCCGAGGTAGCGATGAGGTGGGGATTTTCCGTTACGACCATTTCATGAGTGTGCTGTGAATATTGGGAATCTGGTAAATCATCAAATCTCCAACATCACTGAGGCCAGAAAAAGATCCTGCAAGAACAGGATCAACAATGTCTGGAGAGAATCGTTCAACTTGACAGAAGTGCAAACCTTCCACAAATTGCTGTGGATTTCAATGCTGGGCCATCAACAAGTGTCAGCGTGCAAACCATTCAACAAAACATCATCTATATGGGCTTTCGGAGCCAAAGACCCACTTGTGTACCCTAGCTGAGCGCATGACACAAAGCTTTACATCTCACCAGGACCCGGACTGTTGATGATTGGAAACATGTTGCCTGGTCTGACGAGTCTCATTTCCAATTGTATCGTACGGATGGACATGTACAGGTATGGAAACAACATCATGAATTCATGGACCCTGCATGTCAGCTGTTCAAGCTTATGGAGTCTCTGTAATGGCGTGGGGCGTGTACAATTGGGGTTACATGGGACCCCTCATATCTCATTAGTCGAGTCCACATCGTGTTGCGGCACTTCTACATGCTTGCAGGGGCCCTACACGATATTAGGCAGATGTACCAGTTACTTCGGCTCTTCAGTGCAGTTGTGCATGTATCTTTTGTTTTTGTGTCATTGCAGTCTCCGCTACTGTACGTGTTGCAGTTCTTCTCTATCCTTAACGTAATTACACTACAAAGCACTTGCCCTTTCCAAATAAAGTATTAAGTTGGCTGAAGTATGTGCTATAGTTTCTCCTTTTTTCAGGCAGTATACAGCCAACATACAATATACCAAACAAAAGATTCATTCAATCTAAACATTAGTGATAGACAAATTATAATTTTTGTTATGTTATATATTTCTTTATTGCTTTTTTTTTTTTTTTTTTGGCTCTGGATGATAAGATTTTTTTCATGGTACTGTCAGGATCTCACTGTTTCTGATCTTATTATCAGAAATTATATTGTACAGCTATGGTGATGCTAAGGAAAATGGAAGCAGCTTTTAAGTGATGTAAATAAGGGGGAAATAACCCATCACTTACCAAAGTATGAGGGCTGTGGCGAGTGAATAACATGTAAGACTGACACAAAAATACAATATTTCGGTACAAAACCTTATTCATACACTAGAAAAAGAGCTGTTCGGTTCCAGAAGTGTGCAAACCTGAACGGCAAAGGTTACCCCATGATAACCTTTTGTGTGTGCTCACTTCAAGAACCAAATGGCTCATTCTCTAGTGTACGAATGAGGTTTTGTACCGAAATATTGTATTTTTGTGTCCGTCTTATGTGTTCACTCGTCACAGCCCTCATACTTTGTTAACTGATAAGTAACTTTGCCTATCCTTTTTTATTTGTTTGGAGAGCTATAGTTTGATACATTGCATTTCATTTCAATTCTTTTGAAGAAGTTGTCCAATAATGAAAGTTAATAGATCTAAAATAAGTTCATATGAGTTATCGTTCATTATTGATTTACTGTTGCGTAATTAATTAACAGATGTAAAAACATTATTACTATGTACATGTTATAGATTTGTTTGGTTGTACATATAGGATTGTAAGTGTTATATTAATTTCATGTTTTCATTTACTTTTCACTTTTTTATGGTATTTATATCTGTGGTGTTGGTTCTGATATGTTTTCTTTCTTTTAAAAAATATATATATATATGTATTAACTCTGAAATACTAATAACAAGATATTGACAAAGTGCAGTCAAATTTCCTGCTGCACATCACTGAGTATTGTGGTTCTATTCTTAGTTGTTGTATGGCATTGCACTTCTTTGTAAAATCTCTGGTGGCAGTCTTTGGACTCCAAGAATTCCTCAAACCTTTCTGCTACACTGAATAATTTAAATTTTACCTTCAAACTTGTGAAGCACAAAGCACATGATAACCAGCTGTTTTTTTCTAATTTAGTAACACTCCGGCACTGCCGAGGCCACGCTCCCCACCACCTCCCGTTCAGCCTGGAGGCTACTCACACCACAACCATAACCATCAGCAGCAGCAACAGCAAATGCAGCAGCACTCAAGCTACCAGCACGGCAGTCCTACAAATCGTCTGGCTGACAGGGACCGACGCTCTTCTGCGTCTACCCATCTCACTGACCGCATGGAGCGCATAGAGAGTGAGTTTGCAACATCATCTGGAAATATTTATGGCTTATTTTATTATTTGAATGAAACATGGTGCAATTGTAAATGTTAAATAATGAATCAAAACATAAATGGAGAGGAATAAATGCCGTGAGGCAATACTTATGTGGAAATACAGGGCGTTCGCCGGAAAACGCTACCCTCCCAGTCTGTTGCCGTCGGCAACTTGCTCGGTCAGTCGGGCCAGCAGTTTCCGCCACACGGCACCGTGAATCACCGCACTGTTTAACACCTCCGCTGCCCCAACAGTGCAGTGCAGTGACCCTTACATTGTTAAGAACGGTTTCTTTGCATTGTAGATAGTTTGTGACTTCAGTCTCTTATTAATCAGTGTTGTGAATAAACGTTTCTTTGCGGTTTGGCTGGTTTGGGGCTTCATACTCTTATTAATCTGTACCGTGTTTGAGTGTGAGTAAAATTATGGTACGTTACAGTTTGTAACAAAGAATATTTCTCTACGATACATATGTGAAGAAGAAGTCGTTTAAAAAGTGTCGCAGTAAATTTCGTCGCGAATTTCCTGGCGCTTTACTGCCAGCTAAATCAACAATTCTGCGTCTGGTTAAAAAAGTAAGAGAAACGGGTTCTTTTTTTAACAAAAAGAGACTGTCGGTCAACCGTATTCTCACAGAGGAGAAAATTGACGATATCGCTTTTCGACTAGAACAGTCACCCAAAAAATCATTAAGTCAGTTAGGGCAGCGTGTGTCTCGAAATATGTTCAGAAGATGTGAAATGTGCATTACACAAGAGGGTCAACACTTCCAGCATCTTTTATAAGGTAAGCTAATGAATTACGTCACATTTAAATGCTTAGCACACAAGTTTATGAAGTTTATGAAGCGTAATTATTATGAAATAGTCCGCGGCCGACGGTCGAACAATGCCGGAAACTGAGCGCTCGCTCGCCGGGAGCAGTTTCTTCCTTGTAGCGCTAACAGTGGGTTGCGTTTCCCGGCGAACGCCCTGTATATGTGTAAAATATACCCAGCACTGACTAGAGTTGAAAGGAGTAGACAAGCAGCAACAAAAAGCACCCCGAAAACACAAACAATATAATATTTTGGGCTATGCCCTCTTCAAGAAAACCATGTAACCTATCTCACCTGAGCACTCATGGACAATACAGTCACATGTATCATCTGGTTGTTTAATCTATGTGTGCCTGCGTGAGCTAGGTCATATGGTTCTATTTTCTTGAAGAAGGGCTAAGTCTAAAATATTTGTTGTATGTGTTTGTGGCTATTCTCTCTCTCTCTCCCCATATGAATGAAAATTTACATACAGCAAATAATGGAATCTTGTCTAAAGTAGTATGATGTCAGGTTCACACAAAAGTTAAAACAATATACAATATACATTTTTTTGTTAATTTCTGACTTTTATCGCTGGTCAAGCCTATTCCCTACCCCCCACCCCCCCCCCCCCACCCCTCCCGGCAATTCTTCCACTACCACGCGTTTTCCGCCTGTGCTTCATTCATGTGGCAGGCTCGGATGTGACCACATCTTTCCCCCTGCCATATGTCTCGCCTCCTACATTAGGAAGACTAAAAAGTCGAAATATTGTAATTCTTTTGTTTTTGTGTTTTTACGTGTCTCGCCCTCCTGCCTTCATCTGTGGTAAGTGACGGGTAACTGTTTATTTTCCCTATCCTATCTTATTTTCATTGACCATAGGGATATACATATATGTAACAGTTGAAAGCTCTGGAAAGTAACTGGCTAGATTATTAATTCTTTATCTATCAGTAACATCAATACCATGATTTTAGACTAAAAAAAACCAATAAATATGGTTGATGGTGCTGTGGAGCCACTATGCTTATGTTGGTACAACTAGGTGATATGTTATGTTGTATGTGATTTCCATAAGTTTCAATATGACAAAATCACATTTTGTAAACAGTATTACACACAGTTGTTCAAAATTATCTGTCATTTGTATTAATACTTCTTAAATGGTTCTTCCTTTTCACTCTCTCTTGCTCTTATTCTATTTTTATCATTATTGTTAATATTTTAAGTGCTCTGACAAAAAAGGAACTAAGGAATAATTTATCACTCCATTTTCCCAATTCTCTTTGCAGTGAAGAAAGCAGAGAAAGACTTTTTTATTTTCAGACCCAGCAGCACATTTGTTTTCAATGCCCTAAGACAGTGATTTTTTCCTGGGCTGCACTGTGTTCTATTCCTAGCATTAATGCAATTTCATTGACCTTGACATGTCTGCCTTCTTTAACGGTGTTGTCGCTCTTTCCGTGTTGCATGCATTGAAGGCGGTTATGTGGCTACTGCTATGAGGCTGATGTTTGGTGCTATTGTTTTCATCTTTGAAATGTTTCACCCATCTCAAATACTGGTGACATCCATACACTTATCTCCATAAGCATACTGAAGTCTGCAATGAATTCCAGCAGCGTTTATTCCCTCTTTTATCAAGAATTCAAAATGAACACATTGATGAAACCAACATTGTTGTATGCCATTTTGTACCTACTGCTGGTAGAACCTATCCAATTAACAATAGCCCAATGTGTTTTGTGAAGTCCTCAGATTGAGACAACGGTTTTTCAGTATTGATGGCTTTTGATATGTAAAAAACTGTGCACATTACTTTCAGTATGCTACTGTCAATAATAATTGCTTTTCCTTCCTCCTTTATACTATTATTACAAAATATTTATAATCTGCTACATACATGGCTATGTTTAACCAGGAACAAATCTTTAGGAATCATTTAAATATTTTGTTGCAAACTTGACTATCCTACTGAAAATAAAGAAATTTTATGATTAACTCATTCAAGGCTATGAATAACTTGAACTTCTGAAGTGGCATCACATTTTAGAGCAAATGATTGATTGAAAGTGTTTTAAATATGACACTACGAAAATTTTGAAATATTATACTTCTAAGCTTTCCAGGGGCAACAATAATACATGTGCTGATCTTTATACTCCACTAGCACCATAAAAAGTTGAAAAAGTGAAGCTTTGTCTCAGATGGACAGACTATATGCCGCTGTGGAGAACAAAGCAACTACTAGTCTGTGTCCATACCACTATACAGAACTAGATCCAGCAATTGTCAAATTTTGGACGTTTTTTCTTGCTATTATTAAATATTAATATTAATGTCTATTACCTCATTGTTTACCATATTGCTGTCCCAGCTCTCTTCTGTTTTGTCCCTTTATTTATATTTATGTTCCTTTGACTTTGTTTCCTACTTTTCTCTTCTTTTTGTCTGTTTTTTCGCATTAAAGATCTACTTAATGGCTATTATTTCGTTGTTTACCAAAAATATTAATTCCATATTTATGTCTTTGCCCTTGTTAATTTTTTTATTCACTGCATCCTACTGACACACACACACACACACACACACATATAAAGGCTAGCCAAATGGACAGTGATCTTTCATATCTTGTAAATTATTTTACCGTGACCAAAAACAAGTAAATATAGATTTCCTCAAATGCTATAGCAAAGTGTATGCATTATTATATGAATATTGTGGGCAATTTCCTCAATTGCGATAGGATCAATTTTTATGAATAATTGTCATGCCAATGCAATTGAATTTAAATGTAAGTAAGCTTACATCTGTATATACCATAATTTTTATGTTTAAATTGTAACATAGGACAAATTTAATTACACGTATAAACACCTAACAGACAGTACCACTGAAGATGCTTCAGAGAATGAAGTGAAACGCATTTGGGAAATAAACAACAAATTCAATTGCATTGGCGTGACAATTATTCTTAAACAAATGGATGCATTATGTTTTATTTGTTTCCTTGCATATAGTGTTTGTACTGTTCTCGAGGTATTAAATTTTTTCTGTTTGTAATTTTCAATATTTTAAATGTCTTTAAGAAATTAATATGCTGATAGCATGGCTGGATAACATTTTTGCTATTCCATACTACGCAAGAGTTATGTTCACAGAACTAATTTTCTTCCTTTTTTCAGTCGAAGAATCGTCAGAGTTTCTGAGGCCTGTCGACTCAGCGCCTCCACCTGCCGTTGAGCGACACGATCCAAGTAAACAGCTTGAGGCTATTAAGACTAAACTGTTCCCTCCAAGCACTGCTGCTTACTTCACCTACAACAGGGTGTCTTGGAGACTGATAGTTAGGAAAGAGGTAAATTGTTCAATGACACACAGTAAGAGTCAGTTTTTACTCACCTTTTGCTGTTTAAATTTAACATGTTTTGTTTTATGAATTGATTCACTCATTTAGTTTCCTGACAAAGTTTTATTAATATACAAAACTAAGAAAGACTTTCTAAATTTGCTAAGTTTTGTGATAGGAAGACAACTGATAAACTCCTTAAATCTGTGGGCAGAATTTGTAAAGCATGTAGTCACTGAAACTATTTACAATAATCATTAACTACACAAAAGTGGCAAAAAAAAAAAAAAAAAAATTGAGACCACATGATATAAACGAAATTTGTTATCATCGTTCTAAAATGTTAGATGGTGAGGATGGGTTTAACTTTGAATAAAATAATTTTTCATTTCAAACTTTAATTCTTTTTCTGTCTGCTCATACTCTACAAATGAAACAATTGATTTATGGTAACTGAAATAAGACATTCATGATTCTAATTTCTTGATGAATCTAGTGAGTAATGCAAAAGGTTTAATCCTTGATCTTATAGTCATTTTGTTAAATTGCATCCTTTTAGACAATAAATGACAACAGCCCTCTAATGAGATTCTCATGTGGTCATGATTACAGTCTCATATTATTTACTGTCCCATTGTGATAGGAATACTTCATGCTATGTATAATAGTTAAGAAGTAATTCCCTTTGCTATGTAACACCTTTGGTTGCTTGGCAAAATCATGTCCTTAAAGCCATCTCGTGACATGTCTACAAATAGTCAGTTTTCATTATATGGTATAATTTTCTCCACATCCAATTATTTCTCATAGTTTTATCTCTGCCATTTGTAACTATTTGCCATAATCTCTCTCACATGTAGAATTGATTTTTGTTACCCCTATATGTAGAAATAGTATTTTGATAAAGATGAGAAAAATAGGCAATGAAAATAATAGAGGATAGGGAATATAAACTCATCACTTACCATAGATAAAAGCAGGAGATAAGCCAACAAACACATTTAACAGTATAAGATCTTATTCATCTGCAAGAACAAGATGCATGGAAAAGTGATCCAGTAGGTACACAATAAATCTCATCATGCAACTGAAGCCAGAGATGATTGATAACAATGGGGAAATATTATCACTGTAAGGGCGGTACAAAGTAATAAAAAAAATGAAGAATAATTGGGGTCAGATAAAGAAATGACTTAAAAGCTATTTACAGTGAAAATAAGTATTAAGCTTACTGATGGGATCTTATTGGAGGTTGAGGTAAGGTGCATGCCTGGTGTCAAGGACATGTTGGTAAATGAGTTCCCATCCACAGAGATCAGAAGGTGCTGCAGTTTCAGGAAAGACTCTGACCAGTAGAAGTTAATTCTATGATGAATTGGCATGAAATATAGTAACTAGTTGTTTTGTTATCTATTTATAAATGATGTTTATACTTATATTCCTCGTAAATGTTACAGCTAAATAATGATGTAAAAATTTAATTTTTACGTATTTTTTTATCTTTCAAATTTCTTCTCTTTATATCTTTCTATGCTCCTTAAGTGGTATTTTTGGCCCTATTTTTTAGCTGTCTCTCCTGAATTAGATTCAATATCTGTAATTCCTTTTTTTGTGGCTCATCTATGTTATCAATCTCATGTCTTCTGTTTCCCTGAACAACCTTTAACTGTCAAATCATGGATGTTGACCTCGGATGATAGTCACAGTTTAATGCAGGAGGATGCAAAGACAAAAGCAATACAAATACAGTGTTGAACTAACCATATGTTTGCCTTGTTCCCTGCTATATCACCTTATCAGATTCTTTGCTTTTGTTTACAGGTTTTTGCTCCTGGTGAGGTTCTGACCAGCCCTTTGGCCCTTCACCTAATCTTCTGCCAGGTGGTTCAGGATTGCTTGAGCACAGGTTGTTTGCGCATTTCAAGAGACCAGCGTAACAAGATGAGGAAGGTGAGATGTTCACAAAAGACAACTGAACTAAAGATACTTACTATTAAAGTAACATCACTATAGTAAAAAATAAAAACCTTAATTTAAGATTAGAAACTTACATTAAATTATACTTTTCTTTGAGGTGACTTTATATAGGAGACATGCATGCTGATATAGAAAATATAAATTTGTAATTTTCCACCCAGTGTCAATAATGATGATGTCACTGTAGAAATTATGGTTATCTTAACTTTTCAGTCATTGGTGTAATTAATTTGGGTTAATCTAATTAATAATAATTGCTGTGGATTGTTTTATCAGTAACATCAAAATATTTGTGGAGGTTTTAAGAGTTCCACCTTCAGACAATCTGTTCTTTCTCCCAATCTTTTAACATAGCTCATATTCGTGTGGTGAATTTCCTCCGTTTATTGCGTATTTTCAGATTCTTTTGCTTTTCATACGTACTCTTTTTCAATATCCAGAAAGATAACCAGCTGCTCCTGTCAATACTCACAATGATTTTCTTGCAGCTGCCTGGTTTTATAAGGTCTCCTGATGATTTCTCTGGTCTCATACCATGTTTTTCTTCTCTTTAATTTTTTCTAGGATCTACTCAAAAAGTTTGGCACAGTGGAATATTATTGTCATTTCTCTACGTTCTTATTCACCTGTTTAATTTTTTGAAGATGCTAAGTGCCCAATTTTTCGATTGTTCTCTCATTCCTTGTTAATATCATCACATGATTTAGCTTTTCTGTCACTCCTCACTTGCTTAAATAATATGTGACTTCTCTCCTGCCTTCATCTTATCTTAATCTGTTTGCACTGATTCTCATGTTGTCTTTTTCTGCTTCTTTTTCTCGGTTGTTGTCCTACTCGTCTAGCAATGCATCTTCCATTGTCCAATTTCTGTTAAAATTATTCTTCCTGGATTATTTTTAGTTTTCCTTTATTGCTTATCTCATTTTCATTCATCATGTTAGGATTTTCACTCATGCCTTTTTTATTCCTTCTTACCATCTCATGTATTATCATCCTATTGAATTTTTTAAACTCATCCATCATACCATTCCATTTCTTCATCCACTTCCTGCTCTCCTCCGTTACTGGTTTTGTGTCTTTGTCTGTTTTATATTATCTTGTCTCTTTAGTCCTCCACTTGAGCCATGGTCTGAAAGCCTTGTTCCTCCTTGACAATACTTCTCTTACTTTCTCATTCCTCCACTCCTATGGTCTTTTTGTGGTGCTAATCCTTCCACAAGCTGTTTCTACAGCAGTGTCCCTTCCAATCTTTATCAATCCTCTTCCACTGTCACTATTTTCACTGTGTGTATCTTGCTCCTGGTATTTAATTCTCTTTCAGTTTTTATTCCTGCATTTCCTATTTTGTTTTTATTGTTTCTGTCGCTGTTCTCAGTTTCATCAGCATTACCTAGTGATCACCATCTGAACCATCTGATGTTGTTATCTATTGCCTATACATCAGCAGTCCTCCTTAGTTCACCAGTAAATATCCTATAGTCGACCATATTCTTCCCTTTACAATCAGTGGGATCACTCATAGTCCACATTCCTTTGTTAGACCTGCGCACCAGATGTGTGCATTCGGAGTACGCTGTCTCTCTGACCAACTAACATTTACATGTAAAGGATTGATGCACACATCTGGAATGTACACTTCAAAACTGTCGGTAAAAACATGTTTGTAAACAGGCCTATTGCCTGTCTGCCAACATTCAGAGAAGGTTTTGGGCTCTGTAATATGAGCATGTAATCATTACTCTGGGAGAGGTTTTCTTTTATTTGTTTCTGATCATGCACAAATTTCAGTTGGATGGATTTGTTTCTTATACGTATTGCATGATCTTACTGCACTTTTCATATTCAAACTCTGCTGATGTAATTTTCTCTTCTGTTTCCTCACTATATTTGTCAGTTTTGAATCCATAGTTTGTTAGTTCCTGTAGTAGAGTGTGTATTTATGGTTGACAGGTTACTAAACTAACTTAGCAATTCCTTTTTCTCTGATATGGCTAGTATGAGCTTCTCAATCAATCCGTCAAATTTCATAGGTAGATTTATAGTAAATCTAATAATAAATGATGATCTATCCTGAGAATTATTTTGATGGTTTAGAGCAAGTGATGAAGATGAGTTGACCATTCATTTCCACTAAAAAACTATTTTTCTTGTTAAGATGCCCCCTAAGTAATTAAACAGATACTGCAATAAATTTCTGTGTGAAAATACTCAGATTAAAGCATGTTAAAGTCTCCTATGCTTGACAGGGATCATGGGTTCAATTTCTAGTGTCAGAAATAGCTTTTAGATGTATTTATTGAGTAGTTTTCCTTAGTCATTTCTTTTGTTTCCAGCTATTGGATAACTATGGTGTAACGCTGAACAATCTACACTCAGCACAACAGAAAGTTACCATAAAGAAGAATATTGTAGATATTGCCAAAGATTGGCCCATATACTTCGCTAGAATTTTTCCCGTATCGGTAAGTTCACACATTATGTGATGTACATGCTGTGAGTTACTTTTACTATTTTAATATTATGATTGGGAGCCAGATTTTTAATAACATTAAACATTTTATTAGTAACAATAAGATTTTTGGGTTATTTATGGTAACATTAGGTAACAACATTTGTTATACCATTTTTCAGAAGGTTGCAGTGTTAAACTCGTTATTAGGTTATGTGTTTTATTCTTTATTAACATTATCATACAAGAAGGCAACCAACATTTAAGTACAGAACATTTATTCATAGCAGAGAAAAGAAGTATATGCTGAAGCAATGTCTGGGATATATTGTAAAGCAAGTCATTCTAACAAAAAAGTGGTTATCTCTTTTGGTTTTGATTTTTGCACTGTAGGAAAAGGGGGGGGGGGAAGTATAATTGCTATTATAGCTGCAGTTGAAAAGCTGTTGAGAGTAATAATTATTCACTTCGAGAGGTATTCTAAAATTTTCAAAGCAAATGCAATTTGTATAAAACTTAACACTCTTGTATGCAATAATATTAGCAAAAGGTACTCTCAGTGTAATTACTATTGATTACCACTTAAATAAGTTTTTGTCAAGAACTGAATGATGCAGATAGGCTGAACAATTGTGTGCTTCAAAAGGGAAGACCATGTCAAAATTATCACACAATAAATCCAACATCAAATGCTTTAGAATTGCTGACTATGATGATATACACAGGAATGGGAAGAATGGTAATAGATATTTGGGTGAAGATCAGATTGGGTCAGGAGAAATGGGGTCACAATAAAAACAATTTGGTTTTAAGATTAATACATTTGTTCCATTTGTGGGCCCAGAAATTTTTTTGATAATATTAGATGGGATAAGATGTTTAAAATTTTAGAGAAATCAGGTGTAAAGTATCAATATAGGAGAATAATTTATGATCTAAATAAGAATCAGATTGCTATAATTAAAGTAGAGACTTACTTGAGACTAGCATCGGGTAAAAATGGTGTGAAACTTCGTTATAGTCTGCATTAATATTCAACTTGAATGTAGAGGAAACAATAAAGGAAGTAAAAGAAAAATTTGAATGTCTCATAAATGTTCAAGGAGATATAATCAGTTGTTGCAATTTGGTGATGACATTGTCTTGTTAGCGGAACAGAATGAGGA
Organism: Vandiemenella viatica; assembly: GCA_031002005.1. Lineage (NCBI taxonomy): Eukaryota > Metazoa > Arthropoda > Insecta > Orthoptera > Morabidae > Vandiemenella > Vandiemenella viatica. The sequence continues at coordinate 60,889,318 of JARYHS010008074.1, forward strand.
TAATGAGAAATTACTGAATTACACAAATAAAATACTGTGAGAAAAATTTGGCAAAAAACAAATCAAAGTTAGACAAAAGTGAACTGTAGTTTAAATTATAGCAAGTAGGTTTAAGATGTAATAGGATGAATAAGTATTTTACTTAGGAAGAAAAATTCCAACAGATGGCCGATGTGAGGAATAGCACTACTGAAAACAGCTTTCTTGGGGAGGGAGTGGGCTGGGGTAAGACTTTTAGTTTCAAGTATTGATCTAGGCATGAGAAAGGGCTTTCTAAAAATGTATGTGTAGCATCGTACTTTAATATAGTAAAACATTTAATAGAAAAAGGAAAATCAAAACATTTTAATGGTGGTGAGGTTGGATGATGTTGAAAATTAAATGGCAGATAAAGTTCAAAATGAATGTGTTTTGCAAATGACGGGAGAGGAAAGAAGTTTGTGGAAGAGTCACATAGGAAGAAGAGTCATGTTAGCAGGTCACATTTTAAGACATGTGGGAGTCTGTAATTTGTTAGTGGAGGGAACAACTGAATAAAAAAAACTGTAGAGGACAGACAAAGACTGGAATGCAATTATCTAAAACAAGCAGGTAATTCGGGTCATATATTGTAATGGGTATGTTGAGATGAGTTTAGCTCAGTATAGGAGATCGAAGGTTGCATCAAACCTATCAAGAGACTGATGACAGAAAAGAAAGATGACAAGGTTGAATACTGTTAAAAGTTGATGTAGATAAAATTGATAAAGCAATGGTATTTAGTAGTAATTATTTGGATTTTTTAGTTATACCTGTAATACTACACATATTAAAAAGTAAAGTTTTGGCATTTTGATGAAGAATTACTACAAAGCACTGATCAACTGGAGTGGCCATTTTACAACCACAAGCTCTTGAAACCTTGAAATTTATAAAATCTCAAGATTTTTCCCATTTAAACATTAGGACCATAAATAGTGTGGTACACACTTCTTCAAATCTGTTGATAGTGAGTGACTACCAAACAGCAGGCATTTTGTATAATTGTGGTTTTGCTTTTCTGCCAGATATTTGACACATTGAACACTAGTTTTTTCTGAAAGTCTGCATAAAGATTTTCATGGCAGTGATTTAGCCTTTCATACTGCACCAAGTGATCTAGAATATCACCTTCTTCTTAATTTGAAACTTTCCTTGCAGTCCCCAAAGTAAACATAATTTTTTATCTCAGTCGTTATGTTTTCTTCACCGTGTTTATTTCAGAATGGCTATTTGTTTTTGTTTAGATAAAATTGTTTGGAAGTATTCACATATTAGGGTACATTTATGACATTTGCTTGTCACTATCTAAACCTGTATGCTGGTCATATCCTGAAGCAATAGAAGCTGTCTACTTTGTGGGGGTTATGACAATTCTGCTTAACAGTGATCTACCTTGTTTGCATAAATTTGTATAGGGTGCCATAGAATCGTATTAACATTTTGAGATTTGTTATGGTTTTATACTGAAAGATTAGTACCCTTCCTTCTTCTTTCAGCCTTCATTTGTTAAGTTTCTTCACATTCTCAAGAAGTTTTCGATGAAATAGTTCTTGTATAAAAAAATTCTTGGGTATCCCATTAGGGAAGTACATCAATTTGATGTGATGTTTTGAAGTCATTCAGCAACTTCATCTTCCAATGAAGAGAATGACTTTGAAGTGTTGCATTAAATTGATGCCCTCCTCTGGTGGAAGTCTTGATAATTTTTTATACAACTGATACACTGGGAAAGTCTCCATTCTTTCAAAATAATTTTCATTAGTTACATATCAAAGGTTTTACATTTTCTGTGCGTTGCAGGGGATTCATGTGATAGAGTAATTCTCTTTATCGCAATATCCACTTGCAGGAATTACTTGTTCACTATATCACTTTAAAATATTTTTAGTATGCCTGTGTGCAGTGAATAAGCTTTATTTGGTATATAATCATAAATATCACAGGACAAAAAAAAAAAAATTCAGCGTGTGGCATAATACAGTTTCATACAGGTTGATAATAATTTCATGACAAAAGTAGATACCTGGCAGTGATGTTCCAGATTATTTCCTAATGTTTATACTGTTTTCCAGGGAGGCCATCAACACCCTGGGGTTCAGCATCTGGCTGTGTCCCATTCAGGAGTGCGCCTTGTGCAGCAGGAGAAGGCATCTTCCTCCCATGATGCCCTGTCTGTTACTGATAGCTTCAGGTTAGTTGTATAAAGAGCACACATTAACCAAAGCTCTTTAAAAAATGGATAAGTCACATAGCAGGAAGCAATATGATAAAATACTGGAGGTATCACATAACATAGACTTATATTTGTTGTAGTTTTGTAACTAATTAAAATATCAGCATCAGAAATAGTGTTAACAATAGATTTATTATCCATTGGTTACCAAAATTGAAAACAGAAAGATGGAGAAGTATATACATCAGAAATATGAGATTTAAAATGTGAAGTTCTAAATTTCAAAATATAAAATGATGATATTGTGTATGTAACACCTACAGAGTTATTAGAAACTCATTAATAATGTAAACTATGTATTCTGCTCACATTTTTCATGGCTTTAAAAAACAAAAAAAAAAAGGCTTATTTTAAAGTATGACTTGAAGAGAAGTCTGGATTTTTGTTTCATGAATATTTCTAATATTTTTTTAACTGAAGACACACTATTAGTTTCAATCTTCAGTTGTTCTAAATGATTTGTAATGGACCAGAATGCTACAGGTAATTTCAGCCAGGCAAAAATAAAAAAAGTAAATTTATCACATCTAAGCCAATACCAAATGCTATTATTATTATTATTGGCACAACTCTTGTACCTTCAGCTTTGTGTGTTGAGACTTAGATTGTGTATCATTTCCCTAAACCCTACAGAAGAAAAAGTTGCTTTCAGAGGGCTTAATATCAACAAGATTCCAATCAAAGTACCTAACATAAGAGTCTTGTAGATTTTCCCATTTTTATTTGTAATATGTGCATATTTTGGATAAACAGTGAGACTAACAAAGAGAGAGAGATTGGATTAGTCGAAGCCTAGAGAAATGTAGAGCATAGAAATAATACACTTCATTTGATAGAAGACTACTGATAAAAAAAACTTTGTTTTCATCGAACCCTCAACATTTTGTCCCTGCATACCAGAACACAACCAGTGCAAACAGACTAAAGTACAGGGTACTAAAGGAATGAAATAATGAGCAGTGTCATGAGAAACATACAGTATGCAAAAATATGAGGTGTAACTAGAAAATAATTAGACTGCATTTTTAAATTTTATTTAGAACACAACCCATTTTAATTTACACTTCTTCTTAATCCCTGTACCACTCCATACAAATTCTTCATTTTTGGAAGAAGTGCTACAGATATTAACCTAACAGATCACATGGAACAAGGTAAAGTAAATAGATTTGATGTCAAAGATTTGATTGAAAGAGCAATGTACACTTGTGCTTTTTGTGATGAATGGTCCAATATCGATTCTTCCACATTTCATTTTTTTTTTTTTTTTTTTCCCCTCCTCACAAATAGTGTTCAGAATCTGTTTATAGTAAACTTGATTTACAGTTTGACCTTCGGGCATGGGCGCCGGGAGGGGGGTGTAAGGGGGTGCACTTGCTCGCCCCCCGCTATGAAAGAATATACACAGAAAAAGATTAAGAAACAAAAAAAATTATTATTAAATTGACTGTTTAAGTAATAAGTTAAGACGCCTAGGTTGTTGTTCAACACCTTGTTAATAAATTCAGTATCCTTAGTTAATAAGTAATAAGTATTATAATGTATTTTTAAAAAATGAACAGGTGCACCCCCCTTAAAGTAATCCTGCCGGCGCCCATGCCTTCCGGCACGAAATTAATGTGAACAATCACACAGATGTCAAAAACTACAATCATCATTGTTTCGAGTTTTGATTTGCTCATCTGCCTCAGTGAGTTTGGGATTTTTCAGTGCATGAATTGGTGCTTGGTTTCAGAATCATGCAAAAAAACATAATTCATCACATGTTGTTATCCTCTCTAATCAGGTAGAATCAGATTTAGTGTTTTCAGTGTGTAAAAGCAAATGGTCATTCAAGTTTTCTTGAGATTGAAATAAAGATTTTTGGTGACAACTTTTAAAAACACTTTGCTGGTATTAAAACTGTTATGTAAAATTTTGCTGAATGTTTTCTCTGAGAACATTTATTAGCTCACCAACAGTTCTTATACTCAGATGTTGATTTTCTCTAATGATCTTACCATCTTTTACTGTCTTTTATTCTGTTTTTAGTTTGTGAATGCCCAATGCAGAAATCATCTGTGATGTCTTCTCTGCTACTCTGAATTGTTTTATCTACTCAGAAGCTTGAGTTCACAATTAGCAATTATCATCATACCCTTATTATATCAAATTTAATATTTTTGCAGCAGACTTATCAAATTTAATGAAAAATTTCCTGTTGACATATGCTCAACTTTGACACTGGGCAGTTATCAAATGTTGAGTGATCCAACTTAAACTAGTACTGTAGATGAAGCAGAAACTGAATTTTCATCTAAATGACAGAAAGATGAAGGGGTGCCCTCACCAATGCCAACCATGTGTCAACAATATTGTCAGTGGTAAAAATCAGTCCAAATATTCTGTCGGTACCACTTGTACATTTATAAACTTATATTTCTTGTTGGAATATATGATTTAAAATAAGCACATACTTTGGTATAAATAATTCCCATTGTTTCCACATTCCATGCGTTCATCTAAAAACATTTATAAAAAAATTTTCACGTGCTGTTTGAGAAACTTGTTATCCTAGCGAGGCCAGTATTGTACTCTACTTACTTCCTTACATTGTAGACATATCATACCACACAGATATTGTACCATCTTCACAGAAGAATAAATACATCCCTATATTGTTATTTATTTCTATACAGTTTTGATGAAATTGCTGAGACATCAGTCCCAAAGGGTAGTGCAGTGCAGCTGATACTGACGTCTGGTGCACGTATTCTGCTGTACACGCATCGTGCTAACCAAATACAAGCAATGATCGACAAGTACCAGATCGAGTATGATAAGGTAGGATGTGCGCTATGCGTTAGTCTAGTCTCATATTTATAAAAAAAAAAAAATATATTAATGGGTGTTTGGGTACATTGCCAATTTTAATTGGAACATTACCTCCTCAGAATTATCTCCTCAATTGTATATTGTCCAGTTCGATTAGTTAATGAACACAGTAATTCGTTGTCTTCCATATAAAGCCCATCATGTTTTATAATTTTTGCAGATTTGTTTCTGATATTAATGTAATTAATACCTGGGTGACCAGTCTTCACTCAGCATCTTTAGATTTCTGTTCAATGTACAAGATTTTGAGTAAAGTTTGATTAAAGTAAAAGGCTTGAAGGCTTCGTAGGCATTCCTTGTTCTAACCAAAGAGAAGCTTAACTAATATCAGTAGGTTTACTGGTACCTGAAACTTCTAAGAAATAAGGTTAGAGCCGTTTCCGAGAAACCAAATACAAGAATTGCTAATTTCTTTTTGTAAAATCGTGTTACAAACTTGAAAAGCAAAAAGTTATTTACATATGATATTTCATCCAAATAGCTAGAGCCATTTTAGAGATCATCTGGTTTACTATCACATAAATTGATTTTAAAGAAAAATGGTATTATGTTAAATACAAATCTTAATGCTAGTCAGGGATTAATTAATGGTGTAAGATTTGTGGTAATTCAGGGGATTCTACAATAACCGTTTGATGATGGATTCTTATGTAACTTGACGAGACAAATTGACATTAAAGAATAACATTTTTTGATATCTCGCTTAGTTCTCGAGAATAGTACCTCAAAATTGACGTGGTTAGTTTGAAATGTGGCCTGGACCAGAAGAAAAATTTCGCCATAGCCAAATTTGATGATTAATTTCTACATAACTCGATGAGAAAAATCGAAAATAATACTATATATATTGCTATATATAATACTATATAAATTGAGGGGGTTAGTGTGAGATCTGGACCAGAAAAAATCCACCAAAACCATTATATATAAATGGTGGAAATGCACTACAGATGTTTTATTTTCTTCCTAGTGGTTGTTGTTAGGTTGAAATATGGCCTCGACAAAAAGAAACATCAACAAAAGCACAAGGATATATACCTATAACTGATTTTTGACATGCTACACCTCGAAAACCACGCGAGATACCAAAAAATTTCATTCTTTATTTTCGATTTGTTTTGTCGAGTTCTATAAGAATTCCTCATCAGATTGTGGCACTACAGTAATGATAGAACTGCCGTAATTCACTTAGATGAGAACATCACCAGTGCTAAATTCATTCGCTCTGATAAACTATGCTCATTCCTTGCAGTAACCTCATATCTTCTGATCAACCATGACTTTCCAAATTATAAGAAAACAGTTCCCAAAAGAAGTATAGGGCTCTAATGACCCCATCGTCGACACTCCCTAAAACCCAAATAACAACAACAACAAAAGAAGTAATGTTCGCAATGAAAAAGGTCAGACGCTTCAAAAGGCAGGATTGTACCCGTCAGAACTTGTTTTTTTTCGTATTTACATCCGTACACAGCTTCTACATGAGTTTGTAGATTCATCAATATTTACTTTTGCATTGAGGACACATACGGTCAAAAAGTCAACGACAATGACATTATAACTGCTAATATAGTTTTCAACAAAGTTTTGTAAAGTAAAGAAGATTGAAAAAGGACATCTGACACAGCCAATATTTTTTAAACACCTACTTTTTAAAGGTTTTACAATTAAACATATAGTATTTGAGGTCAACGACTTTTTACAGTAAAAGTGATATTTATTATTACTCTTGAAAATAAAACACCTTTCATTAATAAATACCTGCATTTACTTATTTCCACATTGACCACGATACTACTCGCACGGGTCAGCTAGGGTACAAAAAATATTCATTTCAAGTTATAAGAGTTTCTTGCTGTAATCTAAGAGAACTAACATCAGCCCACCTTACTGGTACCTGAAATGTCTACAAGATAGGGTTAGCGCCGTTTCCGAGTTATCAAATACAAGAATAGCTAATTTTTAAAAAAATCGCATTTTTGCAGGGAAGACACCTATTTAGGTAAACTTAAAAAACATATCGTTATCGTTAAATGAAATTTCATCCAAAATTGCTAGAGCTGTTTCCAAGATCCAACATATATATCTATATATAGGAATCAAATTAGGATAGGGAAATGAGCCACCACTTACCTTTAGATGATGGATGTGGGGCGTGAACACACAGAAAAGACACAAATAATCTCTGGCTGCACCCACCTCCCATAATGTTCTCTTGTTGACGAAGGGTTTTTTTCCCGAAAATTTGTTTGTTATTTGTGTTTGTGTCTTTCCTGTGTGTTCGCGCCCCACATCCATCATCTAAAGGTAAGTGGTGGCTCATTTCCCTATCCTAATTTGATTCCTTTCCACTACTTAGCATCTTTTTTTCATTGTTATTATATATATATATATAAGAATTGTTCATTTAAAGGTATAAGATTTCGTTATAATTTTCACACCAGCAGTCTCTCATTAAGAATGGAAATTGTTTATTTTTAATTTTGATAGAAAAAATAACTAAAAAGTATATGGTATCTGGAAGTAAGTTCTAGGTTTGGTCAAATTAATGTAATTGTTGTGCAACATAAAAATATGTTACGGAAAATAGGTTGATTCAGTTTAGTTTTAAATTTGATTGTTTTGTCAAAATTTCATGTCAGATTGAGAAAATCAAATAGTAATTGTGGGTGTAAAAATAGCAAAGTAATTTTGCATCCCCTCAGTCCATAGTGATAATCTTTGACACCTATTGCTATAAATTATATAAAAAAAAACTTTTTGACTGATTAACTTATGTTACTAGATCTGTTGGCTTAGTTGGTATGATTAGAGGGATGCCATCAGACATATCAAATCTCTAGAAATACTTTCCCAAGGCCTGCATCTGTTGAAACTGTTGGGAACCTTCAGGGTCAGTGGACCGTAACCCTTCCATCACAGGCCTAGTTTTCCAGTTTCACTTGGTCATGGGCAGCCAAGCATGTGGCTTACTTTGTCCCTCATCTGTATAGCACTTCATGCTACCACTGGCTTTCTTTTCTGATAAGAATGAAAGTTTACATTGTGTGAGACATGGATTTACATAAAAGGAGGGAACGATTATCAGAACCCTTATTGAAAGTTATCAAAATATATATCTTTCTGTAAAGTATATGCATTATACAATTTTTTTTGCATAAATAATGAATGGTTTTTATTCATGACACTCTAATAGAGGGGACAATATTATCTCCTAATGACAGTTCTACATTTTTTTTATGTTAGCAATTCAGAAAGATACATAACTTGTTCTTTGATTCATTTAAGAGTGTTAAGAACATATTTGCTTTTTCTTCTTCAATTAACTTGATTGGAGCTAAAGGCACAATAGAGGCAGAAAATGTTTCATTGTGGAAAAATGCAAAATCTGTTTTTCAATTAATATTAAGCTTTTTCTCAATGAGACAAACATGTGGTATGTCTGTAGACTGCTTTTCTTTTCTTCAACATCTGAAATTGATACTGTTACATACAATCAAGGAGTTCTGAACCTAATAACTGCAAGATGATATATTCTGTCCCTTATGTGATTAAATACACTCCCACTACAGATATTCAAAGTTGTGGTAGTGTATGCAGTATCAGAGTTGAAGCAAATGATCCAAACTTCAAAAGTAAATGCTAATAAAACACACCTGAAGAGTTATAATGAATAATTTAGAATTGTTTTCCATACCACAGTAATGAAACCTACAAATTAAAATGTATTAATGTGAACAAAACAACACATTCACAAATGAGCTAGACCATGAATTTCATAGTTATAACTTCTTTGGTAGAAGTGTGTTACAAATTTTATGAGTAATAGCATTTTATTTTATGCAGCAGTAGGGTGTTTCTGTTGACTTACATCAATAAGATACTATATCCAGAACAATATGGCAACTCAGAGTTTTCTTGAGTGGATCTGTTAATTAGACTTACATTTAACATCCCACTGTCTAGATCAATAACTATCAAATCAATCAGCAGTATTTATTGGGAAAGTGGCTGCTCAGTGAAACTGAAAAGACTTTCACGCCTTATGCGAAGGAACGTTGTGTTTACTGTGGTGTGGGAAAGTAGATCAGGTCAGCTGTGGTCGATGGACCGTGGCTGCAGAGGACTGATGCTTCCCAGACAGTGCAGTCAGTGTTGTGGTATGCTGCCGCCACCGTCCTGGCTCTGGCTGGTGGAGCTGCCAGAGTTACCACCACTACCACCACCACCTGGCTGGTGTGGGCCGGCGCCTGACCCTCTACCACCCCTATGTGAACCAACCCCAGCACACACTTGTGTGAGTTGGCCTACAGTGCTGGAACGTTGGTACAATGCCGTCTGCCGTGCTAGGATTCCCGGGCTTGTACTGGATCTGTATCGTGCCGTGAGTTCTGGCGAAGATCCTGACAACTGGCATCCTAAGGTACAATGTTTTGCGTTGGAGTAGTCAGATCTTCACAAAATAATGAAATGTGGAAGTATCTTCCTCTGATGAGTAGTTGTGTGACATAGTGGTAAATTAAAAGTTAAAATGATTTATATATATATATATATATATATATATATATACAAAGTTTAATAAACATTGTTTGCCCAGAGATGCTTTAAAGGATATGATCTCTGAAAAAGGAGTGAAGTTAAGAGAATTGTTGAGTAGAGAGGGCGACCAAGACAAGATTGATTTAGCAGCAGCGTAAAAATTAAATTGAGAGATCTTGAGTAGAAAGCGAACCTGAAAATCTTCGGATGTAGTGACAGGCGCGATCGTTATTGGTGTTGGGAGGATTGTTGAGCAAATAAATGAGATAAATAAACTGTAAAAGTACATAAGAGGAACTTCAGTCTACAAGAAATTAAATGTTTATTTAATTACATAGATCTCTTGCTCGCATTAACATGTGACAGTTGGAGAACCCATCTTCAAGTTTACCTGGATATATACAGGGTGTTACAAAAATGTACGGCCAAACTTTCAGGAAACATTCCTCACACACAAACAAAGAAAATATGTTATGTGGACATGTGTCCGGAAACGCTTACTTTCCATGTTAGAGCTCATTTTAGTTTCGTTAGTCTTCGTGCTCGTATTGTGGACGGCTTTGATACAATACACCATTCTCCAGGGCTGCATCAATGCATCAGGGATTCCATGCGACGGAGGGTGGATGCATGTATCCTCGCTAACGGAGGACATTTTGAACATTTCCTGTAACAAAGTGTTTGAAGTCACACTGGTACGTTCTGTTGCTGTGTGTTTCCATTCCATGTTTAATGTGATTTGAAGAGAAGTAATAAAATGAGCTCTAACATGGAAAGTAAGCGTTTCCGGACACATGTCCACATAACATATTTTCTTTGTTTGTGTGTGAGGAATGTTTCCTGAAAGTTTGGCCGTACCTTTTTGTAACACCCTGTATAAGGTGTGTTCATATTTAAGTTGCTTTTTGATGCCAGGCAGTCACTATTTGCTGATGGATTTTAATTCTACTGTTTTTACTCTGTGGTTGATTTGAATACTAGCTGGTGGGTACTTACTTTCCTATGATGACATTTTGCAGAAAAAAAATTATTTTTTTATGGAATAGCAAATTTGGTCTGAAATTTAGTGTTGCTCATGGTTACATAGCCAGAAGGCTACACAAAAGTAAATGATCTCTAATGCTAAACAAAATCATGTGATCTTTGTTTGTACAATAGTATTACAAGACTTTCTCCCTGTCCCCTAAATAGTCTTCTCAAATAAATAAATGGTATAACACTGTATAGATATATCTAAGACTGTATGATATATAGGTATATTAATAGTTGAACATCTTGTTGTTGATACCTGTAACTTTTGTATTTTCTAAAGATTTTTGTATTCCACTATAACACACAGCGGGGATGAATATATTAATAAACAACTTCATTGGTTCACAATTATTAATTATACTTCAACTGCCACATTAATTAATACAAAAATTGCAGTTCTTTCAGTTGCACAACTTCAAAATACAGACCAAAATGAATGCAAAAGTAATTAATAAAACCAGTCAACTTCTAAAAAATGTTAATACAATCAAAATTTGATGCTCACAGTACAAGATGATCTGATGAAACTGAAATTTTACACTTTCATACATGGAGAAAGTGAATATGATGTTACTTTGTTGTAATCAATGTGTAATCTTATAAGAAAAATAGGCCTCGCATCTGATGAAATATATTTCATTGCTTGCAACAGAATATTTTCCTAAACATGGAATGAACAGTATCATGCTAAGAAAAAAAATTCTTCGAACTACAACACAGATTTCAAATTGGCTTTATAACTAATTTTGATGATTTAGTAATTAACCTGAGCAAATAAATTAAAAGAAGTTATAACATGAGTTGTCTCATGGTTTGTAAATTAGTATACACAGTTATATTCAACAGAAATCTTCCCAAGGTCGCTAGTATCATTCTGATGCACCCAGGTGTAAGGAAAACATAATATGTACCTTTTTTTTTACCAATCTTAAACATGAGTAGCAGATATTTCTGGAAAGGTGGGAAAGGAGGGAATTGAGCAAAAAGGCTGGTACAAAAGATTCCAAGTCTCAGACCAAAGATTGGGAAAAATAAGTTAACGAACATGTAACTGTTATGAGCATAATGATATGGTGCCTATGTTTCAATGCTACATGCCCCCCCCCCCTTTTCCACACCCGCCCACACACACACACACACACACACACACACACTATATCTTCTTATTCACCATTCCATTTTTCTGTCCTACTATGCAAGTCACTTCAATTTTTTATACCAATTGCAATGTGCATTTCTTTACTTTTTCTCAGAATACCAAGATTGTTGTTATGTTAACTTAACACTTGGCCTTGCATCTGGGAGAATATGGGCTCAGAACCCTGTCAGAACATCCTGATTTCAGTTTTTCCAAGGTTTTCCGAAATGGTTATTTCAAAAGACTGTGGCCATATCCCTTTACTTATCCAGTCCTTCCCCACTTCTAATAATGTCAGTGAAGTCTAAATCTGAAAGTAAAATGAAAAGAAATTTCATAAATTCCTTTCTTGACATCCCATTTCCAAATATGTGTTCATTGATCAATTTATTATTTGTTATAACTGCCCATAATGTTCAGGCTACACAAACAAAGTTCTTTGCTTTAGTTACACAACTATAAAACATTCTTTCTTATTTCTGCTTTTACTGCAAATGTTCCAGTATTCATATTTGTGTTTATAATCATCATTTCACTGCACTTTATTTATTCAAAGTTCTTATTCAAACATTTTATCTACACCGTTTATGTGTGAGTAGTTTTATTAACTTATCAATTAATATTATCAGCTAATCCTAGGATACTGACTTTTCCTCCTTGCATTTTAATTCCTTATTAAGATCTCTATTTAACTTTCTTGATTGCTTCCTCTACAATAGCGTTAGTCACCAAAACACTCATTTATGGTATTGTTTAAGGCTCTCTTTGGTATTTCAATAATTTTGCTTTCCTAGTAGCTGTGCTTTGCTGCAGAAAACTCTGAGATTGGTGTATAAAAATTTTGCTTAGGGCAAAAAAAGAAAATATCACTTACAATTGAAAAAAGGATTTTTTCCCTCATGCCTATTAGTATAATACCCTGGATGTTATATTTTGGTATGACATTTCACACATTGTTATTTACAATTCCTCATTACCTGTGTGAAGAAGGACATAAAATACCCAAAACATGTCTAATGTGTCACGAGTAAACAGGAGGAACATATCAACACATTCAGTTCATAATTATTATTATTAAGAGTTTTGTAGGAAAGACTAATTTCATTCTGCTGCTCCCTACAAATTTTTTGGAAATCATAATACAAAGAAAATACATGGAGTTACTATGAAAACATCTTCTCCACTGTAAACTGGCATATAGTTTATGGTATCTACTATAATCAATTTTGGAGTATTCAGCATACCTTTTTTGTTGTTGTTGTTGTTGTGGTGGTGTACCTTATAAGATCCCTGCCGTAACTCAGCCAAGTGTAAATTCTATTAACAAATGCTAGATTTTAATTCTGAATGTAAAAAATGGGAATCAAGGAATTGCCTTCTTATAGAGTGGGAAATTATGATATCATGTGGATTTTTTCTTGCTTGCAGAAATCATGTAACATCTGCAAGTGAATCTGCTGACTCATGGAAAAATCACTCGTTCTCTTCATCTGTCAAACATAAAAGTTCTGTTATTCTGTTATTCATCAGCTTCCCTGTTCCCAGGAATTATTTCTTACAACTGGTTTTTTAGGCCTATATCCTAACCTGCTTTACTACTAAGGGATTCTTATGATGATTGACTCTTTCCTTAGTCAAAAAGTCACTTAAATGGACCTGATTTAAATCACAACAAAATACAGCTGTTCAGCTGTCTTATATTCCTCAAAAGACCTCCCATGAATGCTTTTGGTTATACAATAAAATAGCAATGACTTTTGGGGTGAGGTGGGAGGGAGGGAGAGATTAGATGTTCAGTTCTCCAAGTCAGTAATTGAATCTTCCATGGCAAAATTCTGACCAGGGGATGTGAAGCAAATTACAACCTACTTGTTGCAAGATGACCTTACTCTGATATAGGAGAAATAACCATTCCTAACTAACTGTGTAGTTAACTATTTTGTCTCAAGAATCTGTGATGACTTATTTATAACTAGTTTTGACAATTTAAGCATAGTTTACCTCTAATCAGAAAAAGACTTGCTTGAAATTTTAAAATTTCTATTTCTTCAGGTTGAAAATTTTTCCTTAATGTTAGATTTCACCCACAGGATAAATTTGGTGAAAAGTCACAGCTAAAATTTTATTTTTTGTCAAGGAATATTGTTATTATTTTCCATAAACATATTTTTCAGTTTCTGATCTGACCAAATAAAGGTGTTTGATCTAAAGTTATATTAAGGGAGTGTATATTAATTGCTGTAGTTATAAAGTTTACTGCTCCTAGAATAGATGATATCTCTGTTAAAAATTGCTAAATCTACCGATCCACCACTATGGCCAATTGCTCCGGCTACTGGGGGGTATACTGTTCATCCTGTACCAACTACTCCTTCTACTATTCTCGATGTCAATAATAAAGTTAGAGATGGGGGTAGAAGTCAAAAGCTTATATTATATTATTAAATCATAATTTAAAAAATTAATCTTTTAACCCTGTGACAGTATGTCATATTTTACACTACTGCTAAGATACTTGAATCAGCTGGTAGTGCAAAGGGTAGCAATTTCAAACTAAATGTGTCACTTTGTTTCTTTTCTGTTTGGTATTTTAGATTGATAAGCTCCCTGTACTGTTTTCTGCTCATAATACAATACCAGTTTTAATAATTTATGATAATGAAAGTAGATACTCTCTAGCTATATCACAGTATTAACATATTAAAAGATCTAATCAACATCAAATTCAAATATAAGACTAGAGCATTGTTGGCATTAACATGTCTTACTGAAACTGAAAGTTGTTATGTAATAGTGTGCTACTGCACCTTTTATCAGAATAAGTGAATTTATTTAGCCAGAGATCTGAAATCCTAGCCTTATCTAGGTTCACCCTGTGGTAGGGCACACACTTCTGCCAATTGTTTCCAACTGTTGGAAACATTTCAGGAATACTCCTTTCAGACAGAAGTCAATTGGAGCAGTCATGTTCAGCTAACATAAACTGAATCATATAGAGTTGTCTTTTTAGCCTCGGAAATGGCCAAAAATAACAAGGAACTATGTCTGTCAAAACCAAAGATAAGATATTTTTGATTAAGAAAGTCTAAATCAGATTTAAGAATCGGGCAGGCACCATTATTTTGTATGCACCAAATCACTCAAATGTTGACTGATGCTCTCTGCAGGCAGCAAATAATTCATGCATTCCGATGTATGTCATATACATCTAAATCCTGGTAGACATCTTTCAAATAAGATATTAAAAGCAGTTTGGTAGTAGCTCAATGGTTAACACACCTGACTGGAGATCCAAAGGTCCCCAATTTGAATCCCAGTCTTGGCTATGATTTTCGAAGTCCCTAAACCCAGCCTTTACCTCTGGCACAAGTTGCTGAGTAATGTGAAGTATAGCTGAACAATTCTGTGATTCAGATTGCAAGTTAAACTACAGGTTCACTATACCCTGCATGATTACAGGGTTAGGTTAGGTAGCCACAAAAACAGGTGTATTGTGTAGTGAAATGAAAACTCTGTCAATCAGAGGCAAAACAATCCTTTGGGATCTCCCGGGTAACAATGCTGTATGATAATTTTAATTTTTTTAAAAGTGTTTTGCACCTGATTTGGAAGTTGAAGCTGAATGCTTTAAAGATGTTTGATAAATGAGAAGCTATCAGAAAAATTATTTCACTTCATCAAATTTGGGTTGCAGCAAAACTCAATTTTCACAAAAATTGGAAAATTGTGAAGAAAATTAAATGAGAAAAAAAAGAAACATTCACTTCCACAACTAAAGACCATAGGATAACAACAAATGAGAGAGAGGGCATAGATAGTAGTGACATTGAATGAATAGGAAAAATGGGTACAGAATTAAGGAGGATGGACTAATGTTAGTGGAGGGGTTTCATTTGTTGATCCATAGAGTTGTTGTAATGGTATAGGATACATATATGGGCACGTGCAAATTGAGCCTCACACAATTTTGGATCCGTATCAGGGGCGTAGCCAGGGGGGCTAGGGGGCTCAAGCCCCCCCCCCCCCCCAAAGTATATAACCCCTGACATTGTAATTTTGGATACCTTTTATTGTTTTTTTTTTTTTTTTTTTTTTTTAAGCTCTATTAATCCGAGGACCAAGGAGACTATAAAGACTACCCCTTGCCCCTTGCCCAATTCAATCCCCCCCCCCAAACCAAACTCTGCTCAACCCCCTCCCAAACCAAAATCCTGGCTCCGCCCCTGATCCATTTGTTATTGACATTAAGAGATATCTTATATACAGTTGGTAACATGGTGTTCCTTTTGTACAAAAATCTACAGTTGAAATATTTTCAGCTTAGGCAGTGAACTCCGCTCCTTGGCTGTCCTTGCCACTTCCACCGCTAGTGTAATCATTTGGGTCGAATAAAATTTATTATGGCGATCTTAGGATGTAATAAACTCTGAATCATGAGCACTCCCCATAAAATAGTATTAATATATGGCAAAGTAACATCAAAACATAAACTTTAGAATTTGTTGTTTGAATACAAGTTATGTTTGAAATTGGAAACAAGTTTCCGGAGCCTAAGTAATAGCATGTATGAGATAAATCAGGCAACAAAAATAGTCTTAAATTAACAACTTTCACAGCCACTCATGTCTTTATATTTCAGTGAAAAACGTTTTAGCCCTCTATTTAACGAGCTCTAAACATCTAAGGCAAATATATATATGTTTTTCAACCTCTTTATTTCTATGGAACACCCCCAGGGGTAATTTAAATACAATATGCATTTTTTTTTTTTTTTTTTTTTTTTTTTTTTTTTTTTTTTTGGTGCAAAACTCGTAAAAAGTACATATGATATATGTATGTCACAAAGAGAAGGAAAGAATCTTATTTCAAACCAAAATTTTATTTTGGCATTCCAATTTTTTTTCGTTTCTGTGTAAAAGATAAAAGTAGTTATGTACAATGAACTACTGCTGTTAGTTCATGAAATTATTGTTGGAACAGAATTTAATTTAAGGTGTCATATTTTAAATAAAACAGCTGTAGGGACTGGCATGCCCGCGCAAGGCTCCATCTTTCTTTCTTATCCCTTAGGGTAAGAAATTCTATTGCCTTCTTTGACTTACTGGCTTTTCTGGTTCTGTTTGGTTTTTAGCTTGTTAACTTTTTCCTTTCTGTTGAGCCTTTTTTTAAAAAAAAAATCTCTATATATATAAAGATGAATGTATGTGTGTTTGTTTGTTCTTCATACAAATCCACAGTTTTCATCCTATCTCGATGAAACTTTGCACACTTATCCTTTGAAACAAGGAGAAAAATACTGTCTACATTTGGTTGAAAAATTATCTGTATAAATAATACATGTTGTCTCATAATTTCAAAATACTACTGAATGGCGATAGACAGACGCGTTGGATATGAACGTCTGTATACTGCTTTTCCGTGTATCGGTCAGACAGCTCTGTGGTTAAAGCGCTTGCTTACAAATGTTTGGGTCGTGGTCTCCGGTTCAAATCGCCGTGGAGGCTAAGATTTTTAAAAATTGTTTTTGATCGTAAGAGTCACGCCTGGGCCGTAGGTTATTCGGATTGAATGTTAAACTGTAGATATCACAAATTTAGGGGTGCAATGCGAGGCAAATCATAGGTAGTCTTGCAATGCTGTAGGTGTACACTTTTTTAAGTTATAATGATCCCTCAGGGGTTGTTCGCAGTCAGTGTGTGTGTGTGTGTGTGTGTGTGTGTGTGTGTGTGTGTGTGTGTGTGTGTGTGAACCACAGCAATAATACTATAAATACGGAAGTAAGTCTCTGTCTTTTTGCTACGTTTTGACGACCAAATGGCTATATCGATGTTGATGTAATTTGACAAGAAAATCTGTATGAAGGGCATAGGACATTTTCTCCGGTATGTTTAATAGTTGTAGTCACGAAATTTTGAGACCTTATCGTATGGTGACAGTAATAAGTTGGAAACTGATTCGCTTCAAGAGACTGGTACGACGGTAGAATGATATAGTGATAGCTTTCCTGTCATATTATGCCGACTTGGTGTTGTTTGGGTCCAATCCTTCGTTACCAACAACTTTCTATATTCAATTCTGGCAAAAAATTCTTAATCCACACGTACGAAGTCGTGGGTACGAGATAGTTATATATACATTTTTAATTTTTTTCATTGTTATAATAAATGCTTGCATTTACTTACTCCCATTTTTTCAATCATTTCCTCTGAGGTTAATTTCCTGTGTTATTAACCTTAGTGGTCACTTATGGGGGCCTTCTTCTCTGTCATATTGCACAAGAGAACGAATAAGTTCATTTTCGCTGTCCCGCGTATTTTTTTTTTTTTTTTTTTTTTTAATTTTCTGCTAGGTGCTCGAAACGTTCTTTTAGTTTTGTGCTTGCTGCGATCTTGTGTAGGGCATCCGTTGGGAAGTGCATCGTAGATGGAAGGCCCTCATCAGAGCACGATTTTGCAGGTGCTGTAGGCGGTCGATGTTGGTGTTTGCTGCATACGCCCACACAGGACAAGCGTACTCCATTATGGGGTGCACCAGTGCCTTGTATATTCAAAGCCCACATTCTGGGCGCAGTGTGTTGTTAGAGTTTAGCACAGGGTACAGTGCGCCCAGCCGCTGGTTTGACAGGCCCGCATTTAACCATAGGCTACCAAGACTGTAGCCTAGGGGCCCTCACAGGACAACCAATAACCGGTTGGACGGGCCCCCGCCTAGGCCGGTAGTAGAGCTAAATTCGAGAGAACGCAGGTTCCATTTGCGGTCGTTCTATTCAGATTTCAATTTTCGAAATCACTGGAAGGTGAAGCCGGGATAGTTTCTTCAAAAATCAGCGGGTGAATTCCTTCTCGTTCCTCGAATCAAGACCCTCCTGGCTCTAATGACCTTGACGTCGACGATCCCAAAAGTCAGGGGCGTAGCTATCGGAGGGCTCGGCGGTGCCGTGCACCAGGGCCCCCAAGCACGAGGGGCCCCCGAGTAGGTGAGGGGACCGCCAAGTAACCTAATTAATAAAGTAGAAATAGGTAATACAGTCATGTCGCAATATTACAACTCTGTATAATGTCTAATAAAGTTTATAGAATCTGGAAATATTTCCTGAACTGCAGTAAGAGATAGTGGTCTCCAGAGAGAGACCGGAAGTGGGAGGAAATGGCGGATCGCTTACAGCCGAGAAATGCGAAAGGAAGTTCGCAGGACAGGAGAAAGCAGAACTGGATCAAATGGATTCTGCGCATGACTAGACAATTTTCCTTTCAGTGGCAGCCCCCGCGCGAGACGATGATTGAAGCCACATCCGATGCGCTCTGTCTTCCGGCGCCCCTAGCTGTGCACATCTCTGCTGCTTCGGCATTCGTTACTCGCAATGACTAGACGCCACATTCCGCTCCGCTACGCGGCGGCAACAAGTAGCCCGGGAATTGCTCCGATTCGGATGCTGTTTAAGGCGCCGCCATACGGACGCGGATTCAGATCCAGCCGCCTCGTGCGTAACGACCACCCGCATTACGTCGTAACCGTGAAGCCGGAAGGTGTTCTATCCTATGGTCGCCTCAACTGAAAAAAAATACTTTTCACGAATATATTCCAGTTCTCCTTACGCATTTTAACCTTTATTTCCCCTTTCTTATCACGCCTTCTTTCAAGCGGTGGAACCAGGGGGGACTAGAGTGCTCAAACACCCCTCCCCCAAAAGTAGGTCTACCTCCGACATCTTAATTTGTAATTTTTGAGATTTGGAGACCTTTTTTTAGCTCTGCTGATCTTTTAAGGGTAGCATGACTATACAGCCTACCCTTAACCGACTCAATCGCCCCCCCCCCCCCCGTCCCAAACGAAATCCGCTCGAGCCCATCAAAATCCGCTCAAGCCTCCCTCCCCCAAACCAAATCCCGGATCCGCCACTTCCTTCTTTCATAAATTCGTAATAATCTGATATTTCTTTATTTCCCATATACAGTGGGTGGCCAAATTATTATACTCAATAGGTCATAAAGCAAAAAAAGTCATGAAGTTTTTAAAAGACGAAAAAATAACCCTCTTGGATTGGCCTGGAAATTCGCCAGACCTTAACCCTATTGAGAATGTCTGGGCGGCGCTAAAAAAAGAAATTTGCAAGGATAAAATTATTACTAATAAAAAAGAATTAATAGAAAATATTATTACAGCATGGCACAGAACACCTGAATTTCAAGAAATTTCCAAAAAGTGCATTGCCAGCATGCCGCAGCATCTACAAAACGTGATTGCTCAAAAGGGAGGATTCACTAAATATTGATTAATATTTTTTTCTATTAATATAACATAATTCCTATGCTAAATTATGTTTTATTTATTTTTCCTTAATTCATTAAACCTATAAAGATAACAATAAAAACGATATCATAGGTCTATTAGTAGATTAAATGTATAATAACACACGAAACAATGTTTTTTTTTTCAAACGAGTATAATAATTTGGCCACCTACTGTATTTACACCCAACGGACAAAATCAAGTACGGGCGGATCCAGGGGGGGGGGGGGGCTAGGGAGTTCAAGTCCCCCCCAAAAGTATCTATGTCCACCTCCTACATTGTAATTTTGGAGACTCGAGCCCCCCTCCCCCAAAGCCAAAATCCACTTAAGGCAAGCTTTTCCCCCCCTCTCCAACCAAAATCCACTCTACCCAAGCCCCCCCCCCCCAAAGCAAAGTCCGCTCAAGCCCCTCCCAAAGCAAAATCCTGGATCCGCCCCTCCAATTAAGTAAACTAATTGCTTATGTTGTGTTTTCTCTTTTTTGTGATATTTGTCTGCTAACTCCTTTCCAAAACGTGTTAATTCCATAAAGTTTACTTACGTGATTTTTTTTTTTTATCTATAATGATGTTTATTGCGATTAGTTTTTCATTCTTTCTTAACTTACCAATGTCCACTTCCTGTGTTCAGTACTTACAGTCAGAAATTTTTCTCTTGTCTCTCGTTTTTTGCTTATGGCGAGATCATTAGAGGCGGGAAAGGACTGGGGCGAGGAACGGGAAGGAATTCGGCCATAGCCTTTTAAAGGGTGCATCCCGGCACTCGCCTAGAGTGTTTTGGGGAAACCATGGAAACCCAAATCTGGATGGCTGAACGGGGATTCGAACCCGCGTCCTCCCGATAGCAGGGTTGTAACGGAGCTCATCTTTGCGGAAGCGGATGTGGATGCGGATGTTCAGTGCTTAACATCCACGGATGTTTTGCGAAAGCGGAGGTGGAAAACTAAATTTATAATTATTTGGATTTTAGTATTTTAGCAAAAAAATTAAATCAAAAATTATATTTTGTATGCCAAATTCTACATTTTTTCATACGTAAGGTCTATTTCCATATAATACTGCCTTACTGATTTATTTTTTGCCTCATCTTTCAACAACAAAAAACGTGGGATGATTTGACAAGTGAATTAAATGATTTACATAACTACACACGCATCTAAAAATCAATCTTTCTCATATGAACTTTGAAGAGTTCGCAGCTCAACTGATGTAAGCGTCAAGCACAAGGCCACGCCACCGCAATTCTCCGTGTCGCCACCCACCTTTCCACCGCTATAGCGGCGCATTCACAGTCCAACCTGTAGGACCTACGATGTTCCGATTTTCCGATAAAGGCGTTACAGGACTACACGTAGGACGTGCTGTATGTTGTTGGACTCCCAGACAACCAACACGGGTCATTGCCGTGCAACAAACTATGGCGTTGGATCATGATTGGAGGAATCATCCTGCGAGTGTGCGGCGAGAAAGTACTAGTGGTAAGGATTGCTTGGAACATTTTTGGACCCCTTCAAGTGGCGTGAATGGGTGAGCGCATCCTACGGTAGTTCTACGCGAATGTCCTATAAGTTGGACCGTGAATAGGCCGCTTTACTTTACATGCAGGCTCAAACTTGTAAATTCCTCGCTTATGTAATAACATCGTTCAGTTCATTGTTACTATTATTGAAAGATCAAAGAAAAACAACAGGTTGTTGTTTGCTAATCGGTGATGGGCTGAATCTCGCATAAACAAATTAGAATAGGCCTAATATATATTACGATACAAACAAAATATCCGCATTAAAAATTGCAGATGTGGAGGTAGGATCTCATGCGAAAATTGCGCACTTGCGGATGCGGATATCCGTTACATCCCTAATTCGAAGTTCGTGGTCTAAAAGTTGAGACTCATTTTGCACGCTTCCTGAGATTGTTTCTACGACTTGCAGTGCCGCAGCAAGAAGAATAGAAGGAGAAGCTGACAAGTTGCCGAAAATTAACAGCATGGCTTACGTATTATCACTTGCGTGGATGTCGTCATTACAATTGCACATTTATTTACAGTTTCCGATAAAGAAGCAGTCTCGTACCAAGCAATAACACCAACTATGGGGAGTGAAGCTGGTTTGGTGGAAGCAGAGTAGGTGGCATCCACAAAATCTTCACCAAAATGTCTTGAGTGTCGTGTAGAAATAGGGTGGATCAGTAACAGAACTTGTTAGAACGAAGACTTTTCCGGCGTATGCTTGCAATGTTCACGGGTGTACCGCCGGATTGTGTTAATTTGGCGGTACACCCGTGAAGACTTCATTGCAGTAACAGAACTTGCCTAAAGGTGTACAGATTTGACATATATAACTACCATTTATTCTTCTGTTCATTTTTCCAAATTGTTATGGTGTAGTATTAACTAAATTTCGTAACCGTAGCTGCAGAATGCGACTGTGTTCCGGACAGGTAAATAACTCCCTGATGTATAATCTAAGATCTACGTAAGCCAATTACCACAGGACGAAAGTTGAAAGCTTCTAAGAAGCGTAAGATAGTTCCCCAGCAGGTTTTTGGGAGATGTTGCGGTAATTAGGAGATCTTCCCGACTTTTTTAAGTTCCGCTTTGTATCGTACGTAAAAGTAACACACAACACTGTACGTATTCCGGCCAGGTCTCTATTAACAAAAGAAACAAGAATTCACAATTGGTTATACCAACGTCAATATGGCGTTACAAGCCAACTCGCCAATCATTCTAAGCCTTCCTGTATGTCCAGTGTGGGGCGCAAGTTCTTGCAGGTGGCCCTTCCTGTGAAAGCGACCCGCCTCGATTACTCCATCGAGCTGCTTTAACAAGCTTTTGAAAGTCACTCATTATCCTTAGAAAGGAGCTACAGTAAATTTATCCCAGTAACAAGCTCAGTGCTATCATAAAAACTTGAGAAGTGGATTTTATTAAGCTTCCTTCTTGTTAGCGCGGGAAATTGTGGCTACTAAAGGCACTAACTTGTCTTACAACACTTATGTAGTGTTATCTCAATCAAATGAGATAGTTTCTAATTGATGTAACAACGCTACCGGATCGTAGGAGGAGTACAAATGATGTGGTAATTATTCTATATGCTGAACGTGTAGCCAACTTGTTAAGAGTATCATTTTCACCCATCCCTTCAGTTTTAGCTTTATGTCTCTATAGCCAGAAGTGATTGCGGCATAGTTTAAGCACAGTACATAGCCCTGGCTTCAGTTGGAAGGTGTGGTAAATTTAGATATTAGAACTTATGATTAGTTTTGTTTCTGTAGTGTGGTGTGTTTAGCTTGGTGGGTTGGAGGTAGTTGTTTAATCCGACATTTGCGAAGAACCCGGATGCGAATTACGGGCTGACCATCCAGATTTTGTTTCTCCACGATTTCCTGAAAACATCTGAACAATCTTTTAGAGAGCCAACGTCCTTTAACCTGGCCCATATCTTTACTACAGTAATTTAGAAAATGGCCTATCTAACAAGGAAGGTTTCCCAATCGTGTCCTCCGATTTTAATAATTTTGCGATATGTTATGCCAGATTTACATCTTCGGCAACGTATTTTTTTATCTGCGGAAAAATGTATTTAGGGGGTAAAATAGCTATCCAAAAGTTGAGAGTGAAAACTGAAAGTATAGTTGTTTCATATAGGAAAAAATAATAATTGCAGAATGTTTCTCACAAGATAGAACAGAAAACAAATTTTCTCAGTGTGTTTACCCGATTTTCAGAGAGGAAATTACCTTCCTCGTTTTAGTAGTTCTCGCCTAAAAATTGTAAAAACAGACAAAGAAATCTTTAAAAAAATATGGATTACGCTTCAGGCTAGTAAAAAATTTAAGGATTTTTCCGTTTCTTCAAAAATATATCGAAATTTGAGATTACTTTCTTTCTGCTTTTTTTTTTTTTTTTTTTTTTTTTTTTTTTACGTTAGAGGCAGGATTGGGATTACCACCCCAAATCCATCACATTTATGCCGCAGATGCAATTCTACCCCCCTTTTTATATGATTTTGCTACGTGTTGTAGTAGATTAAAGTCAGAGTTCAAAATATTTTATTCGGTCTGCGCAAAAAGAAAATTGTAATAGTGCCTCAGAGATAGAGGTATCAAGGAAATTGTTTTCTTGGTTCATACAGATGAAATAATCAATTTTTTCAAATGAATTGCATAATGTTAATCGCAGGTGAGGATAAAAAAACACAGTTTCCGCAGTCTGATTACCCAATTTTTCCGGTGTAAATCCTTTCCACAATTTTCAAAATTCTTACCTAAATACTATGAATACAAACAGAAAAATAAAAAAAAAAAAAATTATCTTGCTCTTCGCTGAAATAAAGCGCTTGTGGTTTGCTTTTTTGAATTATCGGTCGGGTGAAATAACGTAGTACAACGGAACAATCCACCTATGTGGCGGTATGTAAGAAGATATTGCCTTCGGACCGACGCCAAGCTGAAACCGGACCTGCAAGATCAGTGCTAGCTCGTATCGTTTGGTTGCGACGTTCGATAGAACCAGAGTTCCAATCCAACTTCCAGTTTCTTACGATTTCTCCCACGCCCTGAAGCTTTGTCATCACCGAATGCTGCTTTCGCGTTTCCATAAAATTCTGAATGCCTCGAAGCACTTACGCTGCCTTCGTTGAACTGAACAAAAGTCAGAAAAGGGTTTCTTTCCCTTTCTTAAAATATACGTTTATTTTAGTTAATCCAGGGAATGAAAACGAAACAAAGGGAAGTAAGATAGGTTATGAAAGGAGCACCAGAGTGAAATGCGAGACTGGGGCCTGAGTGGGTATTGGGGTCGTGGAGTTAGTACCCTCTCCGTCTGGTGCTGGCAGATGTCCGAATAAAACCAGACAGCTCGTCATGGCCACTTACTAGGCACATTTCGTGGCGTGAGGTACCGTTTGTCCAACTTAAGATATTCCGGTCACAAGCGTGAAACATTTCATGTGCGCAGTTCCATTTATCATAATCAAGACTCAAGCTTCCTGCAACTACCTCGTCCATTAGGGAACTTCTGTATGTACCGCATTCAGCGTGAGTTGAACGAGAAATAATTAAGAAGAGAGAAACAGCTGCAAAATGCAAAGAAAAAGATTAGAAATGTTGGTTTGCACACTATCAATTAAATAAATCCATAGTGTTAGTGTCAAATAACTTAACAGTATCTTAGTCTCAAATATCAGCAGTAATTTTGGGTTGATTGCTTTTTAATGAGTTTAACTGCACTTTACGTAGTAACGGTTATAATAGCTGTGTTCTACAAGCTTGGCCACTTAATATTAGTAACGAAGGGTTAGTACTTGAGACCCGTGAAGATCGTCATTGATAGTATAAACTTACAAGATAACGAATATCCATCCGAATTTATTCTAATATTGGACTTTGACAAATTTCGATAGTGAAAATCTGGATAACGATAAAAAAGATTTCTGCCACTCTCGAAATATTTCTTACAATCCCACAGTTAATTATCCAGTTACGGTAAGATTTATATCGTCAGCTGTGTGGTTAATCAGAAATATAGTCAGGAAAGGAAAATCCATATTCAACAAACATATTTTTTGCTTATAGCTTTACGGCTCGTCGACATCATTAGAGGAGGGAAGGGAGTGGGGCCAAGGAATTGGAAGAAATTCGACGATGGCCTTTTTAAGGATCCATCCCGGCATTTACCTTAAGTGGTATAGGAAAACCATGGAAAATATAGACTGCCGGTCGGGGATTCATACCCACGTCTTCCCGAATGCGACGCTAAACAGTGCTTCTTCATTTGGGAATGTAAATGTAACAAAAAGTGTGTTATCTTGTTTTGGAACTCGTTAGCACACACATTCATTTTTTCAGTGAGTTCGTTATTTAGAATGCTCAATGTTCGTTCACTTCCTGGAAGATCAGTGTATTTTATATAGTTTATGCTCTGGTGTAGAAAGGATTTAAACTCCTGACAAAATTAAATCTGCACTTCCAATGCAGGTACTGTTTCCGTATCTAAGAATGACTCCGAAGCAATAATCGATTCATTTCAGACATACTAAAGTACTTCATTGCTGTTAAAAATTAGCTATCGTAATTTAGTGATGCGAAAGTGAAGACGATGTAGACTAGCTACTTTATCTAACATACTATTGACGTTAAAAAAATAACTGCCACATTTCTTTCTTTCTTCCTCTTTTTTTTTTTTTTTTTTACAGAGGAAATAACGCAAATACGTTTGAAAACTATCAACCTTACTCTTTTAGCTGGCCGCATGGCTAAAAATAAGAATGATTCGAGTTTTTCATTTAAAATGTATTAAGTGGAACGACAACTTTGATATCTGTGAGGTAGCGTTGCGTTTCGAGGGCCAAAGACCTCAACGGCCGTTGTAGGATTTGAAAGCTGTTAAGTGATGCATGCGTACAAGGAGACTAGTCCCGTGGAATGCTGTGTGAAAGTCGTTAAAGGGGTAACACCGAATACGGATAACTGATTTATACAGGGTGTTACAAAAAGGTACGGCCAAAATTTCAGGAAACATTGCTCACACACAAACAAAGAAAATATGTTATGTGGACATGTGTCCGTAAACGCTTACTTTCCATGTTAGAGCTCATTTTATTACTTCTCTTCAAATCACATTAAACATGGAATGGAAACACACAGCAACAGAACGTACCAGCGTGACTTCAAACACTATGTTACAGGAAATGTTCAAAATGTCCTCCGTTAGCGAGGATACATGCATCCACCCTCCGTCGCATGGAATCCCTGATGCGCTGATGCAGCCCTGGAGAATGGCGTATTGTATCACAGCCGTCCACAATGTGAGCTCTAACATGGAAAGTAAGCGTTTCCGGACACATGTCCACATAACATATTTTCTTTGTTTGTGTGTGAGGAATGTTTCCTGAAAGTTTGGCCGTACCTTTTTGTAACACCCTGTATATCAGATAAACCTGTCAGGAAATGCAACGTCGAATATGTTTTAGTTGAATGCATCGCTTAGTTATGAAGGATCAATTTTTGATGAATACACATTTGCCTGCATACGCTGTGGTATATTGCGTTTTGACGGCTGCTATTGCCCTTGGAACGAATGGTGAGAGGACATTTATAGGAAGCTATGTACAACTACCAAATATACTCTGCAATTCAGTTAATAGCCGATTGTTGTATTTCGTAGGAATCTAACGTGAAAATCATTTCAGTGATGCAGCGAAACCTGTTTTAAAAACTATTGGGCCTACATTTCTACCCCTGTAACAAAGAAGCGTAGATTTGCATAGGATCCTTTTCCATAAGAAAGCGTCAGGCTATGAGTGAGAGCAGTGAAGGCATATTATATTTTCTACAGGGCGTTCGCCGGGAAACGCAACCCACTGTTAGCGCTACAAGGAAGAAACTGCTCCCGGCGAGCGAGCGCTCAGTTTCCGGCATTGTTCGACCGTCGGCCGCGGACTATTTCATAATAATTACGCTTCATAAACTTGTGTGCTAAGCATTTAAATGTGACGTAATTCATTAGCTTACCTTATAAAAGATGCTGGAAGTGTTGACCCACTTGTGTAATGCACATTTCACATCTTCTGAACATATTTCGAGACACACGCTGCCCTAACTGACTTAATGATTTTTTGGGTGACTGTTCTAGTCGAAAAGCGATATCGTCAATTTTCTCCTCTGTGAGAATACGGTTGACCGACAGTCTCTTTTTGTTAAAAAATGAACCCGTTTCTCTTATTTTTTTAACCAGACGCAGAATTGTTGATTTAGCTGGCAGTAAAGCGCCAGGAAATTCGCGACGAAATTTACTGCGACACTTTTTAAACGACTTCTTCTTCACATATGTATCGTAGAGAAATATTCTTTGTTGCAAACTGTAACGTACCATAATTTTACTCACACTCAAACACGGTACAGATTAGTAAGAGTATGAAGCCCCAAACCAGCCAAACCGCAAAGAAACGTTTATTCACAACACTGATTAATAAGAAACTGAAGTCACAAACTATCTACAATGCAAAGAACCCGTTCTTAACAATGTAAGGGTCACTGCACTGCACTGTTGGGGCAGCGGAGGTGTTAAACAGTGCGGTGATTCACGGTGCCGTGTGGCGGAAACTGCTGGTCCGACTGACCGAGCAAGTTGCCGACGGCAACAGACTGGGAGGGTAGCGTTTTCCGGCGAACGCCCTGTATTTGCCGCAATGGCGAAAATTACATATTCTTCGCATCCTATCGAGACTGTCATCATGATTTTCTGCTTTCTCGAAATATTTGGAAGTTTCCAGAGTTATGAATATCACTGAAAGGAATGTGATTTGAATCATGGTGAAGAGCAAAAACGCTTTCCTGAAATGCAACAAGCAGTGGTTGAAATATTTTAAAGAAGATTAAGCAACAATATTTTTCTCCTCGTAGAACTGTGATATTGTTAGAGCATGCATCGTGTAGAATCTAGATTTTTGGCGAGTATGGTTTTATTTTTAAGAATTCGATTAGTGCACATTATATTTAATGAACATCTCCATCGATATTATTTTCATAAAAGTAAAACAATATTTTTTAGTGTCTGGGTTGGAACAAAGGTTCATCGCCTATCGTCACAGGAAGCGTTCTACCTGTCCAGTTGCCAGACTTACTTTTCTCATATAACTTCTGCTAAAAATTCACAAGCGGTGAAACCGAAGTGTTGCTTAGATATATTTTTTGCTGAACATATCCTATCACTGAAGAACTTAATTAGGACACTTGCTTTTTGGTATGACCTTACTGTTAGGTGTATCATAATGAAAGTACCTTTTATTTCTCTTTGCCTTGTTTTATTTCGTGTGTTTACTAAGTTTTTTGGGCTTATCGCATGACGCCTCATCTACTGCTAGGTCATTAGAGGAGGGAAAGGATTGAGGCAAGGAACGGTAGGGAATTCGGCCATGGCCTTTTAAAGGAACTATATCGGCATTCGCCTGTAGTGATTTGGGGGAACCATGATAAACCAAAATCTGGATGGCCGGACGCGGATTTGACCCCGCGTCCTCCCTAATGCGAGGCCATTTCGTATGTCTTCCCTAAAACTTCCGGTACTGTAATATAATTTAGTCCTACGTGCATTCCGAAAACACTGTAACTTGAAAGTCTAGAGTATCTGAAACAAGTTATCTTTCTGAAAGAAATTATGAGAATCCAAAATGTTAAAATAATTTCAGTATTCCCTTTGCGGATAATATGCCCGGAGTGCTGACCAAAGCGAACTGTTTTCATGTCCTACGACATAGAAAACATTCCCGATGTTTAACTCACCAACACGGAAGTTTACGGTATCTTAATATGTAATTCTGTAAAACAAATCTGAATATAAAATTGTATCGGTATTGTGATAAATATTTCAATTTGTGACGAGGAAGACGACATGTGAACCCAGGCGGTATAGTCGGAGTGCTTACACTGAGACCGTTTGACTTTGGGGTCACGCGTTTTTCTTTTTCATATTTTATGGGCGTGTATCCGTGTAACAATGTAATACTGTGCTATCATACACCTCTCATTCATGCTCGAGAAACTTTATGTCGATTTCTCGAAGATTTGACTCGCATTATTACAATCATAAAATGGAGTTGATATAATTCAACGCGATTCAAACCTTTCAGAACTTTGAGAATGGTTCGTAAGTGCGCCTTAGCACTGTTCCACAGTATTGCACTTAAGATCTGCTACACGCATCTAAAATTTGAGAAAAATCCGTAATCCCAACATCTGGTGTCTCCTTGTTACTGGTCTGGCCTAATGTTCAGAGGCCACCTGTTTGAACCCAATCTTTAATTGTGTTCAGTTTATGATGCACTGTCTTCTCTGCAGTTACTATTCTAAAATTCGTGGTCGATAAGGAAATATTTTAGAAATGAGAAATACATTCTCTTCCGGCTGGATCAGCTGAAAGCGGGACGCCTATTTTTTATTTTTATTTCTCCCCTTTCTGTTTAAGCCATATATGGACTGCGACTACGCATCTTCATTTCCTCTTCTGAGTTTCCTTCCTCCGTCGCCAATACTCCATTATTTGTCTCACTCTTGCTTTTTATTCCTCTGAAAATTCCCTCCTTTTCCTAATTGGTTTTTCTTCAGTCAGATCCTTTACCTCCGCAATTTCTCCTCTGAATAATTCCCTGTCTTGGATGTCTTCCATGCTGATCCCACGTCTTTTCAGATCCTGATGGACGCCTATTAATTAATCATTTTTAAAGTAAGGTGACGTGATATACAAGTTTAGTCTGAAAAGTTCTAGGCTTCACTGTCCTTAGAACGGTAGATTCCGCTAAATACCTAGGGGTAACAATTCGTAATAATTTGTCGTGGAATGAGCATATCGAGAATGTAATGGGAAAAGCAAATCGTATGCTCCGATTTCTAGGTCGTAATTTAAATCAATGCACTCAGGAAGTTAAATCGATTGTATACAAGTCACTAGTACGTCCTCACTTAGAGTATTGTTGCTCTGTATGGGGTCCCCATCAAAAGGGATTAATGGAGGCTTTAGAGAAGGTCCAAAGAAGAGCCGCCCGATTCGTGACAGGTTGGAGGGAATTCGTAAGTGCGATGTTGAAGGAGTTAGGTTGGGAAGACCTGGAACACCGAAGGAGTTGCTCTCGACGGAAGCTAATTGAAAAATTCACGACAGACATATTTCGGAATGACAGCCAGCAAATATTGCTACCAGCAACATTCATATCCCGGAATGACCGTGAAGGTAAGATAAGAGAAATCAGGGCCAGAACCGATTCATTTCTGTACTCATTTCTCCCACGAGCGATTAGGGAATGGAATAGAAAGGATTTACCGGGCGAGTAAACTTAAAATCCGACAGGAGTAGCTTTCGATAAAGCACTCCAGCCATCCTGATCTGGGTTTTCCATGGTTTTCCCAGATCACTCCACGCGAATGCGGGTATAGTTCCTCACAATAGCCCATGGGCGCCTCCTGCCATATCCCTTATAACCCTTTTCGATAGGTGCAATGCACCCTCCGCCACACACTTTTAGTGAATCGCGGAGTAATAATAATAATAATAATAATAATAGTAGATTATTGCTTACATTACTGGATGTCTTAATGACAATTTACAAACTGTTCTAAGAAACTTGTTGGTCTATAGTGACTAGTGGTTACGAAATTCTGGTGAAATTTCATTCTCCGCATTGTGCTGACAGCATTGTCGTCAATGCTCGAGGCCAGAGATGTAGTTGGGTCTCGTTAGAGCGTGGTGGGGCTGACCCTACCAGGATGGCGACTTCCTTCCTCATTGCAGACAGCGGTGCCTAACGCTTTGATCACTAAACTCGATGGTCCAGGAACCCAGAATGATGAGCACAGTTAACAAATAGAAATGTACCATTAATGTACATGCTGGCATAACATCGATAGCAAGAGTGCTAGTACGGTATTTCAGTGTTCTTGTAACTTTGGTATGACGTGCTATCGTGTGGTGTATGTTGGCCGTGAAGATTGGTTCTGTCGACTATTAACAGAGTTTTCACTTCTCGCCTTTTCCGCCTCTGCCTTTAACATTAACCTAATTGAGGAACTGAAGTGTCGCCTAATATCTGTGAAACGTGAAATCTATTTTTTTTGTGAAAAATGTGTACTTACGAGGGTGAGTCAAATGAAAACCTTAAATTTGTAATAAAAAATCGAAATTACGCACGGTTATCCTGTAAGTTGGTAAGCGTGCTACAAGTAGCGTGCAGAATTGCATGTAGGTGGCAGCATAGTGCAGATGCACAAATACCGTCGCAGTATCAGTATAAACATGGCTGCCCCACTTGAGAATTGCGCCAGGGAAGAACAGCGTTCTGTTATTCAGTTTTTGAGTAGTGAAGGTGTGAAACCTATTGAAATTCATCGAAGAATGAAGGTTCAGCACGGTGATGCATGTTTGTCACAGCAGCAAGTCTACGAATAGAGTAGGAAGTTCGCAAATGGTGTGACTTCAGTGGAAGATGCTCCTCGTCCATGTCAGGCACAACGAGTTGTGACTCCACAGAACACTGCAGCAGTTGAAGCCATAGTGATGGAAAACTGCCGAGTGACACTGAATGACATTGCAGCATGTTTAAAGATTATTCATGGTTCAGCATTGTGCATGATGTGCTCCAGTTTCACAAAGTGTCTGCAGCTGACTCCTGAAATGAGATGCTTGTGAAGAACTTCTTCGGCGCTTTGATCGAGAAGGTGATGGCTTCCTTGCAAGAATCGTTACTGTTGCAACAATCACAAACCTGCATTTTGAGTGTCTTCCTCATCCACCATACTCACCAGACCTTGCCCCAAGTGATTTCCATATGTTTGGACCACTCAAAGCAGCAATGGGAGGAAAGAAGTTCCGTTCTGATGAAGAGGTACGCCACGCGGTGCATGAGTGGTTGCGCAGACTACCAAAATAATTTTTTTCTAAATGATTTTATGCACTTTGTAAGCGCTGGAGACTTGCATTGAGCGTGGGGAAGATTATGTTGGAAAGTGATACAGCTTTGTACAATAAATAATATTTTCAAAAATATTTAAGGTTTTCATTTGACTCCCCCTCGTACAAGCTCAAAAAGAGGCTTTCGCAATGTATCAACCAAAACTTTGTCTGGCCTCCCACCGAAATTCGCATTTATTTGGGACGAAATTGGAGTGTTAACAAGATTTCTGATTTTGTTAACACTCATATGGGATACCGATGGAAACACAGCTTCAGTTTTCCTTGTGTCGTAATATACACTACACTAGGTGTATGCCCGTGCAGCTTTTTTACGTCACTGGTCTAGAACAGGAACTAAATTAAAAAATTTAGTGTAAAAAAAAAGTTTTTACGGTCAAAGTTCTTTACCACGTAACGTGTTGTGGCCGATATACGATCTTAATTTGTGTTTCACCCTATGTGTTGGCTTTACAATATTTTAAGAATTTTCGTTCAATTGAAGGGACTTAAAAGTAGTAAAGACAGACATTTGGCGCAAACAAAGACTACGCACTAAATGGTAAAGCACAAGAGATCATGACTGTGTCATCTGATCTGGCAAAAATACGAACAGGACCTTTATGCAACCCCCAAGGGTTCACTTTACAAAATTTGAAGTTTTCTGTTCAATTTGAAGGGTGTTAGAAGTATTAATAGAAGTATTTAACACGGACAGACACGATAATTTCTTTAAATATTAGATGTGATGAACACAATTACTTTAATATTAACTTACAATATTCATTGTGGTAGCTTTCTTTCCCCTCGCGTAGCTTTAAAGGAGTTTCAATTTGCTACGCATTCCGCTTCTGTAATGGCTTTAGCTAACCCAGTAATTCTACCGAGTGAAGTGGACCTACAGCTTTCCGTGGCACCAGAACCATTGAGCGTGCTGGCATATTTGACGTGATAAATCGTAAGTTTTGCCACTAATTAAGATCAGATCAAAGTCACTTGAAAATCCCACTAGAGCTCAGAATTCTAACAAGGGATTCCTGATCCCTTAATGCTCAGTCAGGCATCTTAACAAATAAAGCACCAGCCCGCTTAAAATGGCGGTGAAAACTAGACATATGTACAACAATCATAACATTAAATTAATTCAACCGTGTAGGAAACGAAAGGTATGGTGTCAAGGGCGTATCCAGGATCAGAACTAGAGGGGGGCAGGATTTGAATTAGGGGGGGGGGGGGCAACTCATTTTGGTTTCGAGGAAGTGGGGTGGATGACTGAAACATGACATTACAAAATCAAACTCAAACCTATTCAGGAAACTATTTTTATCATTGATTAATATAGTAACCCAACTACTTAATCTAAGGACCTACTATGTAGTTAATTAAGATCGTAAGTCAGTTAGTTTTTTATGTAAATATTAATTGTCTCGGATTTTCAATTTCAATAATTTTGTTTGTCAATATCTCATGGTGTTCTTTCACGAAATTTCGACGCACACTCATCAGACATAATCCAGTCAATCTTTCTCTCCCAAAGTGCTCCTGAACTAGTTCTTCACTCGTCGAAGCGTACTGAAGGGAACTTAATTTTTCTTCTAAGGGGGGCAGCAGCCCCACTCTGCCCCTCGCTGGATACGCCCATGTATGGTGTGCGGATAATCGTCCCATTTCGTAACAGAAAGGAATTTCAGATAAACGTTTTGTTTTGTGTACCTTTTTCTAGTGTCCGCATAGAGTAATAAACACTTCGTTTACGATCTTCGTCACTCCAGCCTAGAAGATTCTTTGACGAGAGTGCCGATACACGGTACGGCGTGTATTGTTTGAGACTTATTAAGGGCTATTACTCGCCGTTAGCGCTGGGTAGTGATGCCGTAAGCACGGTGTTTATCGAGGGAACTTCTCCCAGCAGTGTGGAAAGTGGTCATGTAGCTGTTATAAGAGATAACACTCGCCCTGGAACAATGCTTCGGCGTGGGAGGCCTGCCGCTCCTCTTTCACTTCCCACTTACACTTTCCGTCGCTTCGCAGCTTTCCGCAATTTCGTCACGCCCGGACGGGTAAACATACTGCAGCTGTTACATCGTCTAATGTTTACACATTAAAATTTATTTTTTTTAAAAAAATGTGTTCTTCTTTGTACACAAAAATACATTTTACATGATTAACACCGAGCGTGATTGGGGAGTGGTTAACGCTCTGGCCTCGAATCCGGGCATTCAGATTTGGGTTTTCCATGGTTTCCCCAAATCACTCCAGACGAAAGTCGGGATGCTTCCTTCAAAAGGCCATGGCCTAATTCGTTCCTCTTCCTTGTCCCCAGTCCCATCCCGCCTCTAATGACCTCGACGTCGATGAGGCGTAAAGCAATAAGAAAAACAGGATTGACATCTGTATTCATAACTAGCTGATACCCGCGACTTCGTACGCGTGGATTAAGAATTTCGTTGCCAGAATTGAATATAGAAAGCTGTTAGTAACGTAGGATTGGTCCCAAGCAACACCGAGTCGGCATAATTCGGCCACACACACACACACACTGATTGCGAACAATCTTTGAGGTATCAATATAATTTACACCTACAGCATTGCAAGACTATGTACCTACGTTTGAATACTTAGGTCAATATCCTTAGCTGCTATACTAATGTTGGGTTTTCTTCTCCGTCTAGTGCAGCTAACAAATGAAAAAACTTTGTTATGGCATATGCGTTTCGGTTTATTAGACCATCATCAGTGCCCTAGAACAAGTTGTGTACAAGTTTTGATGTGTAGCATAATGTTTATCTAAATGAAGGTATTAAATTTGTTATTAAATATAATTTTTAGCTTATTTTACTTACAGTTTTTCTATATTACACTAGTGTAACTGATATGGAACAATTCCATAAACTAATGTAATATAGAAAAACTGTAAGTAAAATAAGCTAAAAATTATATTTAATAACAAATTTAATACCTTCATTTAGATAAACATTATGCTACACATCTAAACTTGTACATAACTTGTTCTAGGGCACTGATGATGGTCTAATAAACCGAAACGCATATGCCATAACAAAGTTTTTTCATTTGTTAGTTGCACTAGGTGGAGAAGAAAACCCAACATATGTACCTACGATTTGCCTTGCACCCATAAATTTGTAATATCTACAGTTTAACATTCAATCCGAACAACCGACGGTCCAAGCGTGACTCTTACGATAAAAAACAATTTTTAAAAATCTTAGCCTCCACGGAGATTTGAACCGGAGACCACGGCCCTAACATTAGTAAGCAAGCGCTTTAACCACTGAGCTACCTAACCGCTACACGGAAAAACAGTACAGAGACCTCCACATCTAACGCGTCTGTCTATCGCCGTTCAGTAATTTTTCTAAATTATAAGACAACACGTATTATTTAAACAGATAATTTTTCAACCAAATGTAGACAGTATTTTTCTCCTTGTTTCAAAGGATAAGTGTGCAAAGTTTCATCGAGATCGGATGAAAACTGTGGATTTGTATGAAGAACAAACAAACATACATACATTCATCTTTATGTATAGATAAATGATCAGTATACTATGGTTTACATCAATCTTAATTATATCAAACCATGTCCAAGGCTGCACTCGAATAGACTGCCTTCAAAAGATGGCCCTTGCACACTAGGTACTTTTATTTCCCTAATATATCTACTAACATGAGATAGTAGTTACCAGTTATAAAAACCAAAGTAATGTCACTTCCTCATTTCAAATTTTTACGTTCTACGGATTATTCAACCGATTCTTAATTAAATTTTTCTGTTTGTCATGTAACATCTGTACTGTATGGCAAATTAAATTGATCATTGTCCAAGTATAGTGTTGTAACTTGTTTGATGATCATTAAAAACATGCGGCGATGTATGTGAACTAGAGATCAAAGTCAAAAGTTTCACTTAAGAAATGAATAAAAAATAAAGTGTTTCGACCCACAAATTTCTATGGACAACAACGCCTCCTCAGAATTTTCTTGTGGTTTCTGGAACGTCTTTTAGCTGAAAACTGTCGATTTAGGTATCTATAGGTTTGCACCTCATGGCATTAGCGATCGACGTAGCGACGAAGCTCTGTATAGTTAAAGTTGTGTTGATCTAACTTCTGTCACTGAAGCCATTCCATGAAATATGCTTACGACAGAATGTATTACAGTATGTTTTCTTTTATTCCTTATTTTGGGAATACATCAACATAACAAGCATTAGCATAGAGCTTATATGGTTCACGGGCATATGGCGTATCACTCGCTTTCCCATGGAGCTGTAGATCACGTTTAAATTCTAACCATAACACAAAATCAGGTGAGTAGGGAAATTGTCAACGGCACATAAGCGTCATTGCAATTAATTAAGATAACCGAAATAATAAATAATAATCGACTTTGAGGACGAAAGTTGTCATGTACAGTGAAGTAACCGTAAGACACCATTCTTAGACTAGCTGTCGCAAGTATGTTTCGTCCATTAAAAAGTGCCTGCAGCCAGGACTTTATAAACTGAAATAATGCTTTAAGTGATATAACATTTCATGATACTCGATAATCAAAACTATAGTAAGGTTTTTATCAAACATCCATTCCACGCCACAAATCACAAATAGTACTGAGCTAATGCAACCCAAGCTTTCAAATCAGTCCTAAAAATTACTAGACGCACTGTGTGTGATTAGCACAACATTAATCCAACCTAATTTTATGATAAAACACCAAATGAGTTTCGTTTTTCCTTGCAGCAGGACTACCAACTGAGAAATGAAAAGGTTGACGTTAATTTTTTACCCTAAGCATCAGTTCCACGATTAAGTTTAACTTTTAGCCTACTTGAATGTTGAATGCCTTGGAGGTCGTATAGGTGACACAATCCAGTACGCTGGTTCCGCCCGCAAGCGTTAAAGAGCTGCTGTACTGGACTTGGGAAGCTGAAATGGTATCTGGCTCAAATGTCAGTCTAAGCATATCGGCCTTCATGATTTTCGTTAGGCCCTTCTCACACGATGCTACTCAAAGGAAACGGAATTGCTAACTAGTTACTGACCAATGTTCGCACACGATGCTACTCAAATCTCTGGAATTTCAGTCACTCGTGAGATTTGAGCGAGGCGACGATTTCTTCTGTTCGGATATTATATTATTCAAAGAAGGAATAGGAGATTAAAAAAATAATTTTATAAACAAAAGCTTTTGCTTGAAAGCTAAGAAGTGATGAAAATACCAACGATTTCACGTTCAACTATAGAATGTACATTTGTCATGATGGAAAAATTTCAAGTGTTTTACAGTCACATACGATGTAATGACTAACAAAAAGTGATTAATATACTAAAATCAGCTTGCACAATTGTCAGGAGTGGGAAAGGAGTCATGTACAGTCCGATTAAATTTGGAAATAATGCAACTTACACACTGCACATAATTCCGCTGACACAACTTAAAATTAGTTTTTGTTCGTCGGCATATTACATCAAAAATTATTTAGCCAATTACTTTATTACTCCACAAAGAGCACTTCCGTGGCAATGGAGTTATATTATGAAATTTAATTTAAGAAAAATAAATCTGAAGTGTTTATATAAAATATTATTCATTACTCTTTGTTAAAAACATGTTTACGTAGCTGATAAATTAGCTTTTTGTCTGATAACACTCCATGCTTTTTCTGTGTCAACTTTCCGTGAATATTCACTCAACTTGTAGTTGCATAAACACGGATGTTTCTCGATTTCAGCAACAAGGTTTAAATTTATTATCTGATCCGCCATTTTTGTTGAGAAACTAGTTGAAAACTAGCAGCGCGGCAACTGGCATGCTGCGTCGCTTCGAACTAATCGCGGACGCGTTGCGGACTGGTTTCCAACCGATCGCCCCGTGTGAGAGCCTCCATACAAATACTAGTGCTGTGACTGGAAAGAAACTGACTTGTGATCCTAGTTCGTAACTGGTTTCTTTTCAGTAGCGCCGTGTGAGAAGGGCCTAAGTCATTTATTGGACTAGCGACATGGTTCACACTCTCCGTCTTAATAACTACATCTTCCACAAACAGATAAACGTGAGAAACTGTTGCATATAGTTTCTACAGTTATTACCATCCTTCAGGTTAGATTAGTCTTACACTCTGTCCTCGAATTCGGGAGGACGCGGATTCTAATCTCCGTCCGGTCATATACAATTCGGTCGTCTATGGTTTCTGAATCATTACAGGCGAATCCGGAGTGGTTCCTTTAAAATGCCATGACCGAGTTTCTTCCCGTTTCTTACCACCAGTTCTTTCCCGCACATAATGACCTCGACGTTAACAGAGAGAGAGAGACCAGAAACAAAAAATAAAAGACGGTCCTTTATGATTGCCGGCGTCGACACTTCTGGTAATAAAGTAGTTTTCCCCTTCCCTTAGGCGTTCCACCTGTCGGCTCCTAATCGCGTGCAGCATTCCGGAAGCCTGCATCCCATTTAAGTTCGTTACGTGTGGGCCTAGGGCGACACAGAATGGGGTCGGCGATTGGCCCGCTTGTTGCGTGAAGGACGCGTGGTTGCTTTCACTTCAGGGGGTCGGGTATGTCAGATACAAAGTTTCCAGTGCGATGGATATGACGTCTGACCCGCTTCGCTTATCAATCGCAGCAGCGGTCTCAGGGTAGGAGAACAGGTACTGCCAGTAGATGTGAGTCTCTCACCAGCCACACAGACAGTCGTTTACGCAGTCACTCCACGTGAATAAGGATATAGTTCGTCAACGATTGTTAGAGACGATTGCTTTTAAATGCAAGGTATCGAACGGCCGAGCGTGGTCGGTGAGCGGTTAACGCTCTGGCCGGACGCGGGTTCGAATCCTCGTTCGGGCATCCAGATTTTGGTTTTGCATGGTTTCCCCAAATCACTCCAGGCGAATACCGGGATGCTTCCTTCAAAAGGCTATGGAAGAATTCCTTCCAGTTCCTTGTCCCCATTTCCATCCCACTTCTAATGACGTCAACAAGGCGGAAAACCATAAAAAGGCATAAGTAAACAAAAAAGTATCGAACGTTAGATGTGGTTTGCTCCCTACCCCATTTGTTTTTTTTTTTTTTTTTTTTTTTTTTTTAACTGCTTTACGTCTCTTTTTAACATCGAGGTCTTTAGAGGCGGGAAAGGATTGGGGGGCAAGGAATGGGAAGGAATTCGGCCATGGCCTTTTTGAAGGAAGCATCCCGGCATTTGCCTGGAGTGATTTGGGAAACCATGGAAAACCCAAATCTGGATGCCCGGACGGGGATTCGAACCGCCGTCCTCCCGAATGCGAGGCGAGATCGCTAACCGTTACACCGCCCCGCTCGGTCCCCATTTGTCATCATCGTGCACATTTTACAACAAAATTTCTCTTCAGAGACTACTCTGTGTTAGAGCTTTTGTCGGTAGCTATAACCACCAATTACCCCCCCCCCCTTTACGGATATATGGTTTCGTCGATGATAATGTCATGAGAACCACAATGAGTGGGTTAAGAATTGACCACGGATATTGGATTCACGAGACTGGTTTAAACGAATGCTGGTATGATTCCTTCAAAAACCTGTGGGCGAAATTTGGATATCCCGGTCGTGTTTGAACCCAGACCATCACGAATAACAACCCTAAACAACACAGCTCACAAAGAAGCCTCGGTTTGTGAATCGTCGATCACACAGTTATGATACGCATCCCAGCTTTCATAATCAAAACCGTCCATTTTTTATATTTTATTTTGTTTCTGATTTTGTTTTCCTTCGTTCTCGAGATATAAAATCGATTCACAAAGTTCGAGTAGATAATCATATTTCTAATCATATCCGATAACTTTCTAACTTTCTTTCTATCTCTACAATATTGCTATTTTTGATCTTAATCTCAGAATTGATCCTTCCGTATTGCCTTCTGTGGTATGATGGTACATTGTTTATCAACTTTCTCCCAATTCGATAGTTTGAGACAGATTTTTTTCTCTCTCTCTCTCTTAATAATTTACACCTCGTCGACGTTGAGGTCATTAGAGGAGGGAAAGGGCTGAAGACAAGGAACGGGAAGAAATTCGGTTGTGGCCTATTGACGTAATAATCCTGGCATTCGCCTAGAGTGATTTCAAGAAACCATGGAAAACTAAAACCTAGATCACTAGACGGTGATTCGAACCCGTATCCTCCAGAATATGAGGCAGAGCGTTACCGTTCACCCATTATGCTCGGTCCGACAGCAACCAATGGCTTTTCGCTGGAAGGGCATCAAAAATGTAATCCTCTTTTCTGGAGTTACTCCTTACTTGAGCGGATCACAAATGAGGAATGGTTTCCCAAATCACTCCAGGCAAATGCTGGGATGCTTCCTTTATAACGTCATGGCCGAATTCCTTCCCGTTCCTTGTTCCCAGTCCTTTCCTGCCTCTAATTACCTCGATGTCGACGAGGCGTAAAGTCATAAAAAACAAATGAGGAACGACTCTAGAGTGTTCTTGTTTAATAGTTTGGATGTCCGGAATGTTTGCGCCTGTTGACTATCCTGAGAGTCAGCAGTGGGTCGTATCCAGAATCACAGAGGCCCGGAGAGAGGTGTGGAGACCTTGGCCACAGACACAACTGGCGGCACATTATCTCACCTGGAGTGAAGGTACAGCTGTACTTACGTAACTCACGGCGAGTTGGTTGTTCATCACGGGCAAACGGGTTTATCTGGCCTTGCCAGTGATTAACGTGCTTTTCTCATTTTTCAGACTCCACGAATTCATTTTGAGTCTCTTTTGTGCAACAAAAAAATGTATGTTTCAGCAGTTTTAAGGGTGTACTTTGTTTTAATGCTAAAGGACGTGACGTATGACACTGTCATACTGACAGAAGTGCACATACATCTTCAGTGTTTATTTCTTATGCTGACATAAGAGCGCAAATTTAGATTTTACCTAGCCTCTTAAATACTCATATGACGGAACTGTCATTTGTTTTGCATCAGCAAGTCATTCAAGTTTATTAATTTCTACAGTAAACCTTTGTTTACCATTGTTTTCCCCTCCCTAAACGTAGTACGAATGGCGATCTCGCCAAAGATTGTGTTGTAGAGGAGGTAAGAGAGTTTTGTCTAAATATATAGCGCAATGTATATTATCCTTTCCTAGCTCTAGAATGGTCAGCGGTTCACGTCTGTTCTTAAGATACAATCAGTTTTTCGAATCGCCTTCCGGCCATCCGGATTTCGGTTTTTCATGGTTTCCAGAAATCACACCAGGTGAACGCCTGAATGGTTAATTCAAAAGACTATGGCCGAATTCCTTACCGTTCCTTGCCCAAGTCATTTTCCACCCCTAATATCCTACACGTCGGTTAGGAGTAAAGCCATAAGTATAAGAAAAGATTTTTTATTTGGGTTTTTCTGGCTCACCGATGCGAGGTCAATTGGAACTGCTGAAGGATTGTAGGCAACGAACGTGAAGATTCGGACATAATGCAATCATCGTGTCTGTCGCCTGATTTCGGGAAATCCTGTGAAATTGGAACCTGATTAACGAGACTCAGAATCGAACCGTGATCCGTTGCCCTTAAGTTAACCTCCACTCACCAGGTTCAATGATTAATCTCTAAAAGAAATCTTAACCACATTGTCTAAACCACATTGTGTATGTATGCATTATTTGATCCTAAAACCTAAGTTTGATTGGATCTGCCTGCAGGAGGCGTGCTACAGATGGAGCACGGCCATTTCTTTCTTGCAAGTGTTTCCAAGTTCTGTTGTAAGTGTCCAAATTACTGTTGCTTAGCGTACTGTGTTATGTACATAAAGATAAAAGAAAGGAGATAGTGAAACCGTGACCCTACCCATTCAAAACCGCTCTGCCTATAGTTATCCGGAGACCAGCAAGATTTACTTACGTACCCATAAAGCTGAGTTCCCACGACGTCTTGT
This sequence comes from Vandiemenella viatica, assembly GCA_031002005.1. NCBI lineage: Eukaryota > Metazoa > Arthropoda > Insecta > Orthoptera > Morabidae > Vandiemenella > Vandiemenella viatica. The sequence continues at coordinate 60,931,813 of JARYHS010008074.1, forward strand.
AACGAAGGCGGGACGGGACGGGACCTCATGAGTCGAAGTTTAGGGACGAGCGCGCGCCGCAGGTTAGCCCTCGCTTACCTCGCCGCCACCTCCCCACCACGTTGCCTAGTGTCGTTTGGCACAGAGCACTTTACAGCAACAGAAGGGGTGCGCACCGCTGCTGCAAACCGATGGCAACAGCGCTCCACTACACACGCCTGTCATGTTTACCGACACAGAGTGGATAGCTGCGGCTCATCCCCGCTAGCAGAGGCGGCCCTGTTCCCATGGCGTATTGTCGAGTATTCGTCCCGTCCCACCTTCGTTACAAGACGTCATGGGAACGCGGCTTAAGACCTTCGAGTCACCGTTAACAGTGTCATATGCCGTCACTAAACATGCACTACGGTGAGATAAGAGATATGACATACAATCTGATGTTCAGGAATTGTGCACCATAACATATACTACGCTTCTGGCCAAGTCGTGAATGATGAAAATTACTTTCACTACCAGGACTCAAACCAATTAACTCCCTGTCGAGTGTTTTACACTAACGTAGTTTCTCAGTGACTTCGGTCATCGATACAACTCACTTGTATGCGTTTTTTAATCACAAATCTAAACATGGACTTTAGGAATAGCGGAAAGAAAGAAACTTGAAGAATTTGAAATGTGGAGCTTTACGGTAGCGAAATATGGACTTTAGGAATACCGGAAAGAAAAAAACCTGAAGCATTTGAAATGTGGTGCTACAGAAGAATGCTGAAAATTAAGTGGACAGACAAAGTAAGAAATGAACGAGTTTTGGAAATGATGGGTGAGAAAAGAAGTTTATGGAAGAAGCTTACAGGAAGAAGAGACAGGCTGGTAGGTCATATTTTGAGACATACTGGATTGGTTAATTTATTAGTGGAGGGAACAGTCGAAGGTAAGAACTGTAGAGGAAGACAGAGATTAGAATATATGAAGCAGATAATTGAGGACGTGGGTTGTAAGGGGTATGTAGAAGTATGTAGAAATGGAGAGGCTAGCACAGGATAGGAAGGGATGGAGGATTGCATCAAACCAGTCTAAAGACTGACGACAGCAAAAGAAAAAAAAAAAAAGAGCCTTACAACTTTTAGTTGAATGGTGGGGGACACGATACGTTCACTTTTCCCTTTCTCATGGAGCCGCCGATTGCCGTAAATGGCGGGGGAGATATGTATACAAAAGCCTTCACTCTTAGAAACTGCTCACCACTGTACAGCTTCAGTCACCGTCCCACTGTACTTTCCGTGTGTGCGAAAGGTGCTCGAGGCCGTGTCGTTCACATTTGACTTTTCCCCTTTAGGTTGTCGCTTTGAAAGGCTGAGACTGTTGCGACAGTGCGTGACGAACATAAAAATCGTAGCGGGAGAAACGAAATAACTCATTAATTTATACCACAAAGTGTTCCGCTTAATTAATTTGGCATTGCCCCATATTGTACTATTCGTTCTCTGCGGACCGTCACAGGTAGTTCAGATAAATATTGTATTCCAATTTGGCGTTTATCATATATAATAATAATACAAACGTATTGCTTAAAATAAATATAGCATTTGCCAAGTACAGTCGAGCTCTTTGATGTGTTTGTTCTTGAGACTTTGATGCCTCTGCAAGGGCAACTTTCGTTAAAAACTCATGCTAACCCCCTAATAATATTTATATGAATAATTACGCCTATGCAATTGAATATTTGTTTATTTCAACGAACGCGTTTCACTTCATGTCTGAAGCATCTTCAGCGGTTCGTTCTGTGGGGTATTTTTACATGAATTAGTTTCTTATATGCTAATTTGTACATGGGGCTTATGTTAATAAATATATACAATTCTACTTACAATTTTCCATCAATTACAGTATTTGGCATAGATTATGCCGGTAATATCATTTTGCATCTTCATTTTTGCGTCTCGCCCACATACGCCCTGCAGTGAGGTAAACTGTGTGCCGGCCGCCCGTCTACTCAGTTTAACTTAAGTTTTAAACAGTGTGTTTTACCGTAAACTTAGTGCGACGTGTCAGAAGACCGTAAAAAAATCCTATCCACCATACCTTAACCATCGCTATGTTCTTTGTACTAGCTTTAAAAAAGCAATGTTGACAACAGAAATGATGTATGTAGGATTAAGTGTAGTAACAAAACATAAATTCCAGTAGCCTTGGCCGATTTTACTCATATTTATTATACATAAGTTAATCAGAGTTTGTACATATATTCGTGAAACAAGTTTCGAGTAATCGGATAAAGGTGCTGCGGTATCTTATTCTTCTTCTATGATAGCCAATCCTGGGATTGGTCTGCGGCGGTCTTCCATTCAGCTCTAGTCTCTGCCCTACTCTTGATATCTACATTATCTGCTGGATATATTTTAAACGTGGTCTTCCTCGATATCTCCTTCCTTCTACCATTCCCTCCATTATTGTTTTACTAAACTCTCATTTCTTAAGATATGTCCAATTAATATGGTCCTCCGCGTTTTTATACTTTTCCACATTGAGGTATACTCTCCTGCCTTCTCCAAAAATTTTCTCATTAGTAATCTGGTCCCTCCAGCTAATCTTTAACATTCGGCTGTAGCACCATTGCTCAAACGAAATTAATCTTCTTTCCTCTTCTGTACCAACTGTCCGGGTTTCACATCCATACAGGGCAATACTCCATACATAAGCTTTTAATAGTCTTTTCCTCGTTGTCCAGCTGTTGTTATTTGTTGTAAAAATTCGTTTCTTTTTTATTGAAAGCTATTTTTGCTTGTGCAATCCTGCATTTTATCTCATTCTTGCTTCTTACATCTTTTGTGAGTTTTTTCCTAGGTAGCAGAATTCTTGCACATCCTCCAATGTTTCTGAATTAATTTTAATTTTAGAGTTTTTTATTTTTACCACATACCATGACTTTCGTCTTCGCTTTATTAATTTGCATATTGTACTCATTCCCCATTGTTTCCTCCAGTTTTAAAATTTTTCTTAAGATCCTCTTCACTTTCTGTTACTATCACAATGACATCTGCGAATCGAATCATATTTACTACTTTTTACTATAGGGCATTAAAATGAAATAGAAAAACAGTAATTTAATCAGATCAAGAACCCAAGGCTGCGAGAAACCGATCTTTTATCTTTCCATTTGCCGTATAAAAACTGACAGTCGGAGATAACTAGACGGAGATAGTCATACAAGAAGAAAACCTAGAAGTTGTTATGTGCTCCTCGTTCTACATCCTTCAGAGAAAGTAAGAGCGACAGAAAAGTCGCTAGAGAGTTTTTTCGGAAGAAAGACTTAACTTCTTGTTACAGGTCTCAAGTAGTAACGTCGAGTTGACGAAATTAACTCTCTTTAGGCCCCAGATGTAGATAGGCCGCGATCTTAACCGCCTAAGTAGTATTATAAATACTAACATTCCAAGAAAACTACCACATACAAAAAGCACTAACAGAAGGAAAACGAATAATAAATGAATACACAAACCTCACACACCCAACACTATACAAAACACTGAAGCTAAAATAAAATAGAAACATCGACACAGAAAAACAGCAGTAAATATGGACATACAAAACAACAACTACTGAAATCATTTATATTTGAAAAAAACCGCCAAACAATAGAAGACTGCAAAAACAAAACAGCACCGCATAACTACAAAAACTCCATGCTTAGTAAACAAAACAGAACGGCCATTTGCAAGTAATAACAAACACATAGTGCAGTGAAAAAGTGTAGTGTTGTGAATCTCAAACATGAAGACACTTCCCACCGAAAAAGCAAAAGCACTGATGCTGAGAATGGAGCAAAAAGAAATACAATAGACCACAAAATGTAAGTAGATTATAAGTTAGATAATAATTCCTTCCACTGTACAAACTACAAACATAACCTGCTTACAACTTTTGTACATAATTAACAGAAAAAACCCGCTGAAGATGCTTCAGCAAAAGAAGTGAAACGCGTACGGGAGACAAATAAACACAAAAAAGTCAATTGCTTTGGCGTAATTTATTTATTAATAGTATTATCATTGTCTTGAGACATAGATATGCAAATTTCCTTCCAGCGTAAACGCATTACGTCCTTTCGCTATATAAATAATCCGTCACCGTTACCTTCATTGATTGGCTGTTCCCACGGTTTGGTGTGGCCTTAACACTGGTGCCAAATTCCGGTAGCCGTCAGGCCGGATGTGTTTTGCCGTCCTTCACCTTTAGTGGGGCAGCCTCGGCCTCAGGCGAGGTTCCTCTCCAAACACCTGACAGCGGCATCACCAGGCCTCACCGACGAGTCTGGTGCTCATCTTCACGTTCATGTTTGTCCCTTGAAGTTGTAAATACAAAATAAAAGCTTTATTAATTGAATAATGTTTTCCTCACGACGTATTGGTAGCAGGTGTCGTGGTCTACTCAGCATTCCATCCAAGGTTATCTGGTTTAAGACGAGGAAAAAGTGTGACCGGTGAACATGAACAGACCAACTTATCCATTGAGTGGGGTTGAAGAATGTTGGGGGACCTCGTTTTACAGGCATACTCGTCATTAGAATAAAAATGCGTGTTCTGCTTTTTTTACCTCGCACATGTAAAGAACTGTTTCTGAGATTTATCTCTAGTAACGAAATCTCATTGCTTCTTATAAAAATTGCCGTCGAGCTCGTATTTGTTTTGTGGAACTTTCGTACTACTCGCAGTGATGGCGAAAAAAATTCACTGTCCTGTACTGGTGCAGGTTTGGTGTGAGATGATGAAGAGTTCAAGATAAATCAAACCATTGATGTGCAATATGGTTTTTTCTTTTATTATTATTAAAAGTAAAGGCGTTTGGCATGCAGCCAATCACAGTTTCGTATTTCTGTCCTCTGAATGTGTACATACATCTTCTTCTTGGGTATTCAGTCCGTGAAATCGTTTGTGGTAACACACTTGCTGCCGATTCTACGGAATCACTAATAAGATGGTTTCCTTTTCCGTACGTTTCTTTAACGTTGACTATGTCGATTCATCGATCTTTAGGAATAATTTCTCACCACAGTGGTAAGATAGTTTCATATAATCTATCCAATCATTCCAGGAATCCGTTGGCTCTTGGCAGAGGTGGTCTCCTTATTCCAGGAAATATTCGGTTGTTGTGATTGTTAGTCTCTTTTTATAGAGAAATGTTGACACTTCTCTATCAGGTGATCCTCGGAATTTTCCTTTTCTCGAACTTAACACCGTGTGGCATATGTTGGGCCCTTCTCAGTGCTCCAGTACAACTCACTTTCATAATGGCTTCTAGAGTGCGTCAACTACTGTTCAGCAACCTCTTCTTGGTTCTGTGTTAGTTTGCCATGCAAAACACTGTCAGGTCTGAACAGAGTAGGAGCTGATCATGTTTGATGTAACTGATCACTTAAAAAATAGGATTGGCAATTTCCGCTACTTGTGACTGTAGGGATTTGAACAATCTGTCGTTAGTGAATGCTCACGTGGAACAATCTTTGGTTTTATTGATCACTTTGTGTGAGCCTAAGAGTCAGAAATGAATCGTGACTTGCCATTATAACCTCTACATGCACCTGGTTGATGTTTCAGTCATTACGTCGACATTTTTAATGCTTTGCAAATTATTTCTACAATGTCGTGAGCTAAATAAAATAAAAAATACATTACGTTGAACCGATGGAAGAAGAAAATCACAAGACCTAATTAAAACCATATATGTCCAATTCCGAACTCGAACCTGTGATCGTCGGGACGTGATGAAGGCCCGCATTTTATTCCAAAACTCTTAGATGTAAGTTGGCGGTGAGATCATGTGACACTGTAGGTGGTGATCGGTTTGTAGGATCGCAACGTAAAATCTGGCGATCCGCTTCTGTATTTCAACCGGAGAATTCACCTCGTTCATACTTCCCCTTCATGACTTTTACATACAACACACTACGGCACACACTTCAACAGTCCTTGTTCCTTGTCAGTCCAGTCCACTCCTTGTTCAGGATGCGCTCACCCATTCACGCTAGTGAAAAGGGTCGAACAAAATGTTGCAAGCGATCTTTTCCTCTCGTACGTTCTCGCGGCAGACCAATGTCGTTAATTGCACGCTCGTAGGATGTGTCCTCCAGTCATGATCCAACGCCATAGAACACGTGTTGGTTGTCTGGGAGTCAGACAACATCCAACCCGTCCTAACGGCCCACTAAAAGCCCTTTATCGGAAATTCGGATCATCGTAGGTCCTACATGTTGGACTGTGTATCGGCCGCTAGAGCGGTGGAAAGGCGGGTGGCGGGCACGGAGATGTGCGGTGGCGTGGCCTTATACTTGACGCTTGAATTAGTCGAGATACGAACTCCGCAAAGTTCGTATGACAAACTTTTTTTTGGCATATGCATAGTTATGTAAATAATCATTCCACTGTTTTGTTGAAATTTGGGGAAATATTGTATGAAAATAGACTTTGCTTATTAAAAAAATCTAGAATTTGGGATAAAAATACACTTATTTTTAGTTTATTTTTGATAAAACATTAAAAAATAAATAATTTTGCACTTATTTTTCCACCTCAGCATCCTCTTCCGCAAAACATTCACATCCGCGGATTACAAGCAACTGAACATCTGCATTCGCATCCGTTACAACCTTAATATAGAACATAGGTTATACTTTTCGCAAACAGATGGAAACCCTTAACTCACTCCGATCAGAATACGACCTCCAGGTGTGTTTATTAAAAACTTCATATCTTGAAGAATTCATGAGATTCCATGACTCTAAAGAGTTCACATTGTTTGTGTTAGAAACTGGCTAGGAGAAAAAAATAGTTACTAGAATTGCAAGACGGAAGGTACGGTTGAAACGTCTGTTTTCTCCGAATGAACTGAAGTTGTAGTCTCAAACCACGTTAAAGACGGGGAGAGGAATTCGCAGCGCAACCGTCTCACCACTTTCTCTGCATAATAAAACTGTATTGCTTTTTATTATTCCGAGAAATCTGTCGCTGTTATTGTCAGGAGATAATGACTATGTCCTCGACGCGGTGTAAAGTTGAAAACAAGTCTACATTTCCTGTAGGACGGAAACACATTCGTATCCTGTTTATGAGCAGAGCACATATTTCTCTCTACCTTAGTGCTAAGGACCGAACGTGGTGGGTGAGCGGTTAACGTTCTGGCCTCGCATTCGGGAGGACGCCGCCGGTTCGAATCCCCTTCCGGGCATCCAGATTTGGGTTGTCCATGGTTTCCTCAGATCACTCCTGGCGAATGCCGGGGTGCTTCCTTCAAAAGGCCATGGCCGAATTCCTTCCCGTTCCTTGTCCCCAGTCCCATCCCACCTCTAATGACCTCTATGTCGACAAGGCGTAAAAACTCAAGTAAAAAAGATAAAAAAGTATGTACTAAGGTGCAATGGTAAAGATAATACGCAGTATGGTGTTCAAGAATACTCTCGCTTTGAATCTTTTACTGTTGGACAGATTATTTGTCACAACAAATCAATAAAACCTTCGCAATTTCATCCCCACGATCACCCGTTTGGTTGTAGTTACATATTTCGCAGACGTATGGTGGAATTTATCTGATTTCCTTCATATGTATCGTTAAAGGACGTTAGCTATTGACAAATCAGTGAATAACAACAACAAAAGTGCCACTACAATATGGAAAAAAAAATCAGATCATTCAACAATAAGGGGGCATCCATAAATAACGTGAGGTGTTTTCCGGATTTCCGGACCTTCCCCCCCCCCCCCCCTCTGTTGAGATTTCGTGAGATCTGGCCTGACCAGCCCCCCCCCCTCTGGTGAGATCTGGCCCGCGAGATCCCCCCCCTAGAAATCGCACTCGAAACTTTTTGAGACCTTTTTTTAGGTCTCACCCTTCAAAATCTGGTTACACCCCTCCTAAAATTGACTTTCACACAATTTGTAGACCTTTTTTTCAGCTCTACAGTCCACAATTTTTTTTTCAAAACCTCACGTGAGAGTTCTGTAGACCCTCCTCCCCCCCGCCTTTTGGTGAGATTTGGTAAGATAAGCCTGACCCCTCCCCCTATTTTACCTCACGTAATTTATGGATGCCCCCTAAGTATCTATACCTGCAAGTACTACATAGATCTATTTTCTAATTTATTAGAAATTCACGGCTTGTTATTGGATGTTGGTTCATTGATAGACCTGCGATTATTATAATATCTTTGTCTAGCAGGACGGGAAGTGCATTTAAAAAGAAAAAAAAATCTGCATAAAAGCTGCTAGAGAGAACAGAAAGGTTACCATTTGACTGGTGAGCTTAAACCTGTAAGAGATTATATGATTGTGATCACTAAAAAAACTTTATTTACTCTTCAAATGCCCACTTCATATAGTAAGAAAGATACTTCTGATTTGCTGTTGGAGTAGGATTGTTGTGTTGTAGGGTTGCGCGGAAGCCTCTTCTTTCACTTGTACCCCCTTTCTTGCTGAGGGAGCGGAGAGTTTGGCTGTTTACCGCCCGGAAATGCTGACGGACTTTTCCTGCGCTTTCTTCGTTCACTTCCGGGAAACACCTGATGCGGGCGGGAACAAACCGACATATCCGCCGGCTGTGGGTGCAGCCTGAAATGTGTGAAACCAGTATTTTTATTTTCCCCACTAATTATATTTAAGGGGAAAGTAATTTATATGCGCACAACACAGACTGGGTGGCAGTAGTTAGTCACTTTTTTTTTATTAACTTTGATCTGTTTGCGTTTTTTTTATTTCTGGCATGATGTACAAAGTTCGCTGCAATTTTTTATATGCTGTTACTTTATCCCGAGTTGCAGTAGCGAATTAACTTACAGAATATCGTAAATAGTGTATGGTAGTTCATGGAAAGCAATGATGAACATAAGTTGTGAAATTTTAAGTTTCGGCGAAAAAAGTGCCAAGCTTGGGAAGAAAATCCTAGGAAAAAGTGTGTATCACCCTCCTGATGTGTGCGACCATTTCGTGTTTCTGATCCTTTTTTTCGTTGTTACTCAAAGGGTAATATTAGGAAATACACTAATTAACATATTTCAGTGCTGGTGTCTAGTTACATTTTTACTTCTAGTTGTTTGGTTTTATTCGTTATCTTCATTAATGCTACAGGATTTTTGTATCTCCACATTTATTCTGGCAGTGCCCCACGAACGATAGACAGTCGTACAATCTGAAGTTAGGCTCTTCTATTGTTTGTTAATATTTACACTGAAGTTTCACTATGACATGAACTAGAATAGTAATGAGTAATGGTCCATTTACGTCATTAACTACATCTTGTGGTATTTCAATTGAAAAAATTAAATTATTCTTATTGGAGGTGCCAGTTTGTTGCTGATATAACGCGGTGGCCAAAAATAAAATCTCGGCTTCCAACAGGTTTTTTTCCCCTACGTTGTCGAGGCTACGGCCTCACTTGCGTTTTTTTCACGCCGAGACCCAGCGGGATAAAAACGCGAAGTGGCAATCCCGCAGACTACGTCACACTTGCGTGTTTTTCCCGCGCGTGAAAAACACGCAGCCTATCCCGCGCGTGCACATACCAGCAGTTTTTAAAGGTTCAGCTGCTTGTCAACTAGACTGCTCTCGAAATTATGCTCTCGAGTTTCAGGAAATCATAAGAGTGCAGTAACTGCATTATGTGCCGCGGTCGTCGCCGCCGTCGTGAGAGGAGAATTCTGTATAATATCATGCACAATGTTTATTCAAATATGAGTAAACTTACCTAAATTTGCTTTTGTTTCTTCATCAAAACCTTCCCACATGCCATCCAAAACGGCAGGAGTCACTGCAGTCCATGAAATCCTCTTGATATCTCTGTTTTTATAATCCGGGGTCATACAAACAGGGATATTTTTGTACTTCCAGTATTAGCAGTTCATTATCTACGCAATCCATAATGAGAACAAACAATGAGAACAAACAATGAGAACGCAACAAACAACAGTCAGTCACCGCAGCGTGTTTTTCACGCAAGTAAGTGTGGCCACTCACTGTAGCGTGAAATCCCGCTGGTGAATGGGCCGGAGCGCGTTCTGCTGCGGGCGACCTTGAACATGCAGCTCTCTCCCACTTCCCGCTGCGTGAAATCACGCCAGTGTGGCCCGCCTCATATACTTTAATGTAGTTCATATTGTCGCGGGATTTCACGCTCAAATCCTGCGTGAAAAAAACGCAAGTGTGGCCGTAGCCTTAGGAATTTACGCCTCGACAACGTAGATGTCATTAGAGGTGGGACGGGAGGAAATTCGACCATGGCATTTTGAAGGAATCATCCCCGCAATCCCCTGGAGTTATTTCAGGAAACGGAATCTGGATGTCCGGACGAGTATTCGAACCCGCGTCCTCGCGAATGGGTTACCGGTCACGCACCACGCTCGATCATTAACGAAGATAGAACGTTTCCCTGGATCTAAGTCAGCGTTTATATATTTTAAAATTATGAACTGCGTGCGACGCGTTTTCAATCAGCTCCTTTCTTTTAACATCTGCAGCTTTCCGGCATACGTAAGGAGATGCAATCCTTTGGAGGCATTGTACTTACGTTATTGATAGCCGTACCAAGTAATTTACCTTGCTGTTTGATTTAGGGTTGCATTAGCTACTTTCTTTGAACCTGTAAAGCGTGCTCCAAATAAGAGAAACGCAGTGTACCATATTGTTATTAAATAATGGTTATTTCCTTTAACTAGTGACCCAGGTTTTTTTTTTTATGGCATTCGGTGACTGAGGCCATACATCCAGCTCAACGTGATTATCAAAGCTTCGAGTGAATCAGTCATCCAGTATATATATTGTAACTTCTAAGTATGGACACCACAGGACGGACAGGACATTCACACAGACACACAACACTTAAACACCCATGCCTTCGGCCGGACTCGAACGGGCGACCCTCGGTACTTGGGGTCAGTACTCTAGCCATTACGTTACCAAGGCTAGCAGACGCAGCGATCAAAAGTGTATGTGTTACTTTCAAAATACTGTGCTTTCTGCGGTATGGACGAATGAAAGACGAAAGAAGAGAGACTGAAACCCAGTGCCGGCAAATTCAGGCCTATTCTTCCAAAAGAGACAACGATGCCACGGAAGTTAACTTCCCCATACAAGGGACGAATCTCCATCAACGGTGTCGTACTTTGTTTCCTTTCGCATTGCGGTGAGGTTTGCGATTTAACCCAGGACTTTGTTGTAACCGAGCGTGGCGGTGTAAACGGATAGCGTTCTCGCCTCGCATTCGGGAGGACGGCGGTTCGAATCCCCGTCCGGGCATCCAGATTTGGGTTTTCCATGGTTTCCCAAAATTACTCCAGGCAAATGCCGGGATGCTTCCTTCAAAAGGCCATGGCCGAATTCCTTCCCATTCCTTGCCCCCCATCCTTTCCCGTCTCTAAACACCTCGCTGTTGAGAGACGTAAAGCAGTTAAAAAAAAAACTTTGTTGTACAATCTGGTGATTAGCAATTGTGCATCACCACCTCTTCTACCCTGACTACGGAAATTTTTTTCATCACCTGGACTCGAACCAGCTAACCACGTGTCATACGTCGGACACCATCAAGTGGTCGCAAACATATAAGCCTGCGGGGCGCGAATTGATATTACAACCCAGAAACAAATGTATTCGTGGTTACTTTTAAGGAATGCTTTTCAGAGCTGTGAGTCGTTAGTGGCTTTACGGCTTGTTGACTGACGAGCGCCCGCATGCAACATGCGTGTGGTTAGCCGTGCAGGTGCCTCTCTCTGTCGACACCACACATCCTGTTTCTAGGATTTACGGCGGCGCAATTGAGAACGGGTCTGACGGGCCATGACGTACGGCCCAGTGCGCTCTGTTTAGAAACTCAGTGGCGACTCCAACCGCTATACTGTGCCATATTTACAAATGAACATAATGATAGCATTCCCGTTTTCCCACGCCGTGGCGAGTTGGTGATGGAATCATTACGAATAGATACTGCAGGTATCGTTAAGCAATTAGAACTCCTGAAGTGGGGGAAAGCACCGGGCCCGGATGGAATTCCAGTAAGAGTATTTTCAGAGTATGCGGCAGAAATCGGGTCATTTCTGTCTGATATATTCAGTAAATCATTAGAAGAGCGAAAAGTACCTTCAGACTGGAAAATCGCGCAAGTAACTCCGATTTTCAAAAAAGGTGATCGAAGTGATCTATTCCCCCTTAGAAATTTACGCCTCGAAAATGTAGATGTCATTAGAGGCGAGATGGGAAGAAATTCGACCATGGCCTTTTGAAGGGACCATCCCGGCAATCCGCTGCAGTCATTTCAGGAAACGATGAAAACCGGAATCTGGATGGCATCTGTTTGTAGTAGAGTTATGGAGCATATTATATGCTCGAACATTATGAATTTTCTAGATGATAATAATTTGCTTACAACAAATCAACACGAATTTCGGAAGAAAAGATCATGTGAAACACAGCTGGCCCTATTTACACACGACGTAATGAAAGTTATCGATGCAGGTTCACAAGTAGATGCAATTTTTTTAGATTTCCAGAAAGCCTTTGACTCTGTGCCACACAACCCCCTTTTAGCGAAGCTTCGAGCGTACAGTATATCGGATCAGCTTTGTGAATGGATAAAGGTTTTTCTAACTGGTCGGTCGCAGTATGTTGTCGTTCAAGGAGAAAGTTCTTCTAATCTACATGTTACATCGGGTGTACCTCAAGGAAGTGTAATAGGACCACTTCTTTTCTTAATTTTTATAAACGATCTCGGAGACAAAGTGAAAACCCTTTTTAGATTGTTTGCTGATGATGCGGTTATTTATAGGGATGTAAGAAATTTGGCCGATTGCTTAGAAATTCAGCACGATCTGGATGTTATTTTGGCTTGGTGCGCTGATGTGGCAACTTACTCTAAATTGTAAAAAATGTAAGACAATGAGCATAACTAACAAAAAGAATCCAATTGTTCAGAAATACGAGTTAAACAATACAGTTATTGATATGGTCGATTCTATGAAATATTTGGGAATAACAGTACAAAGGAACATGAAATGGGACATACACATTAATTCGTTAGTAGGTAGAGCAAATTCTAGGCTGCGATTCATAGGTCGAATCTTGAAAAATTGTAATGAACAAACAAAAGGAGACAGCGTACAAATCTCTTGTGCGTCCACATTTGGATTATTGTTGTGCCATTTGGGAATCGTTTCGTAAGGGGTTGATCGAAAGTATAGAGAAAGTACAGAGAAGAGCCGCTCGATTCGTGACCGCTTGCTACAGTCCTTATGAAAGCGTCACAGAACTGATTAGTAGATTAGGTTGGGAGTCTCTGGTAGATAGACGACACACGTTTCGTTTAAACTTATTGGTAAACATGCGTACTCCCACTTTCACTTTTGAGTGTAGTGAAATACTTCTTCCACCAACCTATTTGAGTCGGAAGGACAGGAAAGATAAAATTAGAGAAATAAGGTGCTGCACTGATTCTTATATGAATTCCTTTTTCCCTCGTACCATTAGAGATTGGAATGCACAGCAAAGAGATTACCTTTGGTGCTGAGCACCCTCTGCCCCCCACAATTTTGTGATTTGCAGAGTATATATGTAGATGTAGATATTTTACTGTCAGACGAAGCTATCAACAAAGAGTGAAATTACGTTAAATTTTTTCAAGCAACCTTCCTGTGTGGCAGCATGCATTAAGGCGCCACTACTCTGGATCGGGGGTATACAACTGCACCAGGTTCTAGTCCTACTCATCGACTACCAGCAGTCCTGATTACGCTTTTAGGTGACTTTCTCCAGTCAGCGTTTCCCAACTTTCCTAGGAGCTCCGCGGACAAAATAAAATTTATAATTACGAAAACACAAATGGAGATACGAAAACAAACTCCGGCCACAGTGTGTGAGATGCGAGTCAAGCTGTCAAATAACAGTTCTAGAATAGCGAATTTCAAATTATTTTTATTATTTTATGCAAATACCTTCAAAGATCAAGCAAAACTTAGTCATTTTCTGTCTGAGTTTCTTTTGCCTTTCCAGTATTCTCGCATCCGTTAACTGAAGTTTTCTCTCTTTTGACGAAGTTGTGCCGGTCTTCTTGGCTTTGGTTTCTGGCATGACTACCCAGTTGTGTATTTTTTGTCTGAAGATTTTGCTGTCTAGGATTTCTGACCTCTTGATATTTTATTTTTCCAGGTTTTGTCTTACTTGATCGAACCAGCTGTTAGGCATTTTTAATGGTTGCATGAGCTCGAATTTCTGCTTAGTTAATCTGTGATCTGGCATCCTGTAGATGTGACCGTAGAATTTTAGTCTGCGGTTTCTGATGTCGTTGGCTTTCTTTCAGTGTGACTACTGATTTGTTTGACTTTAGGCTATAGCCTTCTTCCGGTTTGGTTGGTCCATTAATTTTCCTGATGATTCTTCGTTCGAATTTCAAATTATTTCTATTGTTAAGGGGTCCGTGGCTAGCTTCTAAGGGATCCACCGTTGAAAGGGTTGGGAATGACTGATCTAGGCGAATGTTGGGACGGCTCCCAATCTCCACTTCAGAAAGCACACATTTCTCAAACAAAAATGCAGTTAGCATACAGAACACAACACGTTTCACAGGCACGTGGCAACTCAAACTTTCGTCCTGTAGATTAAGCACGCCGGGTCTAACATACCCGGTTTGCAGTCTGTCAAAAGTCGTTTCCCCCTCTCATTATTCATACTGACCACCTGTGTATAACAGAGGGTCTATAGCAGGTGGTTCTAAGCTGCCCGGATCGAGGGTATGAGGAGGGGGAGGGAATGCATACTCTATGGGGTGCAGTAGGAATCTTCTATCTTTTCTTCTATTTTTGCGATTAATAACTTTCAGCCCTAGGATGATGTGTTTGTTAGAGCACGTATGAGATTGTTGGTTTTTGGTTGGAAGGAATCCCTGATGCGCTGATGCAGCCCTGGAGAATGGCGTATTGTATCACAGCCGTCCACAATGTGAGCACTAACATGGAAAGTAAGCGTTTCCGGACACATGTCCACGTAACATATTTTCTTTGTTTGTGTGTGAGGAATGTTTCCTGAAAGTTTGGCCGTACCTTTTTGTAACACCCTGTATATGTTGCTTGGGCTGTACGCCTCGTCTACGGCGAGGTCATTAAAGGCGGGATGGGTTTGGGGCAAGGAATGGGAAAGAATTCGCCCATGGCCTTTTTTAAGGAAGCATCCCGGCATTCGCCTGGAGTGATTAGGAGAAACCATGGGAAACCCAAATCTGGATGCCCCGCGTCCTCCCGAATGCGAGGCCAGGACGTTAACCGTTCACCCACCACACTCGGTACACACACACAATATTTTACTTTAATCAAAGTATCACTGACGTATTCCACAAAATCGATTTGAGATCATACAAAATCGTGTATGACACACCAATATTCCAACCCAACTATTACCGATCACCAACAAGGCTCGTCATCGTAACAAGACATTCTGAGCGCTCTGGTGGCTCAATGATTAAGGTGTCTCATTGGGGAGCGAAAGGTCCGCGGTTCTAATCCGTGTCTCACGGGGATTTTCATAGGCCCTTAATCCGCCCTTCACCTCTGGCACAGCATGCTATGTAATACGAAGTGCGCCAGAACGCTTCCATGGTTCGGATTCCAAGTTAAACTGTAGGTCCCGTATACCTGGTAGGATTACCGGGTTAGGTTAAGGCTGCTACGACAGGGGCGGAATGCGCATCCAATAGAAACCCTGCAACCAGCTCATTGCGACCACACGGAATTATTATTATACTAGACATTCTAAATGAAAGCTGCATGGTGATGTGAAGCAGTGGTGTATTGTGCGGCGTATTATGCGATGACATTATTTCTCAGAGACGTGTGGTCCTCCACTTGGATCATTGTCCACGGTTCGTTTCCGCCACGCTGCCCGACTTGCCTCACTTAAATTTGTTGTGCTGTAAAAATCATCACCATTTAGTAAAACCTCGATTTCGCAGAAATTACTGTATTCTAAACCATTGATAAACGTTTACACCAGCGACTATCTAATTACAGAAAAGTACTTTTAAACAGAGCAAACATACGAACACCGTAGGTATGATGAGTTTTTGTTCTACCCGGACTTTACATTACTTTATTTGAAGTCGCTGTTCTTATGTCACTATGTAAAATGTAGAGTCATTCGAAATAGAATTTCCGGGGGTACAGACAGTGCTAAATTTGTATCCGCCAAACAACTGTAGTAAAACTACTTGGAATTTTCCTATTTCACGTCCATGAATGCAAGTCACTAACTTGTGACTCTCTGCTCAGGAATGCGACAAATAGAAAAAAGATGATACATTGTTTATGTCGAGATATGTTGAGGACGGTGTCTTTTTGCCTTCGCATAGCAATTCATACGAACTAAATAAACTGATTCTAACAGGCATTATCCGAGGATATACTGGCACGGGTATTGAGATCTGTCTTGTGCTCGCAACCTACCTTTGCGAACTACTTTTACAAGTATAAAGAAATTATGATTTTGGGGGGAGGGGAAGGGCATTACGGCTTGTTCACGTCGAGGTCATTAGAGCCAGGAGTAGATGGGGGTCAAGGATCGGGAAGGAATTTGGCCATGGCCATTTGAAGGAATCGTTCGCCTGGTGTGATTTAGGGAAACTTTTTTTTTTTTTTTAGATTTAAAAATGGCATTCGGCTGTGTTAGCCATACAGCCAGCTCAATGTGTTTGTTTCTCTTACAATGTACAGATTTCTTATAAGTGTAATTATTTTATCTCTTTTGTAAGGACGACACCAGACGAACACAACTTTTAATTAAAACCACCCATGCCCTAGGCCGGAATCGAACCGGCGACCCCTGCAACGAGAAGCAAGCACGCTACCCCTACGCTGCCGGGGTCGGCCTTAGGGAAACTTTGGCAACCCGAAGTCAGGATATGAAAGCGCAATCTCCAGAATGGGAGACCAGAGCGTTACTGCTCACGCACCACGCTCGGTTCTATGTTGAACTTTCTTAATTATTTTGTATCCGCCTTGGCTCTCTTATCTCTGCCAACAAGCTTTGTTTAGTGACGCTGTGACGATGGTGCGACCCAGATTCCTGTTTATTGTTTGTCGGGGCGTCTCCCCACTCAGCGAATATCCTGTACACTGCTGCAGTGTTTGATGGTTCGTTGGCAGGGCGCCCTTGTTACGACAGAACAGTAACTGGACAGCTTGCAGGCCGGGAGTATTCGTCCTTCCGAAGTGTACAAATGCTAAGCAAACATTCATTCCAGAAACATACTCCACTTCGTGATGACTATGCCAATTTGCTCAGTGAAGGTTGAAAGGGTAACATACTACTCACGTACTAATTTTTTTATCAATAGGTTTCATCGACAGCGGGATCGTTCGGGTAGCTAGCTGACAATTTCGTTGGGTTTGTTTTTTTTTTTTTGTCGTCAGTCTTTCGACTGGTTTGATGCAATCCTCCATCTCTTCCTGATCTGTGCTAACCTCTTCATATCAGCATACCCCTTACAACCCACGTCCTCAATTATCTGCTTCATATATTCTAATCTCTGTCTTCCTCTACAGTTCTTACCTTCAACTGTTCCCTCCACTAACAAATTAACCAATCCTGCATGTCTCAAAATATGACCTACCAGCCTGTCTCTTCTTTCTGTAAGCTTCTTCCACAAACTTCTTTTCTCACCCATCATTTCCAAAACTCGTTCATTTCTTACTTTGTTTGTCCACCTAATTTTCAGCATTCTTCTGTAGCACCACATTTCAAATGCTTCAAGTTTATTTCTTTCCGGTATTCCTAAAGTCCATGTTTCGCTACCGTAAAGTGCTGTGCTCCACACATAGAGTTTTAAAAAGTTCTTTCTAATTCGTAGATCAATATTTGAAACTAAAAGGTTTCTCTTTTTCATGAAGGCTCTTTTTGCTAGTGCTATTCTGCTTTTAACATCATTCCTGCTTCGGCCATCGGTTGTAATTTTGCTTCCCAAGTAACAGAACTCACTCACGTCTCCTATTGCATCCGATCCTATTTTTATATTTAATCTGCTAGTATTGGTATCACTTCTGCTACATTTCATCACTTTTGTCTTACTTTGATTTATATTCAGTCCAAAATCTTCCTTCAGTATTTTGTTCATGCCATTCAATAACTTCTCAATATCCTCGGCCCTCTCTGCTAACAAGACAATGTCGTCAACAAATCGTAGCATACTGATTTTTTTTCTCCCTGAAAACTTATGCCACATGGAAATTTTTCTTTGACTTTCTTCATTGCTTCTTCTACATACAAGTTGAATATTAACGGGGATAGACTACAGCCTTGTCTCACACCCTTTTTTAAGAAAGATAATTAAAATGCAACGTAGCTCATATTAAGCAACAGTACTACTGATTTGTTTATACTCAAAACTGTACTGATGTGTCTGAATGCGAAGCCTTGATCCTAATAGCAGACATAAAACTTACCTGTTCACTCACTGGTTTTGCTTAGTATTATTGCTACCTCTTTAACATATCGATTCTCTGTTTACTAGGTAGTGAAGATGCATTTCAGCCGAATCCCATGTGGTTAGGTTATGGAATAACTACTGTGCACTCAGATGGAGTATTCTATACGAGACATGCTGTGAGAGGAACTACGGGATCATTTCGCACCAGTTGTTACACATTATTCATAAAAAAAAGCCATGAGCATGGGAACAAATATTAGTTTTTGCAACATGATTTCTCCTTTTTTTTCTGACTGTATTGGCCGAAAAGAAGTACGTTTACAGTCGTCGTAGAGCAGGATTATTGTGGAATTAATTAGGCTGTCTTCAGTTGTCTTTATATTTTTAACTGTAGCTATTGGATCATCTTTCGTTATTAGACTCTCGAAATAATAAATCAGGACCACAGAAGATTTTCAGTCAAAAAGAGAAGCTAGTCAACAACTTATAAACCCTAAATAATATATGAAGTGGTAATGAGAGATTAATCTCTTCCTGAATGTATCATGCTTGTTTGAGCCCGTCATTGCTCGAAGACCTAATTGCAATTTACGAAAGTATTGTGTTATCGAATTTAAGAAACTACAAACTACGCAGTTATTTTGTTTTACGTATCCGTTTAAGAACTAGACAGTTTCCTTCTTACTTTTTTCGTGTAGGTTAGCTTATAGTAAAATGTATTGGAGAAAACTTTCTGTAAGAGATTTTTGTTTGCCAGAGACAGTTTCCTTTATTTAGATGACATGTGCATCTGTGACATTATGTTGTGGATGGTTTTGTTAAAGTTTGAAAAACTATGTGTTTCCACGTGAGTCCTACGTGAGAACCTTGAAACTATTAACAACAAAGCAGCTGAAACATCAACTTTGGTATAGCCGACTTAATTCTTATGTGAAAACGTGTCATCTGTCGGGTACAAACACTTCACATAGCGGGTGTATTTCGCGTCGAAAAAAATCTTCAAAAATTACCTTCTTAAGAGCGTGACATTGTGAATCACTTGAGGACTATGTACGGGCAATAACGTGGCTGAGGATTCAAGTTAGAATATCAGATGGTACGATTTTCTCGTTGGCAGAATCTTACTTCTTTTGGAAAAATAAAAAAACCGTAACCGTTACCTGCGCAGCCGAGATTATTTTTCCTCTACTTTTAACAGGCTGTTGCTTTGAATACGAAATTCCATCGATAGTAAACAACGTAAGTAAAAAGTGTATTGGAACGCTAGCAGACACCTCCACGTACTGCACTAAAGATACCTTGCGTGAGTTCCTGTGAGACATTCTGCTCTACAGTCACCTTTTGACCGAATTCTGTCGGGCGTTGGGTAATTCTCTTTTTGAGTTGGCTACAGTTTCGGCGAAATTGTTATAATTCGTTATGTTGTCTTCTTGCAGAATCAAGTTTTGCGTCTGAAGCTGTCTGGCGCATTGTCGTTCATATAATTTTCCCGATATTGCCTTTAATTAAATCTGTGGATCCACTTTTAGCCTTTGATACACAACGAAATCTTCCCTTTGCAACAGTTTTTGGAGCAAATGATAACTGTTGCATGCGGCTGGAAGTTTGTAAGGAGATAAAAAAGGGCGTATGGCATGGTTGGCCGGGAGACCCCGAATGGTTGGGGAGCGTACTCAAACTACGTGGCTCGTTCCGGGGGGAGAGGGGTTGGCTAGAAGGCTACGCTGGGCTACGTGGGGGGAGGGGTGGGGGGATTCCGAGCCAGGCCACGTAGCTTTCCTTTCATAACATTTTTCACAGTTAAAATGAGGATCAGAACAGACAACAGCATGTGAATATTTATTTCCCTCAGTTAATTATCTCCGTATGTAATTTACAATCGTCTGACAAGAGAAAACAGTACAAAATGTCTTCTGGAATCAAAGGGAAAAGAGCTACGTGCTACGTGGGGGGGGGGGGGAGAGAGGCAAAAGCCAGCTAGGGCTACATGGGGGTGAGGGGGGGGGGGTTCACAGGAGACCAAAATGGAGCTACGTGGTTTATGCACGCTACCTTGACAGTGTTTAGATTTTCCCCGCATGCGCCTCTGTCGTGGCAACCCTAACCTAACCTGGTAATCCTACCAGGTACAGGGGACCTACAGTTTTACGTGGAATCAGAACCATTGAACGTCCTATCGTAATTCACATGACAAAGCAAAGCTTTTCCAGAAGTCCTGAAGACAATATTACACCAACTGCTATTAGTGCTACTTACAACACTGTACTGCCATCTTGTGGGAACTGACCAGATTTTTTTCGATGCGCTCATTACTGAGCATTTCCGTAATACTCGCTTGTGAATTTTGAAATTCTTTACGTAAACCAGGAGATTAGAGTATACTTTACCTGTCGATCGTCTTGATAAGAACGAGAGATTGCTTCATTTGTAGTAGCATGTCCGTAGATTTTGCAAGTATGCTAGAGACTTGTTCTGGATTTCTGCTACCGGGGTTGAAAAGGTTGTGGAGCCGGTGCTGAGTATTAGCAGAAGAGGGTCAGTGGTACAGTACAGTGCCCTCGCCTGGAATTGCCGTGTGGAGCGTGGCTCCACTTGCCACAGCAAATTGCTGACCGCTGTCTGCACGGACCGACGAGGTACCAGCCTCGCGGACCCGTTCCTAATCACCAGGTATACATCCTCCGGCTCCTGTGTCAAACGCTAAATGATTACTACAAGTAACAACATCCCAGGACTCGCAATTAGGCAAGTTCTTTTTTTGTCTCTCTCCTAATTTTGTATGGCATCACAGACCAGTTGGTGGAGTTTCTCCTGGCTGCACAATCCGCCTCTGTCGTAGACGCTTAGTCTAACACAGGATAAAGGGGTTCTTCATTTTACTTGGGATCCGAAACACGAAGCATTGTTAGGAGTTGTCAGGATCGTTGCCGATACCGATTCCAACTGCGGTCTTTTCGGCGAACAGACGGACTTTTTTTGGCGTATGGCTTGCGTGGCCAAGAGATCCCCGTTTGTTTAACCCGCCAGTTGGCAGAGTTTTGAATATGAAATCCTAGGTTTCCCTGGCGAATCTGCTGCTTGAAGAGTTGTTGGGCATGCGGCCGGTTCAGTTGGTCGTTGTTCAACGGATTTTCGATATCGTAACGTCCGTCATCTCTAACATCTGTATGCAGTAGAATTCTGGAGCATGTCATATGCTCTAACATTATGAAGTTTTTAGATGAGAGCGAGTTACTTACACCGTGTCAACACGGATTTCGGAAGAAGAGATCGTGTGAAACTCAATTGGCATGACGTAATGAAAGTTATCGTTGCAGGTTCACAAGTTGATGCAATATTCTTGGATTTTCAGAAAGCTTTTGATTCTGTACCACACAACAGACTTTTAACGAAGATTCGAGCATACGGTGTATCGGATCAGATTTG
Organism: Vandiemenella viatica; assembly: GCA_031002005.1. Taxonomy (NCBI): domain Eukaryota; kingdom Metazoa; phylum Arthropoda; class Insecta; order Orthoptera; family Morabidae; genus Vandiemenella; species Vandiemenella viatica. The sequence goes on from JARYHS010008074.1 coordinate 60,953,656, forward strand.
AGAATTTGATACGTGATTTTCTAACTGATCTATCACTGTATGTCGTTGTTGAGGGGAAGCCTCTTCTAAGCTAGATGTTAGTTCCGGCGTTCCTCAAGGAAGTGTAATAGGACAACTTCTTTTCTTAATTTTTATAAATAATCTATCTAGGTGACAACGTTAAATGCTGGTTGCGGTTGTTTGCCGACGATGCAGTTATCTATAGGGAAATAAGGTGCTCTGACGATTGCTTAGAAATTCAACGCGATTTGGATGCTATTTCCGAATGGTACCGTAAATGGCAGCTTACATTTAATTACAAAAAGTGCAAGGCAATGCTGATAAGTAACAAAAACAATCAGTTTGCTTACTAGTACAAAGTAAACAATTCAGTTGTTGACATGGTTGATTCCCTGAAGTATCTAGGGGTAATAGTACAAAGCAACATGAAATGGGACTTGCACATAACTTCCGTCGTAGGCAAAGCTAATTCTATATTACGATTCATAGGTCGTATTCTGAGGAATTGTAATGCTCATACAAAGGAAATAGCGTATAAAACACTAGTGCGTCCGCATCCGGATTACTGTTGTGGAGTTTGGGATCCGTATCGCAAGGGCCTGATTGACTCATTGGAGAGGGTGCAGAGGATAGCCGCTCGATTCGTGACTGGTTGCTACAGCCCTTATGAAAGCATTACAGAATTGATACATAGATTGTGCTGGGATAGTTCGGAAGACAGACGACGTCATTTGCGTTTGAATTTATTCGAGAATACGCGAAATTCTATGTCCTTCGAGTGCAATGAGATACTTCTTCCGCCAACCTATTTGGGTCGCCATGACCGGAGGGATAAGATTCGAGAAACAAGATGCCGTACTGATGATTTTATGTATTCTTTCTTTCCTCGTGCTATTCGGGATTGGAATGCGCACAATTAAGATTGGTGGTGCTTAGCATCCTCTGCCACCCACAATGTTTGTGAATTGCAGAGTATGAATGTAGATCTTCAGGTTAATTCTACTTACTGGTGTGAGGGACGTACTCACGACAAAGACTTACTGATCCGGTAGTGTGCGCGAGAAATCTTCAGGCAGTGTTTTGAATGCTCGTGTTTATCGATTCTGCTGTGAGCACTATCCTGTTAGGAGAGCTGTCGTGTCGCCTTCTGATTATCAACTTTGTTCTGTATGATGAGTGTATATTTTGTTTGTGTACTGTGTAACCTTTAAAGCCGCGTTCCCACGATCTCTTGTAACGGAGGCGGGACGGGACGAATTCTCAACAAAACGCCATCGAGACAGGGCCGGCTCTTCTAGCGGAGATGAGACGCAGCTACCCACTCTGTGTCGGTAAACATCACCGACGTGTGTAGAGGTGCGCTGTTGTCATCGGTTTGCAGCAGCGGTGCGCACCCCTTCTGTTGCTGTAAAGTGCTCTGTGCCAAACGACACTAGGCAACGTGGTGCGAAGGTGGTGGCGAGGTAAGCGAGGGCTAACCTGCGGCGCGCGCTCGTCCCTACATTCGGCTAATGAGGTCCCGTCCCGCCTCCGTTTCAAGAGATCGTGGGAACGCGGCTTAAGATAGAGATTGGGAACCGGCCCAGCATTCGTCTCGATCAGGGGTGGCCAACCCAAATGATCCTGTGGACCACTTTACAAATGCATTATAACCCCGCGGGCCGCATATAAAATTATTATTTTAAAATCAACTTTAATTTTTTATCATAATTTCGACAGTTAATTTTTTAACATATGGATGCCCAAGTAATGAATTTTAAAAAAAAAAAACAAACACTACATTTTCACTACTTTAGGCATTATTAAACATATGTATTTTGTAAAAGTGTGATGATTGGAGACGAGCCGCATGTGGCCCGCGGGCTGCGAGTTGGCCACCCCTGGAGTAGATGATTTCGGGAAACCGCCCGAAAACCGGCTTCAGGACACGCGGTAAGCCTGCCCCTAGATTTGAACTTGGACACGCTGCACTTTCCTAGTCTAGTGTGGTGGCACTTTAACGCTCAAGACCATACTGCTGGTTACCTTCCAATGCAACCACCATATACACTCCTGGAAATTGAAATAAGAACACCGTGAATTCATTGTCCCAGGAATGGGAAACTTTGTATACACATTCCTGGGGTCAGATACAACACATGATCACACAGACAGAACCATAGGCACATAGACACAGGCAACAGAGCATGCACAATGTCGGCACTAGTACCGTGTATATCCTCCTTTCGCAGCAATGCAGGCTGCAATTCTCCCATGGAGACGATCGTAGAGGTGCTGGGTCTAGTCCTGTGGAACGGCATGCCAAGCCATTTCCACCTGGCGCCTCAGCTGGACCAGCGTTCGTGCTGGACGTGCAGACCGCGTGAGACGACGTTTCATCCAGTCCCAAACATGCTCAATGGGGGATAGATCCGGAGATCTCGCTGGCCAGGGTAGTTGACTTACACCTTCTAGAGCACGTTGGGTGGCACGGGATACATGTGGACGTGCATTGTCCTGTTGGAACAGCATGTTCCCTTGCCGGTCTAGGAATGGTAGAACGATGGGTTCGATGACGGTTTGAATGTATCGTGCACTGTTCAGTGCCCCCTCGACGATCACCAGAGGTGTACGGCCAGTGTAGGAGATCGCTCCCCACACCATGATGCCGGGTGTTGGCCCTGTGTGCCTCGGTCGTATGCAGTCCTGATTGTGGCGCTCACCTGCACGGCGCCAAATACGCATACGACCATCATTGGCACCAAGGCAGAAGCGACTCTCATCACTGAAGACGACACGTCTCCATTCGTCCCTCCATACACGCCTGTCGCGACACCACTGGAGGCGGGCAGCACGATGTTGGGGCGTGAGCGGAAGACGACCTAACGGTGCGCGGGACCGTAGCCCAGCTTCATGGAGACGGTTGCGAATGGTCCTCTCTGATACCCCAGGAGCAACAGTGTCCCTAATTTGCCGGGAAGTGGCGGTGCGGTCCCCTACGGCACTGCGTAGGATGCGACGGTCTTGGCGTGCGTCCGTGCGTCGCTGCTGTCCGGACCCAGGTCGACGGGCACGTGCACCTTCCGCCGACCACTGGCGACAACATCGATGTACTGTGGAGACCTCGCGCCCCACATGTTGAGCAATTCGGCGGTACGTCCACCCGGCCTCCCGCATGCCCACTATACGCCCTCGCTCAAAGTCCGTCAACTGCACATACGGTTCACGTACACGCTGTCGCGGCATGCTACCAGTTTTAAAGACTGAGATGAAGCTCCGTATGCCACGTCAAACTGGCTGACACTGACTGCGGCGGTACCCAGCGCTGCGCTGCTAGCGCCCTTCGACGGCCAACACTGCTGTTCCTGGTGTGTCCGCTGTGCCGTGCATTTGATCATTGCTTGTACAGCCCTCTCGTAGTGTCCGGAGCAAGTATGGTGGGTCTTACACACCGGCGTCAATGTGTTCTTATTTCAATTTCCAGGAGTGCAGTTGTCTGCTTTTGGTAGTACAAATGATGATAAGATTTTTGTATCGGTGGTGTTAAAATCGAGTGACTAACTTTACTCGAGAGAAGCGTACGAAGAGTGAACATCCGCATTGTGTCTGAGTTCTCGCTTTCTCCCAGGTAGTTAAAAAGTGCGAAGACAGTCGTTCCTTGAGAAAACGCCTATCCTCAGTGCCCGTAATTGTTGTCGTAAATTCCATAAGGCAACCGAACAGCACAGACTGGTTAACGGTGACAGCAGAACAAGGCGCTGTCGGCTAAGCTCAGAATTATTGTAGATCAATTTTTAATCTGCGGGAAGTTAAGCGAATTGCCTTCAAAACAAAATATCAGCCACCTAGAAAGTTGATCAAGTATAATGTCTTTCTTCACATGAGAGACATTAGGCTTTTTGCCTATTTCCTCAATACTAAACAGTGAATCATTTCTTTGCAGTAAAAAATGGCTATAGGAGACTGCTTAATTTAACACTGGGTTGTGTCAAAAATTTATCCTCATGGCCTTCAGACTGTCCCATTTCAATTTACTTTTGTGTGTGTGTATATATATATATATATATATATATATATATACAGGGTGTTACAAAAATGTACGGCCAAACTTTCAGGAAACATTCCTCACACACAAACAAAGAAAATATGTTATGTGGACATGTGTCCGGAAAAGCTTACTTTCCATGTTAGAGCTCATTTTAGTTTCGTTAGTATGTACTGTACTTCCTCGATTCACCACCAGTTGGCCCAATTGCAGGAAGGTAATGTTGTCTACGCAACCCCAGTACCAAATGTAGAGACTCTTCGTGCTCGTATTGTGGACGGCTGTGATACAATACGCCATTATCCAGGGCTGCATCAGCGCATCAGGGATTCCATGCGACGGAGGGTGGATGCATGTATCCTCGCTAACGGAGGACATTTTGAACATTTCCTGTAACAAAGTGTTTGAAGTCACGCTGGTACGTTCTGTTGCTGTGTGTTTCCATTCCATGTTTAATGTGATTTGAAGGGAAGTAATAAAATGAGCTCTCCGTCGCATGGAATCCCTGATGCGCTGATGCAGCCCTGGAGAATGGCTTATTGTATCACAGCCGTCCACAATATGAGCTCTAACAAGGAAAGTAAGCGTTTCCGGACACATGTCCACATAACATATTTTCTTTGTTTGTGTGTGAGGAATGTTTCCTGAAAGTTTGGCCGTACCTTTTTGTAACATCCTGTATATTTAATTTTACTTATGGCTTCGCGTCGACGTCGAGGTCATTAGAGCCAGGATGGGATTGGGGACAAGGAATGGGAATGAATTTGATCATGGACTTTTGAAGGAGTATCCCGGCATTCGCCTGGAGTGAAACCATGGAAAATCAAATCTGGGTGCCCGGACGGGGATTCGAACCCGCGTCCTCCAGAATGCGAGTCCAGATCGCTATCGCTCACCCACCACGTTCAGTCCCATTTCAAGAGGGGAATCCGACAATCTCTGCTTGTTTTAAAATTATCAGCTGTTTTTATTTTTTTATATTTTTTATATTATTATTATTGTATTTTATCTAACATTCGACAAAACGGCAATCAACGCCGTTTCGTTGTTATATTTCACTAACAACTGTCCACTGGAACACATTCGGTGCATTGATTCCCAGTTTAGACGGGTTTAACATGATAATAAACAGTGGAAAGTCCTATCAGAATGTGACTTAAATGTTTTTGAGAGAAGAAATTCTTGTCGAGGAGTAGGCCTATAGTTGAGCTAGTTTTGGGAATTTTAATTTTAACTGATCACACTATCCTCTTGTTGTAAAAATCTCACCGTTTATTAGCATTGGTTTTGATACGAAAGCATTTACCACAAGTGACTTTCCTGTTGCACCACTCTTTAAAGAATACAGGTTCATGAAACAGAATACAGTAAGAAATTATATTACGAAGTATGCAGGCTTCGAGTACAATTGCAGACATTCGATTAATTTCGTTGTTTTCTATCGTCTTTAATGAGCTTACCTGTCGAATGACTCTGGAGAATAGCGGAAGTGTTGCTGGAGAAAAAAAGTACAGGATACCATAAGAACAGTAAGAACATGGAAAATATGCCTGGATGAAGCAAAATACAATGTAACATTTAGAGAACTAGGGTGAAGGTGGATGATGGGAATATCTTCCCGAGCCGATAGAAATGGAACCACATCAAATTAGCTGGAGATGATCCCCAAGGATATTGCTCCGTTCAGATGAAAAGCATTTTTTTTTCCCCCTTGCGGCTTTACGCCTCGTCGACGGCTAAGGTCATTATAGGCGGGATGAGACTGGGGGACAAGGAACTGGAAGGAATTCGGCCATGGCGTTTTTGAAGGAAGCGTCCCGGCACTCGCCTGAAGTGATTTGGGGAAACTATGGAAAACCCAAATCTGGATGCCCGGACGGGGATTCGAACCCGCGTCCTCCCGAATGCGAGGCGAGTGCGTTAACCGTTCACCCACCACGCTCGGTAGATAAAAATCAGTAGTAAAAAATAAAACTGAGGGAATGGTGAGTAAGAGAATGTGTAGCTGTCTACAAGCCTCATCCAAGATTTCAGCCCGGCTCGTGAACCAGATTAAGTAATGTAGTCTCTGATTCCTGCAGACATCTGTGTAATACGGCTGCTATTATCGCGTAACAGCCGTGGCAGCTTCGCTCTCCCGTGGTTTACATCTCGCAACTGGGTCCCTGCTCTGCGTAATAGAACCCCCTCGCCATTTAAATGCGCCTCCCTCTGCTGCTTTCTCTTTGCGCATCCACTGTCTGTCGCAGTCGCTACTTTAATTTAATCATAACTGCCGCTCGTTACACCCTTTCACCAAACCGACGTCGCAACAGCTTCCCTGTTAATCTCGTAAGAGATTGCCAAAGGAGGGTTACTGCACGCGGTAGCTTCTGCGACGGAACGAATGACATCCATTTTGCTTACACTTGTATCTACTGTGAGGGAAAGCCAGTTCAACTAGGTAGCGGAGAGATGTGCATTTGACTTTTCCGTTGGTTCCCTGGTAATGTTCTCCCTTTCTCACCATTCCTCGCCGGCGGGATTGCAGGCTCCCCGGAGATTACCGATCATCAGCGCTTTCTAATCAGCCTTACAGCACTTGTCGGCCGTTGGCCTGGCGCTTCTTGTGACAGTGTACTAGCACGGGGCTCAGGGATGCGGCGGAGAGCTCGGATTCCTCGTGCAGTTTATCCTAAACCACGAGCGTTATGTTTGTTTTTAACTGCTTAACGTCTCTTAACAGCGAAGTCTTTAGAGACGGGGGGGGGGGGGGGAGAATGGGTAGGAATTCGGCCATGGCCTTTTCAAGGAAGCATCCCGGCATTTGCCTGGAGTGATTTGGGAAACCATGGAAAACCCAAATCTGGATGCCCGGACGGGGATTCGAACCAGCGTCCTCCCGAATGCGAGGCCAGAACGCTAACCGTTACACCACCAAGCTCGGTACGAACGTTATGAATTCCGTGACCGATTCTGGTAGGTGAGACAACTGTTTTCCATAGTTTACCGAAATCTCTGTAGCCGAAATGCCGGTTTGGTTCCTTAACAAAGCTCCTGGTTTATTTCCTTCTCCACAATTCTCTCGCGGCCCCAATGATACCGTTATTGACGAGCTGTAAACCTCCAGTGGGCAACCTTATCTTAACAGTGGCGCCGCAGTTTGATGTTGGATTGTTATGTCATATGACGAGACAAATCGATAGTGCAGAATAAATTTTTTCGATATCTTGCTTAATTCTCGATATATTGACCGCCAATGATTAGTTATAGGTATGGTTCGTTGTGCTTATGGTGACGGTTTTTTTACCAGTCCAGGTCGCGTTTGAACCTAACCACCTCAATTTTTATATAGTACTGGCTTTGCTCGGCATGCGTTGCAATTCATTTTTATTTCTTAAGTGGGTACACATATAGAAAACAGACACGTTAACATGTGCCAAATAATTGAAAGAGAATGATTTTTATCAATTAAACTAAAATTGAAAATGTTTATTCTGGTGCTTTGGGTTATACAATATTTTTGGTCTTCCGTATTCTTCAAATGCTGAGTAACCAGCGTTACTCGGGAGGTGGATATGAAGGTTCAAAATTGGATTGAAACTGTAGCTTTGTATAAAGAAAATTAACAAAAATTAATTGGGTGGGAAGAGTGAGACCGGTTGGGTTTCTGAAAATCAAATTTAGACATTATTTTTCTGTTTGTTTTAATGTATATGTGAGCTAAGGACCATTGAAACCGGATAAAATCTGTGGGTATGTTTAAAGAATATTTACAAAAATAGGGGGATGGAGAGAGGGGTAGGGTTTCTGAAAACAAATGTCGATACTATTTTTCTGTTGGTTTTAAAGTATACGTGCGAGAAGTTCCGTCGATATAGGATAAAAACTGGGGGTACGTGTATAGAACATGACAAAAATTAAGGGGGTGGAAAGGGGAGAGGGGTTGGGTTTTCACGAAACAAATGTAGTCATTATTTTTCTTTTTGTTTTAATGTACACGTGTGCAAAGTACCATTGAAATCGGATAAAATATATGGGTATGTATAAAGAACTTTTACAAAAATTAAGAGGGTGGAAAGGGGGAGAGGGACAGGGTTTCTGAAAACCAAACGTAGACAGTATTTTTCTGTTGGTTTTAAAGTATACATATGCAAAGTTCCGTTTATAATCTCTTTCCGCCGATAGTCACTTTCGATTTCTATCGTTGAGTTATATAGGTATGTACATTATTCCTCATTTTGTATGTCTCGTCGGGTTAGATTAGAATCCATCATTAAATTGTGGCGCCACGGTAATAGTAGAATCCCACCTTCCCATCAGTGAGAAAAACATAAAATTTTGGTAATTCCCTATGGTACGGACTCCTTGCACTGACTGCATCACCGATGAACCCTACATTGATTCATCTAAATAACAGTACAGCAAAAATCCTCCCCAAATAGTTGTTACATCTGATCCACTTACTGCCCTACAGTATTCCGTTTATACTGAGATGTGGATAAATATTTCTGAATTATTTATAAGTAAACTTTCATCTTACCTTTCTCTTTGGTAGGGATGCAGGAGCTTCAAGTCATTATTGAGTGTCAAATTTTTTTGTTATTGCAAACACGGGTTAGCTCACTGTAGCGTTAGAAAGGCGTAGGCAGCGAGATTTGGAGCAATCATGCTGATAAGATATGGTGACTTTGGAAAACAATGTGGGCCTAGACGAACAAATTTTCACTAAACGATTCTTTAGATATTAACTTTGGTGGTAATCGGTAAGTCCCGTGAGAAGACGCAAACTGTTGTCGATCCTTTTACGACTATCGGTGCAACGTGGCATGTAGAAACTAGGGTTGTAACGGAGGTCATTGTTTGCGGATGCGGATGTTCAGTGCTTGACATCCGCGAATGGGGATGTTTTGCGGAAGCGGATGCGGAGGTGAAAAATAAATTTGTAATTATTTATATTTTAATATGTTATAAAAAAATAAAGGTAAAATCAAAAAATTATATTTTTTATGCCAAATCCTACATCTTTTCATAAGTAACTTGTATTTCCATGTTATACTGCCACATTGATTTATCTTTTGTCTCATCTTTCAGCAACAAAAAACACGGGATGATTTCACAAGTGAATAAAAGCACGCACGCGTATAAAAAGCAATCACTGTCATATGAACTTTGCGGCTCGCCTAATTCAAGCGTCAAGCACAAGGCCACATCTCCGTGCCCGCCACCCGCCTTTCCACCGCTCTATCGGCACATTCACAGTCCAGCTTGCAGGACCTACGATGATCCGATTTTCGATTTATAATAAAAAAAACTCTTGATGGGCTGAAAAGGGTTAAAGGACTATATGTAGGACGTGTTGGATTCCCGAACAACCGACATAGGTTCTTGACATCCAACAAGCTATGGCGTTGGATCATGGTTTGAGGAAAAATCCTAAGAGTGTGCGATAATAATACATGGTGTGCCGCGAGAAAGTACGAGTGGAAAGGACTGCTGGGGACATTCTGTTGGACTCCTTCTAGTAGCGTGAATGGTGAGCGCATCCTACGGTAGTTCTACGCGGATGTCCTGTAAGTTGGAACACGAATATGGTGCTTTACTTTACACGCAAGTTGAAACTTGTAAATTCGTCTCTTACGTGATAACACCGTTCAGTTCATTGATATTTTTATTGCAAGATCGTCAGAGAAAAACAACACACTGTTGTTATCTAAGCGACGATGTGCAGAATCTCGTACAAAGAAAAAAGAATAATATATATTGCAATGTAAACAAAATATCCGCTATACATCCACAAAAAAATTGTGGATGCGATAGCGGATGGAGAGTACCGCACTTGCGGATGCGGAGCTCCGTTACTACCCCAGTAGAAAGCAGTAATCGCGAGGTATTTGTGCACCCTCGGTTGACTGTCCTTCCCCACTACAGTCAATTGAGTTCTCGGTCCCGACGTACCTACTGTACTTTTCCGTAATTTAGCGAACTGCATCTAAGTGAGAAGTTGTACCGTTCATTAATTTCGGTCATGGACGATTTTCTTCAGTTGCTTCACAGTAATCCCAGTTCTGTTGGTTCCGCTGTCTCCGAGGCTACAAACCTCAGACAAAGCAGTGCTCTCTAGTATTGTCCGCGAACAAAGCAAATTGTAGCATTAGTTGCACTGTTAAACTGGACAGTAGTGGCAGGTGTTTAGCAGGTTATTGCAGCTCCACAGCGCTCAGTGGGTCAGGATGCGCAGCTGTCAGTGTCTTGCGTTATGCACGCTCCGCTGCCTCGGCTCGGAACCAACGCTGCAGCTGCTTTGAGGGCTTCGCCAACTTTTGCTTCTCTAGTTACTTCTAACATACTCTGCCTGAACACAGGGTATTATCTGTAAGGACATCACTAGGCGAAACTTACATTGTATTAGGGATGTAACGGAGCTCGGCATCCGTAAGTGTGAAACTTCCGCAAGTGCGAAACTTCCGCGAGTGCGATACTTCCGCACGCGCGAAATTCCGCAAGTGCTAAACTTCCGCAAGTGCGGAACTTCCGCAAGTACGATACTCCCGCGCGTGCGAAACTTCCGCATGAAATTCTACCTCCGCATCCGCAACTTTTAATGCGGAAGTATAGCGGATGTTTTGTTTATATTGCAATATATAGAGGAGTATCGGGTAATATGGAATACCATTTATGTTTTGTTGTACAAAATAGTAATGAAAATAATTTAACACCTGAAACTAAAACCAATACAACCTTCAACTTCTTGTGATAACATGTACCTAATAAAAAGCTGTCAAAAAACATTTTTTTAATTAGTAAAATTTAGTTTAAAAAAATTGTCGTTTGGACGGTAATATGGAATAGGCGGGTAATATGGAATAGAAGGTTTCAAATAAAGTAAACTATCTGGAATTGAGAAAAACGGATTTAATGATACTTTTTAGCCAATATCATCATCATCCTTGTCGGATTCAATATCTTTCGCTTCTTTGTTTTTCGGCTATTCATAAAAGAAAACATAATTAATAAACTAATTAAGAAATATTTACTTTCCCAATTGTTAGTTTATTATTTTCAATCAATATTAACAAAAATCGTATTACTCTCACTTATATTTTATTAAAACTGTATTTCAAATCAGTAGTTATTTTTCGGGTTGTTTGGAATACCACAGTTTTATGTCTGGTTTTGTAGAATACTAAGTATCTCATATTACCCGAATCGCCATCTTGGACAAAATAGGCTTGATGATATTATAAAAAAAGATGCCAGCCAGAAAAGAGAACTGTACAACAAACCATCACTTTTAGTACACATTACACAAGACTAGCGATCAAAAAAATAAATCTAATATTTTATATATATTTTAGAAAAATTATCTGCAAAAATTCTCGAAAGTGGAAAGACAAACTTTGTCGGACAGCAAACACAGTTCAGCTCCCAAATGACCGACCTTCATCACAAAGCATCATAGGAGTTTTGAGCAGAAGTTGATGGTACTTCCACTATACAGCAGCATTTGGCAGAGGAGAAACCTCGGTATTCCATATTACCCGACTATTCCATATTACCCGATTCTCCTCTCTCTCTCTCTCTCTATATATATATATATTGGCACATAAAGTAAAGCGGCCTATTCTCGGTCCAGCTTGTAGGACCTCTGTGTAGAATTACCGTATGATGCGCTTATCCATTCACTCTACTAGAAGGGGTCCAAGCAGTCCTTTCAACTCGTAGTTTCTAGCTGCGCAGCAGGGTCCTTATCGCACACTCATAGGATGTTTCCTCTAACCAAAATCCAACATCATAGCTTGTTGGACGGCAGAGGCCCATGTTGATTGTCTGAGAGTCCAACACGTGCTACATATAGTACTGCAGCCTCTTTCACAACCCAATCAGAGTCCTACATCGGATCATCATAGTTCCAACAAATTGGACTGTGAATGGGACGCTAAAGCGGTGGAAAGGCGAGTGGCGGGCACGGAGATGTGCGGTTTTTTTTAAACTGGAGACGGGAAAGGATGGGGGGCAAGGAATGGGAAGGAATTCGGCCATGGCCTTTTGAAGGAAGCATCCCAACATTTGCCTGGAGTGATTTGGGAAACCATGGAAAACCCAAATCTGGATGCCCGGACGGGGATTCGCACCGCCATCCTCCCGAATGCGAGGGCAGAACGCTAACCGTTACACCACCACGCTCGGTGGAGAGGTGCGATGGTGTGGCGTTATGCTTGACGCTTCAATTAGTCGTGCTTCAAAGTTCATATGACAAAGATTGTTTTGTTATGTATATTCATTAGTTAAATCATCCAACATTTTTTGTTGTTGAAAGATGAGGCAGAAAATAATATGACAGTATTAGAAGGAAATAGACTTTGCTTATGAAAAATGTAGAATTTTTGAAAAAAGTATACGTACTTGTTTTGATTTTAAGTTTATTTTTGATAAAATATTAAAATCTAAATAATTGTAAATTTATGTTTGCACCTCCGCATCCGCTTCCGCAAAACATCCGTATCCGCGGATGTAAAGCACAGAACATCCGCATCTGCATCGCTAAGATTACCTCCGTTACATCCCTACATTAAATCAACAAATAATGAAGGATTACATATCTAGCCAAAGTACTGAAGTACTGCCTAAATTTCTGCTACTTCCTTAGTTTGTCATAAGCATCGAGACTGATTTAATGCAATCCTCTATCTGTTTCTACTCTGTCCAAGCTTTGAATCCTAAGTTCTCAGTTATAAGCTTAATATTTTTATTTTATGTTCTTATCGTGCCAAAAAAAATTGGCCTTTTTAACGAATTTGTGAATGGAAATGGAGGGTGGTAGACGCTTTTGCATACTAAGAGAGTCTGGTGTGAAAAAATTCCGCTTAAGTCTCTTCATCTGCTGATGCCATCCTGACAATACCCGCTACTGATTTTTAAGTTCTCTAGGTTCTCCACTTCTGCTTCTGTTACAGTTAGAATGCAACCGAATTTCCCCTTCGGGTGGAAATGTCGAAGTTGGGTTGATCTCTACAGGCTGTGACACTCGCCACTGGTTACTTCGTCACGAAGGTCGCTAGAGAGTCCTGACACTTTCTCTGCCCTCCGGAGCTAAAGGTCGCTGCAATTTAAAAGAAATACTTCCTCCATCGTACATCAGTGGGTGACGAGAAGTTTCACTTGAAATGAAAGACAGCCATTCTTCTTTGCGAGTCTACAAAATCGAGAGTTTAGTGGTTTCTACAGAGTGACAGCATGGAGCGCCGTAGCTTTCACGAATTGTGTCCAACTTCTTATAGAGAACCCTTTGTCAGACGAGGTTTCGTGCTCACCTGTAACTTTGGAGGACGCAGGTTCGATTACCGGTTTGGCCATCCAGATTGCGGTTTTCGGTGGTTCCCCGAAATTACTTAGGGTATATACCGGGATGGTTCCTTCAAAAGGCCTTGGTTGAATTCCTTCCCGTTCCTTGATCAACATCTCCTGACTCCAATAACCTCAACATCGATGAGCGGGAATAAAATAAGACAAATGCAATACAAACGCTTGTTTAATACTGTAAAATTGGGCCTCCATTAATGACGTCAGGTGAAATAGGTTGGGAGGGGGGGTCCGGCGAAATGTAAACAAAGGGTAAAGGGGGGAGGGGTCAACGGAAATTTCACGTGTGGTTTGGAAATTATTGTAGGATGGTAGAGCTAAAAAAAAAAGGTCTACAAATGACACGAAAGTCGATTTTAGGGGGCTAAAAAAAGAGGGGTAGTCCGGAATTTCCAGAAAAACACCTCACGTAATTAACGGACGCCCCCTAAGGCGTGAAGACGTCTGACTAGATATCGAAAGCTTCGCATCCCGATCTCGGCTCGGATTTCGAAAGGTCCTTAACCCGAGTTGCACCTCTGCCACAGCTTCCTTGGTTCGGATGCTACATTAAAACTGTAGGTTTCCTTTAACCGGAAGGATTACTGTGCTAGTTTAAGGCGGCTACTATAGGGACGGATTGCGAAGCCGATAAAAACCCGATCATTAGGTCATTGCGACCACACGATCCTTTACCTACACTGTTAAATGTTTCCCCTTCGGTTTACTTCTTATTTTCTTTTGTAAGACTTTAGGAGGAGTCATTAAAGACTTCCTTACCTCAATAAGGGAAGAACATGTATGTGTGTGTGGTAGAGGTGGGCTCCGTTTACCAAAATCGCGGCGGCGGCGCGCCAAACATTTTCAGCCGGCGGCGGCGTAACGCCGGCGGCGTGACTATTTTATGTATGATACTAGACGACCCGTGCGAAAATTTCGCTAGTAAAATACGATGAATAGTGAGGTTGAATGCTTGTAGTATAATGAAAAGTAGAACCGCACTTATGTAGCAAATATTTATTTGTTTAGTGTAATAGGTACGCATCAAAACATATTAAGAAACAGTTGGGAAAATTTAAAACACCCTGTACGTACGACAAACTGTCACTGACCTTAACAGAATGCAACCAACCTGAACAAAATGCACACAACATATCAACATCTCTATGATATGTGTTGCTGTCCGAATAAAATGTTTACGTTGAAATTGATTAGCAAAATAAAAATTCTTCCGTAACAGGAAAAAAATCCGAAAAGTTATTTATTGTATAAAAAAAGTTTATTGACATCTTTGTGATATCTGCTGTTGCAATCCAGGGACTTGGCTCTGAACTGTCGCATACGGGCGACTACTTTAAGCATCAAATTTTGAAAAATTCTTTCTTAATTTATGATTTTACCTAATTTGAGACCTTAAACTTTAAAACGATATGTAATTTATCGATTTAGGTTAGATATCGAAGGAGATAAATGGCTCGTAATTTTAAAAACAGCTGTAGAAATAATATTGATACTTTTGACCTTTAAGGGTCAAATTTCAAAAAAATTACTTTCATAAAATATGGTGTGTCCAAAACGGACACCTTCGTCTTTAAAATGATATCTCATTCCTCCATTTCGGTTACACATCAAACGAAAAAAGTTTTAGAAATGGTGATATTTTTTGCCCCTTGTGGGTTGAATTTGTAGAAAGTTCGTTCTTAAAATATGATGGGACCAAAGCAGATACTTCAACATTTTAAACGATACCTCATTTATCGATTTCGGTTAGGAATCAAGGGAGATAAATGACTCGTGACAGAAAAATGCGTTGTAGAAATATTAATACTTCTACAACGTAGAATTTTGAAAAATTCCTTTCTTAAAATATGGTGTAACCAACCGAAGACATCATTCTTTCAAATGATACCACGTTTATCAATTTTGTTTAATCATCAAGGAAGATAAATGACTCGAGACACAAAAAAGCATTTTAGAAATATTGACATTTTGGACCTTTAAGGGTCGAATTACGAAAAATTGCTTTCTTAAAATATAATGTGACCAAGGCGGAGACTTTAATCTTTAATATGATACCTCATTTATCTATATCGGTTAGATATAAAGGGAGATAAATGGCTCGTGACACAAAGACGCGTTGCAGAAGTATTGATATTTTTGCCCTTTAAGGGTCGAATTCAGAAAAATTCCTGTCTTAATATATGATGTCACCAAAGCGGAGATCTTAATCTTTAAAATAATACTTCATTAAACGGTTTCAGATAGGTATCCAGGGAGATAAATTACTCGTAACACAAAAAACAGCATTTTAGAAGTATTGACATTTTTGCCCTTTAAGGGTCGAATTCAGAAAAATTCCTTTCTTATAATGTGATGTGACCAAAGTGGAGACCATAAGCTTTAAAATTATGCCTAATTCATTGATTTCGGTTAAGTATGAAGGAAGATAATGGCTTGTGAGAAAAAAATACCTTATAGAAATAATACATATTATATAGATGTACATATCATCACTTCGTCTCAAAAACAGAAAGTAAGTAACGTTACACTTACATATTCAAAACCATGCAGGTTTTTGTACTCTTTTTAGTTCTCATGTATAAGATAATTTTATTTGGGCTAGACCTTTTCGTAGAAATGACTAACCTAGTCACAGAAAATACTCTTTCACTCGGTGTGCTTGTGCAGGCACACAAAAAAAAAGTCTTGGTAAGAGCAGAAAACCGAGATTTTTTTTTATTTTTTTTTTTTTTTTTTTTTTTTATTTTTTTTTTTTTATTTTTTTTTTTTTTGCTTTTAAAGTAACTCTTTAGGATCTGATGTATCTGATGAAGATAAATATCTCCAACATTCTTGAGTGATCGGATAATCATTATCGCCATACACACGATATTTCATCGATAGTTTCTGCAGCAACGATGTATCATTGGTGGATTTTGTAGAAGCCATAGAATCCCTACTTTCATTTATTTCTGGCACATTAATGGCAGTGATCACTTCCCTGATATACGAGGCAAGAAAGGAATTACTGGTTTTTTGTATTGACTCCAAATATGTATCTACTTCTTTGAGACCCATAAAACGATAATCCAAAGGTGATAATGCTACGACCGCACTTGTGGCAGTGAATCGTTTCCTAACTTCTGCCACCATGTTGCGATTAAGCTGAAACATAGTCAATAATTCGTCATCTAAGACAGAATTCATGATCTCAATTATTTCAGAACGGAACAGAAGACTCACATTCATTGTATATATTTTTGAGACGACATGACCTCAACTGCTTCGCGAAACCTTATCAAAATTTTACTAGATGTTTCATGTCTAAAAGATTCGGCTCACTTTGCTTTATCTCAACTTTCCAATCTTTCTAAATATCTTATTATTATGTCACAGTTGCATACGTGGGTTGAACTTCCCAGCATGTCTGTAAATCTATGCCAACGAGTTGGTCTTTCAGTTTTGATAGAAGGGGTGTATATAGTATTTCCTGATCCTGATACGAATAGCGAGCTCTCTTCAACTACTTCATTCAATCTTTCTGTGTGTACTTGTTACATCTAATCATATTTTAAAATAGGATCGGTCTCATCATTGAACGACGTTATCAAGGGAATTCATAAACTCTTTTTCCATTTTTCGACATGTGGTAACAAGGGGTATCTCTCTCTCTCTCTCGCCAATCTTCTTGCATTCTTTTGACGAGCCTTTCAATTTCTGGAACTCTGTTTAGGCCTCCACTGTAACTTGATTATGGAGCCCATGACCAAGACACAGATTGATGTTCCATATTAGCTAGCCAACGAAACTGCTCTTCGCACGTTTTCTCTAGCATCAATGACAGCTAGAATCTTCTATTCATTTAGTTTCAACTGTTTCTTTATATCCCTTATCATGCCTTCTATTTTGCCGCCAGTTTTCATTTCCTCCACACGTTGAGTACTCAGGGTTAAATACTTCACTGTTTTTACCACATTTAGGCTAGCTAAGAAATGTACTTGATCGGAATTCACGATTTTCTTCTTATTGACTTTTTCTATCACTAAACTTCCGAAATCTTTCCAACAAAAACTAGTTTGGCTTAGACAGTCATATAACACTACTACAGAGAGTTTTCCAATATTAGTTTTAGCTAATTCGGTCATTTTAACACTTACTTATTAACTCAATTTAACGGAAAATTTAAAAAAACGCGTTGTCGTGTTAAGAAGTGTTGCTCAAGGACACGCCGCAAGGCAAAGGGCGGCGGCGGCGGCGGCGCGCCACTGAGACACGGTGGCGTCACGCCGGCGCGGCGCCCACCTCTAGTGTGTGGGTCATTGCTACCACACGATTCTTTACCTACACTGTTAAATGTTTCCCCTTAGGTTTACTTCTTATTTTCTTTTGTAAGACTTTAGGAGGAGTAATTAAAGACTTCCTTACCTCAAGAAGGGAAGAACATGTGTGTGTGTGTGTTTTTTTTTTTTTTCCAACGGTATTCGGCTACTTACGCCATACAGCCAAAACTAGAAGAAAGTATTGCTGCCTATCGGCGAACCATGCAACCTTTTTTTGTAACGTGTATTGTACAAATCTATGTGTTGTGGGGAAGACGCTTTTAAAATGTGTATTGTAGTATTGTGTCTTTTTGTAGAGAACATTGGGACTACCAAGCATGGTGAGTAAGTGGTAACGTTCTGGCCTCTCATTCGGGAGGACGTAGGTTCGAATCCCCGTCCGGGCATCCAGATTTGGGTCTTCCATGGTTTCCCCAAATCACTCCAGGCGAATGCCGGGATGCTTCCTTCAAAAAGACCATGACCTAATTCATTCCCGTACCTTGTCCCCAGTCCCATCCCGCCTCTAATAACCTCGACATCGACGAGGCGTAAAGCCATAAGTAAAAGAAAAAAATGACTGAGGCTTTTAGAGGATTCGTCACGTTACCACACAAATTATTTAAAAACTGGTCAAAATTGCCCGAACGCAAGGTCACACATCTGAACCCAGGACCCATTGCACCTCCCGGTACCGAGCGTGGTGATGCTTGAAACACAGCCAATCTGCTAGGTGACGTCATAGGAGAGGTCTAACCTAATGACGAGAAGTAACTCTTGTCACCTGCCTGCAAACCTTATAATTCGTTGGATCCTCCAGAAGGGATCGTATAAAGTCAGTGAGTTGAGCTATGACAGATAGTTTAAGGAGAATCTGAACCACTGAATACCCCAGCGTATCTCACGTAAACAACGCAAAGACCTAGGGAAATAAACCAACTTAACGCACGGAGATTGGAATTTTGAGAGCCTGCATTTTAAAGGCAATTCCTTAACTACAGAGTTTACAGACCACTCGCAAGCAAGTAAGCTTATACTAATCTGTGTTGTGTTTTATCTGAAGCCGAAATTTCGGGACTGTTACTACATTCGCTGCCTCGACAAGCCGGTTGGCAGTTTGCTGTGCTGCCAGAGAACTCCCCTTCGTTCCCGGATTCTACCATTTCGCAACCTTTGAGTCAGGGGCAGTTAACGCGTTATTATACCTACACTTCTGTGATGTGCTTTGAGGTGCGGTCGTTTGTTGGTGTTTGTCAAGGTTAACTGCTTATGAATCACTACCATCCTACTGAACTGCGTCTCAGTTTTATGATGTTATTTGCGACACCGATCTTTACTGGCGCTTGCAGCTCTTTGTGCAGGTTACTTTTGACTATTATTTGAATACACTTGCTTCATTAGCATCTTTAAGGATGTGATCAGAACAAATATATTTCCTCTTGTGATGTCATGCCAGATTCCTGGCGTAGACGGTTACCCCTCCTCCTTCATGGGACACCTCTTAGGAAGATAAACTTGCGTATTTTCCAGTTGCCTTTTACAGTGTTCATTTGTGCGATTGTAGGTGTTAGTGGTTTTGATAGCGTGTATGTCGTGTGTAGATTGGTGTTTGTGCTGTAAGAAATGAGAAGCTTACTCATCCGATTGACACCATGATGCCGCCAGGCTTAACGTCCCCACCCGAAGATCGAATAATCATCAATAATATCAGATACCCTCACTTCAAGTGCACTGCGGAAAGGACTTTGGTGAACAATCTGGTGATAAGGAATTGTGCACCACCAAGTCCGGATGACGAAAATTTCTTTCACAACCAGGACTGAAACGGCTAACCCCGTGTCAGCGCCGGACACCATCACGGTACCGCAACCAACTGACCCAACAGAGCCAGCGAGAACAAAACACAAAGCCAGAAATTATCATTAGCTATTACTAATTTCCTATGGCAACTATTTATTAATTACTATACGCCGTATATTTTAAATGGTGCTGACAAATAAATTTACAAAAAATGTTTGGAGAAAAATATTTCTAGAGATTTGTGGTACTATATAATCACAAAAATTCCACTTTCATGGTTTAACATTTAATTTTAATTAAAATTAGAATGGAGCGCAAACTCCGGTGGCAATTTCCCTACACACCCATCTTCCCCCTTTCCTGCACCCCCCTACATTTACTCTCTACAAATTTTAACTTCAAATTCTTTCAACGTTTTTGGCTACATCACTTCTCTAAGTAACTTGTTCCAATTCCTGACCTAAAATAGAGAATCTTGCTACACCCTTGTGCCTAAAATCGAGTGCCAGCTTGTGGTCATGGTCATATTTTCCCTTCCATGGATTACTTTTCATTCTTACAACAATATCTTTCCATGCCTCATCACCAATATACGCCTTGTGTACCCTCCTCCTGTATTCCAATGAACCCCATTCCAGCTCTTTTATCATATCTGTTACTGGTTGCGTTCTGCGATAATTTCCGGAAACAAATGTAGCAGCCCTTTTTGCACCCTTTCCAACTTCTGTATTTGATACTCAAAATGAGGGTCCCATACTACACTACCATATTCAAGCAATAGTCTGACCATCGTTTTGTAAGCCAATTCCTTTACTTCTCTCGTACATCCCCTCAGGACTCTCTCCAACAAGTGCAGAATTTGAAACCTTTTCCTACTACCTGTCCAAAGTGTCCAGCCCAGTTAAGCTTGTTATCAAATGTAATGCCAAGATATTTACATTTCAAGTCTTCAACAAGCAGTTCTTTCCCCACCTTATAATCATAATCAACCTTTAGTTTTTTATTTGTGCATCTAATAAGCTGACTCTTCTTTGCATTTATCTTCATCACATGTTTACCAACCCACTTAGATATCCTGCCCAGATCACCCTGTGGCTGAGAACTTTTCGGAAAATATATTATTACTGTTTATACAAATCTAATTCCTATGAAGTGATACTTCCTGCCATAAATTTCAGTATCGTTTGGTAACGAACCGCTAGCAAGTGTCAATTATGAAATCTATTACCGCTTACATCAAAAGATCTCACTTCTATTATAACCAGGTCACTGTTAATAGACGGGGATATTTGACTGTTATCGTATTCTTCGCAAGACTGATCTGGATCTTGGGGCTCTGAGATAGGGTGTATTATTGACGTTACAGATGTACGTTGGACTCATTGGTAAGGGAGCGTGCATAAACCACGTACTCCATTTTCCCTCCTGTCAACCCCCCCTCCCCCCCCCCCCCCCCACGTAGCCCGACGTGGCTTTTGCGTCTACCCCGCCTCCCCCCCCCCCCTTTCCAAGTAGCACGTAGCTTTTTTCCCTGTTGATTCCAGAAGACATTTTCTATTGTTTTTCTCTTTCCAGACTATCGTAAATTACATATGCAGATAATTAAATGACTGAAATAAATATTTGCATGCTGTTGTGTGTTCTGAACCTCATTTTAACTGTGACAGATAATATGAATGACAAGCTACGTGGCCTGGCTCTGAAACACCCACCCTCCACGTAGACCAGCGTAGATTTCCAGCCAACCCCTTCCCCTCTTGTCTATCCACGTAGTTTATGGACGCTCCCTAAACTGAAGTACCAAACTATTGCCGTTACACTGTAGGGATAATCGATAGGTGCGAAATTCAGTTGGTCATGCATTGCTTAGTCTATAGAATTACTTCTGGAAAAGTCGTTCAAGTACTTCGCAACAGCCGAACGGTTGGAGCCATTGTCTGTGCAGACGCTAGCCGTTAGGGCCGCCGTCTGCCGTGACATCAGCTGTTGGTTCTGGAGGCTGGTTACGTAACGGCCAGGTGGGGGCGGGTTGACCCTCCCCTCTCCGCCGCCGCGGCGTCAGACTGCAGTCCCGAACGCTCAGTCCGCCCGCGTCGCTACTCGAGTGTATACGCGCAGCCGTGTACGGCACCACAACACTGCGCCGCGTACTGTATGGGAGTCGCCGCTCTCTGTTTACCTTGCACTGTGCTCCAGTGCTTCGTCTTCCTGAGCTGGCAAGATCGGTAGGGACCTTCCGTAGGTCCACCACCATGTAAACAAACAGTGCAGTGGAACTTTACTGTGAAGAGGGTGAAGTAGTCTTGATAATAATCTGTAGATGGCCTGTAATTTAAAGTAGCTGGATTGTACTCGAGTTTGAAAGCTACTTGCTGTCGTTTTTGGGCAACAGTGGTGGATAGTTGACTCTTGTTATGTTAGTGTAGTGTTAGCAGTGAATAATCCACTTGATTTTCCTCAGCTGAGTATCAAAATCTTTCAGAAATTGATGATATCTTTCGTTGTTATTGTATACCCGTAACGAAATATTGTGCAGGACACATTGAAAGCAGTTGCTGTGACCATCAGTGTAACAGAGATACTGGTTGATCACATTGAACGCTTGGATTAAACAAGCTGTGCAGTATAACTCTACTGTGAAGAGGGTGAAGTAGTCTTGATAATAATCTGTAGAAGTAACTGGTTTGTGCTCGAGTTTGAAAGCTACTTGCTGTCGCTTTTGGGCAACAGTGGTGGATAGTTGACTCTTGTTGTGTTAGTGTAGTGTTGGTAGTGAATAATCCACTTGATTTTCCTCAGTTGGGTATCGGAATCTTTCAGAAATTGATGATATCATTCGTTGTTATTTGATACCCGTATCGAAATACTGTGCATAACATCACAACATTGGAAGCAGTTGCTGTGAATGCTACTAAACCACCAGTGGTAACAGAGATACTACGTTTGGATTGCTCTCTACAGGTGGTAGTAAATTTGCTGTCTTCCGATCGGATCATCGAATGGTAACTATCAGCATCTACCGTAGCTTTCCACCATCAGAACTGCTGACGACCTTAGTTCTGCTTGTGACTGCACGGTGAAAATTCGTATCACTGGACTGCATCTTAGGTTCTGGCCACTTGTTGGAGCCGGTGCTCTACATAGGCGAAACCCGAGCTGTCTGACCGCGTCTACAATCAGTGTGGAACCTGCCGCCTTTCTCGAGACCCGCTGACCACCTCGGTAAGGCCCGTCTGTCAGCTGACGGAACCTTAATAGCCACTCCGCAAACACCGCAGGAGGACCTCGTGTTTACGACTGCCGGCGCGGTGAAACTTGATCAGCTTTGCCGGACGACTGCAGTTCGAGAGAGAAACTCCACGCTGTGCTGACGCGGGACATCTGGTCGCCGGTACTTCCAGTTTCAGGACCGGTACAGGCAACTCGGTTGACCGGGATAGCCTGTTCAGACCAATAAACTGGGTTTCCAAAACCATATCCGTCGCGTGTGTACGAGGAATATTTCGCACAAACAGTGTCAACAAGAAAAATTACTGTCAGTTCTGAGCAGAGCACAGAAAATTTGATAGTTTAAAGGAATACTGTGTGGAAAGATTATACGTATTTTGAGGGTTGTACTGAATGGGGAGAACTGAAAACTCTTTCGGAATTAGTTTGCAGAAGAAGGTGATTATCAACTGATTGAGAGGTAAGATGTGAAGAAGAACTAACTACTGTCAAAATTAGATATTAAAGTTGAACTTGAACCAATGTTCCACTGGATTTCTTGGCACTGTGGTAAATTAAGAAATGTTTAATTTGGTGAAAAATACTGTAACGGAACGAAAGGTATATTAGTATGCGCAGAAGTTTAGAGTGCGTGTGTGTTCGTCGAGAGAAATGAATGCGCTGAGAAATGCAGGTAATTAGAGAAACGAGCTGAAGAAGCAGTAACAAGTGTCAGCTGCCAGTGAAAGCGGGGTTTTCACGGCTGAAAGCGGGTTAACAAAGTATGTCCTCTGTCATATTGTACGCATGATCAGGCTGCTGTGGTTATATGCAGTTATAGTGGAGTGCGCACGCATTCTGGGAAAGGAAAGGGCCATTCCAGCCGACTGGGTCTGCCGTTCCGGCGCTTGATGACGTACACGCCCGCGTCAGTGCAGATGCACTGAGCGCCTCGCCCCCCCCCCCCCCCCACTGTGCGCGTGTGGACGTGCTTCCGGAGGATCCTGCACTTCCTTCCGTCCCAAGACGACCTTGAGGTACGCTGACGCAACACGCGGACAAAGTCGGCCACCGACGGGATCTGTTTGTGACTGGACCGCGGCTTTCGATGAAGAAATCGACAGCGGATCAGCCAACTCCGTTTTACTGCCTCAAATTACACTCGAGTGGCAATTAAGTGCGGCTCCCAGCTGTCAGAGATTTCGCGTCTCACTCCGTTGTTGCGAAAATCACGGAGTAGTTTACCCGCGCCGTGCTCAATTAGTCGATGGTTCTGTTCTTTCGTCGTGACAACGGCGGCAGTAACCAAACAGAGAAAGTGAATATTTTGTTACTGTGATTCTGACTCGCGGTTGTGAAACTTCGATGTTTACTGAAAGTTTGGAGCAGCTTTGAAGACATCGTGAAGTAACAAAAACTAGAATCAACTTCTACTCAGCGTATAAACAGTGACATTTCTTTTTTAGAAAATTCAAAAATCCATACTGTTCAATACGCGAACAATTATTTCCATTCTGTGTGAAATATATCTGTAAACGTAACTGCAGTTGCGCGAGAAACATTAAATTGTAGGTCGAAAAATCAGGAAGAAAAACTACAGTTAAAGCTCAATATTTTGTATTCCAGAAGTTTGTGGAAATTCAACTGTATCCTGTGAAAACGAAGTGAGTGTTGAAACAAGCAGAGTCCCGCATAAAGTTTGCATTAATAAACGATAGAGGTTGAAGAATTATATCACTGGAGTTCAAGTTTACTTAGAATGCAACGATTTTGTTTTTACTGCAGATATATGTTTACGAAAAAATATTTTCAGGATAAGAGAAAGCTTAAAACGTGAGTCGTGTGTTTGTTTCTGTAGATCGTGTGACCTGAGAGTGCGTGGGAACTGCAGCGCACAGTGTTTCCGGAAATAGCCCGCAGTCTCAGAGCAATTGCGCAGTAATTTTGTAACGCAGCGTGTACTGTGCAAATTCTAGGTAAGAGAAACTCTGGATTCATGGTTTGCCCTTATCCGGGTGGGCGGTGCAGGAGCAGAGGCAACAAGCAGAGATCTCGTTGAAGTTCCAGGTCACGTACCACCAAACCGGTCTTACAGTGAACAGGCGAACCTGACCAAAAGTGGTCAGCGACGCATTATCCACAATAAGCGAAGCCAGTGATTCGTAGCATAATTGTCGATCGTAAACGGATACCCTGAATCAAAGATGCCGGTGGAGGATGCCGGCTGCATCGAAAGTGTGGCAGAAAAGGATGGCGGAAACAGTCACCACCACCACCATGGCTACCACAAGTTGTTCCACTTCTTCAGGTTCAGGAGGAAGAACAGCAAGGCTCAGAACCAGGATACTAGCGACGAGCATGGCCCCGAACAGAGGCGGGAGCGCCTCGAGAGGGACATGCGCACCAACTGGGAGGAGCTGCCCGCGACGCTCAAGAGGAAGAAGGAGCGCATGTCCCAAGCGGTGCTGGCAGAGTTCCACAGCGAACAGGAGTCCTCGGCGGGCAGCGCGGAGCCGGTGCCCGACAGCGGCGACCATCAAGCGTCGAGCAATGGAGGATCGCCAAACTGCGAGGAATCTCGTACGCAGAACGGAACCCGTCTTGGTAAAGTGCCAGACTGCGGGAACGGAGCGAGTGGCATCGAAGGTGAGGTGACGGGAAAGGTGAACGGCGAAGGTCGTACAGAACTGGCAGGTGTGCGGAATTCTTCGCCGGTGGAACAGTCACCCACAGGAGAGAGTAACAAGGCTGTCAATAACGTGGCTGCTGGTTCACAACGGCAGAATGTTGGCACTCACGAGGACCAAGCCGTTCACCGAGCAAGGACGCCTGACGACCAGAAAACTGTCAACGGCGGGGAACGTGTCAATGGATCCAGTGACAGACCGGTAAACAACAGATTGAGCTTGGACAAGCATGTAGCTGAGAGTACCGTGGTTGCAGATATCACCAGAGAGAGTGATAGTGCTCGGGAAAATAGGGGTTCCGAAGTAACTGGCGTGAAGGAAGTCGGTCACGTCAAACTGAACGGCGTTGTGGAGAATAGTGGCTCGGATAATGGATCAGAAGATCACAGGCGGAAAACAGCTACGAGTAGTTCAGACTTTGGAGGATCGAAAACTGATGAGGGAAGGAATGGACCTTCTCAACAGAATGGTGTTGTCGAAGATTCTTCTCGGCCAGAACAGAAGAAACTGGATGGTGCAGCACTGCTGGAACAGGAGCAGCTTAGCCTCAGGGAGCTGGAACGGCTGAGGCACAACCTCCACATGGCTCTGAATACAGCCACGGATCTCGATTCCGAGCAGAGGCATGTGGTGGAACTTCTCAGGAGGGCCGTGTCTTCGGAGGACAGCTTGTTGATGGACACGTCTTCCTCGTCAGCCGGAAGTTCGCGCTCGTCGCTCAGCGACCAGTCACCGTCCGGTCAGCAGCATACCGACTCCGGCACCGACGTGACGGAGCCGGGATACGAGGATGTCGGTCGCTCGTCCAGCATCACCACAGCCACGGCAGCCGCTGCAGCCGCCGTCGAGGCCTACTACGACGCCATCGTGCGGCAGAGCGACGAGGAGCCTCCGCTGCCGTTGGTGATCATCCCGAAGGCGACTACCCGGGACTGTTCCTCTCTGGAGGAGCGGAGACGTAGGCAGGCTGAGGAGACGTACGATCGTCCGCGGCCCTCCCGCTGGAAGAGGCAGCTGACAGACTCCCCGAGACCCGGCTGCTCCATGGACACCATCGTGGAGGAGGACGAGAAGCTGTCAGTCAGGGAGATCCTCAGGAGGTTCGAGCAGCTGGGAGCAGCCAATGGTCCACAGATCGGTCCTGAAGAGAAGAGCGCCACGCTCAAGCAGATACAGGAAACCCTGCGCTGCCTCGAGGAGAAGGTCCGACACTACGAACAAGTGGATCGGGAACAGCAGCAGCAACAGCCTCAACAGCAGGTGAATAATGACTGTCAATAATCTTGATAGCTTCCTGTAAGTCTAAAAAAAATTTTTTTCTTATATTGTCTCTATTAGGATGCTTGTCCTGAAGTTGGAGAAGTCTGGTCGAGTTAAGATGGAATTTTAGGAGGTGATTTGGAGTGATTTGTATCGACGAAAATGAAGGATCCTCTTTGTTTCCTTCGTAAAATGTATAGCACATCCATTTATCTCGTTCGATTCAATTCTCCTTTCATTCCTATATTGAGCTAATCGTTCCATCTCCATCCAACGTTTGCAACCTGCCTTTTCAGTTATTTACTTGAGATACGCTATTCTTTATCTTTACTGGGCTGAGAAATTTCTAGTTCAGGACCGAAAAAGCAAAGTAGATATCTTTATTTTCTGTCTTCCCTAAAATTCTACACTGTATTTCGTCCTGGTAAAATTCTTCCATCAGCCCCATTATGACGGCACGCTAATGCAGTCGTGTGAATTGGTGGATTTGATTTTTTACTCTCACGAAAAGGGGGCATCCACAAATTACGTGAGGTGTTTTTCCGGTTTTCTTGACCCCCCCCTCTCCCCCCCTGGTGAGATTTCGTGAGATCTGGCCAGACCCCCCCCCCCTCGGGTGAGATCTGGTCCGTGAGAACCCCCCCCCCCCCCTACAAATCGCCCTGGAAACTTTTTTTTTTTTTTTTTTTTTTTTTTTTTTTGACGAAATACCCTCCAAAAATCGACTTTGGCGCAAATTGTAGACCTTTTTTTTGGCTCTACTGTCCTCAATTTTTCGCAAAATCTCACGTGAGATTTCCGTAGACCCCCCCCCCCTCCCCCCTGATGAGATCTGGTGAGATTTCGCCGGACCCCCCCCCCCCTCCTCCATTTCACCTCACGTAATTTATGGATGTCCCCAAAGAGATGCTCTTAAAAAATCTTAATAGATCGTTATTTTCCATGGTCGTTGGAGCAAAGAGAATTAATGTTTCCAGTTTTTTATTGATACATTCGGATGAAAGGAAGGACTGTCGTGTTGGTTTCGGCAAGGAATCTTGATGTTGTTCATATTAAGATCACATTAAAGTTACAGATAAAAGCTAACATTTAATAGAGATTAAAGTAAGCTGAATGACTTTTGTGTATCAGCAAACACTTACGGAGATAGTTGTAGCTTGTTTGGTTCATCTCGACTTCGTGTATTATCAGTTTTTTTTGTGTCATCACATTGGTTGTTGTGATCGACATAAGCCACATGTAAAATCGAAACAACAAAGCTGGAGCGACTATCTAATAGCTAACCATTGCTGAGCGATTTCTTTCAGCAACCCCAGCCTTCCTAGATAAATGTCTGTTACCAATAAATAACATCCTATTCACTGGTCTCTTTTCTACGTAGCACAGTTTCTGTATAGATACAATTTGGGGGGATTCTTGAACATTAATGATCGTTTTAGAATTTCAGGGAATGGCTGAGGGTTCTCCGTTAACTGTTCCTGAGACTGGTGTATGGAGATTTACTTCAAGGCTTGGAATAAGTATTTATGTTGTGAAATAATGCTTCTTAAGTGGCTTTATACGCCTGTGGCGTAGCGTTTTCGCAACTCGGTCAACGAACAGTATATACGAAATGTGGTTTGACCGCTAATATGTGTTACGTGATTATATCATTATCTGTCATTACTGAGACGTGTGTAGAGCGTATTAGTGAACGAGAGGCCGTGCTCCTAAAACCAAAGTAAAAGCGTTCGTAACTCTTTTTTTCGTAGTTTAGGTAAATGGTCTACGTAAAAGAATAATGTCACGAATATCAGATTTTGAAAGAGAAAAATAACAAGAAATATCTCCGAAAACTATAAACTTGTTACGTGTTTTGTCACATATATGGGTTTTTATTTTCTTCATTATATCTTCCTTCGCTGATATTATTCATTGGTGGGTGTTGCCAACTTTTTGCATCCATTTTTATACCATAATCTGCGCTGAAGATGGTTAACCGGTCGAAAATAATAGATGAAGCGATTATCGATTTAATCAGTCAAAACTAATCAAGTGGAGAATTTCGAAGATTTACGCAGAGCATGTTAAATGCTAAAATTTAATTCTCAGACGTCCGTTCTGTTATCTGTTCATGATTTAACGAACAGCGGATCCCTGCGTGCAACCTTCGCCTTGGCTGCATACCTATACTCCGTATCAATGCAACAGCAACTCTCACAGCCAGTGGGAAGATCGTTACTTCAGGCAGGCGTCGTATTGAAATAGCTGACCTGTTGATTTAATCCACTGGGAACCGTAGTATAAACACTGAATTTCTACCTTCAGAACGCTAATTTCTTGGACAATTTACGAACGCATACGTTAACGAAACATGTGATAGTAGTATGGTTTCACTAAAGTGGTTGTAGCCTGATGAAGGAAGGCAATAAATGATGCATTATACCTGATAATTCTTAGAAAATATCAGACGTGATTGGAAAACGACCGTTCTTGGTGATACTTATTCAACATTGTTAAGAATCGCAGAAACAGAAGAATTTCAGTTTTAATTCCGTTAACGGTTTCCGTACGTACGCATTACGCTTGGCTGTTAATTATGTTGCAAGTCATATCCGCTGCGGTCTCTGTTGTCTGAAGTGAAGGACAGTACGGATTCGATTCCTGTTAGTTTATCTCTTGTCCCCTACCTCTCTGTAGGTAATAAGAATCTTGCAGTAGTATGATCTAAGGTCCCGAACGCCAGTTGATAGGAGAACAGGTTGCCAATAGACAAATCGACGTCCTGATGATCTCCTTTATATCCACAATTCGTCGTGAAGTTGGTAAATCTAACCATACAGCGGTGATTCCCTAATTTAATTATTTTTAACGTACGCCGTATGTTCACTTACAGCAGTTTGGAAATAATTAATTAATAGGTCTTCCGATATACTAATTAACCAACGCGTTTTCATTTTTTTGTATTATTCCTTTTACAGTATTTACTTATGATATAAACCACTGAGCCAGAAACAATTAAATGAAATTTCATATCTTCCATCCCCAGTGCACAGTAGTTTCCGAGTTACTTGCGAGTTTTTGGATTGTTAGCCCGATGTGATTTCAGGAAACGCACTATAGAAGACCATGTTAGTAGGCCAACCGGAAGTTTTTACTTACGTCGAGGTCATTAGAGGCGGAATGGGATTGGAGACAAAGAACAGGAAGGAATTCGGCCATGGGCATCCCGGTATTCGCCTGGAGTGATTTGGGGAATCCATGGAAAACCCAAATCTGGATGCCCGGACGGGGATTCGAACTGGCGTCCTCCTGAATGCCAGAGCGTTAACCGCTCACCACCCACTCTCGGTAAACCGGCATTGTCCTTAGTAACAAATCCTAGCCTTTTCGTTTGTTACCAGGATTGGAGAAGTGACTTGAGCATCACATAACTTAAATAGCTTTTTCCTAAAAGAAATTACGATATTACTCCAGTACATTAGAGACGAAAGAGAACTGTGTGCAATAAATCAGAACGAAATGGGCAATGGCCTTTTAAGAAATGATGCGAGAATCACGTGGAGTCATTTAGGGAAACGATAGAAAACCATAATCTGGAGCACTTCCCACTCAATGTTAGGCCCTTCTTAAATAATATTGTAACCTCTTCTTTCTTTTGAATTCCGTAGTAATCTGTCTGATTGACAGTTCCCTTGCATCAGTATTAGGATCTTTTTCTTTTGTATCCCAAAAGCATACAGGAAAGAAAATTTTTTTACAGGCTTCTGTGTGGCAGCTTATTTCGATCATATACAGGGTGTTACAAAAAGGTACGGCCAAACTTTCAGGAAACATTCCTCACACACAAACAAAGAAAATATGTTATGTGAACATGTGTCCGGAAACGCTTACTTTCCTTGTTAGAGCTCATATTGTGGACGGCTGTGATACAATACGCCATTCTCCAGGGCTGCATCAGCGCATCAGGGATTCCATGCGACGGAGGGTGGATGCATGTATCCTCGCTAACGGAGGACATTTTGAACATTTCCTGTAACAAAGTGTACGCTGGTACGCTCTGTTGCTGTGTGTTTCCATTCCATGTTTAATGTGATTTGAAGAGAAGTAATAAAATGAGCTCTAACATGGAAAGTAAGCGTTTCCGGACACATGTCCACATAACATATTTTCTTTGTTTGTGTGTGAAGAATGTTTCCTGAAAGTTCGGCTGTACCTTTTTGTAACACCCTGTATAATCACTTTTTGGCCTAACGACCCTATGCCTACTTGATGCAGTGTTATACCCATTCTTTTTAGCTGTAACATAAATTACCTTTTCAGTCTTGCTGAAGATTTTGATTGTCTTCTGAACTCTTCGCTTCCTTATATACATCGATATGGTCTGACAATAATCTCAAATTATTGTTCCGACTGCCTCAGGTGATTATTGAAAATCAGAAAGGTAAGCTGTGCGATGATAAATCTTTGTAGTACTCATGTAATATGTAGACTATTTAACACACCACTGTTGCCAATGAAATTTCACAACCGTGTTGTGATAAACTCCATCTTCGTTAACACTCAGTTCTGTGGAACTGCATCCAATGTTGCATGACTGGTTATTCAGTTGGAAACTTATATACATTGTTCCCTTTTTTGTGGAGAGGTTTTTAAAACTAGTCTGTAATAAATTTCGACATTAAAAAATGAAGTCAATCGTTTTTATGTTGAGGTGGCTTGACATAAAAATTTTGTCTCTGAAACTTCGGATGGTATTTAAATTTCTTGGACGCGGCCGCGTTGGTTTGATAAGTTTTGGGCCTGGATCGTGAGTGAAGGGCTCTTCCTTACCGAAAACTAGTTCAGGGAAAAAAATAACAGCAGTAGAGGATAGCTACAATAAATGTATTGATTTTATGAGATATTATGTTCAAATAAATAGCTCTTTTGAAATTCTACATTACTTCTTTCATTGCGAGGCAGAGAAATTACTTTGGTAATTGTTGCTGGTTTGAAAATAATACTGATGTTGTGAAAACCTCAAACAAAAATAAAAGATGTAAGGAGGCTATTCATTTAAACACCTGCGCCAGTTACCTCGGTACGGCAATTGCGTAACAAAGCTGTTTCTTCGATGTCTAACTGCAGATAAATGTAACAAATGACGCAACTTTCGCTTTAACAGAACAAAAACGATTATACCGAGAAGTTATTCCACACACAGACTGACGGTATTAGTTTAAGAGATGATTAGATTTGTGTTCACAATATAGGGAACAACGAGTGTTGTTTATTAAAGAGTACATAAGGTTAAGGTGTCTTGTTGGGATGTTTGAACGCGAACACGATGTTATTAGCTGCCGTAGAATCTTTTTTTTTTAATTTACTTATTTTTTGTGTTGTACAGGTAAGGAATCCTGTTTAGTTAGCTGAGTTCCGTGAGACACCATAACGGTGTTAGCTGTTTAGAGTCCATGTGGTGGAAAGAATTTTCATTCTTTGGGATTTGGACCTTAATTAACGAGAAGAACAAGTTGTGATGATCTTCAGATTGTGCAAAAGCGCTGGAATAAATCGGCAATCTACTATGCAGATAACGGTTTTTGTTTAAATAATACCATATGAATTCTTTTCAGTTGTAAAATGAGCGTTACTTTTTAAGGAGCCATTAACTAGCTATAGGTATTTATAAATGTCTCTATAAATTTTTGCGTACTTATTGTTTCATAGCACAGACACCACAAGACGAACAGAACTTTTAAATATAAACACCAGTATCCGAGGCCGGATTCGTTGGTGGCCCTTAAGAACGCGAATCATTTCATTGAAGCCAGTTTTTCGTCATTTACTTGTAAACATTGACATGTACTGTTTACTTGGCTGCATATATGTCAATGCATAGCTTTTTGACATAGTGCGGTTTCCATTAAAGGAAATAATGTCTTTCGCCAATTTGTATCCAAATATACACCACAGCAAATTGCTAAAAAGTACAGCCAGATTATTCATGTCACACTGACTCTCTGAATAAACACATTTGCTATCCAAGTTATGGCTTTTCCATTTTCCGTCGTGCTGATGTAAACTCGACATATCATTTACACCCAATGGCTCACAGGATTTTCTTCCTTAATTTACACTGGACTTGATTATGTTTGTTTAGTTTTATTTATTCCTCTGCTAATATTTTGTAAATGCTGTCCACTGAGTTAATAGTTATCAACGGACAATATTGTTAGCAAAGGAAGGGTCTCGTAACAAAATAGAAATATGTGTGTTTGCTGCACTCCATGGAAGAGAGAACATTCAATAAAAATAAAATTGACGAAGTATAAATATAAAGAACAATGGCTCGCCCAATTTGAAACATCGACGAGGCTCTGAACGTGAGCGAAGAATAGAAGGGCTGCAAGGAATGGAATATTAAACGCAACCTCAACGTAAGCTGTCTAGACTTGTGAGTGAGAGGCCCCATAAATATTTTCTATTCAGTTCCTTTCGCCCCAAACCAAGCTGTAGTAACGGGTGCGGTGGGCGCCTTTCGTTTCGTGAATGAATAATGCGGGTTCGCCTTTCGGCCTTCACGAACCCGTCACTGATAGACTGCTGTGTAGGCGTCCTTCATGGAGCGATGTTTATGGCGGGATCGGTGGCGGAATAAACCAATCTACACCAATACCTACTCACAACATTACCAAAATCTTTACAATCGTAGATGATTCTTCAGATTACGTTTGTAAGTATTGCGACGCTAGAAATGGGATATTGCTTCCATTTCTCAGTATTATACCTCTACAGGGATATAATAGTTAAGTTATTCTGAGTTAAGATGCAGAGGAGGTACAACGTTATAATGACGGCATGATTTTTAACTTGAGCTTTGGGGTTAAGTGACGTAAATTTTTAAATTGCTTGTTTGAGATAATATTTGAAAACGTAATCATTTTTCTTAATTCATTTTGCTGTAAGTTTTTTGAATACGGTAGTGGAAAATATTTACGACTTCTTTTCGTTAGTGTTTAGGAAGTACAATATAATAAATGTGTCGAATTTCGAGGTCAAATTTTCAAAAATTCTTCACATTTCAAGAAATGCGGGTGGTCAGAAAATCTCTAGACTTTACAACACATGGGTGTGATGATAATTCTGTGTGTGTTTTTTTTTATTATTATTATGACTTTACGTCTGGTCGACGTTGAGGTCATTAGAGGCGGGAAAGGACTAGGGGCTAGTAACATGAAGGAATTTGGGCGTGGCCATTGAAGGAAACATCCCGGCTTTCGCTTGGAATAGTAATTTCGGGAAACCATGTAAATACGAAATCTGGATGGCCGGATGGAAATTCAAATCCGCGTCCTGTCCAAGGAAGCGTCCATAAACCACGTAGCTCCATTTTGGCCTCCTGTGAACCCGCCTCCCTCCCTTCCCTAGCCCTACGTGGGATTTGCTTCCCCCCACCCCCACGTAGCACGTAGCTTTTTTCCCTTTTTGATTCCAGAAGACATTTTGTACTGTTTACTCCTGTCAGACTATTGTTAATTACGTACGGAGATAATTAACTGAGGGAAATAAATATTCACATGCTGTTTTGTGTTCTGTTCCTCATTTTAACTATGAAAAATGTTATGAAAGGAAAGCTACGTGACCTGGCTCGGAAACCCCCCCCCCTCCCTTTATCTAGCTCAGCGCAGCCTTCCAGCCAACCCCTCCCCTCCCTGGAACGAGCCACGTAGTTTGTGCACGCTCCCCAATTCCAGGTTTCTGTATTATAACGAAAAATACATTTACAGAATGCAGAAAGAAAGTTGCATTTGTTGGCGAAGAATAATGAAATTCAATATTATGTGAAATTTAAAATTTATAGTTTTTTCACAACACTTTCTTATGGTCTTTTCAATTCATATGCTCCCTGCAACCATTTCGCCTATTTCGTGTTGTTTTTTCTTCGGGTCTGCCCAAGTCTTAACCAAACAATTGGATGGCGGGAACGGGGGAAAAGGATTTGAAATCCTACTTCCGTTCGATTTTCCGTAGTTTCTTACCAATCCCACGGCCAAGATACAAAAGAAGCTGGACTACTGTAATTCGAATAGACAAGTCACCTCCTTTGTTACTGTAGTAGTTACATCGCACAGTTTACAGTGGATGTACAATCGTAACGTTAACTAACAAAACTTGCATACCGAGGTCTTGGATTTCTGCTGGCGCAGATGAAACCTAGTAGTTATCGGAAGCAGTGAGGATGAAATTCCGTCACGGAACTTCGGTGTGAAAGTTTTGCGGCAGCTCTCTACCGTCGTCTTCAGTGGTTGTTTCCCGCATGGCTTCTGTTCAGTTTCGTCGTGATCTTTATGAAGACGTCACATTTATCGACATTGGAATCTATGGAACTTCGTCGCCTATGACAACACTTTTATGGAGAAACTAATGAGAAGGCCATTAACAAATTAAATGCAAAACAAAATGCTGATTATACAGGGTGTTACAGAAAGGTACGGCCAAACTTTCAGGAAACATTCCTCACACACAAACAAAGAAAATATGTTATGTGGACATGTGTCCGGAAACGCTTACTTTTCATGTTAGAGCTCATTTTATTACTTCTCTTCAAATCACATTAAACATGGAATGGAAACACACAGCAACAGAACGTACCAGCGTCACTTCAAACACTTTGTTACAGGAAATGTTCAAAATGTCCTCCGTTAGCGAGGATACATGCATCCACCCTCCGTCGCATGGAATCCCTGATGCGCTGATGCAGCCCTGGAGAATGGCATATTGTATCACAGCCGTCCACAATACGAGCACGAAGAGTCTCTACATTTGGTACCGGGGTTGCGTAGACAAGGGCTTTCAAATGCCCCCATAAATGGAAGTCAAGAGGGTTGAGGTCAGGAGAGCGTGGGGGCCATGGAATTGGTCCGCCTCTACCAATCCATCGGCCACTGAATCTGTTGTTGAGAACCGTACATACTAACGAAACTAAAATGAGCTCTAACATGGAAAGTAAGCGTTTCCGGACACATGTCCACATAACATATTTTCTTTGTTTGTGTGTGAGGAATGTTTCCTGAAAGTTTGGCCGTACCTTTTTGTAACACCCTGTATATTGATACTAAGGCACTTTATCCAGGTCTTTTATTTAAGATTCTTCGGAAAAGTTAGTCAAACCGTCAAGACAGCACATGAAACCTAGTGGTTTAGAGCTATATTTTGAATTAATTTGTCTGATTGAATACCAAATTATCACCTGGTCATAATAGTTGGAGGAAGAATCTTGCAATCTCAGCGAAGCATAGGATTGATTAATTTGTGAAATATAAGCAGATAATTGTTGACCTAGCTTTAGAATTGGTAGGAATTAATGCAGACTATAAAGTGCTGGATGATTCTTGAAACTGACTATAAAAAAATATCAGGCACATGGTGCAGACAGGCTTCACCCTTTGGGAATTTTGGGAATACTTTGATCAAAACTCGTACATTATTTTTTTTAAATTTACTGAATAAACATGTTACAATTTTTCCGGCCATTTATGCACTTTTTGCTTTACACATCGAGACATTTCCTGATTCAAGTGCCTGTAATTTTTTTAAACAATTTAGAGCCCAACCCAATTTCGTATTAAAGTGTAGCTACGGTATCTGTCTTGCGGTTTCGATTATCAGAAATCAGCTAAACTCTGTCATAGAGTCAGCAGATCTCTCTCGATGAACGTACGGCGCGTACTAATTCCATCAGTTTATACCTTGATGCGCGATGATGTCTCTTGCGACCGGAAGTAATGGGAAGATATTCGCAAGTTATGTTGGAAACAATCCTTCCTCTGCAAATTGATATCGAACTAGTTAGATTTTGTCAGTTGGTTTACAAGTTGTAGCAATTTGAACCTACGCTAACGGTAATTATCGCTAGAATGCATCATACAAACTGTAACCCGTTTACAGTATCAAAAAGACCACTTCTTTCCTAACATTTCAGAGGCAGGATATAAATTATTTTTATTTATCCACTTCTCACAGGTGATTTTTTTTAAACAAATAAACAAGTCATTCTCTCGTGATGAGCTATAGCAATATAGGCACATTTTGTATATTATTTTTTGCGAAAATTGTTGTTGTAGCACCGAATAATTAAGTTTGAATCTGCATTGGTATAAGTGTACAAACAATTTGTGTGCTTCACTCTTATTAATTTAACTGCTGAAAAGTTGCTGAAAGTTTACCTCTTAAGATAGTGAGTGACTTGGAAAGTTTGTTTGGAAGGTTATGTTTGTCAATAAATAACATGAAGTAAGTGGATGAGATTTCATTTAAATATTCTGTTTAGAATACTAATTTCTGGATGCTTAGTTCATTGTTGATGAGTCTGCTAACTTACTTGTCAGCTCTCATCGACCACTGATGTACAGGTTAGATTTGGCACTGTCAGCTGCTGATTTCAGCTTACGAAACGGCAGAAAGTATTACACTTCCATAAAATTTTCGTTTAATGGTTCTAACAGTTCTCCCACTACCACCTTCATATTTTTTTTTTTAGTAGCGTAATTTGTCACAAGCAAATGCTTCAATTCATAGTTCTGCTTCAAACATCAGTTTTATGAAATTTTAATTAACTTTTTATATTACTAGTATCCATTGTTGTCTCCATTTTGCTATATCGTAAGAATAATCGAAAAACTACTAATGTTGGATGAAATGGTATAAAGAATTTAGTTACAGTAGATTTCAGAGGTTGTAAGGTCTTAACGGTGTATCAGCTGGGCAAGTTAACAGCCGCAAGAACCGTGGATGCTGCGTTAGGTTTGTGCTGAAGTAGAAGGCATGCAGCACAATTCATTCTCGTCTGGCCACACGAATAGCCTCATATGAAAGCGATTAAGGTGCAATGTTTAACATCCGACGTGTGGTTTCCATTTGAGAAGCAGCGTTTGTACAATAGATGGAAACAATTTCTGCATATTTACTGTATGATAAAAATGGCTTCTTAAAACAAAACTTTTTATGTTTCATTTTTTACTTTTTTTTATATATATATATAACTTAATTCCCTGTTGCAAGTAGCGACATCAAAGAAATCAGATTACACAGATGATGTAGAATTCTATCTTGCACTGTTTGTATTTGCACATGTTTCATTTTTTACTTTTTTATATATATATAACTTAATTCCCCGTTGCAAGTAGCGACATCAAAGAAATCAGATTCACAGGTGATGTAGAATTCTACCTTGCACTGTTTGTACTTGCACATGTTTCATTTTTTACTTTTTTTATATATATATATAACTTAATTCCCTGTTGCAAGTAGCGACATCAAAGAAAGCGACATCAAAGAAATCAGATTACACAGGTGATGTAGAATTCTACCTTGCACTGTTTGTACTTGCACATGTTTCATTTTTTACTTTTTTTATATATATATAACTTAATTCCCTGTTGCAAGTAGCGAAATCAAAGAAATCAGATTACACAGGTGATGTAGAATTCTACCTTGCACTGTTTGTACTTGCACATGTTTCATTTTTTACTTTTTTTATATATATATATAACTTAATTCCCTGTTGCAAGTAGCTACATCAAAGAAATCAGATTACACAGGTGATGTAGAATTCTACCTTGCACTGTTTGTACTTGCACATGTTTCATTTTTTACTTTTTTTATATATTTATATAACTTAATTCCCTGTTGCAAGTAGCGACATCAAAGAAATCAGGTTACACAGGTGATGTAGAATTCTACCTTGCACTGTTTGTACTTGCACCTATCAGTCTAAAATAAAATTTTAGTCCACAACCCGAATGCCGGGATGCTTCCTTCAAAAAGGCCATAGTCGAATTCCTAAAAAAGGTCTGGCAATTTCAGTATATCTCCTTTGCGGATGACCAATGAACCTTTGGTTTATGTAATTAATTGAATTTATCGGTTGTTACGGATACCTTTCTGAGACCTTCTGCGGGCATTTATCACAGTTATTGAAAAATTTTAAACAAAATTTTTAAAATACCCAAGTGCAAGGAAAGCAGAAAAAATAAAATTTGAGAGCTATTACTGAGTTATTGCTTTCATTAAAAAAGATTCAAATACAGGCAGATATGATGAAAAAAGTGCGCAAGGGTCTCCCTCCGGTAACTCTCGATATTGAAATCTGTTCTCCAAATACATTGTAAGCGCGCTGTGTCTGTCAGTTTATCTGTTCCAGCATGGCGCAAAAAATATAGAACCGTTTTGATAGAGTTTTCAGAGTTTGATAGTTTATGGTCTAGGTTAAAATAAGCGTAAATTATGCCTCTACGTGACAAGAGCATGCATTGATAAGCTGTTCGTAACCTGAACAGATAGGCGCCAAAGATTCTTTATGCAACAGAGAGGCTGCGCTCGACACCAGATTAACACTAAAATAAATTTAAACATTCCTAAAAACATAATGCCAAGTTTTTAGTACTAATATTCGTGGTTTGTGGTATAAAAAGTCAGTTTTATAAAAATTGATCATAATAAACTTTCATTTCACGTGGCAACTGACTTTCGATTTTGCTCTTTGGTTTCTTTAAATATTAAACTTGATATTTCTCTCTTTTAATTGTGTATACGAAGACTTATATACTTCAAAATTCTGACAGCACTGTACAAGAAAAACATTTAACAAAAACAGTCAATTAGGTCAGAGGTCAAAATTGTGTATACGATGATTGTTACAGTTTAAAATTCTTACAATAGTTTATAGGCAAAGCATCCAAGTCCGTCTGTGATGGTAGAAAGTTTTCGTCTTAAAATTACACATTTGGGGAATAGAACAATACAAAACACGTTAGCGAAAAATTTACACAGTTGGCGGACAGATGTGGAGCACCACGTCACGAATTGCGGTCTTGCCTCTACTCTACGAAATGTAAGACTTGAGAACATATTTAGCAATTAATTCTGGACCGTGTTGGATTTCTCCATTTCCACAGCCCTACTACTAACATTGCTGCTCGAAAATCTACACGCATTAGTCAACAAACCTAGGTTGCGGGCAATTGCCATGGAGCAAAGAAAAGAGACCTCCATGAGAATTGCCAGTTTTTGATGAATACAATACTGTCGTCTTTGGATTCTGTAAAAAAAAATGAATTCGCAAGAGATAAAAAAATAATTAGGATTGAGACACGAAAATAATAATTTTATACATTTATAAAATATATTCCATCCCAATGATTTCTACAGATTTGAGAGAGATGACATCATCGAGTCTTGAAGATGTTTGCGTAATTTTATAGGGACGGGTTGTGTTCGTGACCTTGTAAGAACTGGTAGGCCTCGGCAGTTATGCGTTATGAAACTATCTGATGTGCTTCTAATTTCGTCGTGTAGCAAATGAACTTGGTGTTCCTCAGGCGATAGTGGTTTAAATTCCGCTCTAGCATCTGTTCGGAGAGACTTAAATTGTTTAGGCCTTGGAGTCTATATAGGACTATTTCAGAGATTCAGTGACGAGTTATGACAGCAACGTTTGTTTTCGGAAAAGTTTCATGAAACAACTTTTCGCACATCTCGGAGGAGGCAATGGGGGGTAATTAGTGCCATAAAGCTGAATAATCACGGGTAATTAATGGACTACAAAATTATCACACGATTAGCGATCGATCCTTATTTTGTACCTACCGAAACTAATCGGTTTTCTCAATGAATATACCGTCCTTCAACTTCTTTAAGAAGCTTCACACTATATACCACTAGCTGACCCGCAATGCTTCACTATTGCTGGACTTGAGTAGGCACATAGATTAAATGAAAAAATATTTACATATAAATTTTAAACTGCTGTTCATTCATTTTCAGTTGGAAAGGGTGAGAGGGGATCCGCTTTGGAAAACATATGCAGGCAGTATTTTATGTTTGTTTCAAAGTATAAGTATGCAAATTCCCATTGAAATCTGATGAAATATGTGGTTTTGTCTAAATTATGGGGGAGGACGGGTGGGTTTTTAAATTTTTTTTCGACAGAAACCATTTTCGACATCCCCTCGACAATTCACCATAGCTTCGCCGTAATCGGACGAACGGTTTGCGGGTTTGTTTAAATTATGGGGTGTTATGGGGAAGAGGGGGTAATTAAGGTGGTGGAAAGAGAGGAGAGGGATTGGGTTTTTGTCAAATTAATGTGTACAGTATTTCTCTCTCTTTTTAAAGTATAAGTGTACAAATTCTTATCTAAATTGGATAAAAAATGTGGTTTGCCTAAATTATGGTGTGAAAACGTAATGGGGTTGGAAAGGGGGAGAGGGATGAATATTCGGAAACCATACGTAGGCAGTATTTTTCTGTTTGTTTTAAA